>JAVSCE010015315.1:0-600000 GCA_032199065.1 Smutsia gigantea
ACGGTTTGGCATCATTAGATTTTCGAGTCCATTGTAAACGGTGGCTGGCTTGGGAATGCAGCACAAGGAGATGGCGCTAATTGACTGAGGGACATCGGAGGAGATCAGGAGGGTTTAGCGAAGACTACGCTCAGTTTTGAATGTTGGTAGGCTATCCAAGTGCCTGTCACCAGCTCACAGTTGAATGCCTAAGTCTTGAGCTCAGTGCTGGACTCGTGGGCTTTGGGAATCACACCCCTGCTGGCGAGCAGTAATTCTCCTGCTCACTCAGACTACAGTCAGTGATGCTGATGGACTTGAAATTTAGCTGCAATGTGAAGAAGGTAGTAATTCTTATCTCATTACACATTTTAAGACATGAAACACAAATTCTCAAGTTCTCTTTTGCTTGGTGTGTGCCTGGACAGGCTGCAAGAGACACGTTTCTCAGTTTGTTGAGCTTTTTGAAATCAGCCTTGATGGAATTTTAACTTCCTGGCTTCCAAAATGTAAAACTTTTTGGAAAACATTTCCAAACTTGCAAAATGTAAAGTGATGAGTAAGGTTAACTTGTCCTGGGCTATTTTTTCTTTTTTATATGGAGTTCAAAAAATTAAGTGTGAGTGCCAGGAGAAAACACCCCCCCCCCCCACTCCTGCCCTGACCTCTGTGTGGGTGGGTTTGAATTCCTCTTTGTTTTCTCTCTGGCAGTGCATTAAAGGAGTTTGAGCAGGTGCCAGGACACTTGACTGATGAGCTCCATCTGTTCTCCCTGGAGGACCTGGTCAGGGTCAGGAAAAGGCTGCTGGTGCCCTTGCTCAAAGATATTCTGAAAACTTCCCTCGCGCACATTGCCAGCTGTGAGGTGAGAGTTCGCCCAGGGATGGTTGTCCCTGGACTGTCCCTGTGTGTCGGGACCTGGGCTGGGTATGCTGTCCTGTACTTCATTTAACTCTCACAAACCCTGAGGGAAGAGCCGGCAGCACTATTTCCAGATGAGAAAAATGGGGTACAGAGCTGTTAAATAACAGGTCAGATAATCCTGCAGGTAAGCTGAGGGGCTGGGGTGTAAGACTTTCCAGGGCAACTTCTCAGTCTGGCTTCCAAACCGTATTTGGAGCCTTCCTTGGCCCCCTCCCATCTGCCCTGAAGTACCAAATACAACCATGTGAACCCAGGATCCAACGGAACAGTATCTCTGTGTCTCCAGAGACTGAAGGATTGCAGTGCAGCAATCAGAAGCAAAACTAGATCATTTAAAAGCACATGTTTAGATCAGGATCTTCCTCTGGTGCCTCACACTGTGTGGATGTGAAATTTCTCCACGCAAAATGAATGCACATTTATTGCTCTAATCCGTCCTTTAAGGAAGGATATCACATCCTGTTTCTTCTAGAGGCTGAAATGACAGACTTTGAGAAATTGATGTTTATAAAGTTCTACAAAGTGGTGACTCAGCTTCTTCATCAAAAGAAATGTTACCAATGAGGATTTCAACTTTTTGATTCCTTTTATAGCTATGTCAGGGAAAGGGCTTCATTTGTGAATTTTGCCGGAGTGAGGCTGTCATCTTCCCATTTCAGACCACAATGTGCAGAAGATGTTCAGGTATTTAATAACTTCATAACATAAGTTTAAAATAGCTTAATAATTTAAGTGCACAGTTAAGTTTAATAATATAAGCACAAAATTAATTCAAGCTTATTAGCAGCTTAATAATTTAAGCACAATGTTATTTTCTTAAAGTATAAAGATGCTGGTGTGTGTTTGTATATTGGACTGGAGTTCACACGGTTTGGGTGCATAAGAAGTATTTGGGAGGGGATAAAGGGTGACATCCCCTGGATAGGGTTTGTGAATGGAGCTGGTCCCTGTTTGCCTCTGCCACAATTCGTCTACACCAGGGCAAGCTACAACTGCCCTAGTTTTGCAGTTTGATCACAGTCAGGCCCTAGCTGAAGTGTTGTCTCTGACTTCTTGTCTCTGGCACAACAGTGGCAGAGTTGAGTAGTCCTTATGGAGACTAGATAGTTCCAAAGCTCTAAAACATCTACTCTCTGGCTCTTCAGAGAAAAGGTTTGCAGGACCTTGTTCTACTGTATCAGTACCCAAGGAAATCCTGAGCTCTCTAAGTTGTTTCATGGGAGAGAGATGGTAATGGGTTCTGCCTTCACCCTTGATAGAGAAGCCTGCCCTCCTGTTAGGCCACCCCATTAGGCAATGTCGCAGGATAGTTTCCCAGCAGAGAAACTCTGAACACTTGGGAGGTTGGGGGCAGCAGGACTGGGCCAAGGGAGAAGATGAAATGGCTGGTGGTGGTGGTGAAGGCTTAGCACATCTCATGGGGCACCTTTTGCGTTGTCCCAAACTGAGGACAAGAGGGCAGGTGAGCCTTTAAACTCTACGTTGACCAGTCACCAGATGCAAGCTGTTGCCAGCAAGGGGACATAAGCAAGGCAGCTCTTTCCAGTTTGGGCCATTTCCAGAGAAGCGATACCTCCTGTGCTGTCCGCCACCAGCACTCTCAGTCGCTGGGGGGATGGTCCTTGGAGGGCTGGGGAGGGGGCACTGCGGCATCCACCACCTCAGGCTCTCTGAGCCTCATGTCCATGACCTGCTGGAGCCTTAATAATCCTTGAGTTCCAATCTGCCTGAGGATTTCCTTTTGAAAGACTGGTTTCTGGATTCAGACCTCCTCTCTCCCCCGGGTAGGAATGAGTGTCTGTATGTACATGAGAAAATGAGATAGCCCGGTTGCTGAGTGTGGCCCTCCCCTCACAGTGTGCAGAGCTTGCTTTCACAAGCAATGTCACCAGTCCACCCAGTGTCCCCGGTGTGCGAGGATCACAGCCAGAAGACTTCTGTCAAGTTCTCCCTCTGCAGAGACGTGATGCCCCCGAGTTTTGTGAAAAAGTCTGTTCGAAATGCCTGTAACACCTTTTTGTGTCTATTATTGACGTCATTGTTTTAGATATTGAGTATTGTCTATTAAGGAAAACACCGCCAATACTCTCTATTATATATATTTAATGTTTTCGAAGAATGCAGATTCTTTGGTATTAAGCATAAGTTGTTACTGGTGGTTTTGTTTACAAATGTTCAGGATTTTTGCTGCTACTTTTTCTTAAAGAGTTCTTTGATACTTCTTAAATTGTATTTGAATATTTATATTTAGCTGATGTTGGAGCCTGTTTTTTATGAATTGTAACTGACAAGGTATATTAGTTCCTCTTCCTGTAAAGCTTGTATTGTGAAACAGATTGGTACTGTCAATGCAACCAAAAATATGTTTTCTCAGGCTTTTTTCTAACTTAAATACCACTTTGTAATTATATCAGTCTTACAGGTTCTACTTATTACAGGATTTGTATAGAGAGTACACTCTATGGTTCCATCTATTTCAAGGTAGTTGGAACTAACATGTGAGTGGAGGTGCTGTTTGAAGCTATTGCCTCTAGATGGCGCTCCTTCAGTTGGCACAAATCAAACCTATATTTGTCATCTCTATTCCAAAATATCTAGGGATGGATGAGTGAATAGAACTTCCTTCTGGCCCTTTGTGATTTTATCTCATTGAGTTAAGACTGAGCATAAGGTATTTGCAGACTTAACTTGCGGGAAAATACTGTTAATGAACTATGTGATTGTAGTAGTAACATTAAAGTCATAGACATTGGTTAATAAGGTTAGGTGAATCACTAAACCATTATAAATTCTTTTTCCTAACATTTCTTTTACTTATATGCTTTCCTTAAATGTGAGCGCATTTTTTCTCCTAACTTCTATACACTTTCTCCTACCTGAGAAAGAGCCCTGGGGCTGGTCCTTTCCTGGCACATCTTCAGTTGGAGCGTGGGTGTCAGATCCCCAGGACTCACATGTCCTAAGTAAAACTACTCTGAATGAACTTCTTAAACAGCACAAGTGGGCAATAAAGTGGTGGACGCCGTTCCATGACCCATCCAGGCCCATGTGTATGTTTTTTATTCAGCGTGACAACACTGAGCACATGAAAGGAATGAGTGTCTCATCATTCTGGTGTCTTCTCATGCTGTCACCTGTTTTCCCATCCTGGATGCCTCTACCTGAGCTGTCCTCCATTCATTATTTAAGCCAGCTCTCTTTCAAATAGAAATTTAGGCACATGAGATAAGATAAATAAGAACAAATTTAAAACAATGTTTTATTTTTACCTATAGCTTATATTCCTTGTTAAGAATCAATGGTCAGAGTGGTATGCTGCTATTCCTTATAACAGCTCTCTGAGGTTCATTTTACAGGTAAGGAAACAGGCTTAGAGAAGAGAAATAACTTACCTGGTTTCCCATAGGTAGCTCATGGTAGACCTAGGTTAGCATTCAAGTCCACCTGCCTCCAAAGCAGTGTTCCCGGCCACTACTTCTTCTGTTTCTTCTGTGATATCTTTTTTGAGATAATACAAACAAAAAATTACTATATATATATATATATATATATATATATATATATATATATATATATATATATATATTAGTTAAATAAAAAAAAAATTTAACTTGTAAGTGCTGGCCAAACCCAAGTTAGGGGACTGAGTACTTTCTCACATCGTTCCTATGTGTTGATTTGAGGAAGTTGCTGTGGCTTATTGCTTGAAGGGCTGTGTCAGGCTGTTGTGTTTGTAAGGCACTGGTGAGTGTGTGTGTGTGTGTGTGTGTGTGTGAGACACATCTTTGATGTTGGAGAAGAGTGCACAGCAACTGTCAGAAAGTGATGCTTTTGATTTTTTATTTTGAGGAACAGTGAGGCAGTTAAAATGACCACTCTGTGTTTAGCTGGGATGTGGTTTCTCCTCACCCTGGTAACAGAGGCTCTTTCCCACTATGGTGCCTGTTAGAACAGAGAAGTGGCCTCATCACGTGTGCAGCAATTAGTTGTAGTAATTAGTTGTGACACACATAGCTGTTTCATGGGCTTTACTCCTTGCCTGGTTTTACCATGCAACCCCTTGGCTGCCAGAAGGAAAAGAAGACTTGGTCTTTTTCATCAGACCATCACCCACTGGGAGGCATCGAGTTGCAGTGCTCCGATTCCCAGAATTGATTTTCTAACCTTGCACTGTTTGCTTGGAAAATTCCAGTCACATATCCTTCACAGCTGTGGGCCTCCGCTGCAGGTAGGGAGTTAAACCAGGAGAAGTGGAGCAAGGAGGGGTGAGCCATCCCGAAGATGTTCTGGTGTGTTGATTTGCATGGGAATTAGTGAACTGGTTCCCACATTTGCCACTTTCTTCCTGTGTGTCTCTGAGCAAGCTACTTAAATTGTCTGAGCCTCTGTTTGTAAAATGGGGGATAATAACTATATGCTGCTGATATGATGATTGAAAATGAAGCACCCATCAGAGGGCCTGGTACAAGCAAGGGCCCAATGAATGCTAATTATTAGACCTAGAAAATTAAAAACAGTTATTCCACCTAATTGCTATATCTGTAGGTAAATTAGTCTCTGAGTCTCAGTTTAATATGACCTTTAGAAAAATACCTACTATTGTGGGTTGAATTGTGTCTCCCAAAAAGATATGTTGAAGTTCGAATTCCAGGTACCTGCAAGTATACATTATTTGGAAATAGAATCATTGAAGGCGACATTAAGTTACGATGAGGTCATGCTGGATTAGGGTGGACCCTGATCCAATGACTGGTGCTCTTACAAGAAGAGGGAAATTTGGACAGAGATACAGACACAGAAATACCAGGGCGTGGGGCATGTGAAGGAGGCAAAGATTGGTGTAATGCACCTGCAAGTCAAGGAACACCAAGGGTTGCTGACCACCAGCAGAAGGCAGGAGAGAAGCTAGGAACTGCTTCTCCCTCAGAGCCTCCAGAAGGAACCAAGCCTGGAACACCTCGATTTCAGACTTCTGGCCTCCAGACTGTGAGGGAATAAATCCCTGCTGTTTTACCCCCAGTGTGTGGTGACAGTGATATTGTTTACAGGAGCCCCAGGAAACAAATCCACCCACCATTCGGGGTTGTTAGGAGGGTAAAATGACTCAGTAGTATGTGGGGAAGAACTCACAGTTCCTGACACAGGAGACGCATCACCAAGTTTTGGATTTCCTACCTTCCGGTGTCAAGACTCAGAAAGCGGATGCAGAAAGCTAAGGATGACAGAAAAACCTATACCGCTAGAGGTCTCCCAAACACAGAGCAGTAACTCTGCCTCTTCTGCCTCCGCTCTTCTGTGCTGGAGAGAGCTGCTCACCCTCAGGTGTGGGGATGTAGCCATTAACTTGGGAGGTGGTGGCTTGAATCACAGGGGAGGGGGTGGGGAAGCTGGCTGTTAACTCACATGAAAGAGCTCATGAATCCATTTTGATTTTCAGGTGTAACAGGAACTGAAACATGTCCTGAAATGAATCTCAAGTGAGGACTTGGTTGTGAGCATTAGGAAGGCCCTCCCTCCTCTTGTTGTTGCACGGTGTTGTCTGTCCTCCCTTCTGTCCCCGCTCACCGGCTCCTGGTGTGTCCGTAACAGCCCCGCCCCAGCCTGACTTCCTGCGGAGGACCTCCGGGGAAGAGAGGCTGTTAAATAGAAGGTGTCATGTGCTGTGGATGACCCCGGGCAAGTCCCTCTTGCAGCCCTTTCTGGGGTGTTCCACATAAACAGTCCCATGAGGTGGGGACCAGTCCAGAACAGGGCTCTGTTTCCAGGCCACGGCTGAGGCATCATCAGGCAGAGAGAAAGATCTACCGCAGGGAGCTGAGGGAGAACACCAGATGCCTGTCGGAGCACAGCCCTGAGCCAGAGGATGAGGACGCACCAGGCAGCGGCTTGGCGGTGCTGCCCGTGCAGCCTGGGCCTGCGGAAGAAGTCTCTGCTTGGCAGGCGGTGCTGACGCTGTTAGGGAGGTGGGCTGGGCGGGCCCACAGATAAAGAAGGCAGAAATCAGAGCGCGTGGGCTCCGAAATGCTGCAGGGTGGCAGGGGCCACTTGGGACACTCTAAACAGGTGGTCGAAACTGATCCATGAAAGCTCAACCAGACTCCCTGCTGAGGAGAAGCGAGGGAAGAGGCCCCAGGAGAGGAAGTTCAGCGCCAGGCAGCGTGGCGGGGACTCCGGCTTCTCCAAGGAAGGGGACGCAGACCAGCCCAGGGCTGAGGGACTTGGCTTAGAACGAGGCCGGAAAGGTTAGCCGAGCCCAGACAAGGGAGCCCCGTGAAGATAAGGCCAGTGAGCCTGTGGGGCTTTGGACTCTACAGGAGGCAGGGGGGCTTTAAAGGACTCTGAGGGTGGGACTGTCACGACTCAGCACACACGTAAGGAAGTTAACAGTGGGTCCGGGGGTAGCATGAATCCTAGCAGGCACTTGGGCTGCCACCTGACCTTAAGAAGTCCTGAACAAGGGCTGTCATGGAAGAAATGGATAGGAAGGGGTGCTTGGAAAGGCAGAAAAGGGCTAGGCTGAGGCGAACAAGGCACTCTTTTCAGGCATAAGTAATTCAAGGGAGGCCCTAAAACTCAGTACCAAGAGAATCATGTTTTTGTGCAACATTTAAAAAATTACTGTCAAAAAATCCGTGATGAACAAAATACCAACATTTCAAATCAAGACACGATGCTGCCCTTCACTGGCCCAACTTGGCCTCCTCCTTCTCACCCTGACCCCAGCCCATGGGTAGGACACCAAGGGGACCCTGTGGCTGGCAGGTGTTGAACCTGGAGAGTGGGGGAAGCCCAGGTGGTAGGAGAGGCTGCGGGTTGCCCAGGAAGAAGGCAGCATGGTTACCTAAGTGGGGGACACCCATGCGGAAAAGCCTTAGCCCCCAGTGAGCCCTTGGTGGGAAAGCTTGGTGGTCAGCTAGGAAGGAAATCCAGGCAAAACCAGGTGCCAGAGCTCTGTCGCTGGGATAGGGATGGACAAGACCACCAGGTGGGGAGGAAGAAGGGCCAGGCAGGAACCTGGACACATACACCTTCAGGAGCTGGAGAAATGAGGAGACAAGAGGCAGAGGGTCCCCTGTCACAAGCCCAAGGGAGTTATGAAAACAAAGCAAAAGGATCAATGGCTGCAAACAATTCTGAGAGCTGTTCCCAGCGGAATCACATGGTAGAAGTGGGTATCAGAACTTAAGAAGAGTGTGTGTGTGCTCATGTGCATGGTGGTGTGTTAGAAAATGAAGAGTTTTGGAGGGATACAGGAGGGTGAAAGACCCACCACTAACATTTGCAGAGCTTATACAAGAAAACAAATGCAGGCCCACAGATTGCTAAACATCAAAAAATTAAACAAAATTTGTTTTAACCTCCTACTGTGGTTGAACATCCCTTCATCAGGACCTGCGAGGGCATGTTTGAATATCAAAATCTCAAACCCCTTGGTGCTCTGTTCTGGAGCAGAGCGGCTCAGGGACAGCTGAGGCCCGCTGCCTCTCTCTGCATGCCTCCGGCTCCATCCCCCAGCAGCTGCCCTTGGTTTTGGTGATGGCAGCGCAGGTCACCTTCAAGATAGTGGCCCACGGGGAACGTCTTGAGTGGCCCCAGGAGTAGTCTGGGCCACAGGGCTGGGAATTCTGGACGCCATCTAAAAGGAGCGTGGTGCCTTTGAATGGGCATATCCCCTTGGCCTTTGTCCCATCACCTGCAGGGAGGGACATAGCCAGAAGGCTGCACCAGGGCCCTGAGTTCCAGGACCTAAAGGGCACAGCGACCCCAGGCAGGTGGACGTGGGAAGCACAGGAGTGCAGCAGACGAGGGAAGGGGCAGCGCCGGGACAAGAGATGCCGGAGATGCAGGTGGAGGCCGGAGGAAGTGCAGAGGAGAGTACAGAACTTGCCTGATTCATAGTTAATCTCTCAGATTCTTAGTCCTCTGGACAAGCAGAGCTGCTCTGAACCATGTGAGGAAGCAGAAGAGCTGGTTTTCTCAGTTTTACACTGAGGTTTTCCAATTGTGTTGCATTCTGCTTAACACATCACTCATAAAAGCACTGTTTTAGCTTCTAATGAAGTGAAAAGAGGAACTACAATTCCTCTTTTCAAACCAGTTGGGGAATTGTTCATTTAAAGACAGAGAAACTTAACTGTTTATTTTCAGGAAGCATGCTCATACAGGATGTGACAAATGAGGCAGTGCAAGTCTCCATTTCATCCCTCTTTGGAGATGACCGAGAAACCTCGTGACTGTGGCTTCCCATGTGTGGGCAGGATCTGGCTGATGGCAAGCCAGCTGAGACCTGGTGGCAGGGACTGGACTCTTCCCTCACATGTCTACAATGTTCTTTCAGTAAGGGGGGGAGGTTGGCTGCAAGGAGGCGCCTGGAGGCATTAGATCACCAGTTCTGATGTCCAGAGTCGCAGGCCTCCACACCAGCTTCCACCCCTGGATCTCTCCACCACCCCAGACACAGGTAGAAAAGCTTCTACCTGCTCATTTGAGGAGCCTCCCCTTCTGCCACTTCCCTACTCTGATTATATTTTTCTCATCCTCAGTCCCATTTACTTAAATTTTAACATTAAGAAAAAATTAATGAAACCATTCAAACAGCCATTTATTGAGCAAGTATTGCTGGCAGACACATAAGATGCCTTTGGGAAAGGGCTTGACTATAGACTCTAGTTACCCAAGTCTGAACTCTTTCTCCTGTACTCTGCTTATTATATTCAGCTCCATTAGTATAAAATAAGAATGAGCACCTTGCCTTACCATTGAAGGTGAAAGGCTCTGGGGATAGCTTCTCTACCAATAACTGACAGGATATGGCTTGTTGGTAGCTGGTGGACAATCGTTATTGTATCAAGTTAATGGACAATAGCTCTAAGGAAACCAAGGAGGGTGTGCTTACAGTTTGTAGCATGTCCACCAATATTTGGCTCTCTTCTTCATGGGCACAGTTAAACCACATGTCCTGGTCCCCTTGCATCTGGGTGAACCAATGTGGCTGAAAGGTGGCCAATGAAATACAAATGGAGGCTATGTACATTACTTCCTATCTGCCTTTAATGCGTCCTGCTCGACCTTCTGCTCTCTCCCTTCTGTCTACCCGTCTGCAAGTGAAGGACTCTGAGACAGAAGAGACACATGACAGAAAAAGCCCAGCTCCCTGAGTGACTGTTTGAAAAGGACCTATTCAGAAGAAGGCATCTGTATTGACTTTGGACAATTAAAAGTAAATCTTTATTTTGTTAAGTAACTGAGATTTTGTGGTGCTTGTTATTGCAGCATAACCTTACCTTCCTGAGCTAATGCACGAGGCCTTAACACCTGTTTTCAGTGGGTAATTAGATGGGGATGGGTTTGGCACACAGTCAGCAAAAGCTATTCAGCTACCTCTACACTAACCACTATTTTATTAAGAAATGAATGAGTAAACAGAGGGGAAAAATTATTTGACTTTACATTCATCTCCATTTCCGTGTCTATGTTCTTTTTCACAGTAACATTTTTAAAAGAACAGTCTCTAATTTTTGTCTTCATTCTACGCTGCTTGTTTTCCCCTTTACCTAGTCCAATAGAGTTTCTATCCTAGCCAGCCCACGAAACCCGTCCAGATCACTGATACCGTCCTTGTTACCAAATCCAGGAGTCATCTTGTGGTCTTCACCTCAGCCTATCACTCAGGAGCATTTACCATAATTGCCCACATGCTTAAAAAAAATTAAACTATGATCATAATTTTGTTTAAAAATATACAACTAAAAAAATAGTAAAAATAAGCTAGAATGAAATTCACCATATTTATTTTAATGGTGAATATCTGAACAGTGGGATTCACCTAATTTTGAAATTTTTCTTTTATAAGCTTTACTACATAGAATACGTATCAGACCAGCACTCTGACCCTGTAAAAAAGGGTAACACTTCCATTTCTGCTGTCCATGCCAACAGTGGAGAAATCAGGTTAGTGCTTCTGGGCCAACTTCAACTCCACCTTTTTTGGGTCTGCTGCCACATGCGCCCCTGTGTATCTGGGTCTTAGTAAGAGGGTGCATAAGAATATGTCACTTTTCTCAGATTAAAGTTCAAATCAGTAAGTCACTAAGGAGATTTTTTAAATTTTTGGTATCATTAATAATTACATGAGCAATGCTGTGGTTACTAGATTCCCCCCCATTATCAAGTTTCCACCACATACCCCATTATAGTCACTATCCATCAGCATAGTAAGATGCTATAGAGTCACTACTTGTCTTCTCTGTGCTGTACTGCCTTCCCTGTGCCCCTCCTACATTATGTGTGCTAATCGTAATGTCCCTTTTCCCCCTTATCCCTCCCTTCCCACCCACACTCCCCAGTCCCTTTCCCTTTGGTAACTGTTAGTCCATTCTTGGGTTCTGTGAGTCTGCTGCTGTTTTGTTCCTTTAGTTTTTGCTATGTTCTTATACTCCACAGATGAGTGAAATCATTTGGTACTTGTCTTTCTCCTCCTCACTTATTTCACTGAGCATAATACCTTCTTTCACAACATTCCATTCCATTCCACTACATTCCATTCCATTCCATAGCATTCTACCCCACTTCATTCCATAACATTCCATTCCATTCCATTCAAAAACACTATTACATTATATTGCATAACATTCCATTGCATTTCATAACATTCCATTCCATTCCACACATTCCATTCCACTCAAAAACACTCGATTTAATTCCACAAGAATCCATTCCATTGCATAATATTCCATTCCATTCCATAACATTCTAACCCACTCTATTCCATAACATTCCATTCCTTTCATTAACATTCCATTCTATTCCCCAACATTCCATTCCACTCTGTAAGATTTCATTCCAGTCTTTCACATTCCATTCCATTCAATAACTTTCTATTAAATTCTATTGCATAACATTCCATTCCATTCTATAACATTCTTATCCATTCTATTCCATAGCATTCAATTCCTTTCATTAACAAGCCATTCTATTCCCCAATATTCCATTCCATTCCATAACTGTAGATTCCACTAAATGACATTCCATTACATTCCAAAACATACCATTACAGTCTATTGCATAACATTCTATTCCATTCCATAACATTCCATTCTAATCCCCAACATTCCATTCCATTTCACAGCATTTAATTGTATTCCCCAACATTCCATTCCACTCCATAACTTTCCATTCCATTAAATAACTTTCCATCTGGTTCCAAAACATTCTATTGCATAACTTACACTCCTGTCCATAACATCTCATTACCTTCAACACCACTCAATTCCATTCCATAACATTCCATTCAATTTCACAACTTTCCATTCCATTACAAAACATTCCATTACATTCCATAACATTATATCCCACTCTATTCCATAACATTCCATTCCATTCCTTAAAATTCAATTTATCCCCAAAATTTCACTCCATTCCCTAACATTCCTTTCCACTAAAAAACACTCCATTCCACTTGAAAACATTTTACTGCTTCCATTGCATAAAATTCCATTTCACATCATTCAATTCCTTTCCTTAAAATTCCATTCCATAACAGTCTATTACATTCTATTGCATAACATTCCATAACATTCTATCCAATTCCATTCCATAATATTCTATTCCATTAAATATCTTTCCATTCTATTCTAAAACATTCTATTACATCCTATTGAATAATATTCCTTTCCATTCCATAAAATAGGATTCCATTCCACATTCCACTCCATTCCATAACATTCCATTCCATTCCTTAACATTCTACTACATTCTATTGCATAAAATTCCATTCCATTCCATTCCATAACATTCTATCCAATTCTCTTCCATAACATTCCATTCCATTCGTTAATATTCCATTCTTTTATCCAGATTCCATTCCATTCGTTAAAATTGCATTCTATTCCCCAAGATTCCTCTCCATTCCATAAAATTCCCTTCATTTAAATAACATTCTATTACATTCTATTGCATAATATTTCATTACATTTTATAATAATCCATTACATTCCACAACATACCATTCCATTCCATTGCATTCCACAACATTCAATGCCATTCCAAATCATTCCATTTCATTCTATAACATTCTAGTACATTCTATTGTGTAAAATTCTGATTCATTCAGTAACATTCTATTCCATTCCATTTCATAACATTCTACTCCATTTCATAGAATTCCATTCAATTAAATAACATTCCATTCCCTACCAAAACATTCTATTATAATCTATTGCATAACATTCCATTCCATTCCATAATATTCCATTCCATTGGAGAACATTCCGTTCCATTTCATAATATTCAACTCCATTCCATAACATTCTTTACATTCTAATGCATAACATTCCATTCCATTCGTTAACATTACATTCTATTCCACAGCATTCCATAACATTCCATAATATTCCATTCCATTCTATAACTATCCATTCCAGTAAATAAAATTCCATAAAATAACATTCCACTATATTCCAAAGCTTTCTATTAAATTCTGTTGCCTAACACCTATTACATTCCATAACATTCTATCCCATTCTATGTCACAAAATTCCCTTACATTCATTAACATTCTATTCCTTTCTCCAACAAGCCATTCCATTCCATTATATTCCATAACATTCCATACCTCTCCATAACATTCCATTCAATTAAATAACATTCCATTCAATTAAATAAGATTCCATTACATTCCAAACATTCTATTGCATAATATTCCATTCCAATTCAGAGCATTCCATTCCATTCATTAACATTCCATTCTATTCTGTTTCATTCCATTCCATTAAATAACATTGTATTCTATTCCCAAACATTGTATTACATTCTATACCCGAATATTCTACTCCATTCCATAATATTCCATTCCATTAAATAACACTCCCTTCCATATGAAAACATCCTACTGCATTCCATTGCATAAAATTCCAATCCATTTCACAACATTCCATTCCATTCCTTAACATTCCATAACATTCTATTACATTCTGCTGCGTAACATTCCATTCCATTCCACAACATTCTATTCCATTGTATTCCACAACATGCCATTCCATTCCCCAACATTCCATTTCATACAATATATTCTATCCAATTTTCTTCCATAAAATTCCATTCCATTCATTAATATTCCATTATTTTCTCTATTCCATTCCATTCCATAACATTGCATTCCATTAAATAACATTCCATTCCATTCCAAAACATCCAATTACATTATATTGCATAATATTCCATTGCATTCCATATCATTCCATTACAATCCACAACATTCCATTCCATTTAATAAAATTCCAATCAATTCCAAAATATTCCATTCCATTCCATAACATTCAAATACATTCTGTAACATTCTATCCATCCTATTCCATAACATTCCTTTCCATTCATTAGAATTGCATTCTATTCCCCAACATTCCTCTCCATTCCATAACATTCCATTCATTTAAATAACATTTCATTCCATTCCACATTTCATTCAAGTCCTTAACATTCTATTCCATTCCTTAGAATTCCATTACATTCTATTTCACAACATATCATTCCATTCCATAACATTCTTTCCCATTTCATTCAATAACATTCCATTAAATTCATTAACATTCCATTCTATTCCCTGACATTCCATTCAATTCCAAAACATTCCCTCCATTAAGTAACATTCCATTCCATTTCACAACATTCCAATCTATTCTCCAACATTCCATTCCATTCCAAAAAATTCTATTTCATTATATTGTGTAATATTCCATTGCAATCCATAACATTCCATTACATTCCACAACATTCCATTCCATTCCATTTAATTCCACACAATTCATTCTATTCCATACATTCCATTCCATTCTAACCCATTCTATTCTGTAACATTCCATTCCTTTAATTAACATTGCATTCTCTTCCCCAACATTCCATTCCACTCCATAAGATTCCATTCCATTCTATAACATTCCATTCCATTCAATAACTTTCTATTAAATTCTATTGTACACCATTCCATTCCATAACATTCTAACCCATTCTATTCCATAACATTCCATTCATTTCATTAACATTGCATTCTATACCCAATATTCCATTCCATTCCATAACTGTATATTCTATTAAATAAAATTTCATTAAATTCTAAAATACACCATTACATTCTTTTGCATAACATTCTATTCCATTCCACAACATTCCATTCTAATCCCCAACATTCCATTCCATTCCATAATATTGCATTCATTAAATAACATTCAATTCCATTCCAAAACATTCTATTACATTCTATTGCATAATATTTCATTATATTCCTTATTATTCCATTACATTCCACAACATTCCAATCCATTCCATTCCATTTCAAAACATTCCATTTTATGCCATAACATTCCAGTACACTCTATTGCATAAAATTTTGATTCATTCCATAACATTCTACTCCATTCTATTTCATAACATTCCACTCCATTCTCTAACATTCCATTCTATTAAATAACATTCCATTCCATTCCATTCCAGAATATTCTATTCCATTTCATAACACTCCACTCCATTCCATAACATTTTATTACATTCTAATGCATGACATTCCATTCCATTTATTAACATTCCATTCTATTCCACAACATTCCATTCCATTCTATAACATTCCTTTCCATAAAATAACATTCCGTTCTATATCAAACATTCCACTACATTCTATTGCCTAACATATCATTACATTCCAAAACATTCTCTCCCATTCTATTTCATAACATTCCCTACCTTTCATTAACAATCCATTACATTACATTATATTCCATCCCATTCCATAACATTCCATACCTCTCCAATAACATTCCATTCGATTAAATAACATTCCATTATATTCTATTGCATAACATTCCTCTCCATTTCACAAAATCCCATTCCATGCATAACATTCCATTCTATTCCACAACAGTGCATTCCATTAAATAACATTCCATTCTATTCCCAAACATTGTATTACATTCTATACAAGAACATTCCATTCCATTCCATAACATTCCATTCCATTAAATAACACTCCATTCCATACGAGAACATTCTAGTGCATTTCATTAGATAAAATTACATTCCATTTCACATCATTCCATTCAATTGCATAAAATTCTATTACATTCTGTTGCCTAACATTCCATTCCATTCCATAACATTCTATATTATTCCATTTCATAATATTCCATTCCATTAAATAACATTCTGTTCAATTGCAAAACTTTCTATTACATTGTATTGAATAATATTATTTTCATTCCAAAAATAACCATTCCATTTCACAAAATTCCATTGTATTCCATAACATTCTACTACATTCTATTGCATAACATTCCATTCCATTCAATAACATTCCATTCTATTCCCTGTTCAATTCCATTCCAGAATGTTCCATTCCATTCCATTTAATAACATTCAATTCAATTCCAAATCATTCTATTATTCTATTGCATAACATTCCATTCCATTCCATTCCACATCATCCCATAAAATTCTAATCAATTCTAAAACATTCCATTACATTCCATTACATTCCATAACATTTAAATCCATTCTGTAATATTCTATCCATTATATTTCATAACATTCCGTTCCATTCGTTAAAATTGCCTTCTATACCCCAATATTCCACTCCATTCCCTAACATTCCATTTGATTAAATAACATTCCATTCCATTCCAAAACATTCTATTCCATTCTATTGCACAAATTTCATCCATTCTGTAACATTCCGTTACGCTCCACAACATTCCATTCCAATCCATAAAATCCTATTACATTCTTTTGTATAACATTTCATTACATTCCATATCATGATACATTTTTTCCATCAAATTCAATTCCATTCGTTAACATTCCATGCTATTCTCCAACATTCCACTCCATTCCACTGAATTCCACAACATTCCATTCCATTTTATAACATTCCCTTTCATTTCATAACATTGTAGTACATTCTATTGTATAAAATTCCGATTCATTCCATAACATTTTATTCCATTATATTTCATAACATTCCTCTCCATTACATAACATACTATTGCCTTAAATAGCATTCCATTCCATTCCAAGATGCTCTACTACATTCCATTGCATAGCATTGTATTCCATTCCATAACATTCCTTTGCATTCCGTAACATTTTATTACATTATATTGCATAATAATCCATTCCATTTCATTCCACATTTCATTCAATTCCTTAACATTCCATTCCATTCCAAACATTCTACTACATTCTATTGCATAAAATTACATTCCTTTACACAACATTCTATTCCATTCATTAACATTCTGTTCTATTCCCAAACATTCTACACCCGACCTTTCCACTCTATTCCATAACATTCCATTCCATTAAATAACACTCCATTCCACACAAAAACATTCTAGTGTATTCCATTGCATAAAATTCCATTCCATTTCACATTATTCCATTCCATCCTTAACATTCCATAACATTGTATTACATTCTATTGCACATTTCATTCCATTCCATAATATTCCATTCCGTTCTAAAACATTCCATTCCATTATTTAACATTCTTTCTCATCTATTTCATAACATTCCACACCATTCCATAAAATAATATTGCATTAAATAACATTCCACTCCATTCCAGAACATTCTATTACATTCTATTGCATAACATTCCATTCCCTTTCACAGCATTCCATTCCATTCCATAACATTCCATTCTATTAAATAACATTCCATTCTCTTCCAAAACATTATATTACATTCTATTGAATAAGGTTCCTTTCAATTCCATAATGTTCCACTCCATTCCTTTATATTCCATTCTATTTCCCAACATTCCATTCCATTCCATAACATTCCTTTCCATTCTGCCACATTTCAATTCCTTAACATTCTATTACATTCCTTAACATTCTATGACATTCTATTTCCTAACATTCCATTCCATAACATTCTATCCCATTTCATTCAGTAAGATTCCAATGAATTCCAAAACATTCCATTCCATTCCATAACCTTTGAATCCATTTTGTAACATTCTATCCGTTTTTTCTGTAATATTCCATTCCATTGGTTAAAATTGTGCTCTATTCTCCAACATTCCACTCCATTCCATAACATTCCATTCCATTCCAAAACATTCTATTACATTATATTGCATAACATTCCATGCATTCCATTACATTCCACAATATTCCATTCCATTCAATTCCACAACAATCCATTCCATTCCAAAATACTCCATTCTATTCCATAACATTTCATTCCTTTCATTAACATTCCATTCTATTCTGCAACGTTCCATTTCACGCCATAAGATTCCATTCCATTCCATAACATTGCATTCCATTTCTTAACATTCAATTCCATTCAATAAGTTTCTATTAAATTCTATCGCATAACATTCCATTCCATTCTATGTCATTCTTATCCATTCTATTCCATAAAATTCCATTCTTTCATTAACATTCCATTCTATTTCCCAATATACCATTACATTACATAACTTTATATTTCATTAAATAACATTCCATTACATTCCAAAACATACCATTATATTCTATGGCATAACATCCTATTCCATTCCATAACATTCCCTTCTAATGCCCAACATTCCATTCCATTCCATATTATTGCATTTATTAAATAACATTCCACTCCATTTCAGAACATTCTATTACATATTACTGCATAACATTCCATTCCATTCCACTACATTCTATTCCATTCCATAGCATTCTGTCCCACTCCATTCCATAACATTCCATTCCATGCATTAATATTCCATTCTACTTCACAACATTCCATTCAATTCTGTAACATTCCCTTCCGTTAAAGAGCATTCCACTCTATTCCAAAATATTCTATTACATTCTATTGCACAACTTACCACTCCATTCCATAACATTCCATTCCATTCATTAAAATTGCATTCTATTCTGCAACATACCACTCCATTCCCCAACATTGCATTCCATTTTATAACATTCCCTTTCATTACATAACATTGTAGTACATTCTATTGCATAATATTCCCATTCATTCCATAACATTTTATTCCATTCTATTTCATAACATTCCTCTCCATTCTATAACATTCCATTGCCTTAAATAGCATTCCATTCCATTCCAAAATACTCTACTACATTCCATTGCATAACATTCTATTCCACTCCATAACATTCCATTCTATTCCATAACATACTATTACATTATTTTGCATAATAATCCATTCCATTCCACATTTACTTCAATTCCTTAATATTCCATTCCATTCCAAACATTCCATTACATTCTATTGCATAACATTCCATTCTATTCTGCATCATTCCATTCCATTCCCAAACATTGTGTTACATTCTATACCCAAGCATGCCACTCCATTCCATAACGTTCCATTCCATTAAATAACACTCCATTCCATATGAAAACATTCTACTGCATTCCATTCCATAAAATTCCATTCAATTTCACATCATTCCATTCCATTCCTTAACATTCCATTCCATTCCATAACATTGTATTACATTCTACTGCTTAACATTCCATTCCATTCCACAACATTCTATTATATTCTATTGCACAACATTCCATTCTGTTTTACAGCATACCATTGTATTCCCCAAAATTCCATTTCATTCCATTCCATTCTATTCCAAAACATTCTATTACATTCTATTGAATAAGGTTACTTTCAATTCCATAATATTCCAGTCCATTCCTTCATATTCCATTCTATTTTCCAACATAAAATTCCACTCTATAAAATTCCTTTCCATTAAATAACATTCAATTCCATACCAAAATATTATAATACATTCTAATGCATAACATACCATTCCATTCCATAGCATTCCATGGCATTCCACACCATTGCTTAAAATTCCAATCAATTCCAAAACATTCCATTCCATTCCATAACATTCAAATCCATTCTGTAACATTCTATCCATTCTATTCCATAACATTTGATTGCATTTGTCAAAATTCCATTCTATTCACCCAACATCCCACTCCATTCCATAGCATTCCATTAGATTTAATAACAATCCATTCCATTCCAAAACATTCTGGAATTCAATGGAATGTTATGCAATGGAATACAATGTTATGCAATGGAATGTAGTAGAGTGTTTTGGAATGGAATTGAATGTTATGGAATGGGTGAAATGTTATGCAATAGAATGGAACAGAAAGTTTTGGAATGAAATGGAATGTTATTTAATGGAATGGAATGTTATGGAATGAAGTGGAATGTTGGGTAATAGAATGGTATTTTAATGAATGGAATGGAATGTTATGGAATGGAATCGATACAATGTTACAGAATGGAGTTGAATGTTATGAATGGAATGGAGTATTATGCAATAGAATGTAATAGAATGTTCTGATATAGAATGGAATGTTATTTAATAGACAGGAATGTTATGGAATGGAATGGAATGTTAACAGTAGAATGTAATAAAATGTTATAGAATGGAATGGAATATTCAGCAATGAAATGGAATGATGTGAAATGGAATGGAATTTTATGCAATGGAATGCAGTAGAATGTTATCAAATGGAATGCAGTGTTTTTTGGTGGAAAGGAATGTTAGGGAAAGGGGTGAAATGTTAGGGGATAAATGGCATTTTAAGGAAAGGAATGGAATGTTATGGAATAGAATGGGATACAATGTTATGGAACCTAATGGAATGTTCTGTAATGGAATGGCAGGTTGTGGAATTGAATGGAATGTTGTGAAATTGAATGGAATTTTATTTAATGGAATTGAGTGGTGTGGAAGGTAATGGAGTGTTATGGAATGGAGTGGTAAGTTTTGCAATAGGATGTAATAGAACGTTTTGGAATAGAATGAAATGTTCTTTAATGGAATGGAATGTTATGGAATGGAATGGAATATTGGGGAATACAATTTAATGCTGTGAAATGGAATGGAATGTTATGCAATAGAATGTAATATAATGTTCTGGAATGGAATGGAATGTTATGTAATGTAATGGATTGTTGTGGAAATAAATGGAATGTTTGAATGGAATGGAATGTGTGGAATGGAATGGAATGTGTGGAATGGAATGGAATGTTATGGAATGAAATGGAATGTTTTGGTATAGAATGGAATGTTGTGAAGAGGAATGAAATGTTATGCAATAGAATGTAATAGAATGTTGTGGAATGGAATGGAATGTTATGGAATAGAATTTAATAGAAAGTTATTGAATAGAATGGAATGTTAAAGATTGGAATGGAATCTTATGGAGTGGAAGGGAACATTGGGGAATAAAATAAAATGTTAATGAAAGGAATGGAATGTTATGGAATAGAATGGGTTAGAATATTACAGAATTGAATGGAATGTTATGCAATGGAATGGACTGTTACGGAAATAAATCGGATGTTTTGAATGGAATGGAATGTTATGGAATTGAATGGAATGGGAAAGAATGATATGGAATGGAATGGTATATTATGAAATAGAATGTAATAGAATGTTAAGGAATGTAATAGAATGTTAAGTAATTGAACGATATGTGGAATGGAATGGAATTTTATGAAATGTAATGGAATGTTATGCAATAGAATGTAATAGGATGTTATGGAATGGAATGGAATTTGTGGACTGTTATGAAATGGATGAAATGTTATTCAATAGTTGGAATAGAATGTTTTTGATTGGAATAGAATATTATTTAACTGAAGGGATATTATGGAATGGAGTGGAATGTTGGGAAGAGAATGCAACTTTAATGAATGGAATGGAATATTATGGAATAGAATGGATAGAATGTTATGGAATGGATTCAAATGTTACAGAATAGAATGGAATGTTTTGGAATTGATTGGAATTTATGGAATGGTGTAGAATGTAATGGAATGTTAATGAATGGAATGTTATGCAATATAATGAAATAGAATGTTTTGGAATGGAATGGAATGTTGGGGAATAGAATGGAACGTTGTGAAATGGAATGGAATTGTATGCCATATGTAATAGAATGTTGTGGAATGGAATGGAATGTTACTTAATGGTGGGAATGTTTTGGAATTGAGTGGAATGTTGGGGAATAGAATGGAATGTTAAAGAATTTAACAGAATGTTATTGAATGGAATGGGATAGGATGTTATGGAATGGAATGGAATGTTATGAAATAGAATGTTATGGAATGCCAAGGAATTGCTTAGAATGTTAAATAATTGAATGAAATGCTGTGGAATGGAATGGAGTGTTATGAAATGGAATGGATATTATGCAATATAATGTAATAAAATATTATGGAATGGAATGGAATGTTATGCCATGGAATGTAGTAGAGGTTTTTGGAATGGAATAAATGTTATGGAATGGATGAAATGTTATGCAATAGAATGGAATAGAATGTTTTGGTATGGAATGGAATGTTATTTAATCGAATGGATTGTTATGGAATGGAGTGGTGTGTTGGGGAATCAAATGTTATGGAATGGAATGGAATCGTTTGTAATTCATTGGAATTTTATGGAATGGTGTGGAATGTAATTGAATGTTATGAAATAAATACAATGGTATGTTATTCAATCGAATGTAATAGAATGTTATGGATTGGAGTGGAATGTTATGGAATGCAATGGAACTTTATGCAATATAATGTAATAGAATGCTTTTGGAATGGAATGGAATGTTATTTAATGGAATGGAATTTTATGGAAGGGAATTGAACGTTATGGAATGGAATCGAACATTGGGAAATAGAATGGAATATTAAGTAATGGAATGGAATTTTGTGGAATAGAATGGATAGAGTGTTATGGAATGGATTTTAAAGAGTGTTTTCATATGAAATATGGTGTTATTTAATGGAATGGGGGACTGTTTGGGAATAGAAAGTAATACAATGTTTTGGAATAGAATGGAAATTTTATTTAACAGAATGGAATGGAATGTTGTGGAATGGAATGGAAATGGAATGTTATGCAGGAGAATGTAATAGAATGTGTAGAATATAATGGAATGTTCTTTAATCAAATGGAATGTTATAGAGAGGTAAGGAATGTTATGGAATGGAATCACTTATATTGTAATGGAATGGATTGTTGGAGAAAGGAATGGAATATTAACGAATGGAAGGGAATGTTATGAAATAGAATGGGATAGAATGTTATGGAATGTAATGTTATGTTAGGCAATAGAATGTAATAAAATGTTTTGGTACGGAATGGCATGTATTTTAATGGAATAGAATGTTATGGAATGGAGTGGAATGTTATGAAATAGAATGGAATAGAATGTTATGGAAAGAATTGAAATTTTATGCAATAGAATGTACTGGAATGTGATGGAATGAAATGGAATGTTTTGCAATGGAATGAAATGTTGTGGAATGTAATGGAATAATAGGGAACATAATGAAATATTATGCAATAGAATGTTTTGCATTGGAATTGAATGTTATTAAATCGAATGGAATGGAGTGTAATGTTAGGGAATAGAATGCAATTTTAACGAATGCAATGGAATATTATGGAATAGAATGGATAGAATGTTATGGAATGGATTCAAATGTTATGGAATGGAATGGAATGTTTTGGAATTGATTGGAATGTTATTGAATCTGATGGAATGTAATGGAATTTTATGGAATTGAAAAGGAACCTTTTTCAATAGAATGTAATAGAATGTTTTGAAATAGAATGGAAAGTTATTTAATGGAGTAGAATGCAATAGAATGTAATAGGATGTTATGGAATGGAATGGAATTTGTGGAATGTTATGGAATGGATGAAATGTTATGCAATAGAATGAAACAATGTTTTGGAATGAAATCATTTGTTATTAAATCGAATGGAGTGTTATGGAATGGAGTGGAATGTTGGGGAATAGAATGAACAGAATGTTATAGAATGGATTCGAATGTTATGGAATGGAATGGAGTGTTTTGGAATTGATTGGAATTTTATGGAATGGTGTGGAATGTCATGGAATGCTATGAAATGGAATGGTACATTATGCAATAGAATGTAATAGAATGTTTTGTAATGGAATGGAATGTTATTTAATAAAAAGGAATGTTATGGAATGGAATGGAATGTTGGGGAATAGAATGGAATGTTCTGAAACGTTATGGAATGTTATAGAATAGAATGTGATAGAATGTTTTGGAATGGTATGGAATGTTATTTAATGGAAGGGAATGTTATGGAAATGAATGGAATGTTGGGGAATAGAATGGAATGTTAATGAAAGGAATGAAATGTGATGGAATAGAATGGGTTAGAATGTTATGGAATGTTGTGAAA
Source organism: Smutsia gigantea (assembly GCA_032199065.1). Classification (NCBI taxonomy): domain Eukaryota; kingdom Metazoa; phylum Chordata; class Mammalia; order Pholidota; family Manidae; genus Smutsia; species Smutsia gigantea. The sequence goes on from JAVSCE010015315.1 coordinate 24,147, forward strand.
TTGAATGGAATTTTATGGAATGGAATTGAATGGTGTGGAATGTAATGGAATGTTATGGAAAGAAGTGGTAAGTTATGCAATAGAATGTAATAGAATGTTTTGGAATAGAATGGAATGGAATGGAAAGCAATGGAATGTTGGAGAATACAATGGTATGCTGTGAAATGGAATGGAATGTTGTGCAACAGAATGTAATAGAAGGCTGTGGAAAGGAATGGAATGTTAAGCAGTAGAATGTAATACAATGCTATGGAATGTAATGGAATGTTAAGCAGTAGAATGTAATACAATGTTATGGAATGGAATGGAATGTTAAGGAATGGAATGAAATGATGTGAAATGGAATGGAATTTTATGCAATGGAATTCAGTAGAATGTTCTCATGTGGAATGGAGTGTTATTTAATGGAATGGAATGCTATGGAATGGAGTGGAATATTCAGGAATAGAATGTAATACAATGTTTTGGAATAGAATGGAAATTTTATTTAGTGGAATGGAATGTTGAGCAATAGAATGGTATTTTAACGAATGGAATGCAATTTTATGGAATGGAATGGAATGTTATGCAATACAATGTAATAGAAAGTGTGGAATGTAATGGAATGTTATTTAATCGAATGGAATGTTATGGAGAGGGATGGAATGTTATGGAATGGAATGGAATATAATGTAATGGAGTGGATTGTTGGAGAAAGGAATGGAACTTTAACAAATGGAAGGGAATGTTATGAAATAGAATGGGATAGAATGTTATGGAATGGAATGTTATGCAATAGAACATAACAGAATGTTTTGGAATGGAATGTAATGTTATTTTATGGAAAGGAATGTTATTTAATGGAATGGAATGTTATACAATGGAATGGAATGTTGTGGAATAGAATGAAATGTTAACAAATGGAATGGAATGTTATGCATTAGAATGTAATAGAATGTTATGGACTGGAGTGGAATGTTATGCAGTTGAATTTAATAGAAAGTTATTGAATAGAATTGAATGTTATGGAATGGAATCTTATGGAGTGGAATGGAACGTTGGGTAATAGAATGGAATGTTATTGAAGGGAATGGAATGTTATGGAATAGAATGGGTTTGAATGTTATGGAATGAATGGAATGTTATGGCATGAAATGGAATGTTTTGGAATAGAATGGAATGTTAATGAAAGGAATGGAATGTTATGGAATAGAATGAATTAGAATGTTATGGAATGGAATGGAATGTTATGGCATGGAATGAAATGTTTTGGAATTGAATGGAATGTTGTACAATGTAATGGAATGTTATGGAATGCAATGGAATGTTATGCAATATAATGTAATAGAATGTTTTCAAATGGAATGGAATGTTGTGGAATGGAATAGAATTTGGAGAAAAGAATGGAATATTAACAAATGGAGTGTACTGTTATGGAATTGAAAGGAACCTTATTCAATAGAATGTAAAAGAATGTTTTGGAATAGAATGGAATGTTATTTAATGGAATGTAATGTTATGGAGTGGAGTGGAGTGTTATGGAATAGATGGGATAGAATGTTAAGGAATGGGATGGAATGTTGTAAAATAGAATGTAATAGAATGTTGTGGAATAGAATGGAATGTATGCAGTAGAATGTAATAGAATGTCATGGAATGGAATGGAGTGTTAAGGAATGGAATGGAATGATGTGAAATGGAATGGAATTTTATGCAATGGAATTCAGTAGAATGTTCTTGTATGGAATGTAGTGTTATTTAATGGAATGGAATGTTATGGAACTGAGTGGAATGTTTGGGACCATCCATGTTGTTGCAAATGGTAGGATTTGTTTTCTTCTTATGGCTGAATAATATTCCATTGTGTATATGTACCACCTCTTCTTTATCCATTCATGTACTGATGGACACTTAGGTTGCTTCCACTTCTTGGCTATTGTAAATAGTGATGCAATAAACATAGGGGTGCATATGTCTTTTTCAAACTGGGCTGCTGCACTCCTAGGGTAAATTCCTAGGAGTGGAATTACTGGATCAAATGGTATTTCTATTTTGAGTTTTTTGAGGAACCTCCTTACTGCTTTCTACAATGGCTGAACTAATTTACATTCCCACCAGCGGTGTAGGAGGGTTCCCCTTTCTCCACATCCTCACCAGCATTTTTTGTTGTTTATCTTTTGGATGTTGGCCATCCTAACTGGTATGAGGTGATATCTCATTGTGGATTTAATTTGCATTTCTCTGATGATTAGGGATGTGGAGCATCTTTTCATGTGCCTGTTGGCCATCTGAATTTCTTCTTTGGAGAAGTGTCTGTTCAGGTCCTCTGCCAAAATTTTTAACTGGGTTATTTGCTTTTTCTTTGTTGAGGCATGTGAGCTCTTTATATATTTTGGATGTCAACCCCTTATCAGATATGTCATTTATGAATATATTCTCCCATACTGTAGGATGTCTTTTTGTTCTGTTGATGGTGTCCTTTGCTGTACGGAAGCTTTTTAGTTTGATATAGTCCCACTTGTTCATTTTTGTTTTTGTTTCCCTTGCCCGGGGAAATATGTTCATGAAGAAGTTGCTCATGTTTATATTCAAGAGAGTATTGCCTATGTTTTCTTCTAAGAGTTTTATGGTTTCATGACTTACATTCAGGTGTTTGATCCATTTCGAGTTTACTTTTGTGTATGGAGTTAGACAGTAATCCAGTTTCACTCTAAGGAGATTTTTTATCATGGAAAAATTCACTGGGTAACCTCTGATCACCGTTATGTTAGCATAGGCTCAGTGTGCACGCCTTGCCCCAGGGAAACAGGTGTGTTTTAGTACCTGCCACGCTTGGAGTAGTAATCACGCTCCAAACTCTAAAATTGGACCCTCTAGTCATATACAATTTATTCTCCAAGAAGTTTTTGCTCAGGGAACCCTCTTTCTTGGACCTAGATATACAAAAAAAAATAGATGCCTGCTTTTAATGCCTTGGAATATAATCTGGGCTTGGCTTCTTGCTTGATCTGTGGCCCAGTAGCCAGTCTCACCTACAGGGGTTGTGATGAGTAATAATTGAAACACCAATGTGAAAACATTTGCGACCTATAAAATGCCATTCAAAGATTTCTTCTACCGGATACACCATAAATGTGTAGGGACTGCTCTAATGAGAACAGTAAGAAAGTGATTTACAACTGATGAAGTGCCACATTGTTATGGCTTTTATGCCTAAGACCCCCTCTGAAGATGTAGCGTTTTCAGCCTGAGAGGAGAAAGGGAGGCAATCTGGAGACGTCTGATTTTATAATGCAGGTTTGTGAAGCTCAGGTCATGGGAAACTGTAAGGATGAGCCTCAGTCTTCCTTTCATTGAGCTCGGCTCCTTCAAAGAGGTTCTCTGGGCTCCAACAAGGCCTTCCTGTCACAAGACATTTGCCCTCACATCGACAGAAGCCAAACTCACCCACTTATCACTAGTCATTTGGCCTTCCCAGCTATACTAACTTATACTAACAGGTTAATGTGTTCTCTCAGTCCTGTACCAGCTTCAGAGTTGGGGGCAGGTGAAGACTTCAAACAACAATTTTTTATACTTGTGGCTTGTCTATGTCAACAGCACTACAACCTATGCTGTCTGGGAGAATGAGTAAATGAATATTTATTGTGCAACTATTAGATAGTGGAGACAGAGGTTTTACATTTTAATATGAATGGCCAGAGAAGGTCACTGGAAAAGTGACACTGATTCTATGCCTTAAGTTAGAAAGAGTAGACAGAAATGCAAATATTTGGGGCCAGAACATCCTTTGGCAGGAAGAAAAGCAAATGCAAAAGACTGAAGGTACAAAGGAGCCTGCTATGTTCAAAAAATGGCTAGAGGAACGCAGGGAGATGTCAGAGAGCAGGTCCTGTGAGGCTGCCAAGGCCATGGTAGGGGTCTTTATTTTATTTTTTGCACATCTGAGACCTGTAGGAGAATTACATGAAGGGGATTAGTATGCTCTGCTGTACATTTGGAAGTGATTACTATGGAGAAGGGAGTGTTTAGGGAAAAAATAAAAGCCAGGTGATCAGTTGGAGGGTTCCAGCTCCAGGTGAGAGCTATTGGTGCCTGGAATTGCAATGGTAGCAGTAGAGGCTGAAAGAAGTTGATGGTCTATTGCACAGGCATCAGCCTTGTGTTAAAGACCCCAAAATATCTTTATGCTGTAATGTGAGGTAAAGCAATGCAGTAACCAGAATTATGTCAAAACCAGGTACCAAGTCAGCACATGGGGAAATAGGCTGAGATTAATATCTTTTCTCTGTCCTTTGTATCTGTTGACTGTTTAGAAATGAGGGAAAAAACCATCATCCGTTGCCACAGCAGGTGGCAGCGCTGCTTTGAGTTCTACACATCACAAGCCTCTAGCAAAGAAGCAGATAACTCAAGGCTATCAAAGTCAACAGCATTTCAAGCTCACCTTGGTGTTCCCTCGGGAAGAGAAGCATCTTTATTATTACCTAGAAAATCACCCTTTAAAAGGAAGATGGTTGATCAGATTGCGATATAAATGTCATTTTCCCATAAAGACAACATGCCATCTTTTTTAAAAGGAGCTGGTTTTTCCAGTCATTACGAAGCACCATACCATACCAAGAGTGCTTTCCTGATTAGTCTACAGCGTCTTTATCATTTTTACAGAGGGTCTCCCAGAGCCGTGTGTTATGTCTGGGGTGGGGCTGGGTAGCACAGAGCTTACAGCCTCCAATGTAGACCTCTTTGATTTCAAAACTAACTCTTACACTTACTAGTTCTGTGACCTCATGCAAGTTCTTTAACTCTTGTGTCTCAGTTTCCTCATCTCTAAAATGGGCATAATAACAGCACCTGCCATATGAAGTGGTTGTGAAGACTGAGTTATTAATGTAAGCGTGCAGAGCAGTGCTGGCTGCCTGGCAAGCACAGTAGGAGTGATGGCCAACACGGGCAACACTGCGTGTGCTCAAGGAGGAGAACAACTTTGAGAGCACCAGGGGCTTGTTGCCCAGGCCAGGAGCAGCTGGCCACGGCAATCCTTGCTCTCCCAAGGGTAGAATTTAGGGGGCCAAAACCCAAAGTTGGAGTGGACTGAGGGAGGCGTAAGGTGTGTCCCACCTCCAGAATGAATCCATGGAGAGGCAGGTAGGATCTATATTTGCACCTCAGCCAACATCCCTCTCCTGTAGGGTACTGACCTGAGGGTGCAGCCTGTGCTTGAGCTCTCTCAGAAAGCACTGCAGATGCTCTCCAAGAACTTAAATTTGACCCCCTATCATTCATGCCCCTGATCCTAATTCCACATTCAAATCAGCCTCAGTAAATAGAAATCTGCCCCTATTCCAAAGGTTCTTCTGGGAAAAGAGACATGCGCTGTGTCCAAACATTACCATTGTTGGTATCTCCCTTACAAAGAGAGATTGTTGGAAAGTTCATTAAGGAAAAAGGGACTCTTTCTGAGCTTAGTCTCTCCCATGCTTTTGGTTGGAAGACAAATTCATCCCAGTAGGACTGGACCTCAGGGGCTTCCAGGAGATGGTCCTTCCTGCAGCAGGTATCTAGGTGCCCTGCATCCATATGCCGCATCAATGGGAGGAAAAAAAATAAGAGTGTTTGAATATCTGTGAAGTAGCACCAGTGACAAAGATAGGGCTTCCCAGAGCTGAGTGAGGGCTGCCCCGATCGCCCCCCCGCCCCAGGCTACGTTGTCAGTGTTACCCAAGAGAAGCTAGGGTAGCGTTGAAGCCCAAAGGGCTAGGATGTATTTGAAAACATAGTGATTATTAAGTCACTCAAGTTATATACCTAATGTAAGCAAGTCACCTCACTACCCCAGGCCTTCATTTCCTCCCCTCTAAAATGAACATGAATGAACTAAATCAGTGTTTCCAGAAGTGACTTCCCTGGACCATTAGTCCTTTGGGTTACACCATGAAGGAAAGAGTTTTATGGTCTAAAGCAGTGATTTCAATCAGGGCAATTTTGCCCCTGAGGGGCCATTTGGCAATATCTGGAGATATTTTTGATTATCATGATTTGAGGAAGGGGGCTGCTGCTGCCATCTAGTGGGGAGAGACCAGGAATGCTGTGAAACACTGTACGTTTCACAAGACAGTCTCGTGGCAAAGCTAGAGGCCCAGAAACTGAAGTGCGATGAGAAGTCCTGGCTGAGGAGTTTGGGATTCACGGAGCATACGCTCTCAGCTCACATCAGCATAATGAAGACCAGGAGCAGTACCCCTGGAAATTCGCCCTAACCCAGTAATTCTCAGATTTGTTTGATCATGGAACACCTTGTCTCCTGCCTCACCAACACATACCCAGAACCTTACGATCCTCCTACAGAAGTGTCTCTAGGTAGTGGGCTGTTTGGGGAAATGCTGGCTAGATGATCTCTAAACTTATTTTCTATCTTGAAAACCATTTAAAGATATTTTCCTTTGTTGAGGCAGCAAATGTTGAGTCCTGAATATAACTTGGAATTCTGCCCAGTTCAGTCCCGCTCCATGATCTGTGAGCTAGGGGACTTCCAACAAGTTACATCAGCCTCGGTTCCTGTCTCCTGACTTGTCTAGTGGCAGGAATGGTACCACCCGCCACAGAAGGCCGTGGTCAGGGCTGTGGATCTGCATCCAACACTTAGTAAGCCCTCAGTTAAATGTTCATCGTTATTTTCTACATGCTTTGGTTGTTTTGATACTGCAACTTCAAGGCACTGTGGCTCTTTCAGTTTCCAGATCTTGCCCACAGAGGGCCCTGGTGGCACAACCTTGCCTCAAACGTCTTCAGATCTAGTTGGAAGGCGGAGCAGCCGTGATGGCATCCTCTGCCTGATTTCCTATGCACTGCTAAGCCACAGATTTTAGAGTAGGGAATCTTGCAGGGTCAAATAACATAACCCAGTCTTCATATTTTGCAGTTATAAGCCACAGGAAGTTGAATGTGGAATTGATGAGTGACTTACACAGTGTCAGGAGAACCAGCTTCAAGTACATTCTCTGTGCAGTTGGATGGTAGGACAGAAACACTCTCTTTCTGGAAGACGGACATCCAATGACTTCCCAAGCTGGAATGAGAGGAAGTCACCAGTGTGTGTGTCAAAGAAAGAGAGAGACTCAGGGGCAGGGGATGGGTGGGTGGTAGAGATACATTTTTTATTTTTTGAAGATGGAAATGCCAGATGGTGTACTGTTTCTTTCCTCTGGACCAGCTCAGAGGATGAAAGTATTCAAAATTATATTTGACAGGCTGAGCCTAGGAAGGTCTTCCACATCCATAGCTCCTTTAAGGGTAACTGCCCTGCACACAACCCCTGGGACTCAGGCACCCATATCTGGTCCTCCATCCTTTCCAGCCACACCTGTGCTGGCAGTGCCCAGTCCTTCAACTGGCCTGGGACATGTGGCTCATTGCCTGGTGGGATGGATGATCTAGATCAATCAGAAATCCATTTTCTGAGATCTAAGTTTATCAAAAGACAGAGGTCATGAGAACTGAGTGTTTCCCATGAGGAAGAGGGAGACGAGGGTGGGCTGGGTGAGCACCCAGAGGCCAGTGCAGGACAGAGCAGAGCGTGGGTGTCAGTAGAGGAGTGAGAACAAACTGCAGGAAGCCGAGTGCCATCCAGGACTGCAGACTGCGTACCCACGGGGGAGCCAATGCAGACGCTTGGCTACTGGTGCCTCTGTCGTCACCCCTTCTTTTGAAGCAGTTTGCTCGAGTCTCTAGTTTCCTACAACTAGATTGCTTAATGAAGATAAAGATAACGGTTTGATGGCACTATCACATTGGAAACTTCATGGCAAAGGTAACATCGATGGTGTGCGTTCATCCTAAGTGAGCCTGTGGGTGTGTGTATGTGTTCAGAGAATAGTTTCAAAAAATAAGGACATCCTCTTACAAATTCAGTTCAGTGATCAAAGTCATAAAATTAACATTGGTATAATGGTTTTATCTTTTCAAAAATCTAAAAGCCTTATCTTTGCCAAGCTTTCTAACCCAGAGTCAAACATTGCAGTTCATTATTTTGTACAGATCTCCTTTAATCTGTGTCAGTTCCTCATTTCTCTGTCTTTCATGACCTTGACAGTCTAGTTATTTTGTAGGATGCCCTCAGTCTGGGTGTGTTTCCTCTTGATTGCCATCATGTTGCATGTTTTTGACAGGAATCTCACAGAAGTGAGGTTATGTCCTTCTCAGTCAGGAAGACACATCTTAAAATTCCCATTTCTCTGTTGCAGGCAAAATGCGGCCCAACACTTTCCCAGAGCACAGGGAGCTTCTAGCCAGGGCCCAGGCCTTTGGGAAGTGCTGGGCTTCCTGGAAGAATTGGCCCGTGAAATAAGTTCTGAAGAACAAGAAAAAGTTATTCTGGAGGGAAGGAATTGTTTGGAGGCGACCAAGTGTGCTGTCAGGGACCCACTGGCCCTGGTGTGGCCTCTGCGGAAGCTGTGCACACCCACTCTCTCCTCCTGGCTCTGCTCACTCCCTGTGCCCTTGTGCCTGGTACCACCTCCCTGCCTCTTACCATCCCCTCTCTTTCCTGCAAGTTCCCACTCAGACTTCAGAGCCCCAGAAGGACTTCTCTTCTCTGGCTGCCGGAGAGGTGAAGGGCACAGGCTTGCGTCCGGTGAGCCTGGCTTCAAACCCTGCTCTGTCACTTTAACAAGTGAATGATCCTGAGTGAATAATTAACCTCTCTGAGACCCAGTTTCTTTCTCAGACAAATGAGAGGTTTCAGCTAGGTGCCTCATTTCCAGGACCTCGAGTCCTTCCCATGGTTTCTGCACCATACTTCTCTAGATTTCCACTCCTGTGTGTGCCATTGTTTAATCTTGTATCAAACCCAGACACGAGGCTCTGCTCTTTCACCGTTTTCAAAAAAGAATTCAAGCATGCTCACTGTTGTGTTAAAGAAGCTCACTGCAGATTTGAGGGGCTGTGGGGAAATGCCATGTGGCTCACTGCCTGTCCTTCTGCCCTCTTGGGGCCAGTCTGTCAGTCCCCTTGAACTCTGCCCCATTCCTGAAGCCCAGGGATGGCCACTCAGATTTCCTCATCTAACCAACCTTCACTTGCCCTTGGAAACTGAAGATTAGGAGTCAGAGCTGAGTCACAGGAGGGTCGGTGTGGAGGTGGCAGGACACTTACAATGGTTACTCATTAATGCAGTAGTTACTTATGAAGCATCTCACAACAGGCAGTGTGTTAGAGGCTGAGATTATAGGACAGTGAGACAGACATGGTCTCTGTCTTCAAGGAGCCTTCAGCCGATGGGGACTGCAGAAACTGAATAGTTCCATGGGTTCTGAGTATGATACAAGATGTCAAGGAATGGGCAAGGTGCCACAGGAGAATTAAAGGGGGGCTCTAATCCAGCCTGGAGGTCAGGGAATGTTTTGTCAAGGAAGTGATGTTTAAGCTGAATCAAGAAAATGAGTTAATTGAGTGACAAGTCCAGAATGTGCAAAATGCCAAAGGGGGACAAGTGTGGCCATGTGAGGACTTGAGAGAAGTCCAGAATAACCCAACTGTAGAGTGTGAGGTGAGAGTGCCGTGATATGGGGCTGGAGAGACAAGCTGGGAAAGGGTATCGGAAAGTCACTGAACATTTCTAAACAGGGCACTGATGGGAGATACTTTACTTTTGGAGAGCTGTGTGAGAAACTGGCTGGAGAATGATGTGTGTGGCCATCACAAATCATAAGGTATTACAATGGTGTAGTTGGGAGATAACAGTGGCCTGGAGTTGAGTGGTCACAGTGGAACTAGAGGTATATAGAAGAGATGCTTAGTGGTAGAATTGACAGGACTTAATAACTGATTAGAAGTACAGTGTGGCCATGAGAACATAAACCACTTGCACCATTCAGCTTAATCCTGACTCAGTGTGTGTGTGTGTGTGAGAGAGAGAGTGCAAGAGCGAGAGCGAGAAACCAGAAGTCTATTCAATTGGGAATAAACAATGCTATTTTTACTGACTTTATAATATCTGTAGTCTCTGGGGTCCGAGGTCAAGCAGTCCTAGATGGAGCATGAGGTTACTGAATTAAGAACCTAGTGGTACTTACTAATATGATTAGAAATGACACTTGGAGTTAGAGCCTGTGCCACATACCCTGTGTTGGCCTCTCCAGATCCACTCACCACCTGTCTCCACCCTGCTGTATGCCCCAGGAGGCCAACCTGTAAGCTCTGTGTCAATGGCTTCCTTGCCTTCCGGCTTCCAGATGGGTCTATACACAACCAGGAACTCGAAAGGGGACCTGAAAGAGGAAGGAGAAGGAGGTCAGGGTATCTGTTCCCCTGGATTTTTTCCTATGAGGCTAACTTGAGTTGGCCATGCCCCTTGATCAGGGGGTGGCCTGCTCCGCATAGCTCTCTCCCGTTTTGTGCTCTGGAAACCTGTATCCTCCTTAACCCTTCAGGCTCTGCTGTTACTAGTCCAGGTTCTCCACCAGCTTGAGTTCAACTGTTCCCTGTGCACACCCTTTGCGAGCATACAGTACTTGTGCTTCTCCACCTCCAGGACTCCATCCTCACTGCTTGCAGAGAAGCTGGTATTACTGCTGTGAGCGGCACTTATACTTGGTCTAGGATGTGGAGAAGCCAGAGGAAGGCACCCTGTGGGAGCTGAAGGGACTGTGAGATCAGGCTGCCTCATACCAACAAGGGGAGCCAGCAGATCCATGAAAGTGTGCATGAGCTGCAACAGGGTCTGACCTTCATCAACTTTCAGAGAGGAAATGTGGCTGGTACCTCACGCACATTTTTGTTGTTGCATGCCAAGAAGGGAATTCTGGAAAACTCAGCTCAGCTTAGCCAAGGTGACACATAAAACCAGCAGAGGAATGCTACTATTCTTCTTTCTAAGGTGCCAAACTAAGATGATGGATTCTGTGTTAAGAGACGATTTGGTTTTCACAAAACCTCAGAACTGTAAAAAGAATGCATATAGGATACTAACTCTAGTGAGAGTGTTTGCAGGATAACAGCTTTTCAAGCCCCAGATTTTGATCTGGATTTTACCTAAGACAGTATAAAAAGGGGGGGTAAGGGGTACAGTACATATTAGAAAAACTTTGACCATTTGCTTGAGGAAGTTGTGAGGAAATTAACCATATCTCTGGGCACATGGGGAAAAAGCCACCCATTAAAATAAAGACCCCTGAGCATGCACCACAAATAGGCATTGTGTCTCGGTGTGTCCTGCTTTTACGGGTTGTGAAACCAAAGCCAAAAAATGAAAATGCAGATCCATTCAGAACCACTGGAAACTCTAGAGCCCTGGCTAAAACAAATGCAGTATTTCCATAGCCCAAGTCTCATGGGGACCCCCACCCCATGGAAAAAAATTATCCGTACTAAAGATGAGTACAATAGAAAAACTTTCTAGCCAGAGGGGGGAAGTCATCTCCATGAAGGAAAGTTAGCACGTATAATAAACGGGAGAGTAACATCCTGAGAATTTGAAATAATCTGAAATAAACTATAAAGTAACCATATTTATAATGACTAAATATTTTAATAAGCTTAGAAACCATAATAAAAGCATAGGTACTAAGAAAAACACAGGGTTAAGAAAGAATCTAATAGAATTTCTAGAAATAAAGTAATTAGAAACAAAAATTCAATGTATAAATTAAACAGCATATTAGAAACAGCTGAGATACTGGAAGGTAAATATGAGGAAATCATCTTGCACAAAGTACATCAAAATAAATAGATGGAAATATAAATGAGAATTTCAAAGATACAGAGGACTAAGAGGTTAAAAATTGCATCTAGCAGGTCTTCCGGAAGGAAAGCATAGAGCAAATGGTGGAGAAGATAATGAAGAGCCATTGGTTAAGAATTTTCTAGAAAGGAACAATATGCAGCCTCAATTTGAGGAAGCATACTAAAGTCCCAAGCATAACAAATAAAACCAAATCCACACTACACTTTTTACAGTGAAACTTTGGAACATCAAAGACAAAGAGGAAATATTTAATACAATAAGATACATAGGTTACCTAAGAGAGTATTAATCATGCAAACAACAGACTTGTTATTAACAACAATAGATCTAGAAGATAAATGTCAAAGTGCTGAGTGAAGTGAAATAACTATTGGCCTAGAACTCTACACTCATATAAATTATTATTTTAGAGTGAAGTGAAATAGAAGCATTTTGTACATAAACACCAATCACATAACAGAACTTATTTCTGTATGTAAGATGTTTCTAAAAATTAGTATTTCCCCATAATAGATTTTATAAATGTTACTACTATTGACTCAATTCTCTGAGAAATTAAATGCAGAGTCCAAAAAAACACCAACTTTTCCAACTTTACCAAATAAATCAAGGACAAAAAACCTTGAACTGTTAGTTTTTGAAGCACAAAAATCAGAAAGGTCTTTTCTCCCTTAACAAAGATATATAACTTATATTAGCCAGCTTTTGTTAGGTAGGTTACAGTAACAAACAGCTCCAGAATCTCAGGGGCTTAGAACAACAAAGGTTTATTTCTTGTTCACAACACATCTCAGCCAGAGTTGGCTAGAGCCTTGTGCTGTATAACTTCATTCTGGGATACAGGCCGAAAGATTCTGCCTACCTAAGACATGCCATTTTTGTGGGACAAGGAAAATAGCTGTGGTTAGACTGTGTAATAACTTTTAAACTTCTGTTGAGACATGGTACAAGTCATCTTCTCACATGTCATTAGCCAAGGGAAGTCTATGTTCAAGCCTGATATCAATAGTGCGATGAAATGTATTCCACAAGAAGGCACAGTGAGTCCCATGGCAATAGGCATGGATGTATATTTCTTTTGTAGAGGCTGGTAAATAATTTGGAAAAATAATGCAATCAACCACACATCCCAAAGATATTTTCTCATTTATACTTTTACAGACAGTTGTTGGATATAGTTTCTCTTCTTTCACACAAAAAAGTCAGTTGTCAAGTTATAAAATTTTTCTGAAATGAACTCTCTAAATTTGGAGGTTTTCTACATCAGTCCTCCTCAGAACTGGATCCAAGAACTATTTGTTGACTATCTGCCACAAGATAAGAAGATTGTGCCAGAAAGTAAATCAACACATTCTTTCCTTTATTATGAAAATCTTGCTAAACAAAAAAATAAAATAGTATGTGTACTAAACAGTGTACTTAATGAAATAATTGGCTAACATTTTGGCTTAAGCTCCTTGTCTTATCATGGAGAGTGCTATAGGCTGAATGTTTATGACCCCCAAATTTATGTGTTGAAATCCTGACCCCCAAAGATGACAGTATTAGGTAGTGGGGCCTTTGGGAAGTGCTTAGGTCATGGTGGCAGAGCCCTCATGAATGAGATTAGTGTCCTTATAAATGAGGTCCCAGAGAGCTCCCTCACCCCTTCCACCACACAAGGACACAGCGAGACGGCAGCAGCAATGAACCAGGAAGAAGACTCTCACAGGAAGGTGACCCTGCTGGCACCTTAAGCTTGGACTTCCCAGCTTCCAGAACTGTGAGCAATGAGTTTCTGTTGTTTATATGATACCCAGTTCGTGGTATTTTTTTTGCAGCAGTTGAGCGGACTAAGATAGTAACAAATAGTTACTGGACTGACAGTGACCCACAAACAGTGGTTTCACCAATAGGATTACTCAGTTTTAGAATTTTAGAGCTAGAAGGTGCCTTAGACACCATCTAGTCCATATCTCTAGTTTTACAGTTGAGGATCTTGAGAACCTGAAAGTTTTAGCAAACTGCCCAGTCATGTAGTAGCTGCAATGCAATATGAAGTAGAGGCCCATCGTCCTAACACTGTCTCATCACCAGCATTCCATGCAGCTCCTAAAGGAAGATGAATTTCCTCTGAGGTTCCTGCTGAATAGCTCCTGGGCTTCATTTCATACAGGGAGTCAGGAGAGGGGCCAGGTTGCCTTCTGGGTGGGAGCGTATTGTGGAGGATGAGCGTGGGCTTTCAAAACAGAGCTGGACCATGTTACAGCCCACCTCTTACTAGCAGAATTTCTTTGGGAAAATTGCTTAAATTCTCCAGGCCGCAGTTTCTCACTCTGTAAACATTCCACCTGGGAGGTTGCTGTGAGGATTAGAAATACAAAACTGAAGTCTCTGGTGTTCCCTCTTACGGCAGGCAGAGTAGTGGTCCCCAAAGATGTCTACCTAATCCCTGGAATTTGTGATTATGTAATGTTACCGGGCAATGGGGGAATTAAGGTTTCAGATGGAATTAAGGTTGTTAATCAGCTGATCTTGAGATGAGATTATTCTGAATTGTCTGGTGGGGCCAGTGTAATCACAAGGGTCTTTATAAGAGGGCAGAAGAGGAAGAATCAGAGAGACAGCAATGTGGGAATGACTCAGTCTGACATTGCTGGCTTTGAAGATGGAGGAATGGGGCCATAAGCCAAGGAATGTAGGCAGTTTCTACAATGTAGAAAAGAAAATAGATTCTACCCTAGAACCTCCAGAGGGAACACAGTCCTGCTGATACCTCAGCTTTAACCCATTTAGACCCATTTTAGACTTTAGAACTCCTGATCTGTAAGATAATAAAATCGTATTGTTTTAGGCCACTGATGTGTGGTTATTTATTACAGCAGCTGTCCCCAAAAAATATACCATTCATCTGAACACAGTTCCTGCTCCCCTAGAGCAATCTTTACATCATCTTTTGGCAGACAGCTTTTTGAAGGATATACCTCCTAGTGGTGTTCTTTGGCAGAATACCTGCCCTAACACAACCAGCCAAGGCAGAAACACTCCTTCTTCTGAGGGCATAGCTTCTCTCCTGCTGCTTAGCTGTTTTGGTTAGAGCTGAATTGAAAATAATTGTTTGCATTTGGAAGTCCTCACACTTGGGAATTCAAATGTACTTTGAATTAGTTGGTAATCTGATGTTTTCTGTCCCTTGCCAGATTGTACATTTTAGTTAGAGGTGTAGCCTTTCCAGAAAGTGCTGCCCTCTTACAGTATGTTAGACACTGTTTGCCAGGAAAGGATTGAGAGGGAGGCAACGATAAGTTTCCGTGATGCCTGGTAATGATGGTAGACGGTTTGTGGTCCCTGCCCCTTGCAACACCCATTATCCTGTTTGATGCAACCCTTTGATGCAGTGTGAGAGGCACTGCAGCAGGAGCTGGCCTCTCTGTCTGACCCACTTCCGTATGCTCCAGGATAGGTATTGGGATTTGCTTGTTTGATAACTACATATTCATGAAGTTGCATAAAATTCTCAGCCTGTGGAACCACCATAACATGACATTACCAGTGATGACTTTATGTAAGAAAAGGAGAAAAAGGAACCCAGTTTTGACACATACACACCCCTATGCTTCCAACCACATGAGTCTGTCGTGCTCAGCATCTCCAATGCACTAGCTGTTCAGAGAAACAGACAAACGTCTTTCCAGTTCCTCAGAGTAAAGGAACTGTTCCTACTTCTGAAACAAACTGTAGAAGTGTGAGATGCCTTTAGCTTCTCCCTTCTCATATTCTCCCTTCCCTTTAAACATAAAATAGCAACGCTGGCTCCAGCTCAAATAGTGAAGCATTTAGGATTTATGCCATGTTTGCTCCTAACAAAATTGAGGAGTATTCCAAAATTAAATGGTAGAAATTAGGGAATTTAAAATAACTACAATAAGGCATCATTTTCTCCTATCAAATGTTTAACTATTTTAGAAGGCAATCACCAATGTTTTGGTGAGTGTGTGGTGGAAAAGATGACCATGGAAACTATGGAATGTTTATTCAAATGGGAGGCATAAATTTTCCAGAGAGCAAACTGTCTAACATGTTAAACATGTTAAATAAAAAACATGTTTATATTTATAACCCTGAAAATACACTGTTCAGAATCTATCCTTTTTAAACTAACCCTTTTCATTTCCTCACCTGCAAAATCAAGATATTAACAGAAACTATTTAATAAGGGTGATGTGAGAACTAAACAGTGGGTAACTGGCATTCAGTATGTGCTGGACAATTTTTAGGCATGATTATAGATGGAAAAATAAGAATCTTTCCAGATAAAAAAATTATTACCACATTGTGGCACAGAAATTTCAGGCATTGATGGCTCCAAGTGCTCAAGTGAACCTGAAAACCAACGATTTTAGGTAGAGAGGAGCTTTGGCCCACCCACTTCCCATTCCGTTCTTGAAACAGATCTCTTAAGATGTCTCAAAGTTATGTAAATCAGAAAACTTGATTTAATTCAGACATAGTGTCATAGAAAAGGACAAGGACTTCTTTGACATATAAAACTATACCTGTTATTTTTATGGGTTAGTTTTGGGGCAAATTCAATGTTCCCCTGAGGGAATATTTCTAGTGAGTACTCAGTTCCTAGAACATTTCTAGTGAGTACTAAACACAACTGTTTAGTGTGTGCTTATCAAGTTTCTCAGCAGGCACTGTGGTAGGACTAGGATCTGGGTCTGTTTGAATGTTTTCAGAGAATTTTGAAGAAGGAACCTACCTGCCCCTGAGGGAAGGGGATCCATATTGGCTTTGGCTGGTATGACCGGGCTGTGGCTTAGATGGGCAAATCAAGTCCTGTTGGGAAGGAAAGAGGACAATACCGCCACTGGGGAGGGTGATAAAGACAGTGTGTGGCAGGGACTCATGGAGAATAGAGGAGAGAGCTGCTAGTAGTGGTTATGGGGCAGAGACCCAGTTACCTGGGACCTGAGCAAGACAGATGGCCAGAATGGGGACGTGAGACTGTCAAGGAAGAGGGTGGGGATTAGACTGATGGGCCTGTGCTAGGTCTCTCTCGTGTGCCCAGGAGCCATCTTGAATGGCATCTTCATCACTGATCACCCAGCCTTCCCACATGGGGAAACTTGCATCCCCTCTACCTCTGAGCTGCATGCAGGATAAACCGGGGCTCCTCTCGCCCCTGTGCCTTGCCAGCTGACAGATTAGCAGGGGTGACCTGCAGCAATGTCACAAGGCTTGGTTGCACATACCCTGTGTAGACAGCTCTCCGCAACTTCCCAGGATACCTGTACACTCAAACAAGCCCTGGGGGAGCTCCCCGCCCCATTCTGGGGTGGGAGGGTCCCGCCAACTAAGCAAGATTTAGACCCTTAACTGGGGACAGTGCTTAATGGTATCCTATTATCTTTATATCTTAATATTATTTTTTACTTCTTTTAAACTTATTTGTCTTTTACACAAAACACATTATCCACTGTGTACACTGAGAATGACAAATAGCTATAATTCCTTTTGCTCTGTAAAAAGTGGGAGACAAGGAAACAGATCTAGTAGTCATGATAAGAAACACCCTGCATTATCCTGATGGAATGAATGCAGTTGGAATCCAAACACAGGGACATTTGAGGGTTCTTTGAGCTTTGACAAAAGAAATTCTGTAGGTCATTTTTGGTCTCTTTCTTGGTGTATTGCCCAACAGAAAGGGAAATGAAATTGGAAAGTTCCAGCTCAGGCCATTCCCTTTTATGATGCATGATGTTTCAAAGAAGTGCCCTTGTCTGGATGCTATTTCAAGGACTGTCTAGTATCATGTTTTCTGGGCCAAGAGAATCTTCCTTTAAGGT
Source organism: Smutsia gigantea (assembly GCA_032199065.1). Lineage (NCBI taxonomy): Eukaryota > Metazoa > Chordata > Mammalia > Pholidota > Manidae > Smutsia > Smutsia gigantea. Next base: position 41,700 of record JAVSCE010015315.1, read on the forward strand.
CATTTGGAAATCTGGTGTCCTGGCAGATATTTCCCAATTAGATAATGACTTTTTGTGACTTCCTCTGCATCTGTCCTAGGCCTTATGGAGACTATTGATCTGCTTGTTGAGCCAAATTTTGCATTACTATAAATTACTTGGGCAATCTTGCTTTTTAGTGCCTCATTCCTTAAATTAAAAGTGCATGACAGAAGCAAGAGTGAGTCAGGGATCAAAAAGTGCAATTAATGTGCATCTCTTTTTAGTACAAAAAACTTATACAACCCCTAAGCTATGCGAAATTGAGCTAGAGGAAAAGGAAGACAATCAAGATGACTGTTATTTGTACAGTTTCAAGTAAGCCCATAGTTCTCACCAAACATTTAAAAATTACAGTAAGTGGCTTGGCTGAGTTCCAGGGGAACTGCAAATTTCCCCCATTTATCAAGTTAAGGGAAAGCTAGTCACAATGATATTTTGGAGATATCCCTGGCTTCTGCAGAATTTCCAAAAGTCAGCTTTCTGTATCTGAAACATAGTGAAAACTTAACTGGTTTAGATTTTCCCAGTGATAAAACAAATTCAGCAGGATGATGTGGAAATATTAAGGAAGGTTCAGACAAAATTTCAAATATGATGTTATACTTTGAAGGGACTAATTTTTCTTATGCTCCAGGCGTTAAGAAACATCCTTTCCAAGTTTTAGGAGCAGCTGAGGTGGAAATTCTCTTAAAAGGGATAGGCAGTTCCAGCATCCAAGACTCACATATTGTCTGTGGACCATGGGAGGCCAGATGGTGAAGGTGACATGGCTGCTCTTTTTAGCAAGTGGAACCCAGTGAGGAGTGGAGGCAGTGGAGAGCAGCATGGAGTGACCTGACCCTTCTTCTCTGGGGCCCTTTATAGCCTCTTCCAAGAACTGGTTCCTTCCCTGCCTCTGCATGAAATCTCTATATATCATGAAGTCCTTCCCGGCCTTTGGGTCATAAAAGGAATATCATCACAGCAACAAAGCGTCCAATCCAGTGTAATAGTCACACTCCAAGGTCTTAAGCAAGTGAGAATAGTATTGAGTCAGGCTTGAAACCCACAGCTGGGAAGGGCCATGACCAGCTGCATCTGTCACCCCCTCATGTCCCTCCCACACCTTGATGTCTCATGGCTTAGCTGCAGTGTCTGAACTTTTCAGGTGCCCCAGGAAACAGGGTATTAGGAGGAAAGGACACAGTCTTTGCACTGGCACTGTCATGCACCAGCATTGCACCATCTGGGCTTGGTAGATGCTCCCAGTTGATTCTCTTGGGCAATTTTGTGGGTTTCTTGGAGAGTCTCCCACTCATCAGAAATCTCCCACTTGCTATCACAAAACTAATTTTGTCCACCTTCTTTCCAAGTTCTGTATAACACTTTGATTTGCAATGTTCTTTATAGTACCTCAATTTGGAAACATATCCTTTTATTTTAAACTTTTGGGCCCAAGGTAGAATGGAAACAGCAAGAGAGTCCCATTTCAGCCCTCTGTTACAGTTGCTAACTAGCACCAAACAATAGTTAGCAACCTAAGAAGAGGTAATATTAAACGCATTTATACGTGCTAACAAGTGAAAAAGAGATGCTAGTCTGGTGAGTTATACTGACAAGGGTTCAGAGGCAGATCAAGACCTACCAGTCATGCAGATTAGGAGTACTTATAATTTCTGCAGTAAACAGTTGACTCTGATGATATGGGGCTACAAATTTGCCATCGCAGTAGATTTGGAGGAAGGTAATAACAAATCAGACCTTATAGACTATTTCCAAGATTTCTTGGTTTGCTGAATTAGAAGACATATTTTTTTATTTTAAGAGGTATACAGAGGTACAAAGAGGAAAATAATTTGTCTAGAAGTGGCCGATTTCTTTCTTTCCAGTAGGTCACACAGACCAGTGTCTGCTGAGAGGAGAGAACCCAGGCCCCCACCCCATCCTGCAAATGGGATCACAGGTGAGTTAGTTTGCTTCACCTGGTTCACAACTAGTTAAATGTGAAGACTTAAGTGCTATCAGATTTGAAGCAACTTGAAGGGAAAAAGAAATGAGCCAAAAACATATTACATAATACTCTAATAGAGGGAATGTGAATCTTTTCTCATACAGTTAGAGTATATTACAAGCTATATTTGCTAGGATTAAGTTTGACTGGAGATAACAGAAAAACCTGAAGGATGGACGGCTAAAGCAAGATAGAAACTGATTTCCCTTTCATGTACAAGATAGGCAATACAAAATCTGATATTGTGGCTTATGGTTTCATCAAGGACCTAGGCTCCTACTATCTATTTTTAAGGCCACCTCATGGCCCAAAATGGCTGCTGGAACTCCAGTCATCATGGTTGCATTCTAGGCTTGAGTGAAGAGGAAAAACCAAAGAGCAGGAAGGGTCTTCTCTCAAATCAATTGGCTCCTTTTGAACAGCCTTCATGGAGTCCTATTGATACTTTCACTCATATTTCATTGACCATAATTCAGTGAGCAGTTTAGCTTCAAGAAAGCCTGGGAAATATAGTGTCTTATATTGGAAGACAGTTGTGCCTTGTTAAAAATCAGGATTTTTTTCCTAAGGAGGAAAAAGAGAAAGGAAATGCTGTGGGTAATCAGTCCTCTGTGCCACACAGGTAATACTAGAAAAGCAAGGACTTTAACATCCTTCCTTTTCTTTGTTATATGAAAGGGCTTCACAAAGTCTAAAATATTTAGTCAATGTAATCTGATTTATAAGGGTATGTAAGAGTTTCAAGTGATGCAAAGGTAATACACTACTTGCTGAGAGCTTAAGTGCAAATGAGTATTCAAATCATAGTTCAATTTTTCCTAAGAAATAAACATTGTGACTGTATAACTGATTTTTAAAATGAGACCATATATTCTGGCATCTCTTCTGAGTCTTAACAATAGATAAGAATACTTAAAACTGTGAAGTCAAAAAGATGGTGGCGTGAGAGGTGAGACAGAGGCTTCCTCCTAAAACCGCATATAATACAAAAATATAATTAATACAACTAATCCTGAAAAAGCAACAGGAAAGAGGACTGTGCCAAACTGCATACACCTGGAGAAAAGGATAAACCTCACAGAACAGGGTAACATACCAAAGCCATGGCCAGGAGGGACCCAAGCCCTTCCCCCATCCCAGCTCACCAGAGGAAGGAAGAGACACGGAGCAGGGAGGGACTGGAGGTCTGGGACTGCTGAATACCTAACTCCGGAGATCTGCTCTGGGAGCACAAACCTACATTTCACAGTGCTTGAATGATACTCTTGTGATTACGGTGTTGGAAGTCTAAGACAGGCAGAATTCCTGGAGGGACTGAGATTCCAACCACTTGCAGAAAGCAGGGATTGATATCCTGCTGCTCTGGGACAAAAGAAAGGTGGGCAGTCTGAGAGACTTCCTAACAGCAAGAGGGCTGCTAAAGGGGCAAGGATTGCACAGAGATTACTGCTCAAGAGAAAGGACAGGTAGACAAAATTGGCTACACTCTGCCCTGCAGGTTGGGAGCTTTCACAATTTTCAGGTGCACCAGCTCCCTGGCTGGCTACACAGCTCCAAGGACCCCCTCTGTGATACGCAGCCTACTGTGCCTTTCTCTCAGCCAGCCCCACCTGGCTTGCAAACTAGCAAACCCTACCCTGACGTTAGGCCAGCCACAGGGAAGACCTGTCTACAGCAACTGCAAACGCAAAGCATAGAGGCTTTTACCTGTGTGCTCGGCCCACTGGTTCAGGCAGTGGAGACAGGTATAGCATCTAGGAAGCAGGAAACTGCTCTTTCCTCCCCCCAGGCACCAATACCACCCCCTTGCAAAACCCAACAATGCTTCAGGGGCTGAGAAGCTCCAGAGGGTAGATCTTCTGGGCACTAGAGGGCACGATATACAAATATGAAACACAAAAGGAACCTGGTTCAAAGTAAAATTATGAATACATCTCCTGAGAAATATTTAAATGACATCCACCTCATGAATCTTCCTAAAAGGGATTTCAAAATAAAAATCATTAAAATGCTCATGGAGGTACAGAAAAATATTCAAGAACTCAGGAAGGAATTCCAGTTGGAGATCCAATCGTTGAAGAGCACAGTGGAGGGTATTAAAAACAGATTAGATATAGTGGAGGAGACGATAAATGCAATAGAAACCAGAGAAGAGGAATACAAAGAAGCTAAGGCACAGAGAGAAAAAAGGATCTCTAAGAATGAAAGAATATTGAGAGAACTGTGACCAATCCAAATGGAACAATATTTTTTTATAGGGGTACCAAAAGACAAAGAGAGAGAAAAAGGGATAGAAAGTGTCTTTGAGGAATTAATTGCTGAAAAGTCCCCCAATCTGTGGGAGGAGATAGTCTCTCAGGCCATGGAGGTGCACAGATCTCCCAACACAAGGGACCAAAGGAAGACAACACCAAGACATATAGTAATTAAAATGGTAAAGATCAAGGGTAAGGACAGAGTTTAAAAGCAGCCAGAGAGAGAAATAAGATCACATACAAAGGAAAGCCCATCAGGCTATCATCAGACTTCTCAACAGAAACCTTACAGGCTAGAAGGGCGTGGCATGATGTATTTAATGCAATGAAGCAGAAGGGCCTGAACCAAGATTACTTTATCTGGCAAGATTATCATTTAAATTTGAAGGAGGGATTGAACAATTTCCAGACAAACAAAAGCTGAGAGAATTTACCTCCCACAAAGCATCTCTACAGTGTATTTTGTAGGGACTGCTATAGATGGAAGTGTTCCTAAGGTTTAATAGCTGTCACCAGAGATAATAAAATCACAGTAAAGAAAGTAGAACAGCTAATTACTAAGTGAATGCAAAATTAAATTAACATCCCAAAAGTCAATTAAGGGATAGACAAAGAGTACAGAGTATGATACCTAATACATAAAGAATGGAGGAGGAAGAAAAAGGAGAAAAAAAAAGAACCTTTAGATTGTGTTTGTACTAGCATATTAAGTGAGTTAAGTTAGACTCTTAGATAGTAAGGAAGTTAACCTTCAACCTTTGGTAACCACGAATCTAAAGCCTGCAACGCCAATAAGTACATACCTATCGATAATCACCCTAAATGTAAATGGTCTGAATGCACCAATGAAAAGACATAGAGTCACTGAATGGATAAAAAAACAAGACCTATCTATATGCTGCCTACAAAAGACTCACTTCAAACCCAAAGACATACACAGACTAAAAGTGAAGGGATGGAAAAAGATATTTCATGCAACTAATAGGGAGAAAAAAGGAAGAGTTGCAGTACTTGTATCAGACAAAATAGACTTCAAAACAAAGAAAGTCACAAGAGACAAAGAAGGACATTACATAATGATAAAGGGGTCAATCCAACAAGAAGATATAACCATTATAAATATCTATGCACCCAACAAAGGAGCACCTACATATGTGAAACAAATACTAACAGAATTAAAGGTGGGAATAGAATGCAATGCATTCATTCTGGGAGACTTCAACACTCCACTCTGAAGAACAGACCAACCAAACAGAAAATAAGTAAGGAGACAGAGGCACTGAACAACACATTAGAACAGATGGACCTAACAGACATCGACAGAACTCTACACCCAAAAGCAGCAGAATACACATTCTTCTCAAGTGCACATGGAATATTTTCAAGAATAGATCATTTACTAGGCCACAAAAAGAGCCTTGGTAAATTCAAAAATATTGAAATTGTACCAACCAGTTTCTCAGACCACAAAGTATGAAACCAGAAATAAATTATGCAAAGAAAATGAAAAATCCCACAAACACATGGAGGCTTCACAACATGCTCCTAAATAACCCATGGATCAATGACCAAATAAAAACAGAGATCAAGCAATATATAGAGACAAATGACAATAATTCAACACCACAAAATCTGTGGGAAGCAGCGAAGGCCGTGCTAAGAGGGAAGTATATTGCAATACAGGCCTACCTCGGGAAAGAAGAACAATCCCATATGAACACTCTAAACTCACAGTTAATGAAACTAGAAAAAGAAGAACAAATGAGGCCTAAAGTAAGTAGAAGGAGGGACATCATAAATGTTGAAGCAAAATAAATAAAATCGAGAAGAATAAAACAATAGAATCAATGAAAGTAAGAGCTGATTCCTTGAGAAAATAAACAAAATAGATAACCCCCTAGCCAGACTTATGAAGAAAAAAAGAGAGTCTACTCACATAAACAGAATCAGAAATGAGAAAGGAAAAATCACTATGGACACTACAGAAATACAAAGAATTATTAGAGAATAGTATGAAAAATTTTATGCTAACAAACTAGAAAACCTAGAAGAAATGGACAACTATCTAAAAAATACAACCTTCCAAGGCTGAGTCAGAAAGAAACAGAAACTCTGAACAGACCAATAAACAGCAAAGAAATTGAACCATTAATCAAAAACTACCTAAGAACAAAACACCTGGACCAGATGGCTTCCCACTGAATTTTATCAAACATTTAGTGAAGACCTAACACGCATCCTCCTTAAAGTTTTCCAAAGAGTAAAAGAAAGGAGAATACTTCCAAACTCATTCTATGAGGCCTGCACCACTCTAATGCCAAAACCAGGCAAAGACACCACAAAAAAAGAAAATTACAGACCAATATCCCTGATGAACATAGATGCAAAAATACTCAATAAAATATTAGCAAACCGAATTCAAAAATACATCAAAAAGATCATCCATCATGATAAAGTAGGATTTATTCCAGGGATGCAAGGATGGTACAACATTTGAAAATCCATCATCATCATCCACCATATCAACAAAAAGAGGGACAAAAACCACACGATCATCTCCATAGATGCTGAAAAAGCATTTGACAAAATTCCACATGCATTCATGGTAAAAACTGTCAACAAAATGGGTATAGAGGGCAAATATCTCAAAATAATAAAGGCCATATATGACAAACCCACAGCCAACATTATTCTTAACAGCGAGAAGCTGAAAGCTTTTCATCTAAGATTGGTAACAAGACAAGGATGCCCACTCTCCCCAATTCTATTCAACATGGTACTGGAGGTCCTAGCCACGGCAATCAGACAAAACAAAGAAATACAAGGCATCCATATTGGTAAAGAAGAAGGCAAACTGTCACTATTTGCAGATAACATGATATTGTACATAAAAAACCCTAAAAACTCCTCTCCAAAACTACTAGAACTAATATCTGAATTCAGCAAAGTTTCAGGATACAAAATTAATACACAGAAATCTGTTGCATTCCTATACACTAACGATGAGCTAACAAAAAGAGAAATTAGGAAAACAATTCTATTCACAATTGCATCAAAAAGAATAAAATACCTAGGAATAAACCTAACCAAGGAAGTGAAAGACCTATACTCTGAAATCTACAACACACTCATGAGAAAAATTAAAGAAGATACCAATAAGTGGAAACACGTCCTGTGCTCATGGATAGGAAGAATTAATATTGTCAAAATGGCCATCCTGCCTAAAGTAGTCTACAGATTCAATGCAATTCCTATCAAAATACCAACAACATTCTTCAACAAACTAGGGAATATCATTCTAAAATTCATATGGAACCACAAAAGACCCCAAAGAGCCAAAGCAATCCTGAGAAGGAAGAATAAAGCTGGGGGGATTATGCTCCCCAACTTCAAGCTCTACTACAAAGCCACAGTAATCAAGACAATTTGGTACTGGCACAAGAACAGACCCATAGACCAATGGAACAGACTAGAGAGGCCAGATATAAACCCAAGCATATATGGTCAATTAATATAACATAAAGGAGCCATGGATATACAATGGGGAAATGACAGCCTCTTCAACAGCTGGTGTTGGCAAAACAGGACAGCTACATGCAAGAGAATGAAACTGGATTATTGTTTAACCCCATGCACAAAAGTAAACTCCAAATGGATCAAAGACCTGAATGTAAGTCATGAAACCCTAAAGCCCTTAGAAGACAACATAGGCAAAAATCTGAATATAAGCATGAGCAACTTCTTCCTGAACGCATCTCCTTGAGCAAGGGAAACAAAAGCAAAAATGAACTCATGGGACTACATCAAAGTAAAAAGTTTCTGTACAGCAAAGGACACCATCAACAGATCAAAAAGGCTTCCTACATTATGGGAGAATATATTTGTAAATGACATATCTGACAAAGGGTTAACATACGAAATACATAAAGACCTCACACACCTCAACACCCAAATAGCAAATAACCCGATTAAAAAATGGGCAGAGGATATGAAGAGACAGTTCTCCAAAGAAGAAATTCAGATGGTCAACAGACACAGGAAAAGATGCTTCACATCACTAATCATCAGGGAAATGCAAATTAAAGCCACAATGAGATATCACCTCACACCAGTAAAGATGGCCAGCATTGAAAAGACTAAGAACAACAAATTCTGGCGAGGATGTGGAGAAAGGGGATCCCTCCTACACTGCTGGTGGGAATGTACTGTAGTTCAACCATTATGGAAAGCAATATGGAGGTTCTTCAAAAAATTAAAAATAGAAATACCATTTGACCTGGGAATCCCACTCCTTGGAATTTACCCGAATACAAGCCCGCAGATTCAAAAACACATATGCACCCCCATGTTTATAACAGCACTATTTACAATAGCCAAGAAATGGAAGCAACCTAAATGTCCATCAGTAGGTGAATGGATAAAGAAGAGGTGGTACATATACACAATGGAATACTATTCAGCCATAAGAAAGAAACAAATCCTACCAGTTGCAACAACATGGATGGAGCTAGAGGATGTTATGCTCAGTGAAATAAGCCAGGCGGAGAAAGACAAGTTCCAAATGATTTCCCTCATTTGTGGAGTATAACAATGAAGCAAAACTGAAGGAACAAAATAGCAGCAGACTCAGATACTCCAAGAAGGGACTAGTGGTTACCAATGGGGAGGGGTGTGGGAGGGCGGGTGGCAGGGGAGGGAGAAGGGGATTGTGGGGTATTATGTTTAGTACACATGGTGTGGGGGATCATGGGGAAAACAGTGTAGCACAGAGAAGGCAAATATTGAATCTGTGACATCTACTACACTGATGGACAGTGACTGCATTGGGGCATGGGTGGGGACTTGATAATAAGGGTAAATGTAGCAACCACATTGTGTTTTCATGTGAAACCTTCATAAAAGTGTATATCAATAATACCTTAATAAAAATTTTTTAAAAACTGGTCATTTATGCAATATATCATTAAGCCACTTTCTGCTCTGTTGAGAATTTATTCAATTGAATAAATATGTAGACAGTGTCTGCACTGTGCTAGAAAATACCTTAAGACCCAGCAAAAGGGAGAACAACATACCCTATATTTTAAAGAGAAAAAAATAGAGAGACAATCCATTAGGATGCAAATTTCATGAGGACAGGAACTTTTGTCTGTTTCATTCACTTCTATAACTGAAGAATCTAGGACAGTGTCTGGCATACAGTAGGAACCCAATACATATTTTTTAATTAAATGACTGGATGACTAAGCCAATTCATCCTAGACAACACTTACCTGCCACTTATTCTAAAAAGATATATCTTGTAAAAAATACCATAAATAAACTCAAAAAGCATGTATATATGTCTGTTTTTATAAAATAGGTGTTCCTGAGGAAAAGTTTATGAAATCATACTTAAAGCTGACAATTTAAAGATGTCACATGAAGATTTATTTTATAGAAAAAAGAATCCTTTTATAAAGAGAATAATCACTCTTATTTGTTTGTCTGACAAATCCAGATTTTTTTAAATGTGACAGTTGCATAAAGTGGCTCAACTCTAGGTTGAGAGACAACAGGTTATGTATTAAAACCAACATACAGTTCTGAAATATCATATTTGTTCTACAAAACTATTTTTTTGTGTGGCAAAGTTATACACTTGAAGAATTAATGAGTGAAATAAGGATTTTCTCCTGTCTTCTTCCTATGAAGGACAAATCAAGGGAATTATTCTAGAGATAACCCTCTGTCCCCTATATTCAACATCCAACCTGCTAATTTTATATTCCAAATATTTCTTGAAAATTCTCCTCACTACTACTACTGTCATGCCTGAATGGAGACCTTAGCACCTTGTCTGAATGTCCCAAATCAAACACACATTTGATCATGTTACTGTTCTGTTAAAATCTTCAATGGCTCTTTAGCAGCTGGTGACACTCCTTAGCATGGCATGTGACAGCCTTATGATGCCAGCATCTTTATTTCTCTAGCCTTATCTCCCAGGGTTCTCTGCTGTACACTTTACAACATTAACCCAGTTCACTGGGTTTGATATAGGCGCCCTCAGGAAGTCTTCCTTGAATCCCAGAACTGGCTTTGTGCTACCTCACTGAGTGCCTATGGCCTGGTGAACACACCTCTGTCATAGAACAGTCCACATTACACTTTGTCCGGAGGGCCCATATTTCATGGGGCCTGGCATCTAGTAAGTGGCCAATAAATCATTGGTGAATTGAACTCAGCTGAAAAAAGTGGGTTCTCCAGGGAACACTAGTTTGAAAGTTTTACCCAAATACAGTTTGTGATTATTATTTATTCTTTCTACCACCACAAACCAATGAATCTTCATGTGTCCCCAGAGGTATGCAGCAGAAGGACGCTCTGAACCTTTTGGTCTCCTACACATATGTCCTCTAACAACCATTTTATTATCAAACACACAGCATTTCTTATTGGTGAAAAATAGTACTTTCTAATGTGTTAGAGAAGAGTGGCTGAATAGTCAAAATGGGTTGGGATTTTCCATTTGTGGAGGTATGGATTTCTGATATTAATTGCATTTAAAATCTTTGTGTTGTTCACTAGCCAAAGGAATCCAATTTAAAGGTTAGAAGTGTTTAAGTTCAACTTGGGGAAAATAGAAGAATCAATTTTCGTCATTAATGTCTAATCCTCCCTCTCCCCTAAATGTAATGAAATCACAGCTCCTCGGTTGACATTCATTCAATCAATTGGAAATGTCATTGTGTTGGTAATTTTAAAATAGAAGAAACTGGAGAAATATGTTTGAAATCTATTTAAAAACCCAAACAAACCATAGCATCCCTGAGGGCAGGGATCATGGTTTAGGACAAGGGAGACTTGGGCTGGGCCTGAGGAGACACACATTGTGACATTAAAAATAAGAGCTACCCTTTTCTGAAGTCTTACCCTGTACCAGGTCCAGCACTAAGTGCCTTATCAGCCCTGTAATGAGCTGAGGACCCTCGGTCAAGTCGCTTGACTTCTGCTTTTCTTGACCTTTTGGGGAGTAAGAACCCTGCATCTGGGAGTTTGAGAAGGACCAGGCATTACCGGAGGAGAGTGGTCTGCCTGTAGAGGGCCTGTTCACCACTATGGAACAGTTGTCTGGCCTTCCTCAACAAGCAGACTAGGGACCTGACCGCCTGAGCCTGCAGGAAGAAGAGGCCCTGAGTGGTACCACCTGGCACCTCATTACAGCTGTGCCAGCCTGGCCTGGAGAATGTTCTGGGCTGTCTTGTTGGAGGACAGGTGCTTCCGCATTCTCATCCCTGCTATCTCTGGCAGACATTGACATCACGGAATATCTTCAATTCATCAGTCATGGGGTGTTGCTGGAAGGGCAGTTTATGGGGCTCAGGATGTATGAAGTCGGATATCATAAAGGTGGCTTTTCTGATTGGTGGGGTAAAGATTCAGAAGATAATGACTGATGGCACAGCTCCCAGCATTCCAGAAAACCTTGAATATGGAACCACACCTCACTAACCATACTAAAGTAATTTTGAGATGAATCAAAGAATAAGATGCAAAAAAGTAAACTGCAGATCAACTTTTATGTAAATTTGGGAGTAAGGAAGGACATGTTAAGCTTAAAAATAAAAAATAAAAACAGGAATAGATTGATTTTAACCAACATCTCCCCATTTTCTCTAACCCTCTTCTCCTGGAAACCACTAATCTACTCTCTGCTTCTTTCATTTTGACTTTTTTAGATTCCACATATAAGGGAGCTCATGCAATATTCTTTCTATGTCTGGCTTATTTCACACAGCATAATGCCCCGCAGGTTCATCCATGATTTTACAACCTCAAATCTAAAATGTTAGTGTCAAAAAGCCCACTTCAAGTAAAAATAAAAGGCAGGCTGTAAAATGAGAAAAATATTTTCATCATACATGACAGGTTAATATTCTCAATACATATAAGCCATTGCAAACAATAAGATGACCATACCAATGGAAACATCAGAAAAAGATGTAAAGAGAAAATCAGAAAAGATGATAGAATAAAGACTATGTAACATGGAGCCCAAATCAACTCTATTCGTAATAAAAGAAAATAAATGAATGATATATACTTTTTGTCTATCTTATTAGCAATGAATATACTAGTTAATTAATCAACTAAGATCAGTGATGTTGCAGGTTTGGGGAAAGGACATTTTATACACGGCTAGTGAAAAGTTAAACTGATATGAAGGCAAACAATTTCATCATAAGAATAAAAAGCCTTAAACCTCTGCACAATGTCTGTCTAGCAATCATAATGTCAGAAATTTATATTAAAATCAAATCAAAACAAGTACAAACCTGGCAAAGATTTGGCTTTAGAAATCTTCATTAAATTGTTGTTTATAATAGATAAAAATAAATAGATAATTTATTCAACAAGAGAATATTAGATAAGTAAGTTAAGGCACTTCCTATGACTGAATTTTTCACCAGATTATCATTGAAGTCCTGTTGAATTCTGGCACTAGCCTATGGAATCAGGCTTTATGAGATAAAGGTCAAGATAAATGAGAGATTGTACCAGTTCTAAGACCCTGGTAATGAATTGGAACAACTAAATATAGGACTGGAATTAATCTTTTATTCCTAAAGGCAATCACAACGGTATTGGCACAGGGCAAACTTCCACAGAAATGGACCCACATTAAGAACATGGGTGCATGGCTTTGACCCATGAGGAAGAAACCCCACTGATGACTTTGAAATGTTATCTTATCACTAAAAATGGATGCATGAAAAGGTCAGTTGTAAAGAAAGTCCTTTCTGCAAAAGATTCTAACATTTTTCTTTCCACAGTTAACATGCTATAAAGGAAATTTTCTAGATCTTCATTGAAATCCAAAAATCTTTACTAATCCTTAAGTAATTATTCTGCAACAATTCTCTAATAATCACAAACTTTCATAAGCAGCTAGGATTACACAAAGGATTCACATGAGAAGATACTTATGTTTTCCATACAGAACCTATACTCTCAAAAAATTACTGCACACATAATTACTATATACATAAACTTTAATGGTTGTTAAGGTGGAACTCAAATCATAGATGATTTATCAGCTCAAAATTTAGAGCTACTCTTTTACCAGGAATACTATTTGAAACAAAGCTGCTTTCTTTTACTTTTCTATAGCAAGAAGAAACAGACATGGAACATGACAGGAAGTTGAGTTGCTCCAAAAATATCACAGGATTGGATGACACGAAATCCTTCACCAAACTTTGGACCATAACACCATTCACATTTGCATGTGCTGCAATGGAAGAAACATCAAATCAATATTTAGTAAATACCTACTAAAAGAAAGATATTTTGTTTGATGCTACATAAGACTTGACATAGTATAAAATATGACCTTTATCATTATTGATCTTATCATCTAATTAAAGAGTTAAAACATATGGAAGTTAAAAATTAAATGCCAAAAAGTAAAGTAAATATATGTATAAAAACGTCCTTGCTTTTTAAAACAAAAAAGTTTGGATGCATAGCAAGAAAACACTATATGGTAGATCCCAAACAGAAATGAGCAATTATTCTTGGACAATGTGATCACAGGAAATTTTAACTTCTTTATAATGTTTTTCTGTATTTTCCAAATTTTCTATAATAAATATGTATTGTTCTTATAATTTAAAATAAATATATCATTTTAAAAATAAATGGACTATAGAAGACAACATAGGCAAAAATCTCCTAATATAAACATGAGTAACTTCTTCCTGAATGCATCTCCTCGGGCAAGGGAAACAAAATAAAAAATGAACAGATGGGACTACATCAAGCTACAAAGTTTCTGTACAGCAAAGGACACCATCAACAGAACAAAAAGGCTTCCTACAGTATGGGAGAGTATATTTGTAAAGGACATATCTGAAAAGGGGTTAACATACAAAATATATAAAGAACTCACACGCCTCAACACCCAAATAGCAAATAACCCGATTAAAAAATGGGCAGAGGATATGAAGAGACAATTCTACAAAGAAGAAATTCAGATGGCCAACAGACACATGAAAAGATGCTCCACATCACTAATCATCAAGGAAATGCAAATTAAAACTACAATGAGATATCACCTCACACAAGTTAGGATGGCCAGCATCGAAAAAGACTAAGAAGAACAAATGCTGGTGAGGATGCAGAGAAAAGGGAACCCTCTTACACTGCTGGTGGGAATGTAAGGTAGTTCAACCATTATGGAAAGCAATATGGAGGTTCCTCAAAAACTAAAAATAGAAATACCATTTGACTCAGGAATCCCACTCCTAGGAATTTACCCAAAGAATACAAGCCCTCAGATTCAAAAAGACATATGCACCCCTATGTTTATCACAGCACTATTTACAAAAGCCAAGATACGGAAGCAACCTAAGGGTCCATCAGTAGATGAATGAATAAAGAAGAGGTGGTACATATACACAATGAAATATTATTCAGCCATAAGAAGAAAACAAATCTTACCATTTGCAACAACATGGATGGAGCCAGAGGGTATTATGCTCAGTGAAATAAGCCAGGCGGAGAAAGACAAGTGCCAAATGATTTCCCTTATTTGTGGAGTATAACAAAGAAGCAAACTGAAGGAACAAAACAGCAGCAGACTCACAGACGCTAAGAAGGGACTAGTGGTTACCAAAGGGGAGGGGTGTGGGAGGGCGGGTGGGGAGGGAGGGAGAAGGGGACTGAGGGGTATTATGCTTAGTACACATGATGTGAGGGGTCACAGGGAAAGCAGTGTAGCACAGAGAAGGCAAATAGTGACTCTGGCATCTTACTACACTGGTAGACAGTGACTGCATTGGGGTATGGGGGGACTCGATAATATGGGTAAATGTAGTGACCACATTGTTTTTCATGTGAAACCTTTATAAGAGTGTAGATCAATAATACCTTAAGAAAAAGAACAAAAGAAATAAGTAAATAAATAAAGGGACTATCACCTAGTGTAAGATTGGTGTTCATATATATTTTTTAATTCTCACAAATCAGTTTAAAAAAAAAGACATCAACCCATTAGTACATTAACATTAGTACATGAACAGACTGTTCACAGAAGAAACCTGAATGTGGAGAGAACATTGGGAAGTAAGATTTCCCAATCTCGTTAGTAATTAGTACAAAACAAAATAGCAAAACAATATCTTTTCATAATCATCAGATGGGCAAAATGTGAAAGTATGACAGTACAAAATTTGGTTAAGAACAAACTTTTGTGCTTTTGTGGTGGAGTATAAAATGGTGTGATCACTTTGGAGAGCAATTTAGCAATTTTTACTTTACTTTATGATGTACATATTCTGTAACCTAGAGATACTTGCACATTTTCATAGGAGGTATGCTTTAAAATGTTCATTGTTGAGTTCTTGGTAATAGTGAAATATTGGAAACAACCCAAATATCCATCAGCAAGAGAAAGGATAAACAAATTGTGAAAGATTCATTCTGAAACTATACCAGAATTAATGAACTAGAGCTACATAACTCAATATGGATAAATCTAAAAAAATGTGAAACATAAAAATTAGTTACAGAAGGATATATTTTCTGATATTTATATAAAGTTTAAACCATGAAAAATAATGCTACATATTTGTTAGAGGTTTTTTTCTAACACCAACCAATTCTCCAAGTCTCTGCAGATACCAGCTAGGTGTCCTACAATTCAATTCAGTCGTGATGCTAATTGCCTGGAGTTACCGTTAGACTCCACAGGGTCAAGGGCTCAGCCCCACAAGATCGCCCTCCCTTCAGATGCAGTTGCAGTGTCCAGTCCCCAGGTGACCCACACTTCTCTCAACTCGGCTACAAAATGGGAGTTCCCATGACCATCTCGAGGCTTGATAATTTGCTGGAATAACTCACAGAATTCTGGAAAATGCTGTATTTGTTTTTAAAGCATATTATAAAGGAGGGATACAAATGAAAAGCTAGATGAAGCGAGGTCTAAATGTGTTGAGGACAGGAGCCTTTATCCCTGTGGAGTCTCCTTCTCCAGGAAGGAGACATGTTCACTAACTTGGAAGTGCTCTGAAAGCCATTGTTAGGAGTTTCCTGGAAGTTATGTAATGACATAAGAATGATTGATTAATGACCGGCCATTGATAATTGAACTCAGTCTCCAGTCCCTCTCCTCTCCTCAGAGGTGGAGGCAGGTGGAGCTGCAGTTTCCAAGCCTCTAAGGAAGGCTTAATCTTTCTGGCTGCCAACCTCACCTTGAAGCTACTGAGTTTCCCCCATTTCACCCCCAATCCAGAAAGCATAAATTCTATGGTTTCTGTGAAAATTTATGCCATCTATGAGCATAAATTCAGGTACTGTTGAAAGGGGCTTACCATGAATAAAAAAAGACACTCCTATCTGTCAGGAAATTCCAAGAAACTTAGGAATTTCTGTGCCAGAAACTGGGGGCAAAGACCATATATTTTTTCTCATACCGCAGTATTGTTTATGGAAACACACAGATGTAGTAAAAGTAAATATGTAGGGGAATCATGACTACCCAAGTTAAGGAGAATGTTTACCTCTGAAGAGGGAGCAAATGAGATTGAAAAAGGGTCAAAAGTAGCCTTAACTGTATTTGTAATGTTCTACTTAAAAAAAAATAAAGATCTGAAGCAAATATAACAAAATAAGATTTACAAAGCCATTAGGTACTCAGCTTTAACTATATTCATTATATACATCTATGTATATTAGTAACGCCTTACGTATCTCACAATATATATTAATGAAAACAATGTATGCTAAATTGAATACTGTGTAAAGGAAGTTGTCTAGATATGGTGCATGTCATAACTCAGGAAGGCTGAGCTGGGAATCAGATCAAAGCTTTTGAATCTGATTTCATAGAGACAGGTCAGAGCAGTATAGGTAAGGCCAGAGTAGTAGCGAATGGCCGCATCTGTGCAGGCAGCAGAGAGCAAGGAAGAACAGGGAGGAAAGGGAAGGGCATGGAGCTCCTGCTCACCACAGGGCCACTGCCTTGCAAAGTCCTGAGCCAGAGTCGCCTGGCGTCCAGGGTCTGCTTGTATCTGTAAGCGTGGGAACTCAGCCCCCACCACCCCAGGATTTGGGGGAGCCACAGAGCACTAGATGGAGTGAGATTATGTTCTGAGAACTTCCCAGAGGTGAAGAAAAGAGATCTGTGGGCAGGCCACTAAAAAGCATGATCACACAGCTGCAGTCCTGTCTGGGTCACCCAGGAGATGGGAACTTGCAAGCCCAACTTCAGAGATCTCAGTAGCCCTTCCCTACTTGTCTGAAGTAGGACAGAGAGAGAAGACTAGTGCTTAAGAGTAGAAAACTGAATGAAATGGTGAACAAAGATGCTTACCACTGGAAGATCTCAGAGACAAAATGCAGTCAGTTGAGCAGTAAGAAGTCTTTAAGACAAAAGGTATACACTTGAAGAAAGAGGAGTGCAGGCAACCTCAGAGAGGAGGCACGCTTAAGGGGGTTAAGATTCTGTCTTTTAAGGCTTTCAAGAATGGGGCAAAGGGTAGAGGGGAAAGGGGGGTCAACGTAGGCTTGACATGTGATCTCATGCTATCTCCAGTGACAGACACTATGTCACCATCCACGATCAGTCCTCTAGATATTCTGTAAGATAAATGTAACACAAGGCATTTCTCGATCCTGTCCTTCTTCAAGAGAGGGGTTCCCCTCAAGCAGTGGGGACATATCCTTTAGAACTGTTTGCCCTGCCTTAAGGTTTGGTTATTGGTTGATACCATAAAATATGTTAGGACTCTTACCTCCTAAATTTCCTGGTTTTTGAAATGGAATCTTAGCCTTAAGATGGAGTCCCTCCTCTTCTTACTATACTATTTATATTTCTGCATTTTTCATCACAGGCAGGAAAAGTTAGTCATGATGCTTGGCCCACGTCCCTGCCCTGCCACAGGAGGAGAGGAGAATGGGGAGATGTTGGTCAAATGGTACAAACTTTCAGTTATAAGCTGAATAGGTTCTGAGGATCTAATGTACAGCCTGGTGATTATAGTTAAAAATATGGTATTGCATACTTGATATTTGCTGAGAATAAATTTTTAAGTGCTGTCATCACACAAAAATGTTAACTGTGTGAGGTGATGAATGTATTAGTTAACTTCATCTTAGCATCACTTCACATTGCATATGTATATAAAATCATCACATTACACTTTAAATACACATAATTTTGTCAAAAACAAACAAGTTGAGGCTTTTGCAACAAGCCTCCTCTGGCTAGGAATTGTAAGGCAGGGAAAGATTGCTTTGCCCTACACATTTTAGGTCTACGGCTGTGGCCCTTGAAATAAACTTGTCAGTTTAAGTTGGTGAAACAAATTCACAAGAGAAAAATCAGTTTAATTATGTACATATGGGACTTTCACAAAGAAATGAGACTCAGAGAGGCAGCCAGATGATTGAGTGTTACATGCCAACTTAGCCTAAACAAAGGGAAAGAGATTTGGGGCTTCTGGGCTGGGGAGACAAGTTATGGGAAGGTGGGTGAAGGAAATGTATGGTAAATAAGAATTATGTGAAAATATTACACTTTTGGCAACTTGTGAAACTTTGCCTTACTGTTTATATTTTTTGTGTTTTTCTTTTAAGGGTTCTTTCTCTACCATGAAGTCATACAATGATCTCCAATATTTGCTTGTAAAGGCTTTGAAGTTTTGCTTTTCAGATTTAATTCATTAATCCAACTGGAAAGGGTTTTATGATGATGATGTGTACATAGCAGGAATCTAATTATACATTTTTTCCTCTATAGATGACCAGATGTCTCACTATCATTTATTGAAAAATCTGTCCTTTCCCTGCTGACCCACAGTGCTATTTTGTCCAATATTAAGTTTCCACATGTGCACAAGAACATAACTGTGCTGTATATCCTCTTCTATTGGTTAATTTGTCTTCTGTTGCATGTAAAACCAACTGTATTACTTTCTATAACTTTACCATGTCTTTATATCTAGTAGGCAAGTCTCTTATGTTACGCTTCTTTTTCAGGTTTGTCTTGGCTATTTTGTACTCTCTGCTTTTCCATGCATATTTTATAATCATCAAGTTTCTCAGGAAATTCTGCAGGATTTTAACTAGAATTGCACTGAATATGCATTCTGTATATGGGAAGAATGGATACATTTTTGGCATTGAATTTTATTAGACCTGAATATGTGTATCTATCTTATTTAATTCAGTCTTCTTTGCCTTTTTGTAAAGTTTTACTTTTTTTCTCCATAAATATCTTGTACATATTTCACTCAATAAATTGCTAGGTATAGTATGTTTTTTCTTGCTATCATAAAAAAAATCCTTTAAAAATCACGTTGCTAACCTTTAAATGTCTGGTTTTAGTTACATCTTCCTTTTAACAACCACACCATAGACATTGTTGTTATTATTTCATAGGTCTGAGAGATTAGGTGTGTTTAACTACATAGTTTCCAATTTCTTTTCCCTCCATCCCTTTTACTTCTCAAAATTTACTTCTGGAGTCATTGTCCTTCTTTCTGATGCACATTTTTTACAAGTTCCTTTGTGAAAACTTGGGAGGAGTAGATTCTCTCTTTTATTTTCTCTGAAAATGCCATTCTTTCTCCCTTGTCTTGAAAGTTTGTCTTGGTGGGCAAAATAACATTTTTTCAGGTATCATCCCAGTTGCTGGCAGTTGATTTGTTGTTTTTTGTAAATGGTATTTTCCCCCCAGCTGATTTTAAGTCTTTGCCCTTGTCTTTGGTGCTCACTTCTCTGTGTAGAGCTTTGGCACCTGTGAATTCACATCATTCATGGCTTCTAAGAATTCACAGCATCATCTCATCAAACAATGACTCCCAACAGTCTCTTTAGTCTCACTTTCTGGGACTCTAAATTTAGGTTAAATCTTCTCCTTTTATTGTCCATATCTCTTTACTGCCTGTCTACATACACACAGTAATTTCTTCAGATATATCTTCATTTGTGTATAATTGTCTAACCCATGTACCAAGTTAATTTCAACAATTGCACTTTTAGTTTCCAGAACTTCATTTCAATTTTATTTTTCACATTTTCCCAGGAATATCTGATGGTCTTTAATTCCTTAACCGTTTAAAAAATACGTATTTTATTTCTTTAAACACTTAGAGTAGGTATTTCATCTTATGTACACATTCTAATATCTTAGACCCTTGGAGATTTGTAGCTGTTAATTGTTTTTGGTGACTTTTACTCTTGTGGCTTATGCATTTGGAAACTTCTTTAAATTGTGAGATAACATTTCACTGAACTTAGTTTTCTGGAATCTTCAAAGTTTAAACTGAGGATGTTTCCCTCAAAAATGTTTCTTCTGCTGGAAGGGAGCTACTCACTGCTCTGGGACCACTTAGCCCTTTTGTGAGTATAGATTTGATTCGGGAATGTCAGGTTCAGCTTCCCTGCTTGGGGATGAATTCAGATCTCTTGGTCCCATATCTGTTTACCACTCACTAGTTACATTTTATTTCTTTTTAAGATGTTTTGTCAGTGGAGATTTTTCTTACTTTCTCAATGTGTATTCAAATCTCATGAACATTGACATCTCAATGCATTAAAATTAAAAACTCCGCTTAGATTTTCTTTTGTTGAATCAATATTGGTATACTCCTAGGAAACCATTTTACTTGGGCATACAAGAAATATTTGTTAAGTCAATAATATGAGCATTTATGATCAGTTCTGCAATAAAAATAATTTTACACCATCTGAAGGAAATGAGATAAGTCTGAGCAGACTACAAGTGTGTGGTGTTTTAAGACCCCTAATCCTGAGTGTAGGCAATGATTTTCATACTGGCCTTTGATCTCTGAGGAAGAGAAGTTACTCTAAGTAGGTCTGTTCTCTTCCTGGTGTCTATGATGTTAGAGTAGATCAAAGCATTTCTCTGCATAGTGTGCCTGGGACTAACGAATCTTTTTTTGAGAACCTACTTTTATGTCCTTAGTAATTCACAGAGAAGATTTATACTACAACTGTATAGATGTTGTATACAGCTAGCTACACCTCAGCAATCTGTACCTCACATTGAATTTAAGTAATAATTTGAGAATATTAGAAACTGGGCTGAATTCAGACTACATTAATATGCATGAAGAGCCAGAAGGAGCAATTTGAAGACCTGTGTGTCTGTTTTGGTGTGTGGCGTAGGTGTTTGGTGTGGGCTGTATGCGTGTGCATGAATAGTAAAGCCCATCTGTGCCTCTAATGAAGAACATACTAAGTGCTTAAAAGTGCATTTTGGTTAAAAGGACTTCAGAATTTGCTCTCACCACATTAGTAAGTTTTGAATTTTCACTGGGATCACATCATAGTGTTTGTGTAGATCATTTTTTAAAAAGAACAAAGAAGAAAGTTGAGTAAGACACTGTAGACTATTCAAAGAATTCTCTTTCCAAAGTATAGGATAGGTGAAATTATTCTCAAATAGGATTTTTTTCAGATTAAGCTTCAAAATTGCAGCTGGAAAAGTAGTCAATTCATTCCCATCAACAACCAATTTATCAAGGAATCTGCAAATAAAGGAAACCATATTTTAAAAGGTATGTATGCAATTTATAATGCTGAAGTAAGATTCTGTCCCAGTGTTCCTGAAAACTGGTATCAAACTTAGTGGCAGTAAAATACAAGTATTTAAGTATTTCCCTGGAATCAAGGGAATTAACTTTAAAAAGCCCCTGAACCAATACATTATTATGCAGATAAGTGCACTTGTGTGAATGCAGTTTGGGTCTTCACAACATGTCACCACTATGAAAAAAGAAATAATATTGATAAACAGCAAGACAAATGAAGTGTCATACTACATAAAATATAATATAGTTTAGTATAATGATGCAAAGGAAGAACGTGTTTTCAAAGACAAATTGAACATCAACACTTTATTTTCATTCAAGCCCAATCAAAACAGTCAAATCAACACTATCAAAGTGAATTACGCGTTGTTGTATTTTGACTTTTCATCACCTGAGTCCCCTTGGTTTTTACTGTGTCAATTGGTTCTACTAACTCTATTCTTTTATTCAAAGAGAGCCATCATTATTGATTTTCTCATTTTCTACCCCTTGTCTTGAAGGTCATTTACTTTTACATTACATTATATTTATATTAGCAGTCATGTACTCATTTCTAATTGGTGTTGGAAACCGGCAGAAAAGTATCTGCTCATAAGGGCTATAGAAAAATCAAATCAAAGGCCGGTCCAACTTGTCAAATGTATTAGGAGGAAGAGGCTGATATACAGACTTTAGGTAACAAGAAGCTTAGGGTCTCTAGATTCACATTTGCAGTCAAGTTTCACATCTCTTATACACACAATTTAAGTTATTTAATTATGACTCCTGCTGACAATATTAAAACATGGTCAAAGAAGGTATTAAAATAGCCAGGCTAGGAAGACGGCACCTCAGCTGTCTTCATCCTTCAACCACAGCCTGACTACTGCTCTTCTCATCGTCTGGAAAAGGTGAGTGAGACCCCAGGCTCTGCTTCGGTCCTGAAGGTCCAAAGGTGGCATGGTCACTTCTTCCTCTGCACCAAAACAAGCCTCAAGGCCAGCAACCTAGAGACCCATAGACAACCAACGAAGTGTGGGCACTCTAGGGACATGCCAGTGAGAGTCCCCCGAACACTCATGGGCCAGGCTGCCCTGCCTCCATTGGTTTATGTCACAGGCCCCCCCCTGTAACTATTCCTCTCCATGAGTTCTGGGAGAGCTCAGTAGGCTAAAAAAAATCTCTTTAAAGCTGGAAGAGCTCCATGCTGGGACAGCCTCTGCAACTGGGCATCCTGGCGGGCAGAGAAACTTAATCCTGCTACACCACTTAACTCACACTCACGGTGCTCTGCATGTGTTGCCCGAAAGACAAAAGTGAGGTCCTGCTAAGATTCCTTTGTAAAAAAGAGGCATATGTCATGTCATAGGTCCTGACGATGTTTTTGTGAGTAGGTCCCCCTCCTTGGTGAAGACCCCTCAGACTTTTCTTCCACTACAGCCCTGAGCCCTCCAAGCCACTGTGGAATTGGACTACATAAGTACATGATTATTTGGGCAGTGGACACATGAAGGACCAGAGGAAAATCAGGTAAGGCCAGAGTAATACTAGCTTAGCTTAGATGTAAATCAGGATGACAGGACTTCAGCTTCCCCTGAGGGGCTATAGATAAAGCCTTGCCCCATGTCCTCGAGCAGTTTCACAAGAGCCAAGATCCCACCAGGTGGATTCATGCTTCCCACAAGCATGTAGAACCCAGACGAGTTGGAGCCCAGAGGACTGATGATTAAGATTCCAGAAATATCTCCTGGTGACCTCATGCTCAACCAACCAGAGGTCCACGAGCTGGTACGCGATGTAGGAAGAAGAGTGATCAACAGATGCACCTGTAGGCTGTAGGTGCAATGACATACTCTGCAGCCCACTTCCCCACCTCTGCAGCCTTTCACACTGAAACCTCGCCCTCCCTTCCAGAGACACTGCTTTGGGAACTATCCCCAGGAATAAAGCTTGTGCCAACTAATAAAACTTGTTCCTAGCTGAACCTTGCTTGATGTGACTTTGTTCGGCTCAAGCACACCACGGAGCAAAGCCACCGTGTTCAGTAACAAACTGTGCTCTGAGATTGCCGTCAGACCTGAGCAGCAGCCCAGGCAGCCAGGGGAGAAAAACAAACAGAATGCTCTGAACAGTGTTCTAGAGGCAAACACACTCTGTGGGGACAGACAAGAAGTTGAGGCGGGATAGGCAGGAAAAACACTTAATAAGGTTCAGATATAGCACACACACACACAGGCACAAAGACGTTCTTGAACCAAAATATATGATTTGTAAAATTAAAAAATTAACTGGATGACTAAAGAAGATGGTCTTCACAGAGCTCTGAGTTAGAGGCAAAGACAAAGTAGAACTCAGAGCAAAAATATAAAGAAAAATCATAAGGGAAAAAATATAAGTGCCACGGAAGACAGATCCAGGAGACCTAACATACTGACAATAGGTGTTTCATGAAAAGAAAATGAATCAGATGGAGAAGGAGAGGCAATAATTAAAACATATCACCTAAACTAAAAAAAAGTTTGAGATGGCTGATTAGAGAGTTCAATGAATTCTAGGAAAGATGGGTTTCATATTGTGAATTGTAAAAAATACATGTTTTGTCACTCAGGTGATTAAAATTTATCTCTCATATATACTAGGTCCTGGTCCACAGTTGCTGGCTCACAGCTCCCAAAACCCTTGGAATTTCCGGAGCAATCAAGAACAATAGCAGCATCGTTTGTTATGTTTGGTCTTCCTCAGTTTCTGAAATCACTTCAGAGTCAGAAACATGAAACGGGTGTTTGTTATTCATAACAAGTCCCTTTCCACAGCAGCTGGGTTTAGGTTAAGGCGATGACTTTTGTTAAACGCTTAAGGCTGTTTGTCAGGGGAACGAACCCTGACTAGACGAGTGGGACTTTTGGTTTCACCTTCCTGATTCCAGGGAGGCCACAGGGGCGGGAGGTTGAACTAGCCACCAAGGGCCAAGTGATTTAATCAATCATGCCTGTGTAACAAAGCCAACATAAAAAAAAAAGAGGTTTGGGAACCTTCCAAGTTGGGGATCCAGAACGCCCCAGTGTGCCCCTGTGCGAGGCTCCGAACTCCATGAGGACAGGTGCTCCTTTCTTTGGGAACTTGTCCTGGGTAGTTCTTCATCTAGCTGTCAGTTCATATCCTTTAATATATATCCTTTGTAATAAACCAGTAATCTAGTGAGTAAACAGTTTTCTTGAGTTCTGTGAGCCACTCTAGCACATTAATCAAACTCAAGGAGGGCATCATGGGAATCTCTGATTTATAGCCAGTCAGTGAGAAGTACAGGTAGCACTGGA
Source organism: Smutsia gigantea (assembly GCA_032199065.1). Classification (NCBI taxonomy): domain Eukaryota; kingdom Metazoa; phylum Chordata; class Mammalia; order Pholidota; family Manidae; genus Smutsia; species Smutsia gigantea. Next base: position 66,865 of record JAVSCE010015315.1, read on the forward strand.
CTCATGAATGGCATCTCAAGTTCAAGAGGGGGTGCTGGGAACCCCCAACCTGTAGCTGCTCGGTCACAAGCACAGGTAACAACATGGACCTGCAATTGGCATGTGAAGTGGCAGCGGTGTTGTGGGACTGAGCCCTTAACCTGTGGAATCTGATGCTATCTCCAGGTAGATAGTGTCAGAATTGAGTTGAATTGTAGGACATCGAGCTGGTGTCAGAGAACTGCTTGTTGGTGTGGGGATTCTTCTCCACCCCCAACACAATGGTGGAATTGAGTGCAAATTTTTTTTAACAGGTTTTTTAAAAGCCACACTCTTAAACATAAGCTGATAAAATTCCAAATATCAAGGATTCACAGTGTTTCCGGATACAAATAAGAACCACTCAAAAAGCAAAATCAAACTGGCATCGGGTACATCATCTCTACCACTGGCTGGAAGCTCGTCGAGGACAGGTGATCGGGATGTCTCATGATAAGGGCTGCAATGCAAGATCGCCCACCCAGTCAGGACATCGTTTATCGACTAGAGTTGAAGAGTCAGAGACAAAAATTACCCGCTTACTCTCCCTGAGGCAAATAAATAAGGAAAAACTCTAAACAGCCAAAGAATCAAAGGAGACAACGCCAGGTTCAAGATGAGAAAAAGAAAAGCAATAAACAAGGAATCTTAAAATACAGAGTTACATATAAACGGAGAGTGATTGAAAATGCTTATGAGATCTGAGTGCTAAATAAAAATCCTTAAATAAAAAGAGCCAATGCAGAAAATGCTAATGAGAATCTGAAACAAGTTTCTAAACAATCTCAGTAAAACAGAATTAGATAAGGGGCAAATTCATTTGGATGGGAAGTGGGAAAATAAAAGTATTCTAAAGGTTTCAACGATTGGTGGAAGGCAGCAGTATGGAGATAGACCATCATGGAAGGGAAAGTAGTTTTTATATTGCTTTTATAAAATATTAAAGAAAATTCTGTTTGTGAGTTTTGGGAAAGGAAAGATAGCCATTAATAGTTTGAGAAAGTACAGTTATGTTTTTTGGGGCAGAGGAAGGGCTTAGAATTATATTAAAATGTTCTTAAAGATCATGATCTAAAAAGAATAGGTGAGAGACTATTATTGGAAAATAATCTCCCAACTAGTTATTAAAAATTATTCTAAAATCATAATGAAAATGGTATGATACTGAGCTAGGATGTAGATGAACTTGAGATTTTCAAAAAATTAATGTGAGAATCAGAGTTTAGTATTAAAATTACACTGTATATTATTAACTTTTTGTGTATATATATTTCCTTACAAGAAATAATTAAAACTGACAAGAACTAAACATGGAAGAATGGACAAAAGTAACTAGTTCTATGAAGTGGTTATTAGTACTGTCCTTTAAATATTTACTGAGAATGTTAGGTCTTAAAAATACTATTCACTAGACATACAATTAAATTTTGGTACACTTCATGCTTCACATATTATGATTTATGCCTATTGAATAAATAAAAGGGCTCAATTTTCTTCACAATCATCACCAAATATATCCTTAGGGGACATATGACTTTGCATGTACTTACTACTTCCAAAAACCTGAGTTTCTGGATTTCATTTGGAATAAAAGCAATTTTATTGTAGGAAATGTCAAGTTCCTCAAGATAGAACAAAGAAAATAACCTTAAACAGAAAGAGAAAATGAGTTGCAAAAATGATTATGTTTGTCATTACCGAACATAAAGAATTCAGTACTTAAGTAAATAGGTAAAAGTACAGAGAAATTGTATCTCTCTAAGATCTTGAAGTTTATATAGACTTCTTTTCATTACAGTGTAATTACAGTGAAATTTCCTAAAAATCATTCATCTATCCCTTAAGACTGGCTTGAAATGTTTGGAGTGCATAAAGCTCTGACTAGAAGAAGTCACCTGAGAAATTCCCAACAACATTTAGATATACTTTTTCTTGGCTGATGTATTAGTTTCCTAGCACTGACATACAAATTACCATAATCTGGATGTCTTAAAACAACAGAAGTTTATCTTCTCACAGTTCAGAGGGTCAGAAGTCAAAAATCCAGGGATCAGCAGAGTTGGTTCCTCCTGGAGGCTACCTGAGGGCCAGACCGCCCCTTGCTCTCTCCAGGCCTGTGGTGGGCGCCGGCAACCCTTGGTGTTCATAACTCTACACTCCACCTTTGTTCTCACTTGGCCAGCTTTTAAGGACACCATTTATAGGATTTAGAGACCATCCTAATTCAGTATGACCCCATATTAACTCAACTAATTACATCTGCAAAGACCTTATTTCCAAATAAGGTCACATTCTGAGGTTCTGCTTTGACATGAATTTTTGAGGGACATTATTCAACACAGGGCCATTGCAGTAAGATTTTCCTAGTGAAATATCTTTGGCCTTTCTTTCCATTAAACTAAGTACTTAAGAGTAAGAACCAAAGAACACAAAGACTGGTAACACAGAGTGCCCTGTCTTGTGGGGGTGGAAGCGGGTGTTGCTTCTCAAAGACTGGAATTGAAGGGCTACATATGACACTCATCAAAATCCCTAGTTAATATTCTTCTCTTTGTGTGACCTGTTCTTGAATACTTTCCTGTTTTACATATAAATAAAAGACCAAAAGAATTGCTTGCATGATTGCTAATGAAAGCATTGAGAGCACAATATTTCATTAACTTCCTGCTATCTCATCACGGCATATAATGGTCCTCAGGATCTGGCCCCAGACCACCTGTCCAGCTCATGCCTCTCACTCCCCCATAGTCACCTATGGTCCAGCATTTGCTAAAATTCCATGAGTTAGCCAGTTCTCACATATTTCCAAATACCATGTGCAATTCTCCCAAATTTGACACTGGGATCAATGTCTTCACTTTTTAAGCCTTGGTCCAGATATCACCTCTTCCAAGGAACTCTCCTTGAATCTTTCAGACTGAGTGAGCTGCCTCCTCTGCTCCTCTGTTTACCCTTATCACAGAACTTACCACATTGTGTAATAAATGTCTGTCTCCTAGACTATGAGATACTGCTTCGTTTTGCACTTTTATGTTGACAGCTTCTTTCTTTAAAACTCACAAACCACCCTCTGCTAGCTTCCATATTTTCTTCTGCAACTTCCTTACCTCTTTTCACAGAATTGAAGAGAGTTAGGGCCTTGCTCTGGATTAGGCTTTGTCTTAAGCGGATGTTGTGGCTGTTTTGATCTTCTATCCAGACCATAACAACTTTCTGCCTATGAGCGATAAGGCTGTTTCACTTTCTTATCATTCATGTGTTCCCTGGAGTGGCACTTAATTTCCTTTAAGAACTGTTCCTTCGCATTTACTACTTGGTTAAGTGGAGCAAGAAGCCTAGGTTTTGGCTTTCAAAATGCCTTCCTCACTAAGCTTAATTATTTCTAGCTTTTGATTTAAAGTGAGAGATGTGTGACTTTTCCTTTTACTTGAATACTTAGAGGCCATTGTAGCATTTTAAACTGAGATAATTTCAATATCATTGTGTCTCAGAGAATCAGGAGGCCCAAGGAGAGGGAGAGAGATGGGGCAATGGCCAGTTGGTAGCGAAGTTAGAACACACACAACATTTATCAATTAAGCTGGCTATTTTAAATGAGTGAGGTTCACGACTCCAAACCAATTACAATAGCGATAGGAATGTTAAATAGAAAGATAGACAAGAGCAGCTGGGAAAGGGGAAGATAAAGTCCAAAGAAGAAGCTGCCCAGATAAAGTTCAAGGAAAAAAGGCACCCAAACCCTGCCCGGGTCGGGGGTCCCAGGTGGAGACCACAAAGGCTTAGCAGGGGGGTAACTTCCTCCCCAGCCAGATCGAAATCCAACAGAACTGAGAACTGCCCACATAACACCTCAGCACGGGGAAAGCACATGCTCCCTGTGAGGGACGGCTATAGAGAAAGACCTGTAAATCAAATAACCCCACCTTGTCAGTCAAAGAGGCACCTCCTAGCCAGAGGGCAATAAATACAGAAGCGTCCGGCCTAACAGATCGGGGCCTTAGCGTACCTTGACTGTACTCTGCTCCTCCCTTGGGGTGTATTCAAATAAAACTTTCCCTCTGCTTCACTACTGGGGCTCTGCCTTTCACCTCTTTGTTGAGGTGGGGACAGGCACCAAGAAGAACGGACCTACCCTAGAACAATAGTAACACCAAAGATCACTGACTACTACAGAGCACCGTCACAAATATAACAATAATGAAGAAGTTTGAAATATGAGAATCACCAAAATGTTATACAGAGACAGGAAGTGAGCAAATGCTGTTGGAGAAAATGATGCCAATATGGATTTGCTCAGTGCAGGGCTGCCACAAACCTTGTTTGTAAAAAATGAAATATCTCTAAGCACTAAACAGTGTAATGAAATGAGGTCTGCCTATTCATGCAGCAACATGGGTGGTGACTCTCAGAAGTACTATGTTGAGTGAAAGATGCCACACACATACACAAAAACTGTGGTATGAATCAATATCATTTTCAAGAAGAGGCAAAACAAAGTTTTGATGTTAAAAGCCTAAAGATTGGCTGGAAATGTCCCTGAGGAAGCTTTTTAGAGTAACAGAAATGCTTAATATCTTATTTTGGATTATGGTTACATGGGTGTATACATTTGTTTAATTCTTTGAGTCAAATACCTGAGATCTCTGCATTTTATTGTAGGTAAATTTTACCTGAAAAGTTTTAGAAAGAAGAAAGAATAGGAGGAAAGGGGGAAAAAATCCAGAGTGTAGTAACTACTTTTTATGTATGGTAAAATATATGTAACATAAAATCTACTATTTTAATCATCTCTAAGTGTATCGTTTGGTGGGATTACTTACAGCCAGAGTACATTCATCACCACTGTCCATTTCTAGGATTTCTGCATCATTACAAACAAGAATTCTACACCTGTTAAATAGTAGCTCCACTTTCCTCTCTTTTCCCCTGCTCTACCCTCTAGTAACCTCTACTCCACTCTCTGTCTCTCTGAATTTGCCTGTTCTAGGCACTTCATATAAGTGGAATCATATAACATTTGCGCTTTCATGTCTGACTCATTTCACTTAGCATAATGTTCTCAAGGATCACCTTCATTGTAGCTTCACTGTACATTATAAATTCATGTATCAGAATTTAACTCCTTTTTAAGGATGAATTATATTCTATTGTATATATGTGTCACATTTTGTTTATCCATTAATTTGTTAGTGTGCATATGGGTTGTTATCACCTTTTGGCTATTATGTGTAAAACAATTTTTCCATTCTCCTGGTAATGAATATTTGAATTGTTTCCTATTGAAGGTTATTGGGAAAAAAAGCTGCTATGGACATTCTCATAGATTTTTTTGTTATTGAGGCTAAAATTTACCTTTTCCTTCTTACACGTGAGTGACTGAGCTACTGAAGAAAATCACACAGCAGTGTAGATCCAGTCATGGAGATTAGTGTCATTACAAATTCATGGTTTCCAGCCTCAGCTAAACCCACATCACTGTCTGTCAAACTTCCATTTCCTGTGTGCTTTGTTCTTTTTCGCATTCCTCTCAATGTCATATCAAATCATCACAACTGTCTTTCAAGTTCCTTCTCAATCTTTACTCAAGGGTGATCTCAATTTAAGTCATTTTAAAGTTATCTACTTCAACTGATACATAGTACAAGCTAAGTAAATCTTTGTTGACTGAATAAATTTCCTATTTTCTTACCCATGTAACTGTATATTTTCCGAACTCATTCTTACAACCAATCTCCAGTTGTAGGAGATGAGGTTAACCTTCCTATTCAAGACCCGCATCTTCACCTGTGCCTATGATCTCTCACTTCCTGTGAAATTTCACCATAGGTCATCCTTTCATACCTTCAATCTATTCCCTACTGGTTCTTTTCCAACATCCTGCAAATATACCTAAATCATTAAAAAACAAGTAACAATAAAAAAAGTTTCTAAAATACTGTGTTCCATTTAGCTTTTATCTAATCTCTCTCCTTCCTCTTACATCCAAATTTCTACAAAGAGTGGCCTTCACTCTCTATTGCCAGTTTCTCTCTTCCCATTCCATCTCAGCTTACCTCCAACCGGCTTTTGTTCCCACCATTCTACTGAAACTGTTCTCAGCTCTAATCTGACTGAGTTTTTCTATTGTTTTTGGACACTGTGGATCATCCTTCCTTTTTGAAATAATCCATTTGCTTGGCTTCCATGTTACATCTGGAAGTGTATTGGCATGATATACTTTATGCATTTTGAGCATTTTTTTCTCAACCTTTATAATTCCTCTTCCTCTGTCCATACCTGAAACATTGGTGTTTCTCTAGAAATATCTCCTCAGAAGATTGCCCTACAACATTCTTTCTGGTTTCAGTTATAACTCAATATGTTTATCTCCAGCACAAAGCTCTCCCATGAGTTTAATTGCTTAGGTCCAACTTTGAGATAAGCAACACAACTGAAAACCAACATATTAATCTAAAACTGAACTCATTATTTTTTTTCTTCAAGCTTCCTTCACTTTAATCTCATCACTTTTCTGCTTAAAACCTTCCAATGGCTTCTCATCGGACTTAGAATAAAATATAAATTTCTTCACATGACCTCCAAGACTTCACGGAATGTAGCTCCCCTTAAATTCTTGAACCTTTCCTGGGGACACTGCTATCCCACTATATTGTAATAAGGAGAACCACAGGCCCAAAAATGGAGTCACTTGTGCTAATGGCCCTATGTTAGCAAACTGAGATTAATACCCAATCTAACGGGAATTTCAGTCTCCCAGGAATGTAACCTTGAATCAGTCAACATGGAATTTCCTAGTTAGTGCTAGGAAATTTACTGGTAGTCTCCTTCTGTTCTCTTTAACAGGATAACCTTGCATAAAACAATAGATTCTCTGCTAATAATTTCCTTTTATCCTTTCCATCTCTATTTTTTAAATCTTTCCTTTTCTGCAGTTCAAGGTAGCATCTCTCTACTTGCTAGAGGGATTCATGAATTGCTTAATAAAACCAGTTAGCTCTTTACATTCACCTGGTTGAATTTTATTCTTTGACACTATCCTAAGCCGTCCCGCCTTTCTGTCAGCCTTCACGGAGTGCAAGCCCTTGCCTCACATATGTTGTGCCCGTCACATGAAATGTTCTTTCCAGCACTCTTGGCCTGGACTTGTTTCTGCTCGAATGCCATTTCTCAGATAACTCTTTCTTAGTGACTCGATTTAATAAATGTCCTTTTTGATATCTTCCTTATTGTTCTCTTCATCCATAGTTCTTAGAATGTTTTATATTTATATATTTATTATGGTGTTTGTTAAAATTCCCTGTATCCTTCCCTGGATTCTAAATCCCATAAGGGAAAGGATCACGCCCTTTGATTTACCAATTTAACCCCAGTCTTAGCCACAGCCTAGTATTCCATAAATAATAAATATATTTGACATGATTGAATTATTTCACTCTAACTAGAAATCTGGAAGTCACTTTGACATACTTTTTTACTTTGACGTGTCTGTTCCCTATACCTTCTATATCTAATTAATACCAGATCTTACCTATTTTACTTCAAATTCTTACAATTTGTTCCTTCTTCTCTGTGCTCTCATTGCCCTGGCCCAAGTTCTTTTCATCTCTTGCCTGGACTACCCTGATAGCCCCCGAACTGGTCACCTGGAACTCTGCTTTATTCTCTCATATCCATCCCCCACACTGCCACCATCTAAGTATGCCTCTGCCTCTCCCCTGTGGAAAGCCCTTTAGTGGCTCCTTCTTGCATGCAGCATATAGTACAAATCCTTGCTTAGAGCACAAGGGCCCCAGATAATCTGGTCCCTGCTTACTGCACTAGGCTCATTTCTCACCACTTGGCCTTGCTTACTAAGCTTCAAAAACAGAAAACAGCTTATATTTCCCATCCCACATTATACATGCTGCTTCACATCCTCTTCTTTGCATGTATGTTGTAACATATGTGAAGAAACATCCAACCCATTATCAGTCCGAGTATCTCTTGCCCTCTCTCACATTTAACCTGGCTAATTCATACTCAGTCAAACTTAGATTAAGTATTATCCTTTCCAGGCAGTCATCTCTGATTCTCCAGATTGGGTTCTGCGCTACTGTTTGGAATTTTACAATGGGCATCTCCATTATTTTACTTAACTTAATTGTGTTCAACTGCTTGCCTTTCCCCAGGGTGGTGAGCTCCTAGGACCACACAGTAGGTATTTCATAAACATCTACTGAATTAATTATAAAACTTAAAATATAATATTCAAAGAGTATCAGTGCAATTGCTTGTAACATAATAATATCCAATTACATGATCATTTGGTTCACTGCATTTCACTCAGTTTCATCCAGTTACTAACCCCTAAGTCCTTCCACTCTGTCAGGTCTGCTTTTCTCAGCAAGCTAAAGTTCTGACAACAATCTTCAAACACAAAGAATTCAGCACCCTCATTCCTCATTGTATAAGCATCCTCTATGCAAGTTTTCATTTAAAAAGCTCTGCGAATGAACATTTTCACATGTCAGAGTTTGTTCTAAGTCTTCTCTGAGGTCATTAAAGTTAATTCCCATAATAATTATGAAATAATTATATTATTATTCTCACAATTCCACTGTTTCTAATTCTTGGCTTCAATATGCTATCAATCATCCCTTGACATGCATACATATATCCCATGTTATTTAATAAGAAATATACTGCTTTATTTTAGAAACACTAGCATTTTTGAGAAACAGCTCCTTAAAACTTTGATTGTAATCAACAATTCAAACTAATGTGCCTTATCTTTAAACGATGAACAACATTGACCTTTCAGTTATGATCAGCTTTAGTCACTTTGAGAAATTTTGTTTAAATGACAGTTATGTTACTTAAGTATGTAATTTTGATGATAGATCATTATTTTATGCCAGTCTCAGCCTGTTTATAGTAAAGGTATAAGCTAGAAATGCCTGGAAGCAGTCACCTGGGCCCAGGTGTGCTTTCCACAGTATCCTCCCTTTTCAAACCAATGTTATAACTGGATAGGCCCTTATGGTTCTTATTATGATTGCAAGAGGCCCTTCAGCAGAAACAATCAGGAAACTTTGGAAAATGCGGATTTATTACTTATAGGAGCTGGACATTATACAGCACACCTGTGGTGATACAGCAAGGTGGAAAATAGAAAGAGCCCATGGGCTCAGGGCTCTGCTTTTATTGTGGTCAAGAGTTGGGGGGCTTAGGGTTATGGGCTCACACTTTGTTAGTGAATTTAAAATATAAGAGCAGGGAATTTAAAGCACAGGAAGAGAAAAGACAAGTGTCCCAATGGTCAGTTACGGAAATCAACCAGGATTTCAAAAGCAAAGGAGCCCCACTGGGGAATGTGGCCTGGCTCTTTATCTAATCCTGTGTCTGGCAATGTATTTAGTCTATTTGAGATAGCCACTTTGAAATGGATGCCTTGGCAATCAAAGCTTAAGTCAGGCACTTGCATTAAAAAAAAAAATCTGTCAGGGTTTTACACTGCAATTATACAATATAAATTCGTGTTTAGAAGTATATACATACATGTATACACACATATGTAGCTGTATATATATGTATATGTACATGTACATATATATGTAGTTGCATATGTATACATATGTAGAGATCTCTGTATGTATACATATGCATGCACACAGAAGCAATTACAGATTTGTGTGTGCACATAGATTAGTATACATACATTACTACTTAGCTTTGTCCACTGAGAGTGTCAAGAAGCAATGTCATCCCAAAAGCAATGGGGACACACAGCACCCAGATCTTGGTTTTTCAATACTGTTTCCCAGTAAAAAGGAAACTTTTTCTTAGAGAAATGGCTGATCCTAATACCAAGGCAGGAAAATTTCAATTTATGTTACTTTAGAAAAATATAGAAGAGTCACACAGAGATAAAATACTCATAATGTAATATTCTTACTTTCTTAATGGTTTTATTTATGTATACATTATGTGTAATGTGTGATGCATATATTTTTTATACAGAAATGGTATTATCTTTTACATACTTTTTAAATTCTTTTAAATGACTGAACAGTTTTGTAGTGTATGAATGTGGAATTTGTTGGATTGTTAATTACAAACAATGCTGGATAAATAACTTCGTAATGAATTTTGATGCACTTCTTTAATTTCCTTAAGAATCTTCTTTTGCAAAATGTTCACTGTTGAAGAGTCCCTGATCCTTTGCCCTTAACCTACATTCAGTTTCTTAAACTCATACTGGAAGTGGTATCTTGTTTTGGCATTTGGTTAAGATTTTGGATTAAATTTTTAATTAATTAATTAATTATCAGTCCATATGTGAGCAAAAAAATCCATCTCTTTTATACCAAATATCAACATTACTACAAAGTTTAAGGGATCTTAGATAATACACAGGCTAATTTCTTAGTTTATAGATTAGGGAAATTGAGAATGAGAATGGTTAAGTGATTTCTCCAGTTAAATTATAAATTTTTTTTCCTGTGTTTATTTCAGACTATCAACCTTACCCAGGTGGAAGAGTAGCAATCAAATTAAAGGCAAAGTTGAAAATTCTAAGGAACTTAAGTTGTTGAATTTCAGAAGGGATTTCTTTGATAAGATTATTTCTCAGGATCAGTACTTGTAAATTTGTAAGGCAAAACACCTGAGGAACAAAAAAGAGAAACAAACATGAGTAGACTAAAAAGTATACAAATCTCTATCTGTTATATTTTATAAACCCCTTGAACTAATGTAGCAGAATCAGTATAACAGCATTAATTGGTTGCATGATATATCTCAATAAATACTTTTGGCAAGCCTTCAAAATAACTGGCTAGCATTAATATGTATGATATGGTAAGACAGTGCCACAATTTTTTACCCTTGACTCAAGAATGGTTCTTTTCTAAATGGGAAAGTCATCCTGTTTGACTAAGTGCATGGTTTCATAAGGGCAGTTTTGTAAAGAATGAGGGAAGAAGAAGATATATACAGAACCAGGAAAGTAAGTGAAATTAATTTTAGTGATCAGTGGGGCATCAAATATCATAGCCAGACCATTTCACTGATACCATAGTAATTTTGCATACACTGATTTTTCATATGAAATTTAAAAATAGAATATACTATTTAAATATATGATCTTGATTAATATATTTCTTGATCTCTGATGAATCTTAGTTAGGTCTTACATTAGCTCTCTTTAACATTAAATTAAACCTTTTTATAGTCATAAAGATATAAAATTGGTGGAGTAGAGCATGCTTATTCTCACAATCAGGAAGTATTAAGTCCTCCAATTTTGTTTTTCCTTTCAGGATTATTTTGGCTATTTGGATTATTTTGCATTACCATATGAACTTTAGGACCAGCTTTCCAAATTCTGCAAGAAAGACAAACTGTGATTTTCATAAGAATTGTAATGCATCTGTGGATCAATTTTGAAGTACTGCCAATTCACAATATTAAGCCTTTGGATCCATGAACGTGGGATGACTTGCCATTTAAGTGTGTCCCCTTTAATTTCTTTTAACAATGTTTTGTAGTTTTCACAGTATAAGTTTGCACATTCCTTAAACTTACTCCTAAATATGTTACTCTTTCTCATGTAAATAGATTGCCTACTTAATTTTATTGTCAGGATTATTTGTTGCTAGCATATAGAAATACAACTGGTTTTTGTATATGTTCTTGTACACTACAACCTTGCTGAAATTATTCAATAGCTTTTGTTAGTGAATTCTTCAGGATTGCTATATGCAAGACCATGTCATCTATAACTAGAGATAGTTTAACTCCTTCCTTTTTAATCTGAATGCCTTTTATTTCTTTTTCTTGCTTAATTGCCTTGGCTAGAAACTCCAGTACAATGCTGAATACAAATGGCAAGAGTCGACATCTTCATCTTTTTCCTGGTCTTAGGAGGAGTATTTTCAGTCTTTCACCATTAAGTATGATATTAGCCGTGGGGTTTTTATAGATGCCCTTTATCAAGTTGAGGGCATCTCTTTATATTCCTAGATGTTAAGTGTTTTTAGCATGAAAGGATGTTGAATTTTCTAAAATGTTTTTTCTGTCTATTGAAATCATTGTACAGTTTTTTCCCTTTCACTATATTAATATGGTGTATTAATTAAGCTGATTGATTTTTGAATATTTAAACAATCTTGCAGTCCTGGGATAAACCTTATTGCTTATGGTGTATAATCCTCATTATATGTTGTTGAATTTGGTTTGCTAGCTTTTAATTGAGGATTTTTGTATCTATATTCATAAGAAATACTGTTCTGTAGTTAGCTTTTCTTTCCATATCTTTGTCTAGTTTTTGGTATCGGAGTATAACTGATTTAAAAGTTTGAACTGGGAAGTTCTCCCTTGTCTTACATTTTTTAAGAAGAATTTGTAAAGGATTCATGTTAATTCTTCTTAAGACATTTGGCAGAATTCAACAATGAGGCAATATACTCCGGGACTTTCCTTTGTGGAAAGTTTTAAAGTTACTATTGAAAATTTTTCCTTTTAATAGAACCAGTCAGACTTTCTTTTTCTTCTTGAGCCCATTCTTGTGTCTTTCTAGGTATGTGTCCATTTCATCTAAGTTATCTAGTTGGTTGGTATACACTTATTTGTAGTATTCTTTTAAAATATTATTTATTTCTGTAAAATTGGTAATGGTGTCCCCTCCTTCATTCCTAACTTCAGTAACTTGGGTCTTCTTTTCTTCTTGATCAGTCTATGTAAGGTTTGTCAATTTTGTTGATCTTTTCAAAGAAACAATGTTAAGTTTTATTGATTTTTCTCTATTGTTTTTTTTAGTCTCTTTTTCACTAATTTCTGCCCTAATTTTTAATTATCTCTTCCTTATTCATTCTTTAGGTTTAGTTTGCTCTTTTTTTTCTTTTATAATAAAAGTGGCTTAAGATAGAAGGTTAGGTTGCTGATTTTTTTCCTTTTATAATAAAGGCATTTATAGCTATAAATTTCCTTCTGAGCAGTGCTGTAGATGCATCCCATAAATTTTGGTATGTTGTGTTTTCATTTTCATTCACCTCAATGTATTTTCTAATTTTCCTTTTGATTTCGTTATTGAATCATTGGTAATTTCAGAGTATGTTACTTAATTTTCATATATTTAATTCCCATATATTTCCAAATTTCTTTCAGTTATTGATTTCTCATTATAAACCAGTGTGGCAAAAATATACATACTTTCTGTGATTTTTAATTCTTTTAAATTTGAGATTTGTTTTGTGGCCTAACATGTGCCTTACCTTAGAAAATGTCCCATGTGAATTTGAGTATTATATATTTTGTTGCTCTAGTTGGAGTATCCCACAGATTCTGTTAGGTCTAATAGATTTATAGTGTTGTTCAAGTCTTCCATTTCCCTATTAATCTTCTGACTAGTTGTTCTATGCATAATGAAAGTGGGGTATTGAAGTATCCAACTATTGTTGAATTTTCTATTTTTTTCCTTCAATTCTTCCAGTTTTTGCTTCATGTGCTCTGGGGATTTATTGTTAAGTATGTACATGTTTATAATTGTATCATTATGATGGATGGAAAAATGTCCCTCTTTATCTCTAATAAAATTTTTTGTTTTAATATCTATTTTGTCTGATATTTGTATAGTCCTTTCAGCTTTCTTATGTTTGTTGTTTGCATGATATATCTTTTCTCATACTTTTACTTTTAACCTCTTTGTATCTTGCAATCTTAAGTGTATCTCCTATAGACAATATGTCGTTGGAGCTTTTTTTTTATCTAGTCTGACAATCTGTATCTTTTGATTGGATTGTTTGACATATTCATGGTTAATGTTATTACTGACATAGTTAGATCTACATCACCATTGCCCTTACAGTCTTCCCTATGTCTTATGTCATTTTTTTGTTCCTTCTTTACTGCCTTCTTTTGTATCAACTGAATATTTTCTAGCATAACATTTTAATTACTTTAATGATTTTTTTCCACTAAATTCTCTTGAGTTTCCTTAGGGATTGCTTGAGCAGTCATAACATACATTTTAATTATCAGAATCTATTTCAGATTACACTAACTTGATTCTAGTGAGATATGGAAATGTTCCTAAATAGTTCTATTCCTTCTTCCTTTGTTTGCACTATAATTGTTAAACATATTGCATCCATATATGTTACAGACCTAAAAATATATATACAGTTAATTTTTATTGTACATGATTTTATACAAACATCATATTTCAAAGACACTAAAAGAAGAAAGGAGACCATTTGCAGGGTTTGCTATGTTAACCTTATTTACCATTTCTTCTTCTACCTTTTCCTTTTTCTGAACTATTTTAGTAGACTATGTCCTCTGCCTGAGACAACCATCTTGAATTTTCCATGAAACATGCAATAATTCCAATCACATTTACACCAGCCTCTGGTCTTCTACTATTTGTATTTATGCTATGCTAATAACTGGGCATCATTAGCCTACCCCCACCATAACCCTTCCAAGTTGAGTATTACCATCTTGATTGGAATATTTTATCCATAGCTATACAACACAGATTTGCATACTACTGATTTCTATCACTTTGAAAATGGGCACTTTATATTTTACATCTGAAGAGCTCTCTTATATTTATACATTCTTTTTTAGTGGACAGAGTATTCTTTGGAAGATACACAAGCCTCATGTAGGACTAGAAGAAAAGTTAAAATTAACATGAAGAACTAAGATCCATATATTCCATGGGAATTCTTGTCATTTTATCCTAGTCAAATTAATAAAACTGGTGTTATGTATTAGAAAAATTTTAACTCTTCTAGTGAAAATAAAAGCACCTCATTAGAGAGTAATTATGGAAAATATGCTTTCAGTACTATATGTTTGAACTACAAAACAAGTCAGTTTGCTAGAAATCAATTTACTAAAAGTCAACATAATGGAAGTCAGTTCACAAAACAACCAATCACCCAGTGACCAATGAAGCAATGACTAAAGACACTAAAAACATACTCTGTCCTAATCACTCAAATTCACCCATTTCTTTAAAATGACATTGAATTAGCTCATCCCATATCTGATTATTCTTGATATGTTTTATTAAATAGAATATCTTTTTTCAGGCTATGATAATTAAAACTTGCTACAAAATCATATTACCTGATCACTAAGCTGATTAGCACATGGGTAGATTTATTTTAGGTTTTATTCAGAGGCAGAAGAATAAATAAATTATTTTATATACATTGTACAGTTATGAGAACATATTTGAGAGCCTGGTTATAACACAGTGTTTGAGGATTATATCATGGGACTTTGTAAGAAAGATGTTGTGCTTTTGGTACTTCTAAGAAAAAGCCTTTGGGATGCAATCCAAAAATATGTTTACTTTGTAATAACCCCAGGTGTCATAGGTGTCCATATTTAGATTATGATTATTATTCATAGTAAAAAATTATTGCAATATGGACAATAATAAAAGTGGACTCACTTCTGTTGGAAAGTCACAGATATCATTAAATGATAAGATACATCAATTGGGACGCCAAAGATGTTAAGTCTGGACAATTCATGATAAAAAAGCCCTAAAAGAAAGAGACACAAGAAGTGAATTATTAAAAATACACAAAATAGTTTATACAAAAAATTGAGCACATAATCTGAGTGACAGTGTTTGACATAATATGTTAACAAGTCTATAATCATCTTCTAATTTCATTTATCTTAGTCTGTCATAATAATTTCTAAACATGTAAAGTATAGAAACAAAAGAGACACACTGCTAAGTATTTATGCATGTAATAAATATAGTATTGTATGTGTCACAGGCATTATTTCAATTAGTGCCAAGCAAACACTCATTGAGTGTCCACTACATGCTGAAACATAAGTAATTAAATACATACATTTTAAATGATTTTTACCCCATTTTTTCATGTTTCTACTTCCATTTCTCTGTAATTTTTCTATTAACATAACATCTATCTAAAACTTCTTAAATATGCCAATTTTTTATTAAGAAAAACATGTGCCGTGTTATAGACTAAATGTGGTATGCCCCCAAAATTCATATGTTTAAGCCCTAATGCCCAGTATGATGGCATTTAGAGGTGAGGCCTTTGGCAGGTAAAGAGGGTTGGTGAAGTCTTAAGGGTGGAGCCCTCATGATAGGATAGGTGTCTTTATAAGTAGAGGAGTGACCAGAGCTCAAGCTCTCTCATGAAGCCACATGAAGATACAGCAAGAAGGCAACTGTGAACAAGAGAACCAGCAACCAGATCAGCTAACACCTCAGTCCTGGACTTCCCAGCCACCAAAACTGTGAGAAATAAATGTTTGTTGTTTAAGCCACTTGTCTATGGTGTTTTTTCACAGCAGCTCCAAACGACCAAGACATGCGTGGTGCCCCCACTATCTTTAATGCTCCAGGGAAGTTGGAACATTTGTTTCTTAAGGATCATGGAATCAGTAGTGATCAACTGAATAAACTAAGAAACTCTAATGCTGGAGGAGCAAACCTCAGCTCATAGTGAAGAGAGTCATGGTGCCTTCGGGCTATAGCGTGTACTAAGAAAGAATGAAAAGATAAATGACTAAAGAATCTTAGAATTGACAGTACTAGTTTCAAGACTGACCTCTTATTAAATACTACTATTTGTAAATGTCTGTATGTTGGAAGTACACAAAAATAGGTATTCTTTCTTCCTGTCATTAAACGTTTTTCTCGTCTCCGCAGAACTAGTGACACACTAAGTTGTGTAGCCGACATGTTTCCGTCACAGTCTCTAATCATTCCACTTAGTGCACTCAGATGACCAGTATATCTTTACATTTCCTTCTCCTTGCAAAGCTCTTATGCCATCTCTTCCCATGAATTATCTTCTTAGTTCATTCGGCAACATGCGTCTAGAAGCTGTGTGTTCATCAGTCATCTGACCAGAGAGGCCTTCCTTGGCCAGCCTATCATAAACAGCAGCCTTTCAAACCAGTGTTCCACCAATAGATTCTTACCCACTCCATTTGCTTAATTTTTCTTCATAGCTCTTAACATCACAGGACAGACTATACACAAGTGAATGAATGAATGTCTGATCTTACCCCATTAAAGTATAAATTCAATGAAACAGACATTTTTCTGTTTTGCACACTGATACACAGTGAGATACATAGTTCCCACTAGCACATAGTGGGTTCTTAATAGATACTGGTTCAATGAGTGAATATTCAGGACTTTCATAATGCCTCATTGAATCCTTATAGGGATCTTCACTGTGAATATACCATGAGACCTGCCCACCACAGGCACCCGGTATCTCTCTTTTACCATCTCGGCATAAACCCTGTTTGTTGCGGTTTTCATGGAAGGGATGTAAAAAACTAAGTAACACTAAGAATGTGGAGGCTTTCTCAATCTTTCAAACTGCTTTAGCAACCTTTAAACACTTATGCACTGAGTCTGTGTTATATTTGTTTTGTGTAAATTCTCATTCAAACAAAATCTTTTTTTTAAATAAGTCCCTGAGATAAAACAGGAATTATGACTTTTAATTCTTTTATATCACCCTCACAGAGCTCAGGATTCTATTCAGGAGTCAAATGATTAAAAAAATAATACTAATGGCTGTTGAAATAAACTTTTTTCTTGACTAGCTTTACCCAAGCCTTTAAAAACTGTATTCTTCCTCCATTTAAAGCAGATATCAGCAAGCTACAATCCACCATGCTTTTCTAAATAAAATTTCATTGAAACACAGCCATGCTGATAAGTTTAGGCTGTTTTGCCATTAACACAGAATTGAGTGGTTGTGACAGAGACTATGAGGCCCTCAAAGCCTAAAATGTTACTATTCAGCCCTTTACAGAAAAAGCTCGCTAACTTCTTACTTAAATAAATTTACTTCAAAATCAAATAATCTGATTTTTTTTCACTTCTATTAATGATCAGCATTGTGCACACTGGGGAGGAGATGACAGCAAAAGCAGTAAGGTTATATATGGGTACTGGTTGAGTAAGTAAATATGTTAAGGATAGTAGTCATAAAATTTCTCTGTGGAGAAGGGAGTTACAAATTTAACGAGGGAAAAAATCAGGATGTTACATTGGAATTGGATGTACTGATATGGATTCATAGTTTCAATGTGTGTGTGTGTGTGTGTGTGTGTGTGTGTGTGTGTGTGTTACCTAGCTTTGTCCACTGAGTCTATAATCCTCTAATATTTATGAGAAAACCTAGTGCCCAGATCTTGGCTTCCTCACAAACAATAACCAGGGATCCTTGGATAAATGGCAGATTCCAGGGCTAGGACAAAGAGAATACAAGACAGACCTGGAAGGATGATGGGCATATGTCAAAAGGATACAGAAACCATCTTAGATGGGCTTTTACTAATAAAATCTGGTGCACTTACAGATCAGCCAGAGGTGAAAAGCTCAGAGTCTTCTCAAGTCTTTTCTGAGAATGCATCCTGCCCTAAGTTTGCACATGGCTTTCTTTCTAAATTCCCTAGTATACATAGGCATTTTTGAATGCCCTAATTTCCCAAAGAAACTCTCCCTGAAGCTTTACCTATTTTTGCAATTTCTATATGGGTTTGAACTTATTTCAAAATAAAATTTTAAATAAAAGAGCTTAAAGGAACAAAACAGCAGGAGACTCACAGAACCCAAGAACGGACTAATAGTTACCAAAGGGAAAGGGACTGGGGAGGATGGGTGGGAAGGGAGGGGCAAGGGGGAAGAAGGGGCATTATGATTAGCAGATGTAATGTTGGGGGGGCACGGGGAGGGCTGTACAACCCAGAGAAGACAAGTAGTGACTCTATGGCATCTCACTACGCTGATGGACAGTGACTGTAATGGGGTTGGGGGGGGACCTGATGAAGGGGGTAGTGTAATCACCATAATATTACTCATTTAATTGTAGATTAATGATATCAAAATAAACTTTAAAAAAATTTTTTTAAAAAGAGCTTAGATTTCGAGGCCAAAGACTTCTGGGTTCAAACCCCAGCTCTGCCTCTTGCTTGCTGTGTCATCTTGTGCATGTTATTTTTATCGGCCTTCAGCACGCTCATCTATAAAATGAAGACTGCAATACCTACTTTGCTGAACTGTAAATTTTAAGAGTAACGTTTGCTTTGCACACAGTGGGCACCTAGTAAATGGTAGCTATTAGTATTCTTGTTCATCACACTGGCTTTGTGTTCAGTGAAAGGGCTAGCCTACCGCTGGATTGGGCACATGGGCCAAAGATTGCTAATAACTTAAAAATACAATAACTGAATCTCACTTTCCTTATCATGTTAGGTAATAAAAAAGCATTATAATTGCTTCAAACCTGAGGAATTTTTAAAACTGAAAGAAAAGCAGACTAGGACAGAAAGGTTTAGAGATGCAGTTCGAATGTATTCCTAGGAAATCTCTATTGCAACAGAAAGGATCCCTACAATGCTATGGGAACTAACATAAACTAGGAACCCTAATGCAAAAATACTTGACCACATAACAGGAATTTGCCACTAAAAAGACCTAGAGTACCTTAAGATTAAGTGCATTTCTCCCGTGTATTTGACAGTTTATTATGGCCAAGTTGGCCATGGCTGTCACTGTTTCACATTGCGTCACCCTAACAGCCTTAAAACCTTCACCATATAGAACATGCTCCTCTGCGTCCTCTCTTTCTGAAGATTTAATGAGACCTAAATAAACAAGCAAAACTTGAAACTTAAATGTGTTATTACTTAGAGTGAATGGTAAAAGGTGTTTATGTTATAACTGTTAATCAACATGTATAGGTCAGCTGTATACATCGTCTGGAAGAGATTCACCATCACCTTCACCAGTCAATCTCACTTGGTTCTGTTTGCCAAACTGGGTTTCATTGTTTGTTTGTTTGTTTAAATATGAAATAGTACAACTGTCTTTCAGAAAGAAAACCACATGTCCATATATTTCCACCAGGATAATTTAAAGTCCATCAATCTCAGTCTTTTTGTACTATATGTGAAAATTTTTTAATTTTACTAAAAATTACATAAATAACTTCTTGCTTCACAAAACTAACAAAGGGCATCATATAAGCATAACTCAGTATTAGTTCACCTCCCAAGGATCAATCTTGCCTTATTTCCTAATATCACCTCAATGCATCGTTCAAATGTCCTCTGTAATTCAGTAATTCTATCAGTGTGAAGACCCCACACAAGTAAAGGGAAAAACCCAAACAATTCTGGCGTTGGCCAAACAGAGACCATCTGAACTGACTTTAACATGAGCCTCTGGGTTTCACCTTCCTTCAGAATGGCCCATCCAAGTATACGCCCTAGTGTGGCAGGAAAATAATTTGAAATTTTATGAACTATACTTTCATTCCCAGCCATTCCTGCTGCATGACTTGCAGCAACCTATTTTACAATCAGTAATTCTTATACCACTGTTTCAAGTAGAGGAAATAATGCATCTTGAAACAAAGAAAACAATGTTTAGTTGTTAATTTCCAAAATAGGCCCTGTGTGCCCGCTTCAGATCACAACAGATGTGAAAGTTAACCATAGAATAAAGAAAGATGTATGATATGATATAGTAATTCCTTGACTTGGGAGGGGAAATGGAGCAGGAAGGAAAGGAGAGCATGTTAAGACCTAAGTCTGTAGCCTGGTCTCAGCTCACCGACCCTCATAGTCCAAGCCGAAGTAAATGGTTTTTTGAGGGGAAAGAAGGGAGATTGAGGTGGGGAGGTGGTTAGAAATTCCCTGATTAACTTCTGAAGAATTTGAGGACATTTCAACTCAACTGAAGCTTTGCAAAGAGGGAAGGATAAGAGTAGAATAAATTCAAAAATGAGAAATGGCAGCATGAATTGTTTAGGCTTATGACATGGAGGAGACTCCAAAGTTAATTTATGTCACAGGCGGTAATACAGAACTGCTGGGAGGCATAGTGGGCTCAGAGAGCCCTATGTTTGCTATAGCTAACAATACTGTAGTATTGTATATTTGAAAGTTGCTAAGAGAGTAAATCTTAAAATAGCTCATCAAAAGAAAAAAATAGTTACATGAGGTGATGGATGTTAACTAAACTTACTGTGGTAAGCATTCGCAATATATACACACATAAAATCGTTATGTTGTACACCTTAAATTTGTACAGTGTTATATGTCAATTATATCTCAATAAAACTGGGAGGAAAAGAAAGTTCTATGGTTAGAGTGTTCTTCTGTATATAATCTATTAAGTGCATATGATTTTTTTAATATAGAATTTTATTTGACTCTTTTAAAATAAAAAATTCCAGTTTCCCAGTAAAATCCTTCAATATTTTTCTTTATTTTCCTGAACACAGTAATCACCATTATTTTACAATCCTTATTTGAAAACTCTAACATCTGAATCTATAGGTCTGTTTCTATTGTTTTATCTTACTGGTTTTCAAACATTTTATTCTGCTTTTAAGATGCCTTGTAATTTTTTAATTTAATGTTGGACATTGTGGATGGAGATTTTAAAGGGTCTGGATAATGTTATCCCTTTCTATAGGTGTTAGGTTTTCTTTGACTAGGCAGGAAGTATCACTTTGATTTATGAAGGATTGGGTTTGAGCTTTATGTTACGGAAACTCTCTTAGTTCTGCCCTTTACATCATCCTATTCCTAAGGCATGGGTCTTCTGGGTCTTCAATTGAAAACCCAGTATGTTTACCAAGGCCCCACCCCCACCCCCACTGCACCACTTTGGCAGAGCTTGGACTCTAAACTGTCTCCTATGCAACTACGAAAATCTATGCTGAACTCTTTAGCATCTCAACTGATGTTTTCCGCTGTTCCTTTGAGTATTGTCCTGCACCTGCACAGCTTAGAAATCAGCCAACACCCTACAGGAGTTTATATGCAGAAATTTGGATTCACTTCTCTTCTCTCTAAGATTTTCCCCTCAAGTTGCAGCTATATTATAGGCAGCTCTGAAGTCTGACTGTTATCTTCTCAATCCAGTACTACTGCCACTTTCTCCTTGTACTCTATCAACACCACAATTGCCCTTAGTCAAAAGCCAAGGTAAATGTGGAGTGAACTCATGGGCTTCCCTTTTTTCAAGGATTGCAGACAAACTCATGCCTGCAATGGTTACACTTCAATACCTTCATCAGCAATTTTGGATATTTTGGGCAGCTTTAATAATTGATTTTGGTGGGAGGGTTTGTCCAATACAAGCTACTCACTCTTGAACAGAACCAGAAGTCATCAGGTTATTTTAAAATCTGCATCTGATAATTCTAATATCTGGAACACCTGTGGGTATGTTTCTGCTAGTGTTCATTCATTTTGTCTTGCTCTTTGTGTGCCTGGTAATTGTGGATTGTTTACTACACACTGTATTTGTAAAATTGTTCTTGGGAAGAATGTGAGGTCTAAGATGATGGCATCTTTCTTTAAAGATGATTTTTCATTTGTCTCTGCTAGGTAACTAAGGTCAAAGCACTTAGAACAGTGCCTGGCACATGCCAAGTAGTTTACTCTCATTAATGCATGCGCCTCCCAGATTAAGAATACTCCAGCTATTATGTTCCCAACATCAGTATAAAGTCTGGTTTATAATACATGTTTAAAAAATAGTTGCTGAGCAAATGGTTTAAGGAATTGGAAATGAGGTGAGACTCTGAGTCATAAACACAGAGAGAATCACAATATCATGGGGACTTTATTACAGAGCAGTAACCTTATACATAGTTTTTAAAAGAATGACATAAACCTAGCACTTACCTTTAGGTAGGCCTGGCATCCTTTACTTTGGGACACTTTCTACATTTTCATATTGTGCTACGTAAGTTTCTAGAAAAAAAGAAAAAAATGGGACAACTTTTGGATACATGTTGAGGGTGTTATGATTTCATTATAATCATTCATTCTTTCATGAATTGGAATTATCCATGGAAATGTGCCTATGAAGTCATCCATCAGCATTGGCTTTTGGCTTCTCGAGTTCATCTGGATCACCTTCTAAATGATTGCTCATTCTCACTTCTTTATTTTAGCTTTTCTAATCCTTGAACTCTCTTTTCTGGTTCCCACCACCATTTGGTTGGAGTACCCAGTTTGTCTGTGGCAGACCTGCAAGGTCATTAGTTCTGTTACCACATTCTGGCCCATATATTAAACATATAAGCAGAAATGACCCAAGCATCCCAACCTGCAAACCCAAGGGGGGCCACCATTTGTTCGTATGACTTCTGTCCCCTTTGCTCTACTAGACTTCATTATTACAGACCATGTTCAGAATGGACTTACCTATCACAGACTGTCTTGGAGGTTTCCTTGGTAAAACTGGTGTTGGTATGGAAATGGTACCAGGAAAATTACTAATATTTAGTACCACTGTAGTATTTTGTTGTATATGGTCAGGTCGTTGTCTTTCTGCTTTAACAGGTATATTTCTTGGTACAGGTCTTGGCACCGTTGTACTTAAACTGATCAGAGGCTGCTTAAAAGTATAGGCCCTACTTTTTGGTAAAGATGGATACTCAGAATAAACTTTCTTGAGTTTGGGAGAAGAAACTAGGGAAAGGCCACTTGAAGATTTGGAGAACTCTGAGGAGACAATCAGAGCATTTTTTAGCTCATCAGCATAAATATGTTTTATTCTTGATGGCTCTCCCTTTGAATTTCTTGAACTTTCCATGTGGCTGGTTTCTTTCCTAAAAACTCTCTTTGATGCTGAATGACAACTTGGAAAAAATATGGAACCAGTAGCAGTGTCTGGAATGTGCCAGTGGACGGTCTTAGTAGATTTTTTAGATGTTGAAATAATAGTCACTCTTTCTTGTACATGATGATTAAGAATGACATTTTGGATATTGGTAGGAATTTGTGATTCACTTCTTGAAACAACATCAGGAAAACTAGTTTTATCTCTTTCAACTGAAGTGGTTTCACCTTGAGCGAACTTTACAGGTGTTGGCTTACTTTTACCAGTCTTGGCTAAGCCAGAAAATTTTCAAAAAAAGAGTACAATTAGGTTATATTTATCCAGGTGTCAGGGATAAAACTATTAATGTCCTCACATTCACAGCTTTTCTTTATCCATTCACCCTACTCTCACCTTCTAAAAATGTTTCTGTCTGTACTTACTCAGGTATCAGGAATTTAGTTTAGCTAAGTGGAATAAAATTTGAGTGAACAACTGGGGAAAAGAAAAGGTTAATTTGTGTTGGATTTAAAAAGGGTAAGGAGCTACTCTTGGAAATACAGCATTAATGGAGAGAAAGGTAGGACATAAAGGGATATTTCTTAGCGGTCACCACTAAAACTATGGCAATATGAACAGGTAAAAATGATTTTGATGAAGTTTTGCCACTTACCATTTATCATTATCTCTTCCTCATTTGGAACTTCTTTAAGCAAATATTTGCATTTCTTTTCAAGGCCAAGTGTCAGACCCATGTGGCTTTTGAACATGATAGCATTCTGATACTGGCTACAAGATGCCACAAGTTCCTTTAGGTTACAACAGTAAGTATTCTTTGTTCTCTTAGGCCAGAAAATGCACTATGCCTGCATCCATAAGTACCTTACTACATTATATATGCTTTCTCTTTCTTATGTGACAGAATGTTATTTTTTTTCTGTTGTCTCAGTTGAGTACAATAAATGATGAGGACCTCTACATTCTAATGAGGACATAATAGATCTGTTAAGGAAAGACTTGCAAGAACATGGCCAAAACAAGTCCACGCTAAGCCTCTTACCCACCTGTTGTCTATATATGAGAGATGGTTAGAGATTGATCTGGGTTCAGAGAAAGGGTTTCTTTTAAACAGAACTGTTGGAGTTGTATGTGTTTCCCCCATCTTTCCCTCCCCATGGTGGGTGGGAGAGGACTAAGTGAGGGGTGTTCTCAGAAAACCATTTAGAGAGAACTCCAGGAGGGTATGCCACAAGGAGAAAACATCTTAGCACTCCCCATCCCACCTCCCCCGCTGATACCTACAGAGTAACAGAAATATATTGGCCCACCTAGTGCCATGTCCCAGCTGGAGTGAGGCAGGAGAATCACTGAAATTACTTGGCCTGTGGCTCCGGGCATTTCAGGGGGATACAGAGACTGATGCCTGATTCTCATCTTAACTCTTAATTTAGCTCCTTAAATCTTCCCCACTCTTAACCCCACATATGGAGGAACCAGAAACTGGGAGTTTGAAGATGAGAAATAAGAGAACAAAATGGAAGAATTTATCATGTTCTTGTTTTCTTTAGCTTGTCTAAAAATTTGCAGACCTACTGTGAACTAGGAAAAGGAGCAAGGTTTGACTACATGCTGGATGGAAGTACTGATTTAGATTGGACTATTTTTTTAATATCTGAAAGTGAGACAAGGCAAATATATGAAAGACTAGAAAAACCTTGGGAGAGAGATGTGTGCCATGTAGGTTTGAAGGGCCCGGGCAACAGGAACGTTTGCTTCCTGCTTGTAAGGAACTAATCAAAGTTAGTTCATTCAATAAAATGGTTACACCACTATCTTCAACTTAATTTTCTCCCATATTAAAACAAAACACAATAACATAAGCAAAACCCTTAATAGACTCCAGAACTCCTTCCAACATCCAACATCCCACCGTATTTATCCTTCCCTCCAGTGACCAGCTGAAATAATTTACACTCATTAGTTTGGCTTCCTGTCCTCTCATCTCTGTTCTGTTGGTTGTTTCACTTTATTTACTCTGTAACTTTTAAGTTAGTAGACTTATTTTTAGAACAGTTTTAGATATATAAAAAAGTTGAGCGTGGCGGTACAGTCACCACATATCCTTGTCCCCTGTGTGCAGTTTCCTCTATTATTAGTGCCTTGCATTAGTGTGGTACATTTATAAAAATTAATGGACCAATGTCGATAATGATTAAAGTTTATGGTTTGCTTTAGAGTTCACTCTTTGTGCTGTATGGTTCTGTAGGGTTTAACAAATGCATGTTATGCATCCACCATTATATTTTTATACAAAATAATTTCACCACCCTAAAAAATCTCCTGTGTTTTACAATCTCTCTGAACCTCTGGTAACTGCTGGTTTATTTTTTACTGTCTCTATAGTTTTGCCTTTTCCAGAATGCCATATAGTTGGCATCCCACTGTATATAACCTTTCAGTCTGGCTTCTTTCACTCAGTGATGTGCAGTTAAAGTTCTTCTATGTCTTATGTGGCTTGATGGCTCATTGCTTTTTACCATGAAGTACATTCCATTGTGTATATGCACTGCTCCTCTCCAGAGACTGGTGGTGTCACCATTTTGGATTGTACCTGTTCTAACAGGTCTCCAGTATATCTCACCGTTGCAGTCTCAGTCATGTCCAGGCTACTGATGAGCCCATTAAAGGCATTTTTCATTTTTATTACAGTGTTTTTTATTTCCAGCACTTCATTTTCATTTTTCCTTAGTTTCCATATTCCTCTTACATTATTTATCCATTCTTGCATGTTGTCTTTTCCACCAAGGGTCTCAATATATCAACCATATTTATTTTCAATTCCCTGTCCGATAATTCCAATTGTGCCATATGTGAGTATGGTTCTGATGCTTGCTTTTTCTCATCAAACTATGTTTTTTTCTAGCTTTAAGCATGCTTTATAATTTTTTGTTGAAAGCTGGGCATGGTTTATTGGGTAAAAGGACCTGAAGTAATTGTAGCTGTAGGTGTCAGAGGTTTAAGTTATTGTTTTTTTTTTCTCTTCTGCTGTTGTTGCGTTTCCCTTCAAACTCCTTTTTAAATAAAGTCTGCCTCTTACAGCTCTCTCCACTGTAATCCGCTGTTATTACAGTAGAGCCCTTTTGATGTGGTGATAAGCAGTTGGGGAAAGGAATTGTTCTATATCCTTATGATTAAATCTCAGTTTCTCAGTGGGCTCGAATCCCAGGCTGTGGCTTTCAGAAATGTTTCTCATTTTCTCACCTTACATGAGACAGGAAGTCTGCAGGGGGCTAGAGCTGTCTAACTGCCCTTCCTCCTGGTCAGATCGCCCTGGTAATCTAGTTTCCCTTAGATGGTAGGTCTTTGTTATGGCGAATGCTCTGGGAGTGTTACTTTCTCCCTCTTCCTGGAAAATCATGAGCAATTTTTTCTCCGATCTTCATGAGAACCTGGACACACTCCTGGAGATGAAGCCCACAGCAGTGTAGAGGCCCCCTAAGACTGGGCTTTCAGGAGCCCGGAGAGTTTTAACTCTTAAGCAAGACCACAGTAAACCTCCAGCGATTTGTCGAATTAGCACGTAAGGGCTCCCACCAGTTACTGGCTTAAGCATCTTCAGGATGGTGGTGTGCTCTGTGACGTGAACTCTCTGATGGCTCTAAGAAAAGTCATCAGTTATCACTGTGTTTACTTTTTTCTTGTTATGAGGATAGGAGTGGTGACTTCTCATCTCTTTAAACTTTGAAGCTGAAAACAAAAGTCTCCTCCCATTGATTTTTCAAATCATTATCACTTGGATTTGCCACCTCTACTATCAAAACTGTAATTACCAATTCTTATTGGTACGTGTTTGTGAAACCCAATGAATACACATCATTATCTTTATTCAACCTCTTTTTAGCAGTTGATATATTTTTTAAATCCTTTTTTTCTTTTGCTATTATTAATATACAATTACATGAGCGACATTATGGTTACGAGACTCCCCCTATTATCAAGTCCCCACCACATATCCCATTGCAGTCACTGTCCATCAGCGTAGAAGGATGTTATAGAATCACTACTTGTCTTCTCTGTGTTATATTGCCTTCCCCGTATCCCCCCACCCCACCCCCACACTGCTACATTATGTGTGCTAATTGTAACAGCCCTTTTTCCCTTTTATCCCTCCCTTCCCACCCATCTTCCCCAGTCCCTTTCCCTTTGGTAACTATTAGTCTGTTCTTGGTTTCTGTGAGTCTGCTGCTGTTGTGTTCCTTCAGTTTTTTCTTTATTCTTATACTCCACATATGAGTGAAATCATTTGGTACTTGTCTTTTTTGGCTTGGCTTATTTCACTGAGCATAATACCTTCTAGCTCCATCCATGTTGTTGCTAATAGTAGGATTTGTTTTCTTCTTATGGCTGAATAATATTCCATTGTGTATATGTACCACATCTTCTTTATCCATTCATCTACTGATGGACACTTAGGTTGCTTCCATTTCTTGGCTATTGTAAATAGTGCTGCAGTAAACATAGGGATGCATATATCTTTTTCAAACTGGACTGCTGCATTCTTAGGGTAAATTCCCAGGAGTGGACTACCTGGGTCAAATGGTATTTCTATTTTGAGTTTTTTGAGGAACCTCCATACTGCTTTTCACAATGGTTGTACTAATTTACATTCCCACCAGCAGTGTAGGAGGGTTCCCCTTTCTCCACATCCTCACCAACATTTGTTGTTGTTTTGGATGGCAGCCATCCTAACTGGTGTGAGGTGATATCTCACTGTGGTTTTAATTTGCATTTCTTTGATGACTAGTGATGTGGAGCATCTTTTCATGTGCCTGTTGGCCATCTGAATTTCTTCTTTGGAGAAGTGTCTGTTCAGCTCTTCTGCCCGTTTTTTAACTGGCTTATTTGCTTTTTGTTTGCTGAGGTGTGTTCGCTCTTTATATAATTTGGATGTCAACCCCTTATCAGATATGTCATTTATGAATATATTCTCCCATATTGTAGGAAATCTTTTTGTTCTATTGATGGTATCCCTTGCTGTACAGAAGTTTTTAGTTTGATATAGTCCCATTCATTCATTTTTGCTTTTGTTTCCCTTGCCCGGGGAGACATGTTCATGAAGAAGTTGCTCATGTTTATATCCAAGAGAATTTTTGCCTATGTTTTTTTTCTAAGAGTTTTATGGTTTCATGACTTACATTCATGTCTTTGATCCATTTTCAGTTTACTTTGCTGTATGGGGTTAGACAGTAATCCAGTTTCATTCTCTTACATGTAGCTGTCCAGTTTTGCCAACACCAGCTGTTGAAGAGGCTGTCATCTCCCCATTGTATATCCATGGCTCTTTTATCATATATTAATTGACCATATATACTTGGGTTTATATCTGGGCTCTCTATTCTGTTCCACTGGTCTATGGGTCTGTTCTTGTGCCCGTACCAAATTGTCTTGATTACTGTACCTTTGTAGTAGAGCTTGAAGACAGGGAGTGTAATTCCCCCTGCTTTATTTTTCCTTCTCAGGATTGCTTTGGCTATTCGGGGTCTTTAGTGGTTCCATATGAATTAACTATTTGCTCTAGTACATTGAAAAATGCTGTTGGTAGTTTGATAGGGATTGCATTGAATCTACGGATTGCTTTAGGCAGGATGGCCATTTTGACAATATTATTTCTTCCCAGCCAAGAGCATGGGATGAATTTCCATTTATTAGTGTCCTCTTTAATTTCTCTTAGGAGTGTCTTGTAGTTTTCAGGGTATAGGTCTTTCACATCTTTGATTAGGTTTATTCCTAGGTATTTTACTCTTTTTGATGCAACTGTGAATGGAATTGTTTTCCTGATTTCTCTCTGCTAGGTCATCATTAGTGTATAGGAATGCAACAGATTTCTGTGTATTAATTTTGTATCCTGCAACTTTGCTGAATTCAGACATTAGATCTAATAGTTTTGGGGTGGATTCTTTCGGGTTTTTTATGTACAATATCATGTCATCGGCAAACAAGGACAGTTAAAATTCTTCCTTGCCAATCTGGATGCCTTTTATTTCTTTGTGTTGTCTGATTGCTGTGGCTAGGACCTCCAGTACTATGTTGAATAAAACTGGGGAGATTGGCATCCTTGTCTTGTTCCCAGTCTTAAAGGAAAAGCGTTCAGCTTCTTGCTGTTAAGTATAATGTTGGCTGTGGGTTTGTCATATATGGGCTTTATTATGTTGAGGTACTTGCCGTCTATACCCATTTTGTTGAGAGTTTTTATCATGAATGGATGTTGAATTTTGTCAAATGGTTTTTCAGCATCTATGGAGATGATCATGTGGTTTTTGTCTTTCTTTTAGTTGATGTCATGGATGATGTTGATGGATTTTTGAATGTTGTACCATCCTTGCATCCCTGAGATGAATCCCACTTGATCATGATGGGTGATCTTTTTGATGTATTTTTGAATTCGGTTTGATAATATTTTGTTGAGTATTTTTGCATTTATGTTCATCAGGGATATTAGTCTGTAATTTTCTTTTTTTGTGGTGTATTTGCCTGGTTTTGGTATTAGAGTGATGTTGGCCTTGTACAATGAGTTTGGGAGTATTCCCTCCTCTTCTACTTTCTGGAAAACTTTAATGAGGGTGGGTATTAGGTCTTCACTAAATGTTTGATAAAATTCACCAGTGAAACCATCTGGTCCAGAGCTTTTGCTCTTAAGTAGTTTTTTGATTACCAATTCAATTTCTTTGCTGGTAATTGGTCTGTTCAGATTTTCTTTTTTTTCCTGCATCAGCCTTGGAAGGTTGTATTTTTCTAGAAAGTTGTCCATTTCTTCTTGGTTATCCAGTTTGTTAGCATATAAGTTTTCATAGTATTCTCTCATAATTCTTTGTATTTCTGTGGTATCCATAGTGATTTTTCCTTTCTCATTTCTGATTCTGTTTATGTGTGTAGACTCTCTTTTTTTCTTGATAAGTCTGGCTAGGGGTTTATCTGTTTTGTTTATTTTCTCAAAGAACCAGCTTCTGCTTTCATTGATTCTTTCTATTATTTTATTCTTCTCAATTTTATTTATTTATGCTTTAATCTTATTATGTCCATCCTTCTATTGACTTTGGGCCTCATTTGTTCTTCCTTTTCTAGTTTCATTAATTGTGAGTTTAGACTGTTCATTTGGGATTGTTCTTCTTTCCTGAGGTAAGCCTGTATTGCAGTATATTTCCCTCTTAGCACAGCTTTTGCTCCATCCCACAGATTTTGTGTTGTTGAATTATTGTTTTCATTTGTGTCCATATATTTCTCAATCTCTGTTTTTCTTTGGTCATTGATCCATTGATTATTTAGGAGCGTGTTATTAAGCTTCCATGTGTTTGTGGGCTTTTTTGTTTTCTTTCTGTAATTTATTTCTAGTTTCACACCTTTTTGATCTGAGAAGCTGGTTGGTACAACTTCAATGTTTTTGAATTTACTGAGGTTCTTTTTGTGGCTTAATATATGATCTATTCTTGAGAAGAATGCATATCCTGTTGCTTTTGGATGGAGTATTCTGTAGATGTCTGCTGGGTCCATCTGTTCTAATATACTGTTCAGTGCCTCTGTCTCTTTACTTATTTTACGTCTGGTTGATCTGTCCTTTGGAGTGAGTGGTGTGTTGATGTCTCCTAAAATGAATGCATTGCATTCTATTTCCCCCTTTAATTCTGTTAGTATTAATTTCACATATGTAGGTGATTCTGTGTTGGGTGCATAGATATTCATAATAGTTATATCCTCTTGTTGGACTGACCCTTTTATCATGTGTAATGTCCTTCTTTGTCTCTTGTGACTTTCTTTGTTTTGAAGTCTATTTTGTCTGATACAAGTACTGCAACTCCTGCTTTTTTCTCACTATTAGTTGCATGAAATATCTTTTTCCATCGCTTTACTTTCAGTCTGTGTATGTCTTTGGATTTGAAGTGAGTTTCTTGTAGGCAGCATATAGATGGGTCTTGTTTTTTTACCCATTCAGTGACTCTATGTGTTTTGATTGGTGCATTCATACCTTTTCATTTAGGGTGATTATCGATATGTATGTACTTATTGCCATTGCAGGCTGTAGATTTGTGGTTACCAAAGGTTCAAGGGCAATTCCTTTACTATCTAACAGTCTAATTTAACTTATTTTGTATACTATTACAAACTCAACCTAAAGGTTCTTTCTTTTCTTTTCTTTCCTCCTTTTTCTTCCTCCTCCATTCTTTGTATGTTATGAATCATATTCTGTACTCTTTGTCTTCCCTTGAATGACATTTGTTTAGCCTTTGGAATACTTCCATCTATAGGAATCCCTCCAAGATGCCCTGTAGAGGTGGTTTGTGGGAGGTAAATTCTCTCAGGTTTTGCTTATCTGAAAATTGTTTGATCCCTCCTTCAAATTTAAATGATAACCTTGCCAGATAGAGTATTCTTGGTTCAAGGCCCTTCTGCTTCATTGCATTAAATATATCATGCCACTCTCTTCTGGCCTGTAAGGTTTCTGTTGAGAAGTCTGATGATAGCCTGATGGGTTTTCCTTTTTTCTCTCTCTAGCTGTTTTTAAAAGTCTGTCTTTATCCTTGATTTTTGCCATTTTAATTATTATATGTCTTGATGTTGTCTTCCTTGGGTCCCTTGTTTTGGGAGATCTGTGCACCTCCATGGCCTGAGAGACTATCTCTTTCCCCAGATTGGAGATGTTTTCAGCAGTTACCTCCTCAGTGACACTTTCTATCCCTTTTTCTCTCTCTTCTTCTTCTGGTACCCCTATAATGTGATATTTTTCCGTTTGGTTAGGTCACACAGTTCTCTCCATATTCTTTCATTCTTAGAGATCCTTTTTTCTTTCTGTGCCTCAGCTTCTTTGTATTCCTCTTCTCTAGTTTCTATTCCATTTACCATCTCTTGTACTACATCTAATCTGCTTTTAAATCCCTCCATTGTATGTAGCATTTCAGATATGGTATTTCTTAATGATTGAATCTCCATCTTAAATTTGTTCCTGAGGTCTTGAATATTTTTCTGTACCTCCATAAGCAGGTTTATAATTTTTATTTTGAATTCTCTTTCTGGAAGATTTGTGAGTTCGGTTTCATTTGACCCTCTTTCTGGGGTTTGTGAGATTTTGGTCCAAACCATGTTCTTCTGACGTTTCATATTTCTGTGTGGTGCCCACTAGTGTGCAGAAACTCCAGTCTCTGGAGCTGCTCAGCCCCTAGAGTGAGGTTGGGGGACGTAGGGCAGCAGAGCTGGTCCCTGGGGGGAGGAAAGATCTGTTTCCTGCTTCCCGTTTGCGGTGCCTGTCTCGAGGCAGTGGGCCAAGCACACATGTGTAAACCTCTGTGCTTTGGGTCTCAGCTGTTGTAGGTGGGGTCTCTCTCTGGCTCCTGATGCCTGCACAGTGACTACTGATTTTCCAGCAGGTGCCTGCAGGCCAGTCAGTGTTAAGGCTCAGCAGGCTGTGTGTCACAGTGGGGGGCCTCAGAGCTGAGTAGGCAGTCAGGGGGATGGAGCTCCTGAAGGTCCTCAAAGTTCCCAACCAGCTTGGCAGAGCACACCCAGACAACATTGTCCAGCTCTCCCTTCTCCTGCACAGTAAGATCCATGCAAACCCCGCCCCTTCAGCAGCCCTCTCGCTGCTAGGAAGCCTCTCAGACTCCCTGACTTTCCTCTGACAGAGCGGCCGGGTGTGGATCCCCTCCTCCACAAACAGCTAGAATGTCAATTTCGCAAAGCACTCCGCCTGTCCGAGCTCCCCAACACCCAGGGCACCACATAATATAGGATTCTGCTCACAAAGCAGATGTCCAGGGCTGGGAGTCCAGCAGTCCCAGGCTTTCACCCCCTCCCGTGCTCTGTTTCTCTTCCTCCTGCTGGTGAGCTGGGGTGGGAGAAGGGCTTGGGTCCCGCCAGATTAAGGCTTTCCTACGTTACCCTGTTTCTTGAGGTCTGCCCTGTTTGTGAGGTCTGTATGCAGTCTGGTTCAGCCTTCTTTCTTGTTGCTGTCTGAAGGTTAGTTGTATTTATTAACTATATTTTTGTACTGTTTGTGGTTTTGGGAGAAGCTCTCCGTCTCACCTCTCATGCCACGATCTTGAATCTCTTGATTCACGTCAGCAGTTGATATTTTAATCCACTCTCTTCTCATGAAATTCACTCTCACTTGGCTCCCATGATAACATTCCTATCATTTCTCCATTCCTACCACTCTGGCAACTTATCTTTCCTTTCTAGGCATATCCTTCTCAATTTACCATTTAGTCTAAGGGTTTCTAAGGGTTCTATCATCCTCCCTCTTCTCACTAGAATTTGTTTTTTATGTACAATAATAATTCTAAAATCTGAGCCTGGAAGCCGTTAAGAACTCAACTTGTCATATCCAAACCAAACTCATCTCAGTTTTTGTTCCTTTATCTTATAGAGGTACATCTACTGTCTAGTCTGTCTTTATCTCTGTCTTTGTCTCTCTGTTTCTCTGTCTCTGTCTCTGTCTCTCTCTCTCTCTCTCACACACACACACACATACACACACACAACTGGAATCCTTGATTTCTCTTGTATTAGTTTCCTCTGGCTGCTCTAACAAATTACTACAGGCTTGGTGGCTTAAAGCAACACATACCTATTCTCTCATACTTCTGGAGGCCAAAAACCCAAAATTAGTATCACCAAGACAAAGTAAAGGTGTCAGCAGGGCCATGCTCCCTCTGGAGTCTCTTGTAGAGAATTCACCCCTTGCCTCTTCCAGCTTCTGGTGGCTGCCAGCACTCCATGGCTGGCCACAGCACTCCAATCTTCAAGGCCAGCATCTTCAAACCTTTATTTGCTCTCTCTTCACATCACCTTCTTCTCTGTGTGTGTGTAATGTCCTTCTGTCTCTCTCTTACAAGGATATGTGTGATTGCAGTTAGGGCTCACCTAGATAATCCAAAATAATCTCTCCACCTCAAGATCTTTACCTTGATATCTGCAACCCCATAAATTTTTTCACTTTTTTGTTATATAACATTCACAGGTTCCAGGGATTAGGATGTAACCTATCCAATCAATCACCTCCAGGATTTATTCAAATTATATATGCCAACTCTAAAGCATCTAATTCCCAACCTCTTTCCATTCCACCCCACCCCCAGCTTAAGAGGGCATGCTCTCTTTCCTTTTCTACCAGGATAATCACAGAAGTGAGCTATTGTTCTGATGGATTTGTACCCCAACCTCATTTGGTTTAGAGTGGAAAAAAGGATTGAAAATCAGTTATCTAATTCTGCTGTTTCAGAATAGAAAGCTAAGACCCACTGACTAAATGACTGGTAAAGCCATCCACCACGTTGGTGTCGGAGCGAAGTCCAGGATTCAGGTCCCTGGACTCGCGTTCTAGGTGTTCAGCAGTGTTGCAAGTCATACCTAACTTCAGGCCAAGTGGGAAGTGTTATGAGGATTATAACATCTTATAACTATATCGTGGTTTTATAGTTTATAAAGTGCTCTCTTACTGGCTACTGCATTTTAAATTTCTTCTCTCACAGTTAAGTGATCAAAAACCCCAGACTTTCACTTCTAATTTTCACTGCCATCACCCTAGTTTACACCAACTTAACTTTCCCTTTGATTTTCTGATATAGCCTTATTGTATTTTCATGAAATTACCTGAATCTAATCTGTATTTTCATCAAATTACCTGAATCTAATCAGTGATACTTCAGATTTCTTAGTTTGTTTTATAAAAATCTGTGCAAACTGGACCCACTTCACCTGCCCTTGCTGTGTGATAACTCATTAGTTTCCAATGAGAACCCTTATGTACTACAAGTTTTACTGATAGTCACAAAGGCCATATGGCTCATTTATAACTTCATTTCTTTATGTTGATCACACTGTAGAACACCTTCTTTTACAACCAATTTGTCATTTTCTTCTTTCAAAGTCTACCTTGAACCTTATGCAGCCCATCTTTCCTTTTTTTATACCCCTCCCCTATCTTTCTTGATTAATACAACCCACACTTATTCTTCTCATTAATTTAACACATTTAACATCTACCATGCACCACCTGTACGCATAATGATGAGGGTATAATCACACAGCACAACCTTACCACCATCAAAGATCTCACAATTTAATATAGAAACTAGGCAAGTAAACAGTTATAGCTGACAATGGTATGTATTCAGTAAGGGAGCCTGTGGGACACTGTGGGAACATAAAGGAGGGCACTGACTGGTGAGGGGGAAAGAGGTGCTTAGGGAAATCTTCCCAGTGAAGACATTTGTCTTCTCACTTCCATACTTCCCTATTTTTTGACTCATTTCCCCGATTTCTTTCCTTTTTTTCTTTTCTTTCTTTGCATATTAAATGTCTACTTTTAAAGTAGACTCTGCCATCAAAAACTACACAGGTCTCCTCTATAGTTAAACATACTTCATTCTACTTTAGGAATTCTTTGAGTTCTAGTTCAAGCTATTCCTGCCCCAGTGCTTTCTCACATCTATGAATTACTACTGTTTGTACCAATAATCGGACATAAATTCCATGCCACTCTGTACCATTATTTAAGGTTCTTATTTTCTGTGGATCTTATCTTTAAAACTTAATTAAAGGTCTTCAAAAGTCCTGAAGGACAGGGACCAGATTGTTGTGCCACCAAACCCCCATAGCATTTAGCATTGTATGCAAATGTGGGTACTTATTTCAGGATTTTATTTCAGCATTGAATATTCATTTTCATAAGTTGTACTTCATTCATTTAAGTATTAATTCATTTAATAAACATTTTGAGCACCTACTATGTGCAAAGCACTCTGCCAAGAGCCTTTGGAGACACAAGATTAATAACAGTCAAGGTCATAGGGTCTCTGAGGTACCAAA
The DNA here is from genome assembly GCA_032199065.1 of Smutsia gigantea. Classification (NCBI taxonomy): domain Eukaryota; kingdom Metazoa; phylum Chordata; class Mammalia; order Pholidota; family Manidae; genus Smutsia; species Smutsia gigantea. The sequence goes on from JAVSCE010015315.1 coordinate 103,376, forward strand.
AGCAAGGGAGCCCCCCCCCCACAAGAAAGAGTGAACCAGCCCAGAATGTCAACAGTGAGACACTGTATTAGAGGATAAATCTGAACCAAAAGATGAAGGGAAAAACTAAAGCAAAACTACATAACCGTGGGTATTATTATTATAGAACAGATTGTAAATGTAGAAATACAGAACATTATAGAAATGTAGAAATTATATAATAATGTAGAACATTACAGAAATGCACAAATGACAAAGTACAAATTATATAATAAAAATTGTTAAGGAAAGTGGGGCAGAAAATTGAAGATAGGATAGGTGTGTGGATTTACACATCTTTAATGGCCATGGATCAAAAGGTAATAATTTAACATTGTGAATCAAGTTACAGACTAGGCATATTTTAAAGTATGAATGTTGACACTAAAATAATGCAATCAATTAAAATTAGGTGTTAGCGGAGACTGAAAAGAGGAAAGATGAAGAAATTGCTTATAAGTAATATAAAGTCAATAGATATAAGGAAATACAGGATTAAGGGTATTACATAAAGTCATAGAAGTGGCCCCTTTTTACTTCATAGCACTTATCACAGGGTAATTTTACATTTACTTGTATGATTATTTGATCCCACCAAAGAGTAACTAATAAAGAGGATGGGCAGAGTCTGTTTTGTTCACTATTATATCCCCAATTCCTAGCACTGTGCTCATAAATACTGTCAGTTCTTGTTATTTGCAACAGTTCTATTTCTATAAAGTCCCACTGAGCACTCAATTATCCAATACTGAGACATTGCTCCTGGGAAAAATACAGGGTTAAGTTCCTGCAAACCTCAAGTCTTAACATTATGAGCAACCAATCAATACACAGACTTGTTTTATATGTGTTTTTATTTAAAGATATGTCATTTAATATATATTGCTGATTCGTTAATAATGAACTCATGGACAGCGGCACTCTGACTCATGCCTGATAGAAGCTTATCTAACACACATATTTTCCTCTGTAAGTCCCATCGCAGCCTTCTTGTGCTTAAAAACACTACACAGCATATCAGCATTATGGCCAGGGGCCAGTTTAAGCAGCAAAATAACTAACAAAAAGTGCAAAAATTTGAAAAACATGGGATTAAATAAATAGAGCAGGAAAAGGGCAGTTGTACATTCCTTAAAGTGTACCTGTTTGACCTCAGCTAGGAACATATGTATTTTCACTATCCTACACATATCCACAAATGACTGAGAGTTACCATATATATCACTCTCCTACACACAGTTTCACCTATTATAAAAAGTGAGAAACTTCTCTGAAGTGTTCTTCATGATACAGTGTTGAGTTACAAAGGCAAAGTACAGTACAATATACTGATTTCGGGGTCACAGTAAATTTTAGCAGTTGAGTAAATTTGTACCTATAGAATGCAAGAGTAATGAGGATTGTACTTACAGAATTGAATTGGATGTTATCTTACAACAAACATTTGTAAGTTACTGGTTATTAGAGTCATTATTCTGATTCTGAACTGTGCAGGTTGAGGAATTTCTATGATAAATAAATAAAATTAATAACATATCTGATTAATATACATACCCGTTTGGACTTTCTTCTTACATAAAGGCAGTTCAGGGAGTTTTGGAGGTAAAGGTCTTCGAAGAAGTTGTGGGTGGTTTTGCATTTTAGTTAATAATTAGCACTTTTTCACAGCTATTGTTTAAGTGAGACTTGAAAAGGTTTTGAACATGTTTGAATTGTGGCTGAAAAATCATCTTAATGAAAATCATTCTGTGCTAATACTATTTTGAGTCCAAGCAAAAGTCCTGTAAAAGGAAAAGAGGTTAAGAAAATAATATTAAAACTTTTAGAAAGAATCTAGATAAAACTTAGGTTTATAACTAACACAGAATTTAAAATTCATATACTTTTTACCAGTCAGGATCATTCTAAAATTTCTCATGTTAGGAAAAAGTTGAATCTGCCAGTGCTAGTTCAACTAGTAAATACTGATTTTTCAGGAGAGTAGAAATGACACTCATATTTTTCTCTGCCTCCAAAATGTTACTTTATAAATTTGGGAAGAGTTTTTGTTCAAAAAGATGAGTAAATCCCTCCATGATAGCCTCTGAAGACCCACAGTATCTAAGAGTTCACAAATAAATTTTCTTTCTGTATCAATGTCTTAGTTTAAATTCCAACCACCATAGTTGGGCCATAACTCTTTAATCCAGAAATAAAATGGCATTCAATATAAGATTTTCTGGGATCACCGTCCCAATTAGAACTGTTTAGAAATGATGGCAGCAGACAGACCCAAACGTTCTCATTAGACAGACCCGCTTAGTTCTCAGGGCAACATCAAAGTGTCCGGTACTAATCCCTCGACAGCCTAGAAGGGAACGTTTTGGGCCATTTTATCTCCAAAAGGTAACTGCGCACAAGCGCTCCAGGTATGCTGCCTGGTAATACGTCCCACTTGATGTCAATAAGTTTCCTTCGGCGTTGTCGTATTATTGGAAGCGTTGAACTCCTACACTATCCTTTAGAGCAATCAGCTGCTTCTCAAAATAACCGGCTTTTCCTCTTTTTATCCCTTTTTCCTAGGAATTTAGGCAGCGACGTAAAGGCCAGATGAGGTCGCGGGTCTTCCCGCGGGATGCTGTCCGGAAAGAAAGACCCTGCCTACCCTTATCCCAGGGCAAGCAGCGGCCAGAGACCTAGGCGACGATAAGCCGTTGGCAACCAACAGCGGACAAACCGGTCCGCCCTGGCCCACGCACGCGCCGGAGGGGGAGGGAGGGGCCTCTGGGGCGGGGCCGCGCGGGGAAGGCGGGGCCGCGCGCGCAGCCCACAGAGCCCCCGCGGGGCCGGCCCCGCCCAGGGCACGCGGAGCCCGCTCGCTTTTTCCAGCCGCGGTGTGCGGCTGTCTAGGACGCTGCAGGCGCTGGGGGTGGAGAAGATCCCGCTCCTTGTGCAGTTGCTGTACGGAACCCCGTGGTGACAATCGTTATTACTATTTTTATTATTAATGACAATGACCACTATTATTTATTTACTTTTCTCGATTACACGATGTTTAACTCGGCTATCTAGGGTCTGGGCTGGCAATCTTTAATGCTGCACTTGGGCGCAGCCAGGTCCGGTTGCTGATTTTGCAGTGTACACGACAAGCGAACATTGTTTTCTTCCGCTTCCTTTAGTGCAACCTGTTTTGTCTTGCTGATGCTGTAAAGTTAGTAGATGAAGAGGAATTGCGTAGGAATAGTGGCATTAAGGATCCAGTGGGCTTCCAAAGAATCCCATTTCTTACTGTCATAGTCATTTGTTCTGATTATCGTATTGTGACTTCTCTCCTCTGTCATGGTGTTGATGAACCTGTAAGTACAGTCATCAGTATATCGTGTGTGTTTGCCTGTTTCTTTGGAGATGTGAGGGAAAAAGAGCGCGGGAGAGAACTCAAGTAGATTTGATATTCCAGGTCAGAGTAAAGTAGAAGAAGCTTCTTTCCAGTCTTGCTTTGTTGTTGTTTTAAGTACAAGTGCAGGAACTTCAGTAAAAGGCGTTGGAAGACGAGAGACTTCTGTATAAATCTTTCTAGCTTTTCGGGTTTCTCATGATTTACTCCTTAACCAAGTCTTCCTTTTTCTCCTTAGGAGCAAGCGCATATTTTAAAACAGTCAATGAAAAAAGTGGAATAGTTAAGAAGTATTTCATCAGACCCTGGGAAACATTATGCACCTTGTTTTTCTTTAGAGTATTAGCTTGTGGGGTTTTTTTTCTTTGTAAAATTACTGTGTCCTAATTAGATTGCCCGCCCAGACCATGACTTTATTCCACTTTTGTCTGTCTGCTTCATGGATTGATTACTTTCCCAGAAAAACATGAAAGTTGATAACAATGAACAGACCTGATTGCTAGGTTTTGTCTCAAATAATATTTGTTGAGCAAGTAATACTTGTTTGTTTTGTAAGAGTGAAAATTTTATATTTTTAAGAATAAAACGTGTATGTTACAATATATAAATTGAGTCAGGTTCCTACTAACCAATGCTTGGCCTTTCAATTTTAGGCTCAGTATTTCATTGTCAAAATCAAAACAATGTGCTTATCAATAGTTTTTTTAAAAAAAAATGCTTTGTCACAAGTGGAATCAGGCATCAGGTTTCATTCCCTGCAGATTTCTTCTAGCAAGTACCAGGCAGAACCCAGGGCCATTTAATATGTAATCTTCTTAGGTGTGACTATTTTGTCTTCTACTACTTATTTCTGTTACTAAGCACCAAACATTTAGGCAAATGAGATAGTTGTTATGAAAATTAATTCCAGGCTTGTTGTATTTTATTTGAATGTATCAGTTACTCTAACACATCTTACATGCTTCATCTATGTACATATACAGGCTGGATTTAGAGAGCACAAATCATATTCAATTTGGATTTTATTGTTTTTATTTAACTTATTAATTTTTTATTATTTTTGAAAATATTACTGCCTTGATTTCCTTTTTTACTTAAAAAAATCATGTCTCTTTAGACAATATAGCTCCCTCTTTGATTTTAAGGGTCAACTTTACCTGATGTACAGTACTGTCAGCCTGTTTATTTGTCCCATTAGCTTTGCAATTTGACAGAACCATGTGATGAAACTTGTGAAATTGAACCACAACACTTTCACTCTTAGCAGATTCTATTAAGGAGGCTAGGGTAGTGGTGAGTGTCAAGGTTATACACATCCTGGTTTGTTGTTTTTTTCATGTTGCTAAAATGAGATAAAAGCCTTATACAAAAGCAGTGCTAGGTACCCTGGAGGTAATGCTATTGATTTTCCTAATGAGTAGGTAATACTTGGGGAATTCTCAGGTTTGCTATTGGTGAAAGGACACAGCTCTGTTGGAATGGTGTAGAAAAATGGTTTCTAGAAATCTTTCCTATTTGCTGTATACCTCTCTCCTCTTGCTTTATTTATTTTCCTTTTAAATAAGACAGAGGTTTACTAAGCAGTTTGGTCACTGTAGATTTAATCTAAGATCTACTTTATGGCTGTAACTGGAGTAATTCGTATTTTTAATGCTCATATTAGTTTTTAGAAGGTCTTTCAAAAAATGAATAGTTGTTCTTGAGTACATATTGGGTTAACTGTTTCATGAGAAAGAGGTATTTTCTTGGTCTGAATTTACCTGACCATTTTATTATGTAAGCTGGGAAACGTCTTTACTCTTCACCATTAACAATGGCTTAAATGTACTCATTTACTTCTTGGGTCTTCATGCTCCTGCATGGAGAACAGTTTTATATTTTCTTAAATGTTAAAAATATATTTTGAAGAAGTTGCTCTTTATCTCTCATATCTTGCTGCCAAGACAAAAACTTCACTTATGTTCTTAATTATTTTAATTATTTTTGGCCAGTTATTCAGTTATTTCTTTTGGTCTCTCAGGATGATAACTATTTGTTTCCCTTTGTTGGACTAGAGATTGATCCTAGGATTACTTTAAAAAAAATCATTACTAAGGGAATGCTTTGAACATCATTAATAAGAAAATGTTATGCAACCTGATCATAGAATTAAAAAACACATCCCAAGCATAATGAAAGGACAATGTCTATCTTTTTAAAAGCATATTTATGAATTCAGTCATTCATTCCAGAATGATTTATTGAAAACCTACTATGCATAAGTTGCTTTGCTAGGTGCTAAACTTTGAACTTTATTCAAACAACTTATAATGATTCTTTTGAGGCTTAATATTTTTAGACATTGAAATGAAATTTACCTCATTTTCAAAGGCTTTATTTAGCTGTAACTACTTGAGGTTGTAAAAAATTTTCTTAATTTTTTTATTATGTATGCTTTTTATTGTACATATTGTTTATGTTGTACATGTATATAAGTGTACATATATGATATATGTCATTATATACACATGTATATATAAACATATATGTATTTATTATACATAATAAAAATTTTGTGTGTGTATATATAAACACACGTTTCTTATACATAATAAAAAATTTTATTACAGATGCTTGTGTAGAATAATGTTATTTATTCACAGTACTTGGAATACTCAGAAACAATGTTTTACTTCCTTAGTCCAGCTGATATATCTGTGTATATTAAATGGTTGTATCCTTCACCAAAAAATAGGTAAATAATATTTGTTTCCTTAATGGTGACTAAGCAACACTGATTTTAGTGATTAATGATGAAATGTGAATCTTGGTTGGAATGTGGAAGACACAGTTCTAAGTGTTGATTTTATGTTTTCTCTTACTTTACAATTATCACATTAATTGAAAATTCTTATTTCAGTCAAAGGCAGCATAGCATAGCTCAGCTTGGCTGGGTTCAAACCCTGGTACCACTTGTTAGCTGTGTACCCTTGGACCAGCTGCTTAACCTGTTTAAGCCCCTGTGGTTTCTTCACCTGTAAAATTGGAGTAAAGTGCCTAAATCAGGGTGTTGTGAGGATAATCTGTGTCAAGGATTTACCCATAAAATATCACATTTAGTTTGCTAGTGGCCCCAGTACACTGAAGAACCTAGTCTACAGCTCTCAGATTGTGAAACAAATGCCAAACTCCACGCAGGTTCCTACACTCTGTTCCTGGTCCTTATGGCCCTCTGGGCTGCAGAGGAGCTGTGGACAGCTCTTGCCTAAAAGAGCCCAAGTACAGTGATGTAAGTAAGGAGGCCTTGACTCGTCCTTCATGTGAGTTGAGTCCTCGAGCCGCTGTCGGCATTGCTGAACTCAACTGAATCCATTATGAATTTCAACCAGTGACCCAATAATAAAAGTTACTTGTCATCAGTATCCTCCAGGCCAGCTGGGGAGCCCAACAAAGGTGGAAAAGGCAAAGGGGCTGTAATGTGACCTTCCTTTGGATGGTTAGAGGGAAAAGTATCCCAAAAGCACATAATCTTTCTTGGGTGTTTTCTAATGTGCACACCCAACTTTGAGAGATTTATCTACTGAGTCCTTGGGACCAGCTGGAAATTTAGTCCTAAACTTACAAGAAACATGTGCCACGCCCATAAGGCGTGTGAGCTGCATGCCCTCTGTCCAGTCCTCCGGAAAAACCTGCAGCATTCAGAACTGTAAGTGAACAGAAATGCTTTGTAGTGACATACTCATCATTCTAGGGCAAATAGCAATTTATGACCTTACACAGTAAACACAATGAATTTGGTCTTCCAATCTGTCATTCTGCTTTATGCTCAGAGTCCTGACTGAGTATGTGGTTTTTTCTTAAGTGTATGAGGCTAAATTGTATGTAGGGCAGAGGATAGGGAGCAGCACAGATTGTCTGGACATGTAATGGTGCATTACATTCTGCATGTTGTTGAAGAACCTGTGTTTCTTATGGTACAGCTGGACAAATAGAACTGTAACTTCTTCCAGTGTCACACAGTGCATTTAGAATGCTTTTGACAGTCTTCAAGATTGACAACAATCTCAATCCCCCTTCTGTTTTGATGTCAGAGATTTTATCAGGGTAGAAATTACGAAGTTCCAGGACATTGCTTTTCTCCTCACCCTGTCCCACATAGTCATCTGCCTTGATGGGATGGCGACAGTTCCTTCATTTCCTCTGCCAGCTATTCCAGGTGATGTAACACCTCCAATGGAAGAGGACATGGGTCCATCTCTCTTCAGGAGCATGGGGAAGACAGAGCATGGGGCTTTACTCTTCCCTTCACTGCATTTCCAAGCAGAGCTGCTATACTTTCATCTATTTGAGTTATTAGCCTGGCTCTGCTGAAGACTTGCTTTAAGGAAAAGGTTCTGGAACTGTAAGAGATTTGCATGCAAACCACCAAGATCAGACTTAGACTATGGCCCTACTTCTCACTGGTTGGTCCCTTGCCTTGAGTCGTGGCCACCTTGCATGCCAATGCTGGTGGGGTATCTTCCTTAGGCCCAGGAACCCCAGGACCCCATCACCTAACTCAACCAGAATCAAACCCATAAGGAGATACCTCTAGTTACCACTTCTTAATCAGGAGCTAGAGAAACCAGAGTGTTCCCTTCTTCCCCGACCCCACTTCCCAAACCAGACTCACAACATGAAAAAGGATTGCTTCCAGAGGCTTTGCAGCTTGCTGTCACTTCACCAAGTTGATTCTCCTTGGGAGGAGGAAAAAGCACCTCTTCCTGCACGCTCACTCTGGGGTTATTTCACAGCACATAGTTGTGAGACACTTGATGTCCCCAGTGAAGATGAAAGGAAGATGGCACTGTTGGGGTCAGCGAGGAGCTAAAGTGATAGACCACAGTGCCTGGAAGTGGACCATGAGTACAGCAATCTGGCTTGCCACCATTTGCTTAGTAGAGATTATTTAGTTAGGAACCAGAAGAGCGGGTTTGCTATCCTGTACTTTGTGAGCTGAACCATAGGACGAGCTGTAATGAATTAGAGCAGCTGTGATGATTAGACCCACTCCTGAGGATTAGACTTGGTCCAGAGTGTTTCTTAATACATGCATTTCACCTATTTCTACTTATTTTCAAGGGGAAACTCATTTTTAAAGAAAAGTGTTTTCTATAAGGTGTAGAAATATTAGAGCATTGAATGCTTAAAGAGCTTCCTATAGTGAGGGTGTGGATTGTAAGGTCAAAATTTTCTTATGAGTTTATTGACGTGTTCTGGATGGAGAATAAAGGAACCACAGAGGTGAAGGGTTCTGGCTGAAATGGAAGCAAGGACTGTATCTCCTGCTTGACCTCTAGACCTCCCCCAAGTGACCTCTGCCCTTTAGAAACATCTGAACAAAGATTAACAGTCATCTTTCTTCCAGGCTCCTCATAGATCCCCTCTGAAGTAGAGAGGACAGACTTTTGATGGGGTCAGGTGAGGCTTGGGAAGTTGGTACTGGGGAGGTCACACAGCTCTAGTCAGAGATAAGATCGAGACTCTAGCTCTCAAAACAGTGAATTGCCCTTTATGGTGGTTTTTAAATAGTGTGTGTATTTCTCAAATGTGCAGTCATGAAATTTACATAAAAATTATCATCACTGAGTAACTTCAGGATAGCACCACCCTGACTTGCCAAAGAAAGATTCCAGAGAATTGTTGGGATTGTTGTCATCTGTGTATCAATCTAAAAAGTTTCTGGAATGGTGCTGGGACCCGGGATGGTATAGCCTTAGCTGGCTTTCCTCTGTGAGCCTCCATGTCCTCACCTTCCCATATTCATGCTGTGGCTTTATTACTGTTTACCATTCATGAACTATTATTGATCAATTAGCCATAAATGCAGCTAAGTAATGATAGAATATTTTGATATTTCCCACATACACCAATTTTATAGTAAGAATATCTATAAATCTTCTGATTTTCGTGTACTAGACTGGGTTCGTTTTATTTGTCATTACTAGTGTCTGTTAAGCCTTGGTGGATGAAAGCACTCATGCTGTTTTTGTGATTTAATGAATAAAAGCATGTGTTTGCTTTATATATTTTGATAAATTCTTCTTTCAACCTTAATTTTTTAAATTGAGTGTTTTAATTACAAAGTAATGTTTTTTGGGAAAAAAATAACATAGAAATGTAGAAAGTAAATGTCTTCTCTAGCTTCTTCCTAATCCCAAATGTTTTAGTGTGTAATATTGCAGAATTTTACATATATATATAATTATACATACATGTAATTTTAATTATATATATAAATATATTTATATTGTAGATACTTATATATAATTATATATTGCATATTTATATAAATTACATATGTAATTATATAAAAATGTATTTATATTATATGTACTTATATATGATATAAATATGTATTTATAATTTATATGTAATATAACTTGTTAATATATTAATAATTTATATATAATATTTTTTTATATATATTCATATATCCTATGGGACACTAGTCATAGATCCACCTTACTCTTTCCATTCCATCCTTTAACTTCATAGGCTCAGAACCTTGCTTTTTCAGTCTATTTAGAGATTGTTAAAAAATATTGAACTAGGGTCATGAAATTAGTTCATGTTTATTGTAGAAAAATCAATTATGCAGATAAGTAAACAAAAATAAGAGAAGAAAAATTTCCTGTAATCCTTTCATATAGAGATAATTATTGTTAATATTTTGATACATATATAATTAAAAACATTTTATATACATACAAATATACACATGTATACTACATATGTATTAATTTAAAAATACTTGGTTCCATTGCTATTTTATAACCTTGTTTTTCTTCTCAAAAATGTGAGAATTTTTTCCATGTGGCATATGTATTTTAAGCTTTTTGATAAAATATTCTCTATGTGTCTTTTTGAAATACTGATTTAAGCTCCCACCAGCTGCATGTAAGAATGCTTATTTCCCTTCATTTTAACTGATCTGGGGAATTAATCCATTTCTTAGTTTTTGATACTGATAAGTAGAAAAATAACATCTTATTTTAACTAGCATTTGATTATTAATGAGCTTAAGCATCATTTCCATTGTTTATTACTTAATGTGTCTTATTATAAATGACTTGTCCTCGTCTTTGGCTATTTTTAGTGTTTATTGTCCCCCTAGGGATTTGTGCATTCAATACACCCAGTTTGCCCACCTCGCTCACTTAACGTGATGGACACATATTTGAACCCTAAAGCCAAATGGACATGGTTTGCATACTGGTTCCACCATTTACTATTGTACGCCTTTGGCCAAGTTACTCAACCCTGTAAACCTTAATATGCACATCTGTAAAATTGGGACAGTTGTGTCTTATATAGAGTTGTTGCAAAAATTAAATAAGAATGTGCTCAAAGTGCTTTAGCACAGTTCCTAGAGCATTGAAAATGCTCAATAAATATCAACTATTATTTTTCTCAGAAATAATTGAGAACCTAATAGCTTCAAGTAAATGCCACATTCATGATTATTATTATAATTGCATTTAACAGTGACTTTCTTTGTTGCTAAATTATACTGTGTATAAAATTATACTAAAATGAAACTTATGCTTTTCTTAAACATATGTGTGTTTGTGTATATATGTGTGTACATATAATATGTATATATATATGAACAGTCATAAAGTTATTTTATACTTGAGCATGTATAGTTTGTTTAGTTGGTTAGAAATTAATGCTAAGAATTTTAGTCTATGTGGCTACCAGCCACTATGTGGCTGATGTGGACAGCTTCTCATCTGCCCCAAATACATAGAAATGCCAGATAAAAATATGTAGCTAAGATGAACAGAAAGGGAATCTCGGGTGTTGGAAGCAAAAAGAACTTAATGGCAATGAAGTAAGCTTGAGGTGAAGCCAAGGTAAGCCCATGGGGGTTCTAACTTGAACATGGGCTTTTGTGGGGGCCAGGCACTGGGATTACACCACCTGCATGGGAAGTAGAGACGAGCTCTCTAGTCTGCAGCAGGCAGAAAACTGAAACAAAACACTCTGCAAAAAGTTGAGAGGCTCAAAACTGAGACCCTTTTTCTGAAACTAGAAAGTCCACAGCCTGGCATGCTAAAGAAGTCAGCATAAGACTCTGCAAGCAATACATAAATATTGGACAAAGTGGGCGCTCATGGACTCATTTTTTTAAGGATACAAAGAAATGGTTCTTCAAGATGATATGCCAACCTGAGACTGCACCTAACAACATAACTTTTAGATACATGAAACAAAAATTGACAGAATTATAAGGAGATATTATGGATAAATTCACTTATAAAATGGGGATTTTAAAAACGCATCAAGCAAACAGAAGATTACTAAAGACATGGAAGACTTAAATAACCCAATTAATAAGCTTGATCTGTTAGAGATCTATAGATAACCTATATCCAATAAATAGAGAACACACATTCTCTTCTTTACACAAAAAAATATTCGCGAAGATTGTTGTGTACTTGGCCATAAAGAAAATCTCAACAAATTCCAAAAGGATATTTAGCTGGTGTCTTAGTCCATTCTGGCTGCTATAACAAAAATACCATAGACTGGGATCCTAATTAACAAACATTGATTTCTCACAGTTCTAGAGGCTGGCAAATATAAGGGCAAAGCACTGGCTGATTTGGTGTCTGGTGAGAGCCTGTTCCCTGTTTTATAGATGGCTGTCTTGCTGTCTCCTCACTTGGTGAAAGGAGCAAAGTTCTCCGGGGTCTCTTCTAAGGGCACTAATCCCGTTCATGAGGGTGGCTGATCGCCCCCCAAAAGCACCACCTCCAAATACCATCACACTGAGGATTGGATTTCAACAGATGAATTTCAAAGGGACACATTCAGTCCGTGGAAGCAGGCATCCTGGTTTGACTAGAGAAGTGGGTAGATAAGGCTGCAAATGTAAGTCTAGGAGGAACTTCAGTGTCAGGATTTTGACAGGCAGTAGAGAGCTGCTGAAAGATTTGGAGCTGGGAATCTACTGGATCTGCATTAAGAGATGAATCTGGAATAGAGGCCAAGTTACTCCCTTAATTTTCAAGGACTAATGAGAAAAGAACCAGCTCCACATAAATCCTGAGCTGGTGCAAAGTGAAGGTCAAATGATGTCATGGAAGGTTGCAATAGTGCAAAGAAAGCAAAGTGGGAGAATTGAGTGCTGCAGAAGACAGCAGAGAGCATAGGCAGGGAACACAGAGAGCCTAGGCCGTCGGGGTCAGCACCTCACAGACAGGGCAAAGGATGGTTAATTCCAGAAAAATCACCAATGACCTCATTAAAATGGAAATAATTTGATTTTGTTGTTATTGTTGTTTCAAATTTAATTTTTAAGCTAATTTTGGATTGATACTTAGAATCTAACTGCTTCAGCAGTTTACACCAAGTTTTATATTTACTTATGTAATAGAAATAGTTAGACAACTCCGGAAATCTGGGAGAATTTTTCCAGATAGTTACCCATGTTAGAGAAATTCTGGTTTAGTTGATTCCCCTCATTTTACAGTTATGTAAAATGAAGCACAGAAATATGACTAATATTAGTAACTATAATGTAAGGTATTAAATGTGAATATATTAGCCCGGTCAGTGCATCTGCCCTGTATTGGTCATTATACTAAGCACCATTCATGCACGTCCCCATCACCTTGTAACTATGCTAGGATACGAGTGTTATTTACTTTTCCTATTTTGATGAAGAACAGGCTTAGAGGGATTAAGGAACTTGCCCAAAGTCACAAAGACCAGAAATCCAGGGATAGGTGAGGAACCCAAGCCTCTGTAATTCCAGAGCATGTGCTTTTAACCACCTGATGCACTGGTTTGATCTGGTACTCAGATTAAAACTTAGCCAAATTTAAATCCAATAGCTCTTGACTGGTGGTCTAGCATATTTTTCACTTCGTCTCAGGCCTCCATTTCTTTGAAAGTATACAGCTGAAGCTAAAGAGTAGTTCAAAAACTTATTGTAAGAAAAATGCTTAATTAGGCATATATATTATATCAGAAGTTCAGAATATTCAATCATATTTTCAATTTCACTTGGGAAACCTTTGACTTTTTATAGAGTTCCCGGAATGTTTCAATTAGATATTTGACTCATCTTTTATTTTTTCTAGCCCCTATAGCACATACCAGGTGTTCAGATTTTAGACTAATTGGTCCAAATTATTGGTATTTGTTGGATGGATGAATGAAAGTCTAGAACTTCTTCTCTACTTACGAACAGGATAGATTTCAGAAGGCTGTTTTCAAGGATATTTGTGTATAAGTCTACAGTGACAAAAACAGACTTAAGAAGTGTTTCCCAAAAGTCCCCAGAACTATTTCCACTAAAGATGGATATAAATCAGTCAGTCCTACAAAACTTTAAAATCAGGTCTATTTTTCTCTTTTGAGATCATAAGCAGTCTATCAAACATCCTTTTCTATAATTGACTGTCTTAGTCTACACTGGAAATCTATTGAGGCTGTTAACCTTTCTCTTTGATGTTATCTGCAACTATTTTAGGTTATACCTTTCTAAGGCACTCACTTGATAAACCACCATGTTAAATCAGCTCTCCACCTACTCAGTAGCTGCACCTGTGGAGATGAATAGGGTGGCAGAAAAAACATGCAGAATGCTTGTATTTTAGATTCATGATCCCCTAATTATTACAGAGAAAAAAAATAGCTTTGCAGTGGAGGACCCTGGAAAACATCATATGCCCCATGATGTGATACACTAAGAAAACATTGCTTGTGTGGTATTCTTCCCAAAAATGCATACCTGATTTAAATTGTGAGGAAATAGATAAGCCCAGACTAAAGGATATCTTATGACTAGCCTTTTCAAAAGTGTCAGGGTGATGAAAGACAGATTGAAGAACTATCCTAGATTTCAGGAGACCGAAACATCACAACTAAGCGGAATATGGGATCACGGGTTGGATCCAATCCAAAAAAAAAAAATGATAGGGCAATTTTCTAAATTTGAGAAAGATCTGTAATTTAGTTAATAACAGTGGATCGATGATAATTTCCTGATATCACCAATGGTATATGGTTATATAAGATGTTAACATTAGGCAAGTTGGGTGAAGGACCTATAGGAGTTCTTTGAACTATTTTGGCACCTTTTTTGTAATTCTTAAATTATTTCAAAATGAAAAGTAATTGCAAGAAAAATATTTTAATGTAATCACTAGCCTTGAATGTTGCTCAGCCATCATACTACACGCCACTAAAGCATTTACTCTTTTAAACTCCTAAGCAACAATTTCATATACTCTCTGTTCTCTAAAAACCTTCCATAGCTTATTCCTCAAACTCATTCATTGCAAAATAGAGGCAATTGGAAGAATTTCCACAGGCCCCACCTCCTAGCAACTGCAACCATTCACTCTGCTTTTCTTGTCTTCGTGAATGAGCTCTCCCTGCTCCTGGCCAAAGCCAAGCCTTCCAGGGGTTTACTAGAGCTCATTCTGTCTTACCTATTCAAGAATATTGTTCTAGCAAATCTGCCCTTTGTCTCTAGCATTTTTTTTCTTTCTCTCTGCTAGATAATTCCTGGAATCATAGAAGCACACAGTGATTTCTCTCTTCGCAAAAAAAAAAAAGAAACTTCCCCTTTGAGCCAGCTTCTGCAACATTTCTCTTCTTCCCTTTACAATAAATCTTTTGAAATATGTGTATAGAAGCTGTCTCCAGTTTCTTCCCTCCTGTTCTTCTGGGAAACCATTCCAGTGGGATGTTTGCCCCACCCCTCCACCAGACTGCTCTTGACATGATTGCTAATAGCATCCATGTCATTGTCTCCAGTGGTCAGTTAGTTCTCTGTCCTTGTCTTATATGAACAGCAGCTTCCAGAGGTGCATTCTTCTCCCCAAGCTGAGGTCTGTCTTCACTAGGCCTTCAGGTCATCACAATCACGTGATTTGTCTCCTACTTCCCTGAGAGTTCCTTCTTAGTAAACCTTGCTGGGACCTCTTCATTCTCTTGACCTTTTATGTTGGAGCACCTCAAAGCTCCGAAGCTGGACCTCTTCTCTTCTTTATCTATATTCACTCTCTACATGATCTCATCTAATCTCACAGCTTTAAATACCACTGATATGCTGATGACTTCAAATTCAAACCTACCATGTGACCCTCCCGACTCTATATCCAGTGGCCTGCTGGACATCTCCTAGTTGGATCCCTAATAAGCATAACAGGTCTAAAACTGAACTCTTGCTATTCTCCACTTCCAAGTCACAAACATATTTTGGGTGTACCTTTCATTTACCTTGTGTATCTCTTAATTTAAACAGGAAAGAGCAATGAGAACCAAGGTGAGTTGACAAAGGACCTTCTGCCCACTATGTTCTAATTCTTCTGCTTGAACTTCATGAAAGATTGGGAGGATTTTGTAAGGCTGAAGCCCTCTCTGTTAAACAACTGGCACAGTCCTCTAGAGTGGTAGCGGGAACACTCAACCACTCATGTTAAAATATATGCTCACTTGGGCATGTATTTGTCACATTTTCTGGCTACAATACAATTCATCTGAAAGCAGACCTCCATCTGTGGGTCACCAAGCACTCAGCCTTCATCTATAAAAAGACACAGCCAAAGGACAATGGGAAAGGCAAATAGAACTAATGAAATGTCACTGAGGTACAATCCTGGTTACTTTGGATGGAAAACAAAGAGGCAGGATGCAAACTGTCATGGGCTAAAACTGTGAATTCCACAAGAACAGAGAATGTGTCTGTATTACCTGCCACTGTAGTCTCAATGTCTGGCTGAATGCCTTGCAGGAAGTAGGATGAATGAGGAAGATAACGAATGAATTCAGATGTTGTGATCATTGCAGGCAGAAAAAAGCTTTCATATTTTCTGGGCACTTCCTGGGTCTCACTGATGGAAGCAGGTCTCATACATTGGTGCAAATGGAAATGAATTATAAACAGTCCTGTTTTGTTCAAGGACTTTATTTTCAGCCATGATTTCCTTTTCCTCAATATGATTCTTCCCAAAATGAACAGAATTTAAGGTTCACATGCCTTCTCTTTACTTATACTTAACTTTTACTGGGCACAGAAAAACAAGAATAAAATATAGGCCTTTATTATTTAATATAATCTAAAATAATACGAAATCTAATATAATGTTATCTAAATGTTTTCCAGTACATGACAAAAGATTCATCAAATTGGCCCTTAGTGTTAGATGTTGGTCACTGAACTTCTGCTCATTTGCTTCTAAGTGCCCAAGTTGACTCTACCCCATAGTTTTAGTTATCTCCATACTAATGAAGCTCAGATCTGCATCTTTTGCCTTGACCTAGCCCCACAGCTACAGTTACGTAGCTTGCATTTTGCACTAGTGAGCTCTCCTGAGCATTTTCAGTGTTCCCTTAATCTCATCATGGTCCAGTGGATTTCATCCTTGTCTTCCCTGAATGCCACATTTCTATCCAGGACAACATTCTTGACTGAATTCCTTAGCTGACTGACCTCAAAGTTATCTTCGACTCATCCTTCTCACTCATCCTCTGTAGACAGTCAACCTCAAAAACATCCCTTCTGTTTGTCTCTTGCTTCCATTGCTCATTGCCACCATCCCAGGCCTGACCATTGTTGCCTCATACCTTGTCCATAGCCATGGCTTCCTAACCTTTATCCTTATTTCCAGTCACTTCCTATTCCATTCCATTTCTCTGCCCCAGACTAATCTAAAATCATCTAATTGTTTCACTCCCTATTACACATGTTCTCTATGGTTTTCTTTACCTGTGCTTGTTTTGTATCTTCTTTGGCACTTTATTATACACAGTAAAACTTGTGTAATAAATGATTGAAATAAGGAAACTGTATATGAATTCACTGAAGCTGTGCTGACTATCCTCTGGCCTAGTGTGCAGAGAGCTAGCAGCTGATTCACATCTCTATTAAAAGAATGGAGAACTTGACCAGAAATATTTTCATATTACAGCTGCAGCTCAACAGTAAAAACACAAACTTCTCATCTGGGCTGCAGTTTCCTTATCTTAAAATAGAGTAAATGCCACTTACATCATGGGTTTGCTGCAAGTAGTAAATATTATATTTAAGTTAAGGCACCCAGCATGGGGCACTAGTAGATGCAAAATAAAATCCAGTTGAATCTTAATTTAAAAAATTGATTGAAAAATTGAATGAAGGAATTTGAATTGACGTGATGAAATATTTAGGTATTTTATATAAATAAAAATTTACAAGTTCAGATTCAACTAAAATTTGGCACTAACTAGGATCACCATGTTGGGTGTTTTAGCATATATTCTGTCATCTGTTCTTCAAAGTAACCCTGTGAGATAGGTGGTATTTTCTCCAATTTACTTGTAAGTTCAGCTGAAGAAAGGAAAAATGCCTTACACAAGATCAGTTAGCATAATGCTGGAATCAAGATTTGTCTCTAAGATTTCTAATTTCAGGCCTTTGGCTTTTTCTGTGTACCATGCTCCTCAAGTATTTTTCTTATTAGTTTCTTTCATTTTTATTTCTTTTAGGTTTGCATTGTCACAAGGTTGTGACTCTCCATTTTAATACTTGGTTCACACTCTTTTTCTTGTATTGTTTCCTATATACTTACTTTAAAATCCTTGTCCTTGTGCTTGTGCTCTTGCTGGTTGAGAGCATCTCAAACATTGTCTCCGTAGCAGCAGTGTATCTGTTTACAAAAATGGAGGAAATATTATATTGAAGTTGAAGGAAAGTGGCATACCGTTGTTTCAGCCTACATCTCTTTTAATGAGTCTGTTAGTGCAAATGGGTTGTAAAATGTCAGTGAATATCTAGGGAGTTGTTATAAGCTAAAATTATGCAAATTACCTACCTCTGAAATGGTCATAGCATGCATAGTGTGCTGGATTCAACTTTTTAATTCTTAGAAATATTGCACAGATAACATTTTAATGTACTTGACATTTTATGAAAATAGAATTTGTAGCTATGAACAGCCCTCCTCCTTTTATAATCTACCTGGTAATGATAACTATAACTAGCTTTCATTGCACTGTTATCAGAAAGGGATTGTAAAATTAGCATTAAACAGGTGTAAAGTCTGTCTCTATATGGCAGCTGCCTAAATAAATTCTCTGGAAGACCTATCATGCTTAGGGAGTGAATTTTAGATGTATATTTAAAATATCTAATTACTTTTTCTCTTTGGCTTAACTTTCAAATGCCGTATTTTTTATAGAATCAATTTGCCTTCTCAACTAATCAATTATTTATTGAATTTGTACTATGAGCAATGGGTCATATTAGGTGGTAGCAGAGGGTGCAATTCCTGTACTCCAGAAGCAGACATTTAGTCGGGAGATTCACATAACATCCCCACGTTATTTCTACATGCTGGTCCCTGTATCTGAAATGCCTGAAATCACTCTTCCCCTCCTTTGCCTGCTCAGCTTCTGCACATTTTGGGACGCTCAGCTACACACCTAAGATGCCCTTGCTGCCTGCAGCCACACTCCCATGGGCTTGGTACCTTGGGCATCTTCCTATCACTGTGTTTGTCACAGGGCATTATAGTTGTCACTAGAAACCTCCCAAACTACAAGCTCCTTGAGTATATGAGACTGAGTGTTTGGTTGTTTTCTGAGTGGCTGGCACAAAGTATGTTCCTAATCAGAGCTTGATGAATGAATAAAGATGCTAGAAACACATACAGATATATAGCCATAAAATTAATTGACAAAGAAAGGTAGCATGCAATAAATGTCAAGAATGGCTTATAAACTATAGGTTTTAGGAGAAGAAGAAAGAATAGATTGGTGGTCAAGGAAGGATTCTTGACAGGGCCAGCTTCATAGACAAGCAACCTACACCATACAGGAAAATAGGTGCTACTTGGATCATATGTGAGAATGAGAAAACAGTAGGAGTCAAGAAGTATCCCAGACTTTCCTGGGCCCATGGTGCACTCCTGGGGACCTAAGGAAGTAAAAGATGTGGTCCAGAAGATCATGTTTGTCAGAATGGTGAGTTCAGTTTTAGATATTTGAGATGACAACAGGATTGTTCGCTTTTGCAGTTAAATATAAATAATTGTCCATGGAGGAGACAGTTGGAAAAAGGAAAGGATGGTCAACAGTGCCAAATGTTGCATAAAGGCAAGGACAGTAAGACTGAGTGAAGTCCTTTAGATCATGGTCTTGGACAAGCGATGAGAAAAGCAGCCTGATAGAGTGTGGGAATCACGAACATAAGAGAGCAGTTCCTAAACTCAGTCTTCTTCCCCAAACCTGCTCCTCTTCTGTTCCCTGTCTCATTGGATGGGACCGCTCTCCACGACCCATGTCCCATCCAGAAATGGGGTCACCCTTGACTCCTTCTCCTTTATTCAGTCTCTTTTCTCCCTCTGTATTCAGTCAGTTCTTTCTTGTCCCTTCTACGTGGCAAGTCTCCCTGGAATCTGCCCACCTCTCTTTGCCCCACTGCTGCGTATCAT
This sequence comes from Smutsia gigantea, assembly GCA_032199065.1. Taxonomy (NCBI): domain Eukaryota; kingdom Metazoa; phylum Chordata; class Mammalia; order Pholidota; family Manidae; genus Smutsia; species Smutsia gigantea. The sequence goes on from JAVSCE010015315.1 coordinate 123,221, forward strand.
CACCTTACACAGTGCTGAAAGCAAAGGCCTCTGGAGTGGTCTGATCTTTATCCTGCCCACCCCGACACCAACCCCTGCTATCTCATTCTTCTCATTGGAGGTAGGGAGATTTTCCTAAAATACAGGTCTGACTGTGTCTCTTTCTGTTTAAGACCCTGTTATGAATTGTGTTCCCCCCAAAAGGTATTAAAGTCCTAGCCCCAGCACCTATGAATGTAACCTTATTTAGAAGCAGGATATTTGCAGATGGTCACATTAAGATGAGGTCCTTAGGTGGGCCCTAGTACAACATGACTGTCTCCTTATAAAAAGGGGAAATTTGGACACAGCAGAGATCTGGGTGATGCCTCTACAAGCCAATGATGCCGAAGATTGCCAGCAAGCCAGCAGATGCTAGGACAGAGGCATGCAATAGATGCTCCCTCACACAATCAGGAAGGACCAACCCAGCTAACATCTTGACTTCAGACTTCAAGTCTCCAGAACCATAAGACAATAACTATCTGCTACTTTAAATCACCCAGTTTTTTGTTCTTTATTACAGCAGCCTTAGGAAACTAATACAGACCCTAAAATAGCTCCCCCTTACTTAACAGCATAAAGCCCCAAACTCCTAAACACAGCTTAAAAGACCCACCATGAGCTGATCTCCGCTAAAAACTCCAGCCTTCTCTCTTTGCTCTCTCCCAGTCCCGCCCCCCACTCCCCACTGGTGGTCTTCACCGCAGGGGTACAGCTTCTTTCGGGTTCCAGGTGGCCTTGGCTTTCTCTCCCATCCGTTTCTTTGTGGCCAGGGCTCATTTCCACCTTTCCTTTCCATTCCACCCTTCAAGTATCTCCTTAGTCCTCGTCATTCATGTATTCAACAAATATTTTGGAAATGCCAGGTATAGTGTTTAGAAGCTAATAAAACAGAACCTTGGCCTCGTGGGATTCCAGTCTAGTAGGAGAGACTGATATCCAATGAGGCAACGGTAGACAGGAGATGTCAGCAGAATGCCGGAGGCCATAAAGCAGACGGACTGTGGAAGGTGCTGAAGTGGACACAGCAGAGCTGAACCCCAAGCCTGTAATGAAAGAAGCCAACAAAGAAGCAGTTGACATCATACCTTAGATTCTCCACACAGCTCAGAACCCTGAGGCACCACATACTTTTGAAAGCAGAAGTGCAAGATAGAGCTGAAAAAAACAGGAGGATTGGTAAAAGGTTTATATAAGGGGCAGTAAGACATTCCTCACCTCATCCTGACCCCCACCTTGCTATAAAAAGGAATATTCAGAAAGAAAGAGCTCTTGGCTATTTTTTTTTAATGGTAGAAGAAATAAAATGTTCAAAAGAAGTTCTGAAAAAAAAGTTGAAAATTTTCCCTGACAGGAGAACAGGAAAGCCAAGAGGCAGAAAATAGGAAAAAAAGAAAAAAAGATAAGCAAATTAGATGATCAATTCAGGAGGCCTAACATCCAAATACATCTAATCTCAAGGAGAGAGAGCATAGAAAACAGGAAAGGTAATAAGAGAAAGAGGGAGAGGGAGAGAGAACATTCCAGAACTGAAATATTTTAATTTCCAGATTAAGAGACCAGTGAGTCTCTAGCATAGTGGATGAAAACATGCCCACTCTAAGTCATATCATAAAATTTCAGAACTCCAGGCATAAAATGAAAATTCTAACTATTTCCAGAAAAAAAAAATGACATGCAAGGGGCCCTAAGTTGGGATGGTTTCAGACCTCTCAAGAATGCTGTATCAATTCCTTCAGAATTTTAAGACGAAATGATTTCCATTGTGGACTTCCAAGAATGAGGAGAGACCATATATGTTTTCAGCTATAAAATGTCTCAAGAAATTTATGTCTCATTTAGACTTTCTCAAGAATCTAATGAAGAACATGCTCATTAAAATAAGGAAGTAGACCAAGAAATTGGAGGGTTTGTGGTCCAGAAACGAGGTCCAAACCAGGGGGAGAAGTAGGGGGTTCACAGGCTGGTGATGAAGGAAAGCTTGTAGTTGGCAGCTGGGCAGCAGGGCCAGACAGGGGATGAAGGGCTCCAGGAAGGGCCACTAAGAAGGAGGAAAGGAAGAACAGATTCATTTCCCGGCTTTCTAAATGGTAGTTTAGCTCTGTTAAATTCTTTGGTAAAGAATTCGTAGTACACATATAGAAACCCAGCAAATGAAAAAAAGATACAAAAAGGAAATATAAACATTGTGCTCTACATAACTCAACTATGAATATATATGGTCATTTTCAAAACTCACTTTTGATTGAAGTAAAAAGGTGTTAATGACCTGTTCTAGAGGAAGGTGGGAAGGCTCATGTGAACCCACTGAGGGAGTAGGAGGGCCAAAGCTTTAGTCACCTGTTTCTGTGGTAACAGCCCCCAAATCTCAATTGTTTACAACAACTAACCTAGGTTTATGGGTCAGCAGGGATGGCTCTGCTTCGGAATGTGGGTCAGCTGGATTTGGCCTGACCTGTGGGTTGGGTTTAGCCTCATGCATCTCCTCATTCCCCTTGAACAAGGATGTGTTTTTATCACAGTAAGTGTCAGAAGCACATGTAAGCAAGTCAAATCATGTAAGAAAATTCAAGACTTCTGTATATTGTCTGCTAACGTTCCAATGCTCGAGGCAAGTCACGTGACATGAGCCCAGATAGGAGGGGGAGCAGAATTCCATCTACTGTAGTAGAAGGTACTAAAAAACCTCAGAGAATATATATCAGTGTACAGTTCTATAGCAGAGAGGTAGTGAAGAACTGGAACCTATTATTTGTTTGACATTGAAGGAAAAAATACATAATTCATAGGACTGTTGTGAGGAATAAATGAAATAATGTATGCGAAGGGTCTAGCCAGAGTCTGGTATCAATATTAAGAGTCTAGTTAACATTTACATAGCATATATTATGTGCCAGAACTCTTCCAAGTCTTCTCCAAATATCAGTTAATCTAACCTTCACAACAACTGTATAAAATGGATATTATTCTTATCCCCATTTTCTAGATGAGTAAACTGAGGCCAGTGAAATGAGTAATTTTCCCAAGTCACACAACTAGCAGAGCAGTAGAGCTGGGGTTTGACACCAGGCAGGTGGCCCATCTTTACTCTTAGTCATTCCGCCCTGCTGCTTGTGCATGCCTCCCAGACCCCAGGCCGGATTGTTGTGCTCCCATCAGCACTGTTTTCATCTGTCATGGTTCTGAATACCTCTTGCCTTTTCGCTTGACCGTGCCCTTGACTACGGTGTACATTCTACAAAGGCAGGGGTTGTGTCTATCATCAGTACTCTCATTCCTTGCCCATCAAATACCAGAGTAAACAGGGGTGTTTTTCCCTTTGCACAAATTCCACAGTGCCTGGAGGAGAAGGGGGGTGTATATAAGAGATTAAAGATGCTAGAAAAACATGACATACTTGATGGAGCCAGATGTTTAAAAAGTAGGTATTAAGATTAAAATGAGGAACTGTGGACCTTGAGAAGACAGAAGGACACCTTCTCCTTTAGGACTAAAAGAGAAGGAAAAGGTAGATCTTGTGACAGTCAAGGAGGCTTGCTAAGGAAGCTCATACCAGATGACTTGGATTATCCCAATAAATAAGGGGCAGGAATCTTAGACTAGGAAAGGATCCAGAGGGTGGAGTGGGAGATTGAGGCAAGAGGAGAGTGTTTGGAATAAATGTCTAACTTTTGGGATGTGACCTTATCAATATGATGATGAATAATATGATGGACCCAGAAAAAACACATACACACAAAACTGGCATGTAATTTTAGAGGTCAGTGGACCCCAGATTGAGAAAGCTAGCTCTCAGGAACTAATGACATGGTATGAAAGTATTTCTCAGAAGTAATGTGAAGGCAAGCAACTTGAATTTATAGCATTTCAAGTCTGAGTTTCTATGACTTTCTTCCTTGCATTCAGTGGCTGGAGAGTAGCTGCTGATTCAGCATTAGGGATTGAGGCCATGGGCTGCAGAGCAGCCCAGGGGTGGGATGAAATAGGGGATGCAAAGGACACACTGTTGAAGAAGTGGCAGAGGTGACAGTGGAAGCCTGTGGAGGGTGGAAATTGGCGGGTGGGAGAGGTCCACGCTGGGTACAGGCCACCGGGGTGCATGGTCTGTGGAGACAATAAAATAGAGTAAAACCCAAAGTCAGTGTGTTTACTACCACTGATGCGCAAGCCATTCTAAACACTGACAGTGGTAGAGTACTGCCCTCTGAAAAAGCCTTGGTCTAAGACCTAAATAATTGCCTGTATCTGCGTAGATTTGTGCCACTGAGAAGCAAATAAAGAGATTAAGATTGAAGGAGTTGTCCAGGATGTGGGTGAGGCAGTGGTGGGTGGCTTAGGTGGAGCCCAAGCTGAGTTGGTGCTAGGGCAGAGAGAGGCTCCTTCAACCGGGTGGTTGTAAGCAGCACAGTTCTGTGCTTCCGTCTTCTGGATGCTCCATGTCTGGAATCCAAAATCCTTCTTTTGACTGCCAGTCATAACCATGCATGTTTCACTGTCTTCAGATGTCAGCTCTGCTCCTATCTGCATCTGCCTAGATATTCTGCTGCCTTTTGCACCCCTTTCATAACAGCTGGCATTTATTTACTTACCTGGTTTTCTCCCCTACTAGGTTATGTACTCTTTGAGAGCAGTGAGTGTGTCTTCCTCATTTCTGAATCGCCAGTGCCCACAGACAGGCACTCAAACACTTGCTGAGCTGACGCACAAGCATAGTTTTACTCTCTATAGATTCCTCAGATCTCCAACGACCAGGTGCCAGTAGATAACACAATGCTGCTGCTTCCCTTCTCCCAGGGAAATGGATTGAGTCTCTGTTCCCTTTATGAAGTGCTACTGCTAGATCTTCACGCCATCTGGAAACCACGGGAATGCAGAACCAGAATAGAGAGCCTCAGCTGTCTCACATTTTTTCATCCTTAAAACCATCAAGACATTATGTGTGAGGTCCTGCTGCAGGGCCCGGAGGGCTGACTGTCCCCATCGAGTGGAAGCCACTGGCATCCGGCTGCTTTGTAGTGTGATCAGTACTGTCACCATGATGCCTGGACGTTTCTCTGGTGTCTCAAAAGAATTTCGGAGCTTCCTGAAACCCCTCTGTAATCCATTACTTGGGAGTGATTATGCAGTAGGGACAAGTCTTCCCTGGGGAGTCACAAGTGGGCTGAGAGTTCTCTGTGAGGGCAACACTTCTAGAATGGATGAAATCTGCATCATCTCTTCCCATTTTCCTGCCCACCCTCCTCCCCAAGATGGCCTCCGTGGGGTTCAGACCAGGAAGTGGCCACAACCATTGGCCAGTGAAGCACATGAACCAGAACGCCTTGGTTTAACATTTGAGGCCAGAAGCAGGAACTTTCTAGAGGAGAAATCAAAAGAAGCCAGATATGTATAAAAACAGCCCCTCAGCCGGAGTACGCACTGCCCAGGTCCGAGGCCCCCAGCACATACAGAAGAGCGGGGAACGGTCAGGCATCCTCGGCTCACCGTCAGCCCCAGAGCACAGCCATTTGTTCTCATTCCTCGGTGGCAGGCTCCCTGCCGGAGCCGCCCACGGCCTCTGGGCAGCGTGGGCACCACGCTTAATGTTTAGTCAGCATTACCAGGGGGCTGCGCGACCTTCACAGCCACAGATAGACCCCGAGCGCTGGAGGGCCTGCGTTTGAAGAGAAGAATTTGCCCTCAACCCAAGCATCCGGGGTGTGGGCACAGCACTGGGCCCTTTTATTCTCTTGCTAATTTTATATAATGTGCATTCAAAAAATAAATCTGGTCTGTATGAAGGAACTTGGCTGCCATTTGACTATAGCAGCTGCCTTGTGATCCACTGGTGCGCTATAGGAAACATCTAAATAATTGAAATCTTTAATTGGGTGAAAGAGATCCCTAACACATAGGTGTTCTATAAATAAAAGAATGCGTAAATAATATAGCGCCCTTCCTTTTCAGGCCCTTCCCTTAAAGAGGTCATTTTGTTTTGTTTGTTACCAATAAGATCACTGCTCAAGGACTCCTAAGAGAGGTTTGGTTGCAACTGGGGCGGGGCTTTCCTGAGGAAATCCCTTTAGTCTGTTTCGAGGTACGTTGCCACCTTTTTTTCCTTAGCTCTTTCACCAAAATGAATAATTTGGTTGCCTTCGCCTTAAGTAGCCAGGCATCTAGACTGCGTGTGCATCTGGGGTCAGAGGAGGAAGCACGGCAGCAGCCGCCCTTGCCTTGCCGCCTGAAACCAGGTGGGTTTAAGTAGTAAAGAGCCGGGACAGCCAGAGAAAGAAAGGGAAGGAGAGAGAAACATACTTACAAAGAGGAAGTGGTAAGAGGGCTTCTGAATTTCAGTGAGACCTGTTCTGTCAGGTGATTTTTGTGGGGGAGGAGACATGAAAAAAAGTTAAGTAAAATGTCCTTATAAAGACAAAATCTATTTCTTTCCTGGCTGGTGATTTGTCATTCTAGTCACTTCCTGTCTTGTGACCACAGGGTTGACAAATTTGTTCTGAAGATCAGAAAGAAGGGGGTTTCTGGTCCCACACCAGTACCACTGAGGACAGCTTTTCCACGAGGTGAGTTGTCTTCATGTCCGTCATTTCTGAGTGTTCGTGGTGCTTTGCCTGCTGGGCCCCTGTCCCCTGTGGACTGTGGATTTGCCTCAGGGCACTAGAGGCCTGTGCACCTGTCGCCGGAGGCCTGGGTGAGCCCTAGCACTGTCTAAGGGCCCCACAGAGCTGCAGCCGCCTCGTGTGGCCTTCCAGTGGGGGGCCTCTCCCATCTCCGGGGTGGCTGCCTCTCCAGTTAGCCAGTTATCACTGCCCTGCAAAAAATTATGGTTTTTTTTTTCCTTTTTAAACCAAACCATGTTCTGATTTATTTCTGCTGCTTTATTTCAGGGAAGCTATTTGCTGTGATTTTATCTACTTTAAAATGTTTTCAGGAAAGTGCATATTGATCATTTCGATTGTGTGCTCATCAGCCTCATAGGGATAGCTTAATTTTAGCCCCTGTGGTTCTGTTTTCCTAAAAAACTTCTTTGTAGAACTTTAGTGGCTATATTAACATCTTGAATCATATATTACCGAGTGTGATACTGGTTATTTGAGTGATTTTGGCGCCAACAGTTTTTAGTGGGTGTGTCTAATAACCCAGTGGAGTCAGAGGCTGCCTCTTCTCCATTTTTTCTCTAAAAATAAAATCAATTTGTGTTGCTTTATTGTACTGTTTTCATAGAATTGTCTGAACTGTTTGTTATGCTTACAACCATACTATTAAAGTTCTGTACAACAACAGAAATTCTTAACATTGGTATGGGACATTAACCTCAGAACTTTAGTTGAAATAAACTTTGGATCTTGTAGCATCAGCCTTTATTTAATTGTCATTATCCAACAATATTAAGAACCCCTGAAAGATGATAAACATAAGAACCATTTGGGCTGGAAATGGATTCATTTATCAGCGTACTTATCAAAACCCAGTTTTTCTTCATCAAATATAGCAACTTGTTTACTTCCTCAGGACAGCTTTTTAAAAAAATATTATTAAACAAAGGTGGTTTGTCCACACGTGTCTTGATTTTGAATTTACATAAGCTTATCATAATTGGTTTCTATTAAAGGTGGTTAAAGAACTTCCCCACAGGCAAATTTGAATGAAATGAACCGTTACTTTAAATGTAATACATTTGGAAGTTGCAAAATGCGACCATCCATATTGTTTCACACCCTCCCCTGCATAGTTTTAAACTAGCAACAATGTGGCTTTGGGGGAGGGGACTTGAACCCCCAAAAAGAACAAATTAAAAATACGCTCTTATTTTATGTAAAAATATTAATGAGAATAAAGCAAGTGAAGATGCAAAGGTATGTCAGTATTTTTCTTACATTGGGAGGAAATAAAATGAAACATGGAAAAGTTAATTCAAAATAGAAAAAAGTCTCTTCATTTAACCAAATTTAGATTGTTAAAGCATCAACCTGATAATGTTATAAAACGCTCATTCCTCTGCATTGTAGCTCACTCCCAGAATGTTCTGGGCCCTGCCCTTTGAACAGCCACTGCTGTGGTGGGATGGAGTTGTGCTTAGTGGGGACATTTTATTAGCTATCTTTGGCACATTTTAAATATTGTGTTCTTCATAAATTATGCCTTGAAACAATGGGTAATTTGGGAAACAGTGTCAGCATTTTGACATCATTTTAATTCTTTTTCTGAACGCTTTGGAGAAGAGGAGGCCACAAGGAAAGTCTCATTCAAATGCATCTATTTAAATTAGGACAGAACAAGTAATAACACTTAATATTTATGTGTACTTAATATGTGCAGCCACTCCTCATGCATTACCTCATTTAACCCTCCCAGCTACCTCCTGAGATGAGAGGTGGGATTAGATCATTGAAAGAACTGGCCCAAGGTCACCGGGCAGTTGGAGGGGCAAGGGGCAGGCTCCACACAGCTTCTCTGTAAGCCTCTGTCTCCTCAGGATCCTCTCTTTGACATCAGCTGTGGATGTAGAGACCTATAGGCTTTTATTTCTGAAGCTGACTAAAGAGATCTTGGCACTCAAAATTTTAAAAGCGGGTGGAGGGAGGGAGAAAGAAAGAGAAGAAAAAAATTTTTCAGTAAACCCAGAAACATTTCTATTTTGATAAGTTAAGAGATATCATTGCGTGTTTCATACAGAATGAAGTATTTTCTTTTAGTTAAGGCATAATTTTACTAAAGAATTGTGTGCCTCGACCACTTCCCCAACCTTATTTCTCGTCACTTCCTTCTGCTCTGCCTCCCTGCTGCATCCTCTCACGCCCCACCCTCGCTTACCCACATTCTGGGTGCACAAGACCGCAGCCACCAGAAAGTTCCGTGCTCTTTCACTTCTTTTTGCTCCAACTGTTTCTCCCATTGCTTTTTCTTTATTTGTAAAACTTGCAGTCATTTTTCAATGCTCAGTTCATGAAACATGTCCTTTTGGAGGTCTTCACTACCAGATCCTGCCCTCCCTAACTGTTTCTTCTGTTTGCTTAATGCTCTGATCTTAGAGTAAGTATAGCAGTGATCATGTTGTAGCTTCAAGTCCTTATTTGCTGACAGCCTAGCCTTCTTCTCTAGCTCTTCTAGCACATAATAGGTGTTAATGATATTTATTGAGTTGAAAATTTGCACAAGTTATTTTTTTCTGTTCCTATGTTGTTGGGCAACTGTGGCTGGGGAGGTCTCTCCCTGTGCACTAGGTGAAACCTCAACCCAGACAGGGGAGGATTCTTGACTCTGATGTAGTAAGAATTCTCCACCAGGTGACATGAATGTAGGTAAGGAAGGAATTAATTAAAGCAACATTAGAAGCCAATGTCAGCAGGCATGCAGGCAATAGAGAGCAAGAAGAGCAGAGGGAGGAAAGGGAATTTCATTGAGATGCTGCTCAACATAGGGCAAATCTCTTGCCAACTCCTAAAGCCAGGGTCACTTGGTGTCCAGTGTCTGCTTGAATCTGCACAGCATGGGAACTCAGCCCCTACCACCCTAGGATTTGGGGGAGCCACAGAACACTGGACAGAGTATGATGTAAATAAAACAGGGAGAGAGAAAAGGACTGTGTTAAGACTAGAAAACTGAATGAAATAGCAAAGTGACAAAGACATTTACCACCAGAGGTGGAGGTCTTAGCTTTATCATGAAGAAGAGGTCAGAGACAAGTGCAATCAGATTATGCAAAAGAAAAGTTTATTTGATATAAGACAGTATACACCCAGATGAGAGTGCAGGTGACTTCAGAGAGGAGGGATGCTTAAGGGTTTAGGGCTTGGGTTTTATAGGGCCTTTTGGGTAGGGGTTAGCATTAGGCATGATGTATACAGGTGATTCCTAATTCTTTTGAAGTTTTGTCTTTTAAGAATAGGGTCAGTTAGGTGACTGTTGATCAGATCTCAGCATTCTTATCCACATAGGTTCATTTACACTGTGAGGTCTATTTCTCATTCTGGTTACAAAGTTACTTAATTGATTAAGGGGCTGAAAGAAAAGGAAGAACAGCGCATAGATTAAGTTAAAGAATAAACTAGGCCTTTATTGCAGGCTAGGTAGAGTTTACAATGGCATGACCCTTGTCCCATTTCTCTGCTCTGTCTCACTTAGATATGCAAGGAGGTCTTTTCTTTGATTTCACTTATTAATATTTACTGAGTTCCCCCAGTGACTACTATGAAAGAAGATACAACAATAACATAATATTTTGCCTTCTACCATGCGTCCTCTTTGCCAAAGCACTGTTCTTCATTTAAGCTTCAAAGCACTAAATGGACATTGACTTCCAGGAATTTAAGAAATTTTACAATGACAATAGGAAGCAAAATTATAATCTCATTATTTTAGTCTAAATACATTCATTGTGCTAAAATTAAGCTACCCTTACCAAAACTAGGTGCCTTTTTACCAGGCTTCTGTAATGATTAAGGAACACAGGAATAGATCATTAACTTTTACTAAATCACTTTGGGTTATTCTCAGAAAATTCCCAAGTTAACTTTTCCTTGTTACCTAAAGAGTAAAGGGCCCTCCATGTGTGCAGGAGAGATGGCAAAGAATTTTAAAGTCAGATTGGGTAAAATAAAATTAAGAAATTTGCTCATAAGATTATTTTTACGAAGAGTCAAAAATGTATAAAATAAGATTATAAAGGCATTGAATTTTATGAATTATAGCAGATTTTATAATAGACTGACCTTTTCTGATTAATTATCTTCCTAGGGTTTTCTGTCTGTTAGTTTCCCAATTCACAGATATCATCAAATTAAATGATTCTATTCCTTCTGCTTATTGACCTGCAGAAATAATACTTAGACTTAAGAGCCCACCAAAATATAAAGCTAATCAGTGCCAACAGATTCAAGTTTCCCTATTTTGTTAGATGGCAATGCACTTCTTAAACCAAAAGTGTTCATGTTTTGCATTGTTTACGTTTTGAAGTTCTAAGATACCACCTGATTAGATGTTCATCTTCCAGGGGCATCTCCCTGCAGCTGCTGTAACCACTGGGCTCCCCAGATGGCTTCTCCCCATTGCTTTCCTCAGTTCCCTCCTGATTCAACTTCCTCAAACTATTGACTATTCCTGTTGTTTTGGTTTGTCAATTTCAGTCATTTCATCAGTCTTCCCAGTAATTTCATAATCGCTCCATCTTATAAGATACTGCAAGCAGCAGAGGGCGGGGAGAGAAGAATTTCAGCTTATCACCCTGATAATAACAGTTAGCACTTACATACTACTCAGAACTGAGTCTTTTTCTAAGTGTTTTAGCCACATTAATGCAGTCATCACAACAATCCTGTGAGGTTGTTACTGGTATTATCTTCATGTTTGAGTCAAGTGAATCCATTCAAATATTTTATTACTTTAATTTTCTACGATTGAATAGTTTTGTGTTAACTGCCAAATTCCAGGGGAAACCACCTAAAATAAATAGGCAGCAGACCATTGTGTTTAAGCCCTTGAGTAGAGCTCAGATAATCATAATTTATCCCAAATAAATGGATCTGTGTTATCATTGCTTTTATTAAGCAGACTGTTCCTTTGCATTATCATCAGGATTCACTCAGCTCTTCTGTACACTTGACTATTTGTTTTTGTTTTTGTTTTTTACCAGTTGATGGTCCTCTACATGGGTAATAAAACATCTCTATCCTCAAAAGCTTTGAAAAGTTCTCAGTCTTAGAAGGTCAGAATACTTTTACGCAAATGGCATTCACTTTTTCTAACTGTTGTGATTGATAAAAAAAAAATCAAACAGTTTAGTATTTATACCTAAGCACACATATCTGTAATTATATACTAATGGCTAAATATAGATGTCCTAAAACGATGAAGGATTGTTTTAATTGTGAGTTGAAGAATAGAGGTAAAAAGTGACCCACTTACAGAGTTAAAATAAGTTTTGCTGAACTGCAGAGCACGCCTGCGTCAGCCCCATTTATAAATTATGAGGAGACTTGTTTCTCAAATATGCTTGTTTTTTTCTGGTGGAAGGAAAAACTAAAATGTTAAATTGAGGAACTAGCAAAGCCATAGTTCTGTGTTTGCAGCATTGATTCTTGTTTTAGCCCAGCTCCAGTTACATGGACGGATGGATGCTCTTTCTCTCGGTCTTCTCTGTGTGTCTCTCTCTCACTCTTTCTCTTTCTCCGTCTCTCTCTCTCTCTCTGTCTCACTCTCTCTCACACACATCCTCTTGACAGGCTGAGGTAAAATGGAAAAGAGGTTACGTTCTCACACGCAGAAAAGCCAAGACACCAAATTTGGCAGGCAAATGAATTATGCATGTGAATTGCAGTCTCCTGGATAATTTGTTTTCCTTTTCCTCTGGTTGCACTTTGAAGGGGGAAGTGAATTAATGGAATAATTGTTTTGCATTTAAATAATACCATGCCTTTTGATCCTTCAGTCTAGTTGTCACCAAAATTTATGCAAGATGTGTATGAAGAGGTGTACAAATGTATTTGCATAAAATTTGCATCTTCTTCATTTACCTCAAGTGTAACATTTTACAATGTGGATCCCTTGCACCACCTTGATATCATAAGCTCACACTACCTTCTCCAGGAGGGCTAGATTAAGAAAGAAGAGTGGAATATACATCCCTTATGGAGAAAGCTAGGTAATACGCAAAATGAAAGGAAAAAAAAAACCAAGCAACATGTATGCAGTTTTGCATTTTTTTAAGTCCTCTTTCCTCATCTTAAAAATATGAAATGAACTTTTCCTGCCATTTCCAATTGTTTATAAACATTAAACATTTTTTCCCTTTGGAAAGATGGAATATTATAGCCACCTTTGACGAACTTTTCAGATTTTTCCCTTCCCTGGTTGTCTTTCAAGCTGAGATTTTTCATCAAAATATCCTTGATTCTCTTGTTTCTTTCCTTTGACCACAGAGAAAGACAATTGTGACATGATTTATTTGGCAATTTTATAATGTATATAATATATAATGTATTTATATGCTACGTAATGTCACTTTCTTAAAGCTTGTGAGTCTGAGTGTCTGCAGTTTCTGTGAGTGAAACCAGGTATGGTATAAAGGAAGAGAGCAAATTTGGAAGCAAATCTGGATTCGTATTCTAGCATTTTACTAAATGTGGAGCATGAGTAAGTCTCTCAAACCTTCTGAAATTCAGTTTCCTCACCTACAAAATAAGGAAAGTACTATCCACTTCTTGGTCTGTTCTTGGGTTCCTGTTCCCCTTCCACTTCCCCGTTTTATCAGTCGGTGTGCGTATTTCACTCCTTGGCACTCGCCATCACTGGTGACGGAGCCCCTACTAGTTGTCAGGCATCATGCTAAGCAGTGGACATACATCTGCTGACACATTCCCACCCAAAAAACTGCAAAGGGTTGATGCTAGCATCTTCTTATAGCAGAGGACCAGACTGAGGTTCAGGGGGGTTTAGTCCAAGGCCCCAAAGCCAGTAAGTGCCAGAGCCAGAATGCATACCTTGCCTCTTTCCCATTTTATATTCATAGTTTCTTAAAGGCACAAACTATACCTGTTTAAACTGCATCATATCCTCGAACATGATCTACTAGCTGCTTTCTAAGAAGCCTCAACATTCCTTTCTGTGATTGACTATTAGGTAATTATTCCCAGTGACACATTTTCCATCAGCTAGAGATCCCAACTCTTCTTTTGATGGGTATGCTGGTATAACAAGCATGTGTGAAAAACAAATGCTCGAGGATTTTACGGTCTAACAAAGTGAAGATAAGTATAGCCTATCCAATTAATACAGATTTCCTGCCTCAGTTTACCTGTAACTCCTCATTTTGTTTTTTTATGAGAATGAGCTTCTGAGAGAGATTCTAAAAGAACTACCCCCAAGATCCCATAGAAAATGAGGTCATATTATTAAGAATAAATAGAAGCTTCTGTTGTCATTGCTAATATTCAGATACCTGCTCCACATTGTCTCATTGTTCTTCCAGCTCAAGCTACAATGGAGAACATGCCTGGAGAGTTAGATGTGGAGAGCAGGTAGAGCACGGGCTACAAGAATAGACTCAGTCCCCAGCAGTAGTGCACCCGAGAGTGAGGAGGCATTGCCCAGTGGGCCTCATCAGCTACCCAAAGATCTCTCTTCTCTTCATGACTCTTGATGGGTGTGGTTAGGCTTTTCTTAAGATTGCTGTACATTTTCTCACTTAGGCCACACTTCCTCATCTGTCAGAGGGTACTTTCCAGCATCAGTACTCAGGCAAGCTGAAGCCCGAGCCCCTTGGCCATTCAGCACGAGATCAGCTGCTGTTGATCCCAATGCTGTTGGCTTCTAGTCGGTGTCATCTACCAATCGTGCACCACCTTTTGAAACTGACTTCAAGGACTCCGGACGAGAAGTGTGGGACAAGAGCCAAAACAAGCCAAGCTAAAAACATTTGCAGATAGAGCACAGATGTGAAATCTAGATTTACACCCAACCACCATACATAAAATTAAGTGTGGATTTTAGGTAGTGACTCTATATTTTATACAATCTAGAGTGGAAACTGGGTTTGTCCCCAAGAAAATTTTGTAGAAGCTTTAGTTCTTTTTTATTTTCCCCTTTCTTCTTTCCTTCCTTCCTTGCTTCACCAAACACTGTTGTATACAGTTTAAACACTCTGTATTTTTTTATTTTGTCCCAGCCCTATGGATTGAACACTGTGATTGCATTATTAATATCCCCTTTTTCAAATGAAGAAACTGAAGAAAACTTAAGTAACATGTACAGAAACACACAAAAAGAAGCAGTTGCATCAGAAAATACATCTTTTTACCATACCATGTTGCTTCCTAGTCCAGTCTTTATATGTATATATACACACAACAAGCCTAACTTCATGAAGGAAGATAGGATCATTAGCGTTTGGATGAGGTTTGTGAGTTGCTTGAAATGGCTTTCAGCCTTTGCTGGCTTAGACTGGGAGAAAGGTGCATCTTGTTCTAGCATAGGAGCTGTAAACTAAGGAGCCTGTTTCATTCCTGAAGCAGGTGGAATAAGAAACTCCCCCCGACCCTTGTTCTCTCCATCCACATACCTAAGATGTAAAGTACATTTCATGGACTGTGCATCTTAAGGGTTTTTTTTAATCTTTAGGTTGTTTAAATGCTAATTGACTTGTGTTTTTCTTATGTACCTTGACTAAACCAAACTCTTATTCCCGAGGCTCTACTTCTCTTTTCAGACTAGTCACTGACTCACTTGGAGACTTTGGGGAGCAACTTCATTTTTTAGGTCTGCAGTTTGCTGTTTTCTAACATGTCCAGCTCTCTCCTCACTTTGCAGGGCTGCATTTTCTAAATAGGAGATGATGATATATGGAGGAAGCAATGGACATACAAACCGAAACCGCTTCTAGGTAGAATCATTTTGTTGTTTGAGGAGGCTGAGGAGTATTTTTATTACCTAATGTGAATGCAGTAAGCGGTGGGGCTGAAGACGCAAGGAGAGAGCTAGGTCACGAGAGTTTTCCTTTTGGAAACAAGAGCTAGTGAGGAAGAGAACCACATGGGCACCTCCCGAAGCTCTTCTCCTAGAATTCTGCCTCCCACCTCCCTGGCCAGTCGTGCTGAACCCCTGGCAGCCCGCTCGGGGTGCTCCGGCTTGCATCCTCCCTTTGCAGGGCCCTTTTCTCAGATTCAGCAGGCCCTCCCTATCCACAGGTTTGCTTTCTGCGGTTTCCTTACCCAGGGTCAGCCATGGTCCAAAAGCAGCTGATCCTTCCCCTGACGAGACATCAGAAGGCCGATGGCAGCCTGATGCGCGTCGTGACGCCTGTCACTCACCGCCCTTCATCTCATCACGTAGGCCTTTCATCGTCTCACATCATCACAGAGAGCCCAGCACAATAAGATATTTTGAGAGGGGCCACATTCACCTAACTTTTATGACAGTATGTTATTATAATTGTTCCATTTCATTATTTGTTATTATTATTAATCTCTTACTGTGTCTAACTGATAAGTTAAACTTTATCATAGGAATATATATATTGGAAAAAGCATAGTATATGGCGGGTTTGCACTATCCGTGGGTTCAGCCGTCCACGGGGGTTCTTAGAACGCATTCCCCCAGGGGAGAGGGACCACCGGATGGGGAAGGGGAGTGTCCTTCTCCATTTCATCTCCCTGGAGGACTCCTAGTGGTTCTCTAGGATGTAACTCAGTGGTCAATCCTGTCTTCTTTGGGAAGATGTCCCTTCTTAGGCTTCCTTGTCTGTGTTCCATTCCTCGGAAGTGTAACGATCAGTGCGGTCTTTTACTTGCTGTTTTCCTTCACAGCTGTGAAAGTCTTTAACGACTGTTTTCCTTCACAATACTGTGCATCCCTCAAGAGCAAGGAGTATTAGCTAGTCAATGCTTCTTTTGTGTGTTTCTGATACAAGGACTGTTTGTATCTCCCGTGTCTACAATGAGGCCAGTCTTTATTAAATGCCATTGGATGACAGGTATGGAGGCTGCAAACCGAGAGCATCTCTTTGTCCACCAGAGGCAGGGGCACAGACGGGAGCCAGCGAGACCAAGGCTGGTGCTGGTCTTACTCTTCTTAACTCTCCTCTCAAGATGTTGAGGGACTGAAGAGAAGAGATTTAGAACTTCTCAGGGAAGTCCAGAAAGAACCCCAGTCAGAAGTAAAATCTCACAGAAGTGACTGTGTGTCCCTAAGTACTATGAGGTCAGAGATGAGCAACCCCAGAGGAGAGCAGAGGGCCCTGAGACACAGAAGTGCAGTGGCCAGAGGGGCAGTGAAGGAGCCCCAGCGAGCCCACAGCCAGGCTGGTCCAAGCGAGGAGGCGACGTCAGCTACTGCCACTGCCAGGCTCTGGCCTAAGTGGGAGGCTTCCCCAGGTCACAGCGATGTAACCCGGGCCAGCATTTAAATCTCAGTTCCCTTATCTATAAAGAGGAAATCATAATAATGCCGCACGAGACTGTGGTGAGAATTAAGCATGTGAATGCCTACAAAACAGAGCATTAAGTAACTACTCAGTAAACATTAGCCGGCCTTCTCGCTCCTCCTTTAGCTATTATTTTCTCCAGCTCCAACACAGACTTTCTCTGGAGAGAATATGGAGTCATCATCCCTCGTGAATCAGAAAAAGGCTGGCTAACCTTTCAGCAGTCTCCTCACCTGTGGAAATCCAGGGCAAACGTCAGTTCCCTTGGGAGCCATGCTTGGCTCGCCATGAAAGAGCTCTTTTTCCCCTTCCTGTGGATCTAAAAAGTCCCTGTATTCTAGTGACTGGTGTCTCTGTCCCCTACGGAACAGGCCAGGGTCACAACTTTGTGTCACCAGCATCTAACCCAGGACCTGCCATATAGTATTTTTACTGACATGTTTACCGAAAAAGAAATGTACAAATACGTGAATTCACTTAGTGGCAGACATTTAGAATTACCAGATGAATTTCATAGTCCACATAGTGACATGCAGATTACACTCAGATGAACACCAGCACGCATTCCTAATCATTTCCTGTGCTCTCCTGGTACACTGACTTTGTGCCTCCCAGTTACCCTCTTTGAGTCACTGCTCTGTCTCCACAGTCCCTTTCCTCCCACCTCAGCAGGACTCAGCTCAAAGTCGGACACTATATATTTAGAAACTCACTGCCAGGTTTCACAGGCAACCTGCAGGGCTTAGAGAAACAGCCTGAGGAAGCCTAGCCCAGGTTCGGCTACCTCAAAAGGCAACTCTGGCTGCTGGGAGACTGGGGCCAGAACTAATTGGAATACTGCCTGGGGATACGTGCCTCTCTTTAGTCCCGATATCAACTCATCAGAGTTGTTTTTTTCCAGCAAAGTGGTTGCATAAAAACTTAAAAGCACTCCCTTGGCTTGCTCTAGGTGTTTGTACCTGTCAGACGGAGGGATAGTGTATGTACATTAAAATACTATTGTTAAATCCTCAAAGAATGTGGTGGAGGGCTTCTCAAGCCCTGTATTCCACTCACTCCCTAAGTCCCTGCTAAGTGCCAGACACTGAGGCAGCTCTGTAGATGATTCCAGACTGTGACCTCAGCATATGCTGGAGGAGTTGGAGCAGACACAGGAGCCACCTGCAGAGGTCTGACCAGAGCTCCGAGGAGCAAGGGCTCATTGAAGCCCACCCAACAGACTGGGAAACAGAATGTCGGAAACCATGCGGATTGTTTGTAGAAGTCTGAGGGTGTCCCCCTAGTACTGACCTATGAATTTGGCACTTCACTTTGAACACTGTGTCTCAGGGTGAGTTATTTTAATGTGGTTTGCTTTTAGGTTGCTAAGGAAAATCAGAGGGCCTTAACGCAAAGTCAAGAATGAATATGTAGATGAACACACAGGCACTCACCTTACCTTGGTCACTGGAACCGAGAAGGTGCCCGTCGATGAGTACATAGTTTGTAGCCTTGCTCCCAGCCAGTGCCTTCTCAGTACCTAGATTAAGTTCTCCGGCAAAGTGCAGGAAACATATATGAGACACACAGGAAACATACATTCAGATATTCATGAGATAGTCGAATTCATAGGGGAACTTTACTTACTATAGGTTGAATACATTTTTCTTAAAGAGCAGCATTCCCTCTTAGTTCTGAAAACTAATTATGAAGGACAGAGGAGAAATAAGAGGCCTAGACCCAGTCCCAAGGACTCTGTGACATTGGGAGCATCCTTTAACTTGGGTGTCATGTCACTCCTCTGCGATAGGAAGAGAGAGCTCAGATAATATCTAAGGCCCTTTCACCCCTGCCCTGCATGACTGTTACTCTTACGTTATTATTTAAGGAACTTGGCATAGAACCAAAAGAGAGCCAAGAAAAGTATTAAAGGTTTCGAACGTAAGCCTCAAAAAACAGGTAAAAAGAATTTTTTAATAAGCCCAGTGGCAATCACCAAGGCATGTAACAGAATTTTTATGAATAGAGCAGGTTCTGTAATTCCCTCTGAGACTAGCCCGAGAGAAAGGGAGCTTAATCATATCAGAAAAGATCTAGGTTACAGGGTAGGGATATGAGACACCAGAGAGGTTGTAGGGTTTCCTTATTTGGACATTTTTAAGAAAATAGTAGGTGGTTCTCTTTCTGGGACAGTTTGCAAACAGTCCTGCCTAGAAACTAGGAGCAAACTGGATCAGCATGTCTTAAGCTGTCTGCAGTGACATCCCAGAAAGCAGGTCCCACGTGCCTCACTGGTAACGCGCCTGCTCTGTGTTGAGCGGCTAGGCAGGGGACATCTGCCTTGGTCAGTGAGGAGAATTCATGAGGACAGAGCTTTGCCTGCCGCTGAGGTAAGAGCAGAAGCCGGGTGGGGCTGGAACACGCTGGGTCCTTTTCAGAGAAGGTACGTCAGGGTCGTGACCAGAGCTCCCAATGGCCCCTGGAAATAGGGGCACAGGCCTTACCCTGTCTCTGACTCATACATGCATTTGTCAGCTACTGAACAGACCGAGAACTTTTAACACAGAAAGGACTTCATCTCTCAGTTCATAGGAAAGGACATGGAGGCCCGAAGAGGCAGGGTGGAGCCCGGCCTCACGTGGACAGGTGATGGCCTTGGCCTCCCAGCCGCCAGGCTTTTAGAGCCGTCTTCTATTTCAGTCATGGTTTCCCTGGACATGTACGTGTGTATGAATTATCTGAATACCTTTATTGAGTGGGCTAATTCAGATGTTTGACATTTGTAGTTTTTGGTAAGCTTCTGTGCTGTTCCCACACTCTCGGCCAATCTTTTCCTCTCACAGCCTGTGTTCAGCCTTTTCACTGGTTCATTATTAAGCTTCAGGATTGTTTTCATTGTATTAATGATTTCTCCGCAAGTGAGCAATAATGTCTTTGTTGCATTTAAAACTTGACCCTTTGGGGTCCATGAAGCCTGTCTTTGGGAGCCCCATAACCAGAGCAGGGCTGCACATAGACTCACAGGTGGAGTGAGTGAACGAATGAATGAAGGAATGAATGAATTAATATTGAGGTAATCCTTGTAATAGTGGATTATCACTTAGCCCGTAACAATGGTCAGCTTTTTGAAAAGACCCAAAGATAACCAGAATTTTCATTAGGGGAAGGTCTGGATCTTTAAGTCCTGTGGGAAAATGTGAAATGAAGGGTAGCTGTGGATTTTCAAGACATTACCACCAGGAGTCCCGTCATCCACAGCCTGGGGAAGGAGGCAGGTGCCAAGGCAATGAAGCCTCCCCACCCTGCAGCCTGGAGTGTCCCCTTTCCTCGCAAGGGTTTGCTCTGTGTCACATCCTCAATGGCTTTGAGCAGCTTGACAGAAAGCAGGTGTCAGGGGCGTGCTTGGGGAGAGGAGGCAGGGAGACAGGCACTCCTTGGCTGGTGACAGAGCTGGGCTCTCTGTGCTATGCTACAGGCAGCTTTGGGAGCCCCTCAGTGAGGGGATCAAACCACAGCACCATCAGGTTCATTAGGTTTGCAGTAATCTGGCTGCTGGCTTCCCCTGAGTGTCTCCACGGCCGGAAATAATAAAGCGGTTGTATCTGTGCTGCGACCAACCTTCCCTGGCCTGTTCCTACTGAGTTTATCTCCAAGACCGCAGAGATAAGAGTTCTGCACTCCAGAACAGCCCTTGAGAGGATCAGTGTACCTGTAAAGAGAGAAAAGACAATCTAAAGGAGATTTAACTTGACAAAAGAATTCATGAGACAGAATCATCCTTTATATTGAAACTTTGGAATATCTATATCCATAGAGAAATTCCAAGAATATGTAGTAAATTACTCATAGTTAGATCCCCTAGAGTGGTCTGCTTTGTAAAATGAAGATGACAGGATTAAGTGGAAGCAAAGTCACTTCCTTATCTGATATAACTTTATTACAATGGGTTTTTAAATATCGTATGGGTATTTTATTTTACTTGGGAGTCCAGTGTATTTTATATCTCACTTCTTTAGTCATTATTGCAATATGGATGGTGTTCTGCGTTACATGTTGTCGTGGATCCCTCACTGCTCACTGAAGTGTTTGGAAGGTGTACAGTTTTCTGTACAGTTTTCCTCTGGATGTGTACTGAAATCATTGAGGTAAAGCTAGGAATTTGGGCCCTGAATTTCCAGTTTTACTTTACCCACCGTGTCAAGTTGCAGGAAAGTAGGGCACATTCAGAGTCTCCTGACAGTGTGACGCCGGGTCGCAGACGCCTCCTGACCCTGCAGTCATAGAATTGGGCATCGATGTGTTGAGTCGAAATGCCAGCCAGTTCAGTGCCGCCACCTTGCAGAAATGATTCCAGCCCGTGAGCGTCTCGCTCTGAATGGGCCACCTTTTTCCAGCCTTTCTGCTGCTTCTCAGTATCAGTTAGGAAACTCCGCAGAGAAAATTCAGCTTGCATTTCTGCATTTATTTTAGAGAACATACTTCCTTCTGTAAATTCTACATCACTGTGCTCTACAGTAACCTCCTAAAGATGGCTTCTGTATTCAGACTTCAGGGAACTTGAGTCAGGTGCATTTATTACAAGTAGTCATTATCAGAAATTTCCTGTCACTACTGTTCTGGGAAATACCAGCCTCCTTTAAGCATGGGGCTCAAAACTCACCAAAAGGAATGAGCAGGTTTTGTGGCCTTTGCAGTTCAAGGGGTTGATATTTTTATGACTTTAAAAATAATACTATAAAAATGAACAACTGGTACTTTCCTTGGCCAAATGTCTTGGGAATTCTATAACTATTGATTTACTAAATGTAAGTGGTCACAGAAAAACTAGCAGCCAGACGTGACTTAGATGAATTGTTTGAGATTTGTCTCAGATGTATGATTTGGGCTTTGGTTCAGTAACAGGGTTCCAAAACTCACCACTGCTTTGCAAGAGACCTTGAAATGGTTCCTGGCAGGTCATAGTTAGACGATGCAGTCACTAAAAATGGATGAAGTTGTGGTATGTGCACACACGCAATGGAATATTTTTCAGCCATGAAAACGAGGATATCCCACCATTTGCAACAACATGGATGGAACTTGAAAGCATTATGCTAAATGAAATCAGACCGACAGAGAAAGACAAATACTGCATGATCTCACTTACATGTGGAATCTTAAAAATACCCAAACTCACAGGAAGAGAGATCAGATTTGTGGTTACCAGAGGCAGAGGGGACGTGAAGGGAGAATTGGAGGAAGGTCATCCAAAGGTACAGACTTGCAGTTGTAAGATGAATAAGTACTAGGGATTAATGTACAGCATGACTATAGTTAGTACTGTTGTATGACATATAAGAAAGTAAAGAATAAATCCTAAGAGTTCTCATCACAAGGACAAAACTTTTTCCTTTATTCTTTCCTTCTTTCTCTTCTTTTTATCATATCTCTATGAGAAGATGGATGTTAGCTGAACCTACTGTGGCTATCATTCCTCAATATATGTAAATCAGACCGTTATGCTGTACATCTTAAACTTACACAGTGATGTATGCCAATTATTTCCTGATAAAACAAAACACAAGGCGGGTGAGACTATACTTAATGCCAAACAGATGAGCAGAATCGAAGAAACTGTTCGTTCATGCCCTCAAAGGGAAACACCTCCTCCTCTGCTGTCCCTGCAGCAGCCTCTCCAGAGTCTGCGGCCAGCATGGTGCGGGTAATTTGCAAGCCAAAATTCTCACCAGTTATCCTTAAGAATTGTACTAGTGTTATTAAAACCCACCCGTGAATTAAAATGGGTGTCTTTTTCCCAGGCAAACACATTAACAGACTGTGGGTAGAATGCCTAGTATTTGACTTGAACCTCAGCACTCTTCTTCCTAGAAACGGCCTCATCTGCATGGCTTCACATCGCCTGCATCCTCTTCCCGCTCCTCTGCTTCTTGACGGTGCTGCCATTTGCACGTTTGTTCCATCAGTTAAAGGGTTCTTCCTGGTAGGGACAGGAATGGCCCCGTTAATGGTGCCTCCATCCTTGTCCTGCTCTGCTCACCAGCAACCGCAGTTACAAACTCTGGCCTGGCATTGCCTTGAGAATTTGCACATAGACAAAGTATTTCATCTCACTGGACCTTCAGTTTCCTTATCTGTAAAATGAGGGAGTTGTGATAAATTATTTCCTAAGGCCCTTCCATCTCTGAAAGTTGGGTTGTTTTTCCAGGACATTCTGCTCATCCTGATGTTAAAAGAGACCCCCTCCAGATACCTATTCATGTTTGGGCCCTAAACAGCAAACACTATCACAGCGACTTAGACGGTTGACTATTCCTTCTCCCGTTTCATCTTTTAAACCAATTCAGTCTACTCTCCTTTGCTTTTGCTATTAAATCACTGAAGCGTTTTGGAGTTTTAAATTTTGAAGGCTCCCTGAGTTGATCCTCTCCATTCGCAAATCTCTTAGAAAAATATGGTCACCCAAATGCTCTGGCTGTTATCTTGGTTTAAAAATCACATGGTTTTCAAATTATACTCCCCTCCCCTTCCTAGGTCTTTCATTTGAATGGGCAATGCAATTTTTATGCTAAAAGATTTTCTCCACTTTTTCTTTGTACCATGATGTTTAGATTTCCTTTCCCACTCAACACTGTACTTCTTTCACTTCTTGACCCTTAAAATACAGGCCTGTTGCAGTGTCCTCTGCCTTCACTTGTATTTCACCACTCTCTTTGGGTGCTCTAAAATCTCAAACACTTTTACCAAAGGATAGAGGCTAAGTTTAGATTCAGATCTAAATCTCATTCATTTTCCTTACCTTTAACATTGTCTCATGTTTTCAGGGTAACTAGGTCAGTAGGTCAGTTGAGATGTGCCTCCCCTGAAATGAAGAGCAATACCTGGCTTGTACAAAGGCATTCAGAAAATATTTGTAGATGAATGACTTTACCTCATAATCCCATGAACTTCCTTGAACCTAGAAGTGTAAGACATTTAAAAGCAAGAAGGGCCAGCCAGATGAAGAGCTTTAGGCCAGATTTTATGAAAGATCTTGCTAAAATAGGATGGGGGTAGCCTTTTGTTACTGCACAGATGGAGTATTGGTAGAGAGTACAAAGGAGAGCCAAGCCAAGTCAGTCACAAGAATGTAGTGAAGTGTACAACATTACTGATTTCTTAAAACAGAAGCCTTGACTTCTTAACGTATGAAAACAAAACCTTTCTAAGCTAGAACACCTAGACAGGCTGTCTGTGTTACAGTTTTTTAAATCTCCTGTAGACTATACATATTAAAGAGGCTTAAGGAAGTAATTGCTGAGTGAATGAATGGATGGATGAAATGAGTGTCTAACAGGAATGTGAAGGCATAGAACCTGAATAGACAGTATGAGGAGAGGAGAAAAGACTTGCGAATTGGAATCCTGGTGCCCCTCTACATGGCTGTGGGATCTGAGATATGTATCTTAACTTCTCTGAGCTTCTGTTTCCTGCTTTATAAAATGGGATTATATATATTTATGCCATCAGCCTTCACTGAGGGACATTATAAGAAACACAAAATTTGTGTTTACTGCCTCCCATGAGTGTCCTCTTCTTGAGGGTGAAGGTGTTTCTATCAGATCTCCGCTCTGCTGCCCTAAGAAAATTGGGTGATTTGGATAAGTGTTAGGTAGACTGAATTGTGTAACTGATAATATTTCCCTTTCTGCATTAGCTTCTAGAGAACTTGGAGCTAGATTTCAGCCTTCTTCCAACAAAACGTGCAGTCTCAACCATGGATTTGGAGTATTAAGTCTCTCCCCTGCTATCATCCTATTTTACCTATGCTTATTTCTCCTTCTTAACAATTGCATGATTTTATTTGTTTAGTTTTCAGGTTTGGATACATCTGTAAACTGGCTCAAATTGTTTTTGGAACAAGGCTTGGTGGAAAAAAAAGAAAGGAGGGAGGGAGGGAGGGAGAGATACAGGTGGCCAGACAAGACAGACAGACCAGAACAGGAAGGGAAGGGAGCGTTGAAGGCAGGAAAATCGGCTGGGACCTGTCTCTGAGTTACTGTGATGTAGAAGTGAAATCTCATTTGCTTATACAATTAAGGTCTCAACCGTTTCTGCCTTCCCTCAGAGAACCCAATGAACCAATACCTTTTTAGACACATAGGGCAAATAGTAGGTACAATAAAAAAATTATTGATAATAAAATGTATTTTTAGAGGAATTGAAATAATGTCAAGATATGTAATTCTACAATCAAATAGTGCTCCCTGGACAAGAAGTGGGGGAGTGGAGGCAGGAGGCCATGTGGCTTCTTCAACAAAGGCTCTCAGAGTTGCTATTTTTGTTTGCTTTTATATACATGGAAGGTTTCTGTTAGCAATGGGTTGGTTGGGGAAACAGCAGTTCAAAACGGCTGATATGTGCACATGACGAGCTAGTAAGCAGGAGGGTAATGGATTTGGATTTGTAGAATTGAGTATGATTCATTTTTGGTCCACAGACATAAGTGTTAAAACTGTCCCCTTTTATCTGTGGTGGTTAGTTGCCACTGGGAACAGTATACCACTCTAGAATGATTTGAAATATAGAAAATGAAATGTCCATTTAAAAGAAAATCCTGTAACAAATGTATTTTGAAAAATCATTAACTCCATTAAAATGTCCAAGATATTATTATGCATAAAAATATCCAATCCTCCATATTCCCATCCCACTCATCTCCTCCCCACCAGGAAATCCAGGAAGCTTTAATGAAACTTGTATTCGAAACACGCTGGTGTGGATTGGCTAGGGAATTAAGACTATATAATCCATTTTCTGTTTCATTCTGTGTCTGCCCACTAGAGGGCAGCAATGATGCACCTGGAAAGCAAACAACTCCAGTACTAGCACTCAGCAAGACTAGCCTTTTTGAACAGAGAACACCTAAAAAGTCCCTCTGAGTCCCATACAGGAATTACTAGAGGGTCAGATTCCCTTCCTCCTTTCCTTAATATTTACCGAACTTTGATAACTCCCTTTAAAGTTATAAAATTTATCTGTTTGGCTTGGCCACACATATTAATTTTAAATACAAACATGGTGTCTCTACAAAAGACATTGATGCAGAAGCTAAGCCTGTTAATTGTGTATTGCTATGTAACAAACTACTCCAAACCTTAGTGACTTAAGACAACTATCACTTTATCATCCCTCTCGGTTCTGTTGGTTGACTGGGCACAGCTGGGCACGTCTTCTGCTCCGTGTGACGTTGAGTAGGACCCAGATGGCCTGGAATTCCCAACATGGCCTGGCAGTTGACTGTCAACCAGACCACCCAGTTCTCCTTCATTGGCTTCTTCATGTGGCTCGGACTGTCTCAGAGCATGACAGCTGGATTCCAGGAGGGAACACCCCAAAACCCCAGTGAGCCATCCAAGAGGAAGGAAGCAGAGGAGTGTGGTCCTAGACATGACTTTGATTGCCTTCCAAATGGTCAAAGTGGGCACAGATGAGCCAGGACCCAAGGGTGGGGGAGAACCACCTCCACCCCTGATGTGAGGAGGAGTCTGCACGCACAGGGAGGGCAAGAAAAGCGAGGGCCTTCTTGGGGACCGCCAGATGGAGGACTGAGAATAAGGCCATTGCTTACACTTTGAAGACAGTTATAAGTTATGAGGGTTGCAGAGGAATATTGCATCATTTAACACATGGGAATCACTTCTTAATGCGGTCCTTTAAGGATGAAGCTGCACAGTAGCCATTCCTCATGTTCTCCCCGCTCTGCAGATTTGGTGTCTACAGCAATAAAAAACATGGCCAGAGGATCAGTGTCGGACGAAGAAATGATGGAGCTCAGGGAAGCTTTTGCCAAAGTTGGTGAGTAGACCTGACACCTCAAGTCACGCAGTTCTCTTCCTCATGGAACAGCTTCAGGACAGATTCAAACGGTAACATGGGCAAAACAGCGGAAGTGACAGGAATACAGTGGAGTTGGTTAGAGGAGCTGGGGGAACTTACTTTTGAAAGTGACTTTAAGAAAATTACTTCTTTCTCTGTCAAAACGTAGAATATGGACCTTTTCTTACCTGTAGCTTTTCCTGGAAATGGCCCCTAATTCTCATCTTTTTATTGTTTCCTTCCCTTGTTTTCTCACTATTCCATACTTTTGCTTGCTCGGTATCTCCAAGCCTGTGATTTATTTCTGAATGTCTGTTCAGATCCTGTTGTCAGAACCTCTGATTTGAAATCGTGATTCTTGAGTGTCAGAAATGATGCTCATGCCCAGATCCAATAGTCACGGGCCTCTTGTGAGATTCTGACCCTTGTTTGGGGTCAGGCTAGGACCTCTGAATGATTGCCTCCCCTGCCCTCGCCTCTCCAGGCTGTGAGCTGAAATGCCCCGAGACTTCAGCTCCACATTTGCCTTACAGATACCGATGGCAACGGGTACATCAGCTGCAACGAGTTAAATGACTTGTTCAAGGCTGCTTGCTTGCCTCTGCCTGGGTACAGAGTGAGAGAAATCACAGAAAACCTGATGGCTACAGGTGATCTGGACCAGGATGGGAAGATAAGCTTTGATGAGTTTATCAAGGTGAGTATGAGGCAGAGTACCAAGAGATACATTTGAAATTTGGAACTTGAATTCAAAAAAAAATCCTGTGATACATTCCCATCCTCCTTGCTTCAACATTACATACCCTTCCCTTTGTGGCTTTCTTGATCACAGATTGGGTTTCTAAAGATGCATTATATTTTTGCAGGTTTTTCATGGCCTAAAAAGCACAGAAGTTGCCAAGACCTTTCGAAAAGCGATCAATAAGAAAGAAGGGATCTGTGCAATCGGTGGTACTTCAGAGCAGTCTAGTGTCGGCACCCAGCACTCCTATTCAGGTAGGCTGTCCCGATGGGTGCAGAGCGGAGGCAGAGAGCGTGCTGGGATGTGGGGAGGGTGGGAGGGTAGCAGAGAGGAAACCTTGTAGAAAGGATCCATGCCTTTTGGGGTTACAGATTCTAAACTTGGTGTTCAAACCTAAGGGGTGCAGTGAGAGCCAGGCACCAACACAAATTTATTGACTACTGTTTATTTGGAGCTTTATAAACTACTCTGTTAATACTGTTCACCACAGAAACTACTTTGAGTTTGTTAACTACTGTGTGTTAGTGGGCCATTTCTAGGGGCATAAATATAGGAGGAGCATTCCTAGTTCAAGGTAGGGTCCAAAACACAGTAATCTCACCAGGACTTGAAAAAGACATTAAAGGTTGTAAAAATTCCTTTGTAAACCTTAAGGACAAAATGAGCCCCTCAAGCTTCTTCCTCCAAACTTTATGATTATTCTCGATGCCTGCTGGGTCGTCAAAAAAAATGCTTTCACAGACTTGGGAGAAGGTTGTGTATTTATTCTGAAGGCTGCCATCCAACAGCCTTAATGGAAACTTCTACAGGCTGGAATGGTGCAGTAATTCAACAATTCCCAAATTGAGTCTTCAAAACATTAGTTGATCTGAAAGGTAAATTCACATTTAAGCACCGCCTGTAATTGTGAAGACATAGTTAAGGTTTTTATTTTTAATCACAGAAATTTTCACAGCCTTTTACTATGTAAATGTACATTACAAATCTTTAAGACAGTGATTTGTTATGCAGTGTTTCCCATACTCTTGTGACTGGGGATTTTTCTGAGTGACATTATTGTTTTCAATGATATGCAATCTGGGAAATGTGATGCTGGGCTATCAGGCATAACGTGAGATTTTATTCGAACTTCTAAAATCAAGTTCTGGCAGCTTTACTGGTAGGGAAGAAAGATTATATCACAAGTGATTTCATTTCATAGCAATTTTATTGTAATTTTATAAAGCTCAAAGGTATTGCAAGGATTGTCTGTGACATCCACATTTAAATCAGCTGGGCTAAAGGCAGAACCCTGAGTTTTATCCTGTAAGCACTAGACCACATTCATATTTAAGTTGCATATAAATATATTTTTTTATTATTTATATCTATTTGCATATATAAAAATAAAGATAAATGCTTCTAAATAGTGTGTTTATACATATTTACGCATACATATTACACATACATATATATAGCTTCTAAATTTGCTTCCTGTATGTTTTATGACTTGGAATGAACAGAGATCCTATATCCGTTTCCCAAGTTCATCTAAGGTTTTTGAATGTTAATAAATGTGATGTTAGATGATAGGATAATGGACCAGATAGCCTTTCAGTGTCTCTCCTGGGCATGAGAACCTAAGATCCATGTGCATATTTTAGCTTACATCAGATTTTCACTTTGCAGATAAGTCATTGTAATCATTTACTTTGCAGAGGAAGAGAAGTATGCCTTTGTCAACTGGATAAACAAAGCCCTAGAAAATGACCCAGACTGTCGGCACGTCATCCCAATGAATCCAAACACAAACGATCTCTTCAGTGCTGTTGGGGATGGCATTGTCCTTTGGTAAATAACATTTCCGTCTTGGTTTCCAAACGTTTCCCTAGAACTTTCTGTAATACCAACAATTCATTGTGTTTATTCTAGGCATAAACAAAAATTTTGGGTGCTTAATTGGACCCATAATGCTTTTCTGGACTTTGACTTGGCAGGTCCAGGAAATGAACTAATTTCAAAAGCAACTTAAAATGAGAAATGTAAAAGTACTATTGCTTGGGTGGAAGAGAGGGATGCACAGTATAGAGACAATCACAAGCATGGAGATATAGTATGACAAGGCCAAAAGCAATTATTTTGGGAATATATGCCACTTTGCTTCATTTGAATGTGGACTACCATGAGAGTGGAGAGATTTGATAATCGCAGCCTGATAATTGAAGCAGTGCAGTGAAAGTCCTCAAGCAAAGGGCCTTTTGAGTGGGGCACGTAAATACACAACTCAAATGTTGAGGGCACCAGGGAAAGGAGGGATGTGTTCTCTCCATGGGGGCCTGTAACCACAGCTGGTCAGTTCAGGACTGTGTCTTTGAAATGCCTCTGCAACTCTCACTTTAGCAGTTTCTCTGTCATTATAAGACATGGTGTCAGTGAAAAAGCTTGAAATACCCGGTCACAGGTGGGCTCAGGAGTTGAAGGGAAAACAGATGGGCAAGACTTTGTGTGCCCTGTCCTCTGAAATGACCAGAGCAATTATGTTCCTGATATTTTACTTATTAGAGCTCACCATCAGAGTTCAGTTTAAAAGGGTTAAACTGATTAAAAAAAAAAAGACACCCAAAACCTAGGCTACAGGACCAAGTCCTGACTCCTCAGTTTGGACCCAATACCCTCCATCGTCTGCCCTCCATCTCCTTCTAGTTTTACCTCCCAAGACACCACATCTCAGGTACCCAGCCCCAGGGGACTGAGTGAATCAGCAACTACACTCACTCTTCCTCATACACACTCTGGTTATATAACTTGGAACTATGGTTTTGTCTTTTATTTTCCTTTGTAAAAATGCCCTTCCCCATCCTCTCCTCCTAGATGAATCCATCTATTATGAAGTTTTTGGCCTGTTTCAACCCCCAGTGATCTCCCCTCACTGAGTGCTTGACGCATATACTCTTTGTGATACTTTGGGAACCATTATAATGTCCTGCTTGGATGGTTATGTAATGTTTCATATCCATATATTTTGTCTCTGTAACTTGACTATAAGCTTTTCAAGGGCAGGGATATTTTATTCTTACTAAACTCACCCCACCACCATCTCCTGGAGCTTATAGTTCACTACTGGCTTCATATTTTTCAAATAATAATTCAGGCATTTGTTTTGCCTAAATGTCAATAAGGTGCCTTTATTTAAATATATATACATATGAAGATATGGAAATGCATCTTTAAAGAACAACCACAGAAAAAGGTAGTTGCTTAAAAATTGTTAGGAAAAAATGTTAATACTGATTTCTCTTCTCATTAAAAAAAGGAAGAGTCACAGTCAAGTTTATTGTCCTTTGGTTTTGTTGTTCCTCTGGATTTTTTTTCACCTTCTTTATATAAAACTGAGGTAACTTAAGAACATTTTTTTATGCCCCATTGAAGGTTAAACCAATGCTAACTGGGTAAAATCAGTTTTTCATGAATGACAACTGCTTGTTTTGGATGCCTGATCAATGTATGAAATACTTAAATGAGAACTTTCTAAAGCACTGATATAGTAATGACTGTGGAAGGGGATAAAGTATCAAACAGTTAAAGGCACAGGGTTTGAATATGTGTCAAGTAGAAATTTAGACTATGTAAGCTCAAAGTGCGTAAAGAGTCTTACATACAGGGGACAGTTTTCAACACATGGAGGATTTGCTTTGGCTCTCCACCCAGAGTTTCCTAATGCGCTAAGGGAATCAAGATAATTTTGTAGTTTTTTAGGTCGGTGAATGAAGTGGGGTCCTTCCTGCTTCTGTATATTGGTATGACTTCAGGAACATTAACCTTTTGTACAGATAGTTTGAATCAGGTCAAAACTGCATATAACTGATTTTAAAGTTAAACTCAGGGCAGCACAAATTATGTTGCCATCAGGTTTGCTTATGGTATTGCTTAAATTTAAACTCAGTGTTACTGGATTTTGTTATTCCAAAGCCTGCTTTTTTTACTTTAAATGTTTCACTTTCAGTAAAATGATTAACCTGTCAGTGCCAGACACAATTGATGAAAGAACAATCAACAAAAAGAAACTCACCCCTTTCACCATTCAGGTATGTCTTCCTTCCATTACCTTAAGAGAGGATTGTGTTTGGAATGAGTGGGCACCATAACTTCAGGTCAGTCCTTTGCAGGTGCTCAGATGTTATTTCCAAAGCCCAGGTTTAGGGCTGGTGATTTGGCAGGGCTGGTGGGAATGTGGGGATACATTTCTGTTTGGGATTTTATTAAGACAACAGTGGGCAGGGGAGGAGGGAGAGATTGGTGGGTGTTAACAGCTGGGGACTCTTGTTTTGGCCACTTAGGAATAAAATTTACATTGGCTAAAGTTTAACTCAGACTTTCTCTAGTAATTTATCTTTGAGCTGATGTCAAATATGCAGCATTTTTGCTGAAAAGATAACGCCTTTCTAACAAGTGAGGGGGTGAAAAATGGGAAGTGGTCTGGCAGCCTTCATGGCAGCATTGGGCACAGTTCTCCAGTGTGATAAATGTAACTTGCTTTTATGCCTTCAATTTGTTGATGAACTGGGACAGTAGCCAGTAGTAAGAAAGCTGTATTTCTATGTTATATTCCAACATATTACCATTATTGTAATTCTCTTACTCAGAAACCATGTCTCACTTCTTAAATCACAATGTATTGTGTCCAGTTCGGATTTAAGCAGTGCCGTGTACTGTTACAATGGTAGTCACCAAAGTGAGAAAAGTGATTAAACATATATGAACACATTTAATGTTTAATTTAATCTTGATGTTACATTTTAATCTTGGCCGTAAGTAGGAATGATATTTTTCACTCATCACTT
Source organism: Smutsia gigantea (assembly GCA_032199065.1). NCBI lineage: Eukaryota > Metazoa > Chordata > Mammalia > Pholidota > Manidae > Smutsia > Smutsia gigantea. The sequence goes on from JAVSCE010015315.1 coordinate 155,547, forward strand.
AAGCTCTACATGAGAGCAGAAACCCCCTTTTGTTCAGCTAGTCCCCTTCCCAATTTGCTGGTGGTCTGTGTTTTGTTTTGCTTTGTTTTTAATTTGTCAACAAAACAACCCTGCATATGTCTGACTCTGATATCTTCTCCTTTGTGGACCCAAGAATTGTATAAAGATTCTAGGCTAAAAATTTCATTGACTCTTTTCCACTTGTATGTTAGTTACGTAAATTATTATCAGTTTTGAAAACTGTGTGTGTGTGTGTGTGTGCACAAGGTCCCCAGATACTATGGGTACTGAATAAACTGCCCTAGTGAAATTACTCCATCTTCTCCAGGAATTTGATCTGTCTCTTTCTCATTCCCTTAATACTCGGACTGAAAGTCAAAAAGCTATTCTGTTACTCTCTTTTGTGACCTTGATTTACATCAACAATTGTGTTATAAATGATAGCCAGTGACAGGACAATGACTACCGCAGTGGAGCCCTTTATTTCTGGCTGATGAGCGTGTTGATTGTGTGTGCTCCGTCACAGAGCAAAGTGGAAAAATATAAGACTCCATATTAGCTTCGCCCTGAAGAGAATGTTCCTTTGGCTCAAGGGGCTGGTTTGATTGCATATGCACTGCATAGGCCCAGTGTCTGGGTTACCAGACTTTCCCTTCTAGTGACTGCTTTTTCTCAATGTTAAAATCTAGTGAAGACCAGGGCTCTAGACCTGTGCCCTTCCCAGAAACAAAACATTGTTGCTGCTGCCAATCAGGAATTATCATTTGGCATCTGCATAATCAAAAACAAAACTCGCACACTTCTCCTCCCGCAGGAGAATTTGAACCTGGCTCTGAACTCTGCCTCCGCCATTGGGTGCCATGTGGTTAACATCGGGGCGGAGGACTTAAAGGAGGGGAAGCCTTACCTGGTCCTGGGACTTCTGTGGCAAGTCATCAAGATTGGGTTGTTTGCAGACATCGAACTCAGCAGAAATGAAGGTATGACAAAGATCAGGCATTAAAGACATAACTTTTATTACTGCATATGTTGGGGGTGTAGGTGGAAGATGTCAGGACTAGTCAAGCTCAGATCCTCAATTCAAAAAAATTACAGTTATATTGAATCCATTGTATTAATATAACAGATTCTGTCCACACTGAGCAGACTTTTCAAACTACAGAGCAAAAGCTTTTTAAGACCACAGGCTAATAATAATGCTTATTTAAAACCTATAGCTCAGTCTAGCTGCCTGGGACTTTGACCTCAAGAGCTGTCCTGAGTTCACTTTGTCTTAGACACTTTGTGATAAATTAGACTCCTTTCAATGTGTATTTTATGATGTGGTTTACATTCATACGCTGCAGTGTTAACACTGGATTCGGAGAAACTTCGCATGTTTCCTGCCAAGACTAAAGAAAATTAAATTTAGGGTTTCCAAGTTCTCAGCTAAACATTGTAGCTCTAAATAAATCCTATCTGCTCTCAGCATCCTATCTGCCTTCAAACAAGTACAGCCCCATCCTGTAAACAAAAGTAGTTAACCTTGATAGTATGATACTAAACACAAATTTTACCATTTAGTTTCCCATTACAGATCCTACCAATATTAAATCTGTAGTTAAATTCTGATCTTTAGTTATATATACTTTTAATTTATATGTCTAAATCACAATAACCAGTGAAGAATCCTGGGGTGACATTTTAAAACCAACATATTAAATATAATGCAAAGGAAAAAAAGCAAATGGGGAACTTTGAATCCGCAAGAAAGAATATTGATCTGCAAATAAAGGCCTCAGCTAAATTTAAATCTAGCTGAGCAAAAATATTTATTCATCTGGGAAACTTAGAGGAAAGAGTTGATTACACTTTTTGAGATGCTTCACTTACGCAGGTAAGCATTTGAGATCTAAAACACCTATGGGAACAGAGAAAAGGAGACATTGCCATTATTACACAATTGATCTCTTAAAAGCAAAAATGCCGTCGTATCATGAAACGTGGTCTGACAGATCCAGTGGAGCATTCTGAGCGGACAGTCTTGGGCATTTCTGCGGCGCTGCCATGGTGTTCTTAGGCACAGCCCTGGCACTCCTTGATGCCTTGTCTTCTCCCTCTGAAGAGTGGGGGTGATAAATGAGCCCCTGATACCTTACATCTCTTTTCAGGGAATAATGATCGAGTGTTTATTCCTTGGGAAAAACATGACCTCCCCAGAGAGATGATGTTGCTAGCTTTGGCTTTCTAGCAGGGCTCAATGAAAATTATAACTAATCCTCTCAGTTATCCCTGTATTTACTTCTCCTCGGCTTTTGTACCTCTTCAGCTCTGATTACTCTTTTGAGAGAAGGAGAGAGCCTGGAGGATCTGATGAAACTCTCGCCCGAGGAGCTCCTGCTCAGATGGGCTAATTACCACCTGGAAAACGCAGGCTGCAACAAAATCAGCAACTTCAGCACGGACATCAAGGTAGGAGGAGGGTCCTTCGAACAGGACCAACTGCAGCCGTAAAGGGGAATTGGGGTGTTAATGGCGAAGAGGCAGAAGTCTTGGGCCAGGTCCCTGCCTCGGCCCCAGTGTTAGTTCGAGAGTTGCTGCTGCTGTTTTGGAGCCATTTGCTCTTCTCAAAGAGTCCACCTGCGGCTCTAGTTCTGAGTCACATGCAAACCGTCCCCCAGGTCCTTGCACCTGCAGTATCAAATGGAGATGAGTCTCCCTGGGCATTTCAGTAGCAGGAAGTAGAGGGAAGGGGGACAGTGAGAGGAAGGGCAAGAGAAAGACTGCTTTTCAAGTACAAAGAGTATGTAATGTCACACTGATTTTATCAATGAGCGCATCAGATGGGGGTGCCTTTAAAACAATTAAAGAGGATCACTCTTCTAATTCTGCTAGTAATGGTATACTGTGTGTCAGGCACTATTCTAACTTTATACGTGTATTAACTCATTTAATCCTCATAACAAACCTTTGAGATAAGGGTTATTATTCCCTCACTTTACAGATAAGGAAACTGAGGCAAACAGAACTTAAGTAACTTGTTCAAGTTCACTTAGCTGAGTGAGGTCAGAATTCAAATCCAGCAGTCGGCCTGCATGGTCCCCATACTTGACCACCGTGCCTACTGCTTCTGAAAACAATCGTGCCTTTCTTAGAAGTTTTTCATTTGTAGAAACCAGAGTTGATTTTAAAAGATAATGATTCTGGAAGCCATCTACAATGAGAATTTACCCCAGGGCATGTGGAAGACTATCAGTTCTGCAATAGAGATGCAAAAGGGAAAAGGCTGAAGGAAGCACACACTGTGGTTTTCAAGTTTGGGAAGAGTTCCATGCCAAGGTGAAAGGAAACAGCTGCTGGCATTGATGACAGGTAGACGGTAGACCGAGTTAGAAAGATTTTAAGGAGCAAAATAAATATTGTGAGATGTGGGGATAGGGCATGAGCGAAACATTTCAGTCTTCACTTCCTCAAAAGTTAAAGAAATTTTCTCCAAAGAGAAAGAGTCAGAGGAAAGGTCACATGACTCACCAAGAGCTGAGCCAGTCTTACAATTATTTGAGTGACAGCTGCCCCCTGCTGTGGACTCAATGGCTTTTAGAATTCAGAGTCTGTCAGGCATGGTGCCAGTTAGAGTGAAGCTTCTAGATGGGAAATCCCACATTCCTTAGGACCTAAACTAATAATGTCAGTTGATTTTTCTAACTAAATAACTTTCACTGGTAATTAACAGTCTTCTAGCACCGCTAACCACACAGGGATTTAACAGGAGCTGGACAGCTTTATTTCCCTTTGTGCTGAACAGTAAAGCTCTGCAGTTGTTTCAGCCAAAATTTCAAGCTTTCCAGCCAAAATTAGGCTGCTTGGTCTGAGCCAAAGGTTTACCTGATTTCCCATCAATAAAAGCTGATGTTCTTTAGAATAATTACCCTTTTTGACTTGGGAAGTAGCTTATGAGATAGGAGCTGGCAAGCTGAGCCCTTATATAGTGGTTGTGTCCTTTCTCAGGGAGCAGCTGCATCCCGCCTTAGGTCAGAGCTGTGATGTGTATGTCTGAGCATCCAGCAACTTCACAAGATGCCCTTAACTCAAAGTCAGCACAGGAGGGGAGAATACCCTCCTAGAGTGAGGGAGAAGGGTTTATTAGGGCCAGGTAAAATGACGGGACTCTTTGCAAAGCTAAACAGATATAACATGTGGTAGGCAGATTGTATTTGTCTCTCACACCTGCATGGAACTTTCACTGACTTCAAAATAGCTACAGCAAAAAGTAAGAGAAGGGGAGGGTAGAAAGGAGAGATGAAAATCGGTTTCCCCAGGTGCAACGTCAATGGCTGGATTTCTCTAGTTCTCATCTTTCTAATGCCACAAGTGGTGAGCATACCTCTGTTCTCCCCAGGCCCTACCCAGGTTTAAAAACAGAGCAGCTGCTGGTTTTTCAGTCTTTAAGAGAAATTAAGATGCCTTTCAATTATTTAAATGAATTACCTGAAAATCTGTATCCTTTTATTGAATGTGAATAAATTTATAATTTTGAGACTATGATTCTGAGAATTCTTTTTGCCAATGCACATATTTTTAGAATCTAAGAAAAAAATGAGAATTTAATGTCCATATCCAATCTGCTATAACTAAATTTAACCATTTTTCCAGCTTTTCAGTAAACATTAAATGCACATGTCATCTTAATTTCATGAAGGCTGCTTGTTAATACTTTTAACCTTCTGTCTTTGAAATCTTTATTTTTATATTGCTGATTGTGCATTTAAATGTATTTTTAAACTCTGCTTTAAACTTCTGCTTCCTTTTTCTGTCACTTTTTTTTTACTTAAACCTTAGCTGACTGACTTCTACAGCAATATAAAGGTATATATATTTTCCTGTATACAATTTAAAACATGTAAATGAATTGTTTTTCTCCCCTAAGAACAACAGAATAGTATTTGCCTCTTTGGGATGCCTTTTGTGTAAGTCCTATATTTTTAATTGTGATATTCTTTTTAAAAAGAAAGGCAAACAGAATATGTAAACAGACAAATAGAAAATTCATATTAGTGAATGTCTCCAGCTTTGGTGATTAAGTTGCATTCTTGAATGATAGCCGAGTAAGAAATAAAATATGTTTGCTTTGGGGAAATTATTGTCTTGCTAAGTGTGTAATTAGCTGTGCTGTTTTGAAATTGTAATTTCTTAATTTCTCACAGGACTCCAAAGCTTATTACCACCTGCTTGAACAGGTGGCTCCAAAAGGAGATGAAGAAGGTGTTGCTGCCATTGTTATTGACATGTCAGGACTAAGGGTAAGGCCATGTCCCAGCTTGTGTGTAGAGAACGGGCTGCTGTCTTTGTGTGGACAGTTCCACTGCCTTGTGTGACCCTGACTCTGTGTTCCAGGAGTGGACAGCTCTGCTTAAAGCCCTGTTAAAACTGTTCAAACTGTTAACAGTTTTGGATAATAATCATGGAAAGTTGAATCTGGAAATAAACATTAAGGAAAGAAAGAAACTAATACCAATTAAATGCAGCACACCATGCTAGGCATTTCTGTGTATGTCTCATCATTTAATGGTCTCTATACCCATAAAGGAAGTAGTATTATTTCCATTTTTGGATACCTAAGTATTATTTCTGGAAATAGATGGGATATGCATACAAATAAATTCTTACTTTAGCAACAGAAAAACTGAGACTCAGAAGGATTAATTAATATGGCTAAGATGATATGACAGATTGTTGGAAGTTATTTGCTCCAAGGCTGGGGTCTCTTTCTCCTGGTAATAAGATGACAACATCCCACTTGCTGAGTTCCTCCTATGTGCCAGTTACTGTGCTAGGCATGTTGCATACACTGCCTCTAATCCTTGCAAACATTACTAAGGTGAGTGTTAATAATTGTTTTATGGTTGAAAAACCTGCAAGTCAGAGAAGCTAATTATCATCTCATGGCCACAGAGCCAGTACATGGCACAGGAAGGATTTAAACCCAAAATGGCTCCAAAATTCATCTCTCCACAACCCTCCCTCCACATCATTGAGGGTAATGGGAGAAAAGGACTGTACAGGATCCTGTGGATTCTTAGAAGTGTCTGGTTTGGCAGTTCCTTAAAACAGTGGGCACAACATGGGATTGAATGTTAAAACTTCAGTTTTGCCACCATCTTAATATTGATCTTGAGAGTCACCTCACCCATTTTTGTGCCTCTTTTAGTATCATTAGAGTTTGGTCCAATGAGTTCATACTAAAGTTCACTTACTGTTGAATGAGAAACAAAGCTCATGAAATGTGTTATCTATAGTGTTATCTACTAAGGCATCAAATTAAGAAATAATTCATTTAAAGTTCTAATTCCTCAAAATTGGTGGTTTCATACTCTAAAGAGCTTTAAGGACAGTGGACTTCAATAAAACCTTAGTCTGCATACAAATGACTGGAGTGTCTCTAGAACTATTTGAGTAGACTTTTAGTATGTTAAGTGAGCAGGCCTCAATCTGAAGTCAGCAAAAGGCAAATTGAAATTGTATATTTATCAATGACACTATTTAGCTTAACTAACTGACCACATTTATTTCATTTGAGTTGCAAGGACATAAACTCAGCATGGGAAAGGTGGTGATAGTAATCAGAAGTTCTTATTCACAGGTGTTGAATAATAGGAATATAGTTCATGACTTAATAAACATTTTTGATAGATATAGATAATATCTCATGAAGTATGTGAAAGAAAATAATATAAAGGAAGCTTAGTGGTTGAAAATAATTAAGATCAACACAAATGGTAAGATTGTAGAATATACTGAATCTCTCAACCACCAACCATTCCTCTGAAATGGCTGTCTAGAGAAGAGGTCTTGATTACTCAACTTCTGAGATTTTTACTTTTGACTTTATGATTTGGGTTCAGGTAAGAGTAAGTAATAATATGCAGTTGATCTGAGGTTAAACACTAAGGGTTTCCAGAAGATTCCCATTTGTTTTTCATGTTATCCATGTCTACTTTGACCCAGCCTTGACACTCCTTTCACTGCAGGAGAAGGATGACATCCAGAGGGCAGAATGCATGTTGCAGCAGGCGGAGAGGCTGGGCTGCCGGCAGTTTGTCACAGCCACGGATGTTGTCCGGGGAAACCCCAAGTTGAACTTGGCTTTCATTGCCAACCTCTTTAACAGATACCCTGCCCTGCACAAACCAGAGAACCAGGACATCGACTGGGGGGCTCTTGAAGGTAACTGGAAACTAGTTTCTTTAGAGTTCAGAAAAGCATTTACAATTCCAATTCAAGGGCAATTCAAAACCACCTCCTAAGCAAATATAAATCCCTCACACACTGGGGAAGGTTTGCAAACAGGTCATCAATTCTCTAGTACATAACAAAGAGAATAAATAGATTAATCAAGTCAATTACATCCAAGCAGAAATAATCAGATTCCATTATATCACATCCGTTATACATAGGCTCCATCCATTATCAGAATTAAATGTTTTAGGGAAGACAATGCATTTAATTATTGGATGAAATAAATCCTGAGTTCCAAAAACCTAATTTATATACTTAATGGATTAAATGTTAATTCCTAGAGGCAAGAAATTACAGCCACTCATCATCTAAAAATGATACTTAACTTATGCTAAGACGTGTTTACTGAGGGTTTTTTTTGTTTGTTGTTGTTTCTTTGATTTAGATGGGGAGTAGGGGGGCACAGAATAATACCATGAGGCAGAATCCCTGACAATTGTATTTTCAGGGTTAATGTCCTAAGATTGGACAGAAAGCATGTAGCTTTAGTCAGGTTCTAACAGGTAAAAGTTCCAGAGATGTTTTCCTTTTTTCATCATAAATTAATCTCAATCCCAAGACAGAAAAATCAAGTCAAAATCACTATTAAATGAATATCACCAAAAAAAGCAAATCCAGATTTAAAGTATTAGTTGATCCTTTTCTGCAGTGCTTTCTCTAGCTGGAAATGCAAAATCAATCTGTAGTCCAACATTGCTACATATGAATAATTAGATAAGTTGTCGTCAAATGTCCCTGTGTTTTGCTGACTACCAAATATACATATCAAACTCTCTAATCACCAATTTCCACTTGCCTCTATAACATCCCATTTGGTCTTTTACTATCACTTGAAATTCAACATATACAAACCAAAATTGATCATTTCTCCTGCCCACATTGCCTTTCCACCCTACACCCCTTTATCCTCTCTCTTTTAGAAATTCTCCATTTCTATTAACACACCCTTTTTTTTTTAGTCACCAAAACCCTGGGTTTCACTTTGATATCTTCCTCTTCTTCACCCCTAAATCTATCAAATCAGCAAATATTAATATCTTCCTGAAGAATGGCTGTTTCATTGTTATTTTTCCTTTCTGCTCTTCTGGATTTGTATTAAATCATACTTCAACTATTTCAATAGGTCTTAAGGGCCTTTTCCTCCATTCGTCAAGCACTTGAATGTGCCCATGTGCTAGTGTCAAACATTGTTCCTCCGTGTGTTTAATTTAAATGCATAGTGCCTTCCAGTAATTTCGCACACTGCTGCCAGTCACATCACAGTACACAGTACTTTTCATTATATCTCCGCCTCGCTCAAGAATTTATTATAGTAATAAAAAAAGAAGCCATAATGACTGACATTGCATAATATATCAACTAAAATCTGCTACCTGGCATTAAAATATCCCCAGTTCTGGTTCCAGACCCTAGACAACCTTATCTCTGTGTGCTGTACAACACAGAGCCCTGACAAATTGGTTTCTAATGGTTTTACAGACCTTCCCGATCACTCCTTTTGTGTTCATATTTATGCTGTCTCCTACTCCCACCCCTTACAATTCTCCCAAATCCTCTCCTCTTTCCTCTTTACTAGCCCAGATTTTACTAGACCTAAAGGTGAAACTCAAACCCACTCCTTCCAAATTTGGCCTTATTCTCTCCCCTATCTCAACTCAAATAACAAATATGTCTACCTTGTATGTGAGTCCTCCAGCTTGCATGGTCTCTCTTTAAAAGTCTTGTTTTCCAGAGAGAATGTCAGCCTTTGAGGGTCAATTCTGAACAGTTCCCCACATAGGAGCTTGTGGAGAATAGGTGCTATAGAAATATTTGTTTGAATTGAAATAGAAAAAAAAAATTAACACAGAATACCAACCCTCATCCACATCCATTAAGATTTTTTTTCGTTCTAGTTTTGGTTTATTTTTATTGTTTTGGTATCATTAATCTAGAATTACATGGGTAACATTACATTTACTAGACCCTCCCCTTCATCAGGTTCCCCCCCCCCCACATATCCCATTACAGTCACTGTCCATCAGCATAGTGAGATGCTATAGAATCACTACTTGTCTTCTCTGAGTTGTAAAGCCCTCTCCCCATGCCCCTCCCAACATTGTCTGCTAATCGTAATGCCCCTTTACTTCCCCTTATCCTTCCCTTCCCACCCATCTTCCCCAGTCCCTTTCCCTTTGGTAACTGTTAGTCCATTCTTGGGTTCTGTGAGTCTGCTGCTGTTTTGTTCCTTCAGTTTTTTGATTTTCTCCTATACTCCACAGATGAGTGAAATCATTTGATACTTGACTTTCTCCGCCTGGCTTATTTCACTGAGCATAATACCCTCTAGCTCCATCCATGTTGTTGCAAATGGTAGGATTTGTTTTCTTCTTATGGCTGAGTAATATTCCATTGTGTATATGTACCACCTCTTCTTTATCCATTCATCTACTGATGGACACTTAGGTTGCTTCCATTTCTTGGCTATTGTAAATAGTGCTGTGATAAACAAAGGGGTGCACATGTCTTTTTCAAACTGGGCTGCTGCATTCTTAGGGTAAATTCCTAGGAGTGTAATTCCTCGGTCAAATGGTATTTCTATTTTGAGTTTTTTGAGGACCTTCCATACTGCTTTCCACAATGGTTGAACTAATTTACATTTCCACCAGCAGTGTAGGAGGGTTCCTCTTTCTCCACATCCTCGCCAACATTTGTTGTTGTTTCTCTTTTGAATGGCAGCCATCCTTACTAGTGCAAGGTTATATCTCATTGTGCTTTTAATTTGCATTTCTCTGATGACTAGCAATGTGGAGCATCTTTCCATGTGCCTGTTGGCCATCTGAATTTCTTCTTTGGAGAAGTGTCTGTTCAGATCGTCTGCCCATTTTTTAATTAGCTTGTTTGCTTTTTGTTTGTTGAGGTGTGTGAGCTCTTTATATATTTTGGATGTTAACCCTTTATCAGATATGTTATTTATGAATATATTCTCCCATAATGTAGGATGCCTTTTTGTTCTATTGATGGTGTCCTTTGCATTTCAGAAGCTTTTCAGCTTGATATAGTCTCACTTGTTCATTTTTGCTTTTGTTTCTCTTGCTTGAGGAGATGCATTCATGAAGAAGTTGCTCATGTTTATGTCCAAGAGATTTTTGCCTGTTTTTTTCTAAAAGCTTTATGGTTTCATGACTTACATTCAGGTCTTTGATCCATTTTGAGTTTATTTTTGTGTATGGAGTTAGACAATGATCCAGTTTCATTCTCTTAAATGTAGCTGTCCAGTTTTGCCAACAATACCTGATGAACAGGCTGTCATTTCCCTATTGTATATCTATGGCTCCTTTATCATATATTAATTGACCATACATGCTTGGGTTTATATCTGGGCTCTCTAGTCTGTTTCATTGGTCTATGGGTCTGTTCTTGTGCCAGTACCAAATTGTCTTGATTTTTGTGGCTTTGTAGTAGAGCTTGAAGTTGGGAAGGAGATCCCCCCTGCTTTATTCTTCCTTCTCAGGATAGCTTTGGCTATTCAGGGTCTTTTGTGGTTCCATATGAATTTTAGAACTATTTGTTCCAGGTCACTGAAGAATGCTGTTGGTATTTTGATAGGGATTGTATTAAATCTGTAGATTGCTTTAGGCAGGATGGCCATTTTGACAATATTAATTCTTCCTGGCCAAGAGCATGGGATGAGTTTCCATTTGTTAGTGTCCTCTTTAATTTCTCTTAAGAGTGTCTTGTAGTTTTCAGGGTACAGATCTTTCACATCCTTGGTTAAGTTTATTCCTAGGTATTTCATTCTTTTTGATGCAATTGTGAATGGAATTGTTTTCCTGATTTCTTTTTCTGCTAGTTCATCGTTAGTGTATACGAATGTAACAGATTTCTGTGTATTAAATTTGTATCCTGCAACTTTGCTGAATTCAGATATTCTAGTAGTTTTGGAGTGGAGTCTTTAGGGTTTTTTATGTACAATATCATGTCATCTGCAAACAGTGGAAGTTTGACTTCTTCCTTACCAATCTGGATGCCTTGTATTTCTTTGTTTTGTCTGATTGCTGTGGCTAGGACCTCCAGTACTATGTTGAATAACATTGGGGAGAGTGGGCATCCCTGTCTTGTTCCCGATCTTAGATGAAAAGCTTTCAGCTTCTCACTGTTAAGTATGATGTTAGCTGTGGGTTTGTCATATATGGCCTTTATTATGTTGAGGTACTTGCCCTCTATACCCATTTTGTTGAGAGTTTTTATCATGAATGAATGTTGAATTTTGTCAAATGCTTTTTCAGCATCTATGGAGAAGATCATGTGGTTTTTGTTCTTCTTTTTGTTGATGTGGTGGATGATGATGATGGATTTTTGAGTGTTGTGCCATCCTTGCATCCCTGGGATGAATCCCACTTGGTCATCATGTATGATCCTCTTGATGCATTTTGGAATCTGGTTTGCTAATATTTTGTTGAGTATTTTTGCATCTATGTTCATCAGGGATATTGGTCTGTAATTTTCTTTTTTGGTGGGGTCTTTGCCAGGTTTTGGTATTAGAGTGATGCTGGCTTCATAGAATGAGTTTGGAAGTATTCCCTCCTCTTCTATTTTTTGGAAAACTTTAAGGAGAATGGGTATTATGTCTTCTCTATATGTCTGATAAAATTCAGTGGTGAATCCATCTGTCCTGGGGGTTTTGTTCTTGGGTAGTTTTTTGATTACCGATTCAATTTCATTGCTGGTAATCAGTCTGTTTAGATTTTCTGTTTCTTCTTTGGTCAGTCTTGGAATGTTGTATTTTTCTAGGGAGTTGTCCATTTCTTCTAGGTTTTCCAGTTTGTTAGCATATAGATTTTCATATGATTTTCTAATATATCTTTGTATTTCTGTGGGGTCCATCATGATTTTTCCTTTCTCATTTCTGATTCTGTTTATGTGTGTAGATTCTCTTTTTCTCTTAATAAGTCTGGCTAGGGGGTTTATCTATTTTGTTTATTTTCTCAAAGAACTAGTTCTTGGTTTCATTGATTTTTTTTCTGTTGTTTTATTCTTCTCTATTTTATTTACTTCTTCTCTGATCTTTATTATGTCCCTCCTTCTGCTGACTTTGGGCCTCATTTGTTTTTCTTTTTCCAGTTTCAATAATTGAGACTTTAGACTATTCATTTGGGATTGTTCTTCCTTCTTTAAATAGGTCTGGATTGCAATATACTTTCCTCTTAGAACTGCCTTTGCTGCATCCCACAGAAGTTGGGGCTTTGTGCTGTTGTCATTTGTCTCCTTATATTGCTTGATCTCTGTTTGAATTTGGTCATTGATCCTTTGTTTATTTAGGAGCATGTTATTAAGCCTCCATGTGTTTGTGAGCCTTTTTGTTTTCTTTGTACAATTTATTTCTAGTTTTATACCTTTGTGATCTGAGAAGTTGGTTGGTAGAATTTCAGTCTTTTTGAATTTACTGAGGCTCTTTTTGTGGCCTAGTATGTGGTCTATTCTGGAAAATGTTCCATGTGCACTTGAGAAGAATGTGTATCCTGCTGCTTTTGGGTGTAGAGTTCTGTAGATGTCTGTTAGGTCCATATGTTCTAGTGTGTTGTTCAGTGCCTCTGTGTCTTTACTTATTTTCTGTCTGGTTGGTCTGTCCTTTGGAGTGAGTGGTGTGTTGAAGTCTCCTAAAATGAATGCATTGCTGTCTATTTCCTCCTTTGATTCTGTTAGTATTTGTTTCACATATGCTGGCACTCCTGTGTTGGGTGCATATATATTTATAATGGTTATATGCTCTTGTTGGACTGCCCCCCATATCATTACATAATGTGCTTCTTTGTCTCTTGTTACTTTCTTTGCCTTGAAGTCTATTTTGTCTGATACAAGTATTGCAACACCTGCTTTTTTCTCCCTATTGTTTGCATGAAATATCTTTTTCCATCCCTTCACTTTTAGTCTGTGTATATCTTTGGGTTTGATGTGAGTCTCTTGTAGGCAGCATATAGATGGTCTTGCTTTTTTTCCATTCTATTACTTTGTGTCTTTTGATTGGTGCATTCAGTCCATTTACATTTGGGGTGATTATCAAAAGATATGTACTTATTGCCATTGCCGGCTTTAGATTTGTGGTTACCAAAGGGTCAAGGGTAGCTTCTTTACTATCTAGCAGTCTAACTTAACTCTCCTATTAAGCTTTTAAAACACAGACTGATGATTCTTTATTTCTCTTTCTTATTCTTCCTCCTCCATTCTTTATATGTTAGGTGTTTTATTCTGTATTCTTTTGTGTTTCCTTTGACTGCTTTTGTGGATAGTTGATTTTATTTTTTGCCTTTAGTTAGTATTTGATTGGTCTGCTTTTTTTGCTGTGATTTTATTTTCTCTGGTGACATCTGTTTAGCCTTAGGAGTGCTTCCATCTAGAGCAGTCCCTTTAAAATATCCTGTGGAGGTGGTTTGTGGGAGGGAAATTCCCTCAACTTTTGCTTGTCTGGGAGTTGTTTAATCCCTCCTTCAAATTTAAATGATAATCGTGCTGAATACAGTATTCTTGGTTCAACTCCCTTCTGTTTCATTGTATTAAATATATCATCCCATTCTCTTCTGGCCTGTAGGGTTTCTTTTGAGAAGTCTGATGATAGCCTGATGGGTTTTCCTTTGTAGGTGGTCTTTTTTCTCTCTCTGGCTCCCTTTAATACTCTGTCCTTGTCTTTGATCTTTGCCATTTTAATTATTATATGTCTTGATGTTATCCTCCTTGGGTCACTTTTTTGGGGGGATCTGTGGGCTTCCATGGTCTGTGAGACTATTTCCTTCCTCAGCTTGGGGAAGTTTTCAGCAATTATTTCTTCAAAGACACTTTCTATCCCTTTTTCTCTCTCCTCTTCCTCTGGTACCCCTATAATGCGAATATTGTTCCGTTTGGATTGGTCACACATTTCTCTAAATATTCTTTCATTCCAAGAGATCCTTTTATCTCTCTCTGCCTCAGCTTCTCTGTATTCCTGTTCTCTGATTTCTATTCCATTAACAGTCTCTTGCACCTCATCCAGTCTTCGCTTTAGACCTTCTATCAATTGTTTCATTTCTGTTATCTCCCTCCGGACTTCATCCCTTAGCTCTTGCATATTTCTCTGCAGGTCCATCAGCATGATTATGACTTTTATTTTGAATTCTTTTTCAGGGAGATTGGTTGTATCTATCCCACCAGGCCCTCTCTCTGGGGTTGTTTGAGTGATTTTTGACTAGACCAGATTCTTCTGCCTTTTCATGGTAATAGAAGTGGTCGTAGGCAGGTGGTGCATGTGTCAGCTGGGAGAACAACATCCCTTCCTGCTTGCTGGTCACCTTGCCCTTCTCCACTGCCTGTACCATCTACCCACACACTGGGAGCGGTTTCTGGGATAATCCCCTGAGCTGCCATGGGCGGGGTGACCCTCGGGATAGCTTAGAGCCGGCAGGGGTTCACAGCCGCTCTGGGTGTGTTCTCCTGTGAGAACGGTGCCCTTTCGTGCCTTCCAGACCTTGCTCCGGTTCCTCTGTCTGTGTTGGGCTGCTGCACACCAGCGGCAGCCTCTGGGTCTGTCCCAGTTAGGTGCACACTGGGAGGAGACTCTGTGTGGTTGTTGTCGGTGCGGCTGTTCCCCAGCTGCTCCGCAGCTGTGGTGGGTCAGCTGGTTTCCTTGCAGCGCCGGCCAGGGAGAATGAATGGCCGGCTGCTTATCCCCGTGAGGGGCTTAGGGGCTGGGTTACCCCCCAGGGGGCTAGGGCACCTGAAGTTCGTTAAGATTCCTAGCCTGCTGGGCTGAGTGTGCTGGGTTGATTTTGTCCAGGTGTTAAGCCCTTGTCCCTTTAAGCCTTAAAAAGCACCCGCTTTTCTTTTGTCCCAGGGGTGCTGGCTGTGGGGACCTGCTCACAGTCTCCATCTGGGATTTTACTTTTCCGTTTCTCTAATATCCAATACACCATGCAATGTGTGTCTGTGTTCCTGGTACAGATTACTAGGGCTGGTTATTTAGCAGTCCTGTGCTTCCACTCCCTCCCCATCTGATTCTTTTCCTCTCACTGGTGAGCTAGGGTGGGGGTAGTGCTCAGGTCCCACCGGGTCGCGTCTTTGTATCTTACCCGCTTCGTGAGGCACTGAGTTCTCTCAGATGTAGCTGTAGCCTGGCTGTTGTACTGTATCTTCTGGTCTCTCTTTTAGGAATTGTTGTATTTGTTGTATTTTCACATATATATTTGTTTTGGGGAGATTTCCTCCGCTCTACTCACACCACCATCCTGAGCCCCCCTTCTACTTTTGGTTTTTATTACAACCTTGTTAGTTAAACATTGATCATAAAAATGGCATATTTTCCAGGAGACTGAAAGCTAACCAGTCTTCCTTCATTTAGGTGAGACAAGGGAAGAGCAGACATTTAGGAACTGGATGAACTCCTTGGGCGTTAATCCTCGAGTCAATCATTTGTATAGGTGAGAATATTTGGGGACTCATCCTTAATGTGAGACCTTGAAAGATCTCCAAGATTTCATATACCACTACGGTATGCAGTCCTCTTCACCAAATGTGTTTACTTTGGTGAGAAGGGGAAAGTGCCAAATGAGCTGCAATTGCCGGATCTTCAGCTGAGAAACTCACTTCCATACACCAACCTTGCTGTGTCTTTAATATAAAATCTTAGCCCAGCAAAAGGGCACATTTACTCTGTGTTGTGAGTCTGAGATCTGCTCACAAGCAGGAAAAACAATAAATGTTAAGGTTAAGTGTCCCTGTGCCATTGGTTGGAGCCATATTTCTTCTCCTGGAGGCGGTGTGTTTCTGCTGAAGTGGTGTAAATATTTACACCAGGGGAGACCTCAAGGTCAGTACCCTCAATTTCTCTGAGTCAGAGTTTCTTCACATCTAAAAATGATGGTACTCCTGCCAGTTTTCCCAGGTTGTTATGAATGTTCCTAGAGCTAATATATAAGGAAGTGCCTGGCCCGCTGTGGTCCTTAATAAATGCTGGCTAACCGAGAATTCTTCTGTTTGTTTTGGTTCAGTGACTTGTCCGATGCACTGGTTATCTTCCAGCTCTATGAAAAGATTAAAGTCCCTGTTGACTGGAACAGAGTAAACAAACCACCATACCCCAAACTGGGGGGCAATATGAAGAAGGTAAGAAATGGCCTGGATGTTCCAATAGGCAGGTGAAGTCATAGCCTGCAAGAGTACCCTCTGAATACTCTGTTAGAAGGTCAAACTTAGATAAGTCGAGTTTATCCAGAGATTAAATAGTACAGCAGTCAGAAACCTAAACAGCTTTATTAAAGTGAGTCTGTTACTTCAGTTGATTACTTATTTATAATTCCATGTTGGATGCCTTTAAATATTCTGATGCAAAAATTCTAATTAAAATAATTAAAGCAAGCAGAGCTACAGGGTTGCTTTTCCACCATCAGGATCCTCATTCTAATTTTCTAAAGAATTGGAGCTTTATACTGACAGTTTGACTTGACAAATAGTTTGTCTTCTGTCAACACAGTGGTAACACATTGTTTTGTAAAAGCAGCAACAGGATTGGCACAAATATTTCTCACCATTTCTTGTCTCCATGAGTCTTAATGACCCACATGTAGCCACAGAATATCTGTTCCACATGTCAGTCTACTATGTGCATATAGGATGGAGAATCTAGATTTCCCATGTCAGTCTCCATGAATTCAGCTATTTTAGGAATATTGTGGACAGCTAAGTAGAGCATGGTTCTCTATATAAAGTGATACAGCCATGAAAATATTCATAATAATTCATTTTGGTTTTATACTTAGAGTACAAAATGAATATTCTTTGGTGGAAATGAGGGGTTCTATTTGAGAAAAGATGAAAAGTTCTTTGACTAATTTAGAATCCTAGAATTACAGAACCAGGCAAGACTTAAGAGATCATTCAATCTGACCATATTTGTTTCATTTTATGTGTGTACTTTTATTATCTTATTTTATCTGGTATTTATCATCATAAACATGATGACCTTAGAACGTTTTCCTTCCTGCTCATTAACAGCTTGAGAATTGTAACTATGCAGTGGAATTGGGGAAGAATCAAGCCAAATTCTCCCTGGTTGGCATTGGTGGACAAGATCTCAATGAAGGAAACCGCACTCTAACATTGGCCTTGATTTGGCAGTTAATGAGAAGGTAATGTCAATCAGTGGAATGGATTTTTTATTGAATGTATTATTTACCTAGAAGAACTAGCTAATTTTCAGGAATGTGATTTAAACCAGTAAAACTATATTTTAAGCTGAACTTAAAACTGAAGTTGTGTTTTGTTATTTTCCTATTATTTTTCACATTTTCAGTTTCTAGCAGGTATTTGGTTTTGTTTTAGATATTTTAAAACTCTTAATAGGTTCATAAATACTTTAGATTGTTTTGTCCTCTTGATGAATCGCCCTTTTTTCATTATGGAATGATCGTCTCTATGCCTGGTAATATTCTTTTCTCTGAAGTCTACTTTTTCTGATATTAATATAGCCACTCCAGCTTCTGCTTGATTTGTTTCACCATGACATATCTTTCTCCATCCTATATTTTGAACAGATTGGTGTAAGTAGCACTCAATTACATTTTAAAGCAGCCTTCAAAATAAGAGGGAAATATTCTCTACTTCCCTACACATTTGACATTTCTTGTGCACTTCTTTCTGTGGCGTAGATTCAGATTTCCATCTGATATTTGCCTTCTACTTGAAATATTTCTAATACTGCAGATCTGCTGGCTAGGAATTTTTTCAGCTTTTATGTGCCTTAAAAAGGATTTCATTTTCTTTTTTTTTGAAAAATATTTTCTCTTGAGTGTAGAATTCTAGGTTGATGGTTTTTTTCTTTCAATACTTTAAAGATACCGCTCATTGTCTTCTGGCTTGCATTATTTCCCGTGATGAATCTTGTGTCTTTCTTGTCTTTGTTCCTCTGTATAAATATGTCTTTTTTTTTCTGACTTTTTAAAAAGATGTTCTCATTAATCGGTTTTAAGCAATTTGATCATGATGTGTTTTGTTGCTCCACATGCTTGAGATTTTTTGAGCTCCCTGAATCTGTGGATTTATAGTTTTCATGGAATTTGGAGAAAAACATTTTTGGCCTTTATTTCTTCAAATATTTCTCTTATACCCCCCACCCCAGTTTTGGGGGGATTCCAGGTATATACATATTTGGTCATTTGAAGCTGTCCCAGGGTTCACTGATGCTCTGTGCATTTTTTCCTTTGTTTCATTTGGGGTAACATCTATTGCTTTGTCTTCAAATTTATTAATCCCTTCTGCAATGTCTAATCTTATATTAATCCATCCAGTGTATATATGTATTATTTCAGGCATTCTATTTTTCATGCATAAATTTGGTTTGGACCTTTTTGGCATTTTCCATATCTCTTCACCTTCTTGGACGTACAGAATATGATTATAATAACTATTATATCTATGTCTGTTTGTACTAATTGATTTTATCCTATTTTCCTACTTCTTTGCATGCCTACTAATTTTTTATTGTATGTCAGGCATTGTGAATTTCACCTTGCTATGTGCTGGATATTTCTGTATTCCTCTAACTATTCTTGAATTTTGTCTTGGGATGCAGTTAAGCTACTTAAACACAATTTGATCCTTTCAAGACTTACTTGAAAGCTTAATCAGTCTTGAGCTAATTTTGTCTCTCAATTCTGAGATAATCTCTTCTAAATACTTAATGCTCCATGTATCCTGAGGTTTTTCCACTCTGAACGGTGGGAAATAAATTTCTTGCAGCCCTCTGTGAGTTCCAAGAATCGTTCTGCTCATTCATTTCCAGCAGTTCTCTTCCCGGCCTCTGGTAGTTCGCTCATATGCATGCCCTGAGTAGTACTCGGCTAGGGACTTAAGGCAAACCCTTAGAACATATCCAGAGCTTTCTAGATGACTCTGTTCTCTTCAGGGGCTCTCCCCTCTCTGCTGCTCTTTCCCACGAATTCCAGGCACCTTGGCTCCCTTGAGTTCCCAACCCTGTTTACTCGACTTAATAGGACTGCCATGGTCTCTCTGAGTTCCCTGTGCTGCAGCCTGGACACTTTCCATGCAATGAGCTGAGACAATCTTAAGGCTCACCACATTTGCTTGCTTTCTTTCAGTCACCACTGTTTTATGCTTCCTGTTGTCCAATGTCTGAACAACATTGTTTCATATCTTTTTCATTGTATTTTAAGTGTTTAAGGCAGAGGGGTAAATCTGGTCCCTGATACTACATTATGGCCGGCAGTAGAATTTCTTGCTAGTTCTTTTTAGATACCTTTTAGGACTGAATAAAAACTTGATTATTGTGAAAGCTGTATAGCAATATTATTTAAACAATAGTTAAAATGTAGACCTTAATAAGATATACTAATAGAAAATATAGTGTAAACAATTTTTAGTACAAAGGCATGAGCCTAGGAAGGATTTTAGATTGGAAATCTGTAAGTATAAAATAATTTACTTTTAAATGCTTCTCTCTTGGCCCTTTTACTGATAGCCCTGACCAGGCAGAAATCTTACACCCCTTAATTAGAACCTGTATTAGTATGACTTGATTCATTTTTCTACCTGAAAGGGAGTTCCAGAAACCATAGGTCACATTACATTATGTCTAACAAGGTAATTGCCAAGACAAGTGTGTTGTATCCCTAAGTACTTCAGCTTATTCCCAAGCTATTCTCTGCAGACCCTGATATTAATAATGGCCTTTAAAGTGATTATGTCAATGTTTCCAGGTGATGTAGGGCAATCAGAAGTGATTTTAATAGATTTCACTACCACATTGGCTTTACCAAATATAGGACTCTACTACCCATTTCTACACCAGGGTCTTCTTGAAGATGTAAGGCAGATATCATAAGGCTGTCCTGGCACAGAAAACCCCAGACCTAAAGAAACTTCCACTCTCTCTTCTACCTTACTGCATGTATCTAGAACATCACTGAAAGTTCCTATGGGCCATCTCACCAGTGCATTTTCAGAAACTATTTGTGAGCTATTTTCTCTATTGTCTTTCACATGTGTTTTTAATTCTCAACAGTGGCTCTTGGTACTGATTGCTTTAAAAACCAAAGCCAAAGTCTTTTTAGTTGCAAGAGTTAAATTAACTTATAGGTTTGAATGCGAAATAATATATATATATATATGATAAAGAATAGTCTGTCACTGCTGTGTCCACCTGGTTAATAAGTCATATTTCTCATGAGTATTTACTATACAAAAATTGTGAATATAAAAAAGTGGACAGAGGAATACATTACTGTTGCAGGTGATGAAATGACTGATAATTTTGTAAATGCCACCAGAAGGGATTTTTTTCTTTGTGTGCTGCACATTAACAGATCTATTAAAGTTAGAGCCAGTTCTAGCTAGAATTTATTTCATTGGATTGCACAGATGTGCTAACTGGTCATTTATCTGGACAATAAATGGCGTGTCATTTTCCCCCTAAGAACAAATGAGAGATGTGTGCTTAAATCTCCCTTTCCCCTTCAGTAACCTGAAAAATCATTCTCAGATTGGAAATCTGGCAAATAGTGCGTATATAAATCTGGAAACAAAAACCTGAAATAAGTTGGCTACTGGCAGGCAGCTATGACAGACTCCAACAAATGAACAAAGAGTCAGAGGCAAGTAAATTGGGGAGTTTTCCCCAAATCAAGCAGGCTGTGGACTGTAAATTTGGAATAGGTTCATAAAAACAAAACACTGAGGTTTGTCCCTCTGTGTCAAATGTCACATAAATAAAATAAGTGTTGGAAGGCAGGAAAGCAAGCAGGCAGTAATCACAGCCCCCAGCATCACACATGCCCACCCCATCAGTCCTCGCCTGTTCAATGAGACACTGGCTGTGCTGGGGCTCAGGGTGCCATTTTATTTCAACAGAAGGCTTTTCAGCACAATCTGCAAACAGTAGTACTGGGACCTTGTCTGGAGGGTTCCAGTTAATAATAGCACAGTTGCCCCAAAGCTCATTTAATGATATGGAGTGATTATCTCACAAGGAAAATGCTAGGTAGACACCAGCCAAACTGATTTTTGTTTTGAATTTCGAATCTACATTTAGTGCTTCGTGGGCTGTCCAGAGATAAGGCTCCCACCTAAGGCCTTCCTTTCTTCCCTTTGTTTCTACTGCTGTGCCTGCAAGCGGACATCTGATTCTGCCTGAGCCTCTGCATCTCCCTGAGGTGGCAGAGAGACGACTTTGTGCTGACCAGAGCTCTGTACCACCATGGCGACTGTGCCGGACCCCTGAGCTGCCTCCATGATTTTCTGCATCTAAGTTTCCCTGTTCCTTATAGCCTTTCATTTTAAGTTATTCTAAAAGGAACTAATGTGTTTTTCTTTTCCACAAATGCTATGGTGTCTGTGACATACCTAGAAGGAAAAAATTTCTACCCTGGTTATTTTCTATGAATTCTTTAGCAACTTTTCTCCAAAAAAGCATTCTTTTTGCTCAGGTACACACTGAATATACTTGAAGACATTGGAGGTGGGCAGAAGGTCAATGATGACATCATTGTCAACTGGGTGAACGAAACATTGAAGGAAGCAGAGAAAAGTTCATCCATCTCCAGTTTCAAGGTAAAATTGTTAGCCTCTGTTCACTGCCCCCTGAGCTCTATGCTTTACTGTTTTCTTTCTACTTTAAAGTGACCTTCAGTGTGAGGTATTTGAGGCTCCCCTCCGATTCTGATTTTGCTTGAATGTTATTGTTCTGAGTTTCAAGGCCATTTCACAGACAAATTTCTTGTCGCTTTTTCCTATAATGATTTAAAAAAAACATTTTTAACACATAATTTTAGGCATTGTTCTTCCAAAGTAACATAAAATATGATAATTTTTTAAAGCATTCACAGCTCCATGATTCAGACTGTTAACATAATGAAAGTGAAATGTAACATGCTAAGAGATCTCCCATGTGGTGTTTTTCGGGAAAAGGCAGTTGTGTACTTGTATCCAAATCCCATTTTTATTATTAACAACATTATATTTTATTAAATTTCTTAACTCATGTTTCATACATTAGCTGGATCCTTCCCCAAGGGACCTGTACACTTGATTCATATTATAAGGTCTGCACTGTCTTAACTACATTTTGCTGGTTTAAAGGTCAGAATTGGGGGAGGGACCCCTTTAGAGTTGTATAAACAGGGCTGCTGAGGCAGTTGGTCATGAGAGAAATCCTCTGCTTCAAAATCCAGAAAGCAAAATCCCTCCCCAGCAGGAAAGACAGAAGGCATCCCTGGGTTGCGCTGTCCCAGGAGTGCCCGCTGCCTGTGAGCGCACCCCAGACAACAGCCCCTCTGCCCCTGCTCCGGCCCACTGCTCAGCCTGGGGAGTCCAGCAGAGGGGGAGCAGAGGCTGCTGATGGCTCAGAGCAAGTTCTTCCAGGAAGAGAGTTGGGAAGGCAGGCTTCGTCACAGCCACTCATCTCTGCCACTGTAGCAGGGAAGCAGCTATAGAAAATATGTAAATGAACAGGCATGACCACGTTCCAATCAAACTTTATTTACAAAAAACAGACAACAGGCCAAATTTGGGAGCACTCCCAATATGGGATGTACTCTGAGTACCAGGGGCTCCTTGTTTGTGATGTCTCATTTCATCTCACAGACATTGTGAAGGCAGCTTTACTGTTTTCCTTGTTTTGTAGGTGAGGGAACGGAGTGTAGGTAACTCCTGAAGTCATAGTTGGTAATTGCAGGTGATGGTCCATCAGTGAGGGGAAAGTGCCTTTGACCTGTGGGATGAGGAGATCCTAGCGCAGAGCGTATCTGTAGGTCACGTACCCATTACTATGAAATGACCAGTTGCACAGCCCGGGGGTGCATCTTTCTGTAAGAGAGTGGCCACTGCAGCCCATTATGTCATCTGGCCCTTCTGAGCTGTTCTGGTGAAGACTCACTCTTGGGAATATTTGACAACTCTCCTGCTCCTGTATTACTCTGGGCTAATTTTCTCCTGTGTTCCCGCCGAGTCTTTACAGAACTGATGAAGTAAAAAGGATTACAGAAGGAAAAAGTCAAATTAGCTCCACATTCCTTTTAAGTGAAATCCTTAAAACATGAACACAACCTACTGTTGATTAACCATTTTGAAAACAATCCCGGTCCCCTTCTCAGCTGCCAATACTGCCAGTTGCTGTCAGTACTTTCACAAGACTGGGCAGAAAGGAGGAAAGGAGGCAAAACTCAGATCTCTCCATTTGCTTCCCTTTTTGGTTTTAGATTAGGATTGTAGGTTGATTTTAATGTTGTGCCGCTCTTATATTACCCAGAAGTAAATAAAATGGACCCATTCTTTTATCAAAAAAATTTTTCTACCTATCCAGATGACCAAAGCTAGAGATTTAGCATCTTGCAGAGGGTCTATATCTTGTGTATTGCTTAGAATTGACTCTGATTTGGACCCTGAAGGTGTGAGGTGTGAGGTCTTTGGACTTGACTGTGCTCAGACAGAAACATATGGTTGCCTCTGCATCTGCACTCAAGGTCTCTAGGTGAGAGGAAGGAAGATGGTGCAGAGTTTTGTGCGCCTGTAGTTTTCCTAGGGCTAGGAAGTGCTCATAACTTAGGTGCCAGCATCAAAATGTTTACAAATGCCCAAGAAAGACCCCAGGATTTTAAGTCAGAGTACCTAGGTTCAAATCCTGGCTCTCCCACTTGTCAGCACATCACTTGACCTCAGAAATCCCTTTGCTCCCTGTGAACTAAAAGTAGATGCCTGTACCGGAAGCTTGTGGTGACGAGGAAGTGCTGGGCAACTGAGGGGCACCATCGAGTACTAGTAATGGTCAGAGCATTTAATCCATTAATTGCACACCGTGTCCTTGGGCCTGCGGACTCTATTCTATTCTTGGGTTGGCAAAAAAGGAGCATCTACTGAAGCTCCTGTCCAACCGAGCCCTCACCACTGTCCCTGCCAGTGACGTCTCAGATGCTGCCACTAAATGAAGCAGGTTTCTCCTAATAGCTTCAGTCTCTTCTTCTAATGGTTTCTTTTTCAAACCTTCCATTCCTCTACTACACAGTTAAATTAGACATAGTTGGTTTCAGCCTCTGCTTTTCTCCAGTTGTTGCAAACTTCTTTCCATGCACTATTTGAGAATGACTCCCTGCTGTTGGCAGACGATGAGTTCCTCTTGTTAGCGCACCCCCAGGAAGTCAGTGATGCCCCTGCAGTTGATTTGAAACACCATGTGGACCACTGTGACATTTCCCAGGCCAGGCTGCATATATTTCAGTAAGAGGAAAGAACCACCCACCTCCCCTGATTTGAATAATAGTTATCTGAGCACATACTGATAGAACCTACCCTTTCTGTCTGTGCAGGACCCGAAAATTAGCACAAGTCTGCCTGTTCTGGATCTCATTGATGCCATTCAACCAGGTTCCATTAACTATGACCTTCTGAAGACCGAAAACCTGAATGATGAAGAGAAACTCAGCAATGCAAAGTGAGTAAATGAACCTTAGGTCAGGGAGGGGGACCAACTGGCACCTGGATGACTGTAGGCTGTTGCCCATGCCTTTGTGCAAACATCTTGTTTTCACTATTGATGCTTTTTTTTCTCATGACTTATTGGGTCCCACCATCATTATTTTAGATATTGTACAACAGCAGTTTAAGACTCCTAGTATCAGAATGGGAGCAAAACAAAAAACAAGAATATTCTTCCAATTACTAAATAAGCCTTTGGTTTCATAAAACCAACCTCCTAACCATAAACTACAGGAGACTTCCTAAATGAAGTTTACACATGGAAGTCCAAATGTAAACATCCCATCTGTGAATAGTCAGAGGTATGAATGACAAGGGTGGGGTTCAAGACCAGAGTCTTCACCAGCTTAAGAGCAGCTGCTATTTTTTTACCATGTGGTGCAAAGGTCAGCAGACTACAGTCTGTGAGCCAAATTTTGTCTGTTGCCTGCTTTTTTGAATAAAGTTTTATTGAAACACAGCCATGACAATTCACTTATATATTTTCGATAGCTGATTCCCTGCTACCACAGCAGAGCTGAGTAATTGTGACAAACACTGCAAAGTCTAAAATATTTGCTCTTGGTTCTTTATGGGAAGTTTGCTGACCTATGCTCTGGACAAGTGCCTTTCTCAGAGCAGGATGTATTAGTTTCCTAGGGCTGCTGTAACAAAATAGCACAAACACGGCGGCTTAAAGCAAAAGAAATTTATTCTCTCATGGGTGTGAAGGCTGGAAGTCCAAGATCAAAGTGTTGAGCAGGGCCGGCTCCTTCCGAGGGCTCTGGGGGAGAATCTACCCCGTGCCTCGGCTTGCAGATGCGCCCCTCCAGTCTCTGCCTCCATCGTCACATGACCTTCTCCCCGTGTATCTTGACTTTATGTGGCTCTTTCCCTCTCTCTGTGTGTCTGTGTCGCTTCTTCTCTTCTTCAACAGACACAGTCATATTGGATTAGGGCCTACTCTACTTCAGCATGATCTCATTTTAATTAATTACATCTGAAATAACTCTATTTCAAAATAAGGTCCCAATCTCAGGTGCTAGGGGATAGGGCTCCTTATCTTTTTGTGGGGGACATAATTCAGTCCATTTATCACAGGTCCAGAATTAGCAAGTGATCCAGTGACCCATCACCTTCTGTGCATATAACCCCAACAGGGCTTATACCCCAAAATTACTTAGAAAAATGCGTAAATGCTAAAAATGGTTATGTTACAGTGGCAAGATTGTGCATGATTTTTTGAAGCTCTTTTTTTTCTAATTTTTAAACCATATTCCCTTTATATTTTATAATAAAAAATAAATTTTATTTCATTAATGACATAGAGGAAGTGATTGAGAGGTGGACAAGAAGAAAGAAGGAGGACTATTCCTGTCTGATACTCTTAATTTAATTTGATCAGTAAAGTACCCTAGGAGAGCCGAGGGAGTAATGAGGCCTTGGGTGGAATGGAATAATCCCTAGGTTACTAGGGAATACTGTGGGCTCATTTGATTACAACCAATAAAAATTATCTTCATATAAGTGGAGCAAAATATTCTGATGTACCTATGATAAACTTATTTGAAAAATGTATAATATGAAACTGGTTATTCTAGTATTATAGTAACATAAATAAATGTATATATGGGCAAGGATTTGAATGGAGCAAGGGATAAAAGAGTAAAAGAATTACAGATGTATTTCCCCTTTTCTGCCTTGTAGAAATGTTTCTGTAGTTGAAATACAGTCTGCAGAATCTTCCTTGCACACATACTTGTTCAATTCCATGGCTTTTTCTGCTGCTGTAGAGCCCAAGAGAATACTCAGAGTGTAGGCATCAAAAGTGCCAGGAACTGGGGAAGTCTCTAAGGACAAATAACAAATCTGGTAATTACCATGAAGCTAGGTAGCAAGTCTGATGGAGGAAGGAGCTTTGTCAAGCCTAAATTTGCCCACAGAAATGGGAGGATGCCAAGGAATGGCTCCAGCTGTACCACGCGTGATTTCTGTATAATATATGATATGTAGAACAATTGTAACTATGATTTTGAGGGGTCCCCTTCATACTTGTTGCTCATTTTCCCTCTTTTCTCCCTTCTAGGTATGCCATCTCTATGGCCCGGAAAATCGGAGCAAGAGTGTATGCCCTTCCAGAAGACCTGGTTGAAGTGAACCCCAAAATGGTCATGACAGTGTTTGCTTGCCTCATGGGGAAAGGAATGAAGAGGGTGTAAGGCCCAGTGGGCTGGGGCTGGAAGTGGCCCACTCATTCCTGACTGCTCAGCACGGGATGCCTGCAGGAAGCGTGGGGACAATTTCAGGCCATTCCAAAGTTTCTAACTTGGTGACATTATACATGATTCCAAAAAGTGTATATTTGTTCAGCCAAGCAGCCTCTCCTGTACTTAACAAAAAGTGCTTCATCCTTTGCAAAAGACCTAATCTCTTATAAGTATTTTTTTATTGTTGAATATATTGCTTTGAAAATCCAGAGATGAAAAGAATTTACTTTCCAGGCACCCTTCCTGCTTTTTCCATTAGTCAAATGTAGAAGCTTCAGTGTTACTGATTTTAACATAATATTTAAAACCAACTTAATTTGGCTATCTTTTTGTTCAAGGTGAGGACCAGGTGGTGAGGAATCATCAAACCAGTCCTCAAGCCCGTTTCTGGAGGCCAATATTTGATCTGTTACAAGCCTCTCTTCCTGACCCTCTCCTCCTACATTCTATCTCCCTCTGATTTTGCTGCACACGCTCACAGAACTGTGCTTTCTTTGTGGCCCTCTTTTGCTGCCCGTCATTGTCTTTGGGCCACTTAGCGCATCTCACAAATCAGCCAGGCTGCGGGGGTTCCCACAGTTTCTGGTAACCTACAAAAAGAAGTAAGACTCATCACCAGAGCCTTTCCTCGCAACTGGAGTTTTTTTAAGCTACTAGGAAGCCCTCTGTTTTTAACCCTAGGATTTGGCCTCAGACCAAATCTAGTATCTTGAACACGGTGCCTTCCAATAGATATCATCAACTCTTGATGGAAGTTTAGATACAAGGAAGGTGTAATCGAGCAGCATCCCGCTAGGGGGCAGTGTGGGGCCATAACAGAGCGTCTGTCCTTTCCAGGGCTTCCTGTCCGTGTATTTAGCCCTGCTTGTCAGATCTAGTTATTGTGGTAGAGCGAAATACCTACCTGCTGACTGGAAACGATCCGGCTCTGCTTTCATTCGCTCTTAGACCTTAGCGTATCTGATTGCTGCCAGGCCATTATCCATGTTTACTTTTTTGGTACTGTAAAAGCTTTTTGCCACCACCAAGCTCAAGGGAGCAATATGTGCCAATGATCAGTGCCCTTACCTCACCCCGTGCCACACACACGGTCACATTCACACATACCTAGCCAGGTGTCAAGTTGGATAAGAACTGGATGAGTTGTTTTACAAAGACCTAACTTACTGGACATTTAAGGAATTCTGAAACAAAACCAGAACTGTGAATTTGAGCAGCCCTAATAGATTATACAATTTCCTTAAAAATCTATGAAGGGCTAAAAAGCAACAGTGTTGTGAACCACTACACTCCCTCTATCATGGTGAAAGGGCTCATAATGAAGCATCTTTGGAGGTGACCTGCAATGGAGCTTAGCCATTTATCAAAGCAATTGAAATGCATCGCCCCAAATCTGTTCCTTGGCAGTGGGCTCAGGAAGCCAATATGTGGCTTCTTCTGGTCCATAACCCATACTTCTGCTGCATCTGAATGCAAAGTGGTTGGTTCTTAGTCTGAACTTAATGTAACCTTGGATGATTTCCCCGCGTCTGCCTTCAGGAAGAAGAATGTTACTGCCTTAATGGAAAATAAAGATAAAATAATGCTCAAGATCTCTCTAAATAAAATGTTCCCTATACTAGGTGTTTCTGAATATTTTCTTTTGAAGGTTTCATAAGAGTGTATTATCAGTTACTCATTCACTGATTCAGCCAACATGCAGAGTGCCTAATTAAGTGCCAGGCACTGTGTAAGTTTTGGGAAACATGCCTGTAAATGAGACAAGCATTGTTCTCAGCTGATCAGGTGTGACAGAGGTTAAACTGACAGGTGTGCTAAGTGGTAAATAAGGGCCGGGGAGACTGGAGCTTATAACACAGAAAACAGTCTAAAGAGAACTAGTTCAGCTGCAAACTGAAGGATAAATTGGAGTTAGACACAGGATGGGCAGGGGGTCCTGGGAATTAGAGTTAAGATACAAATTCTCAGAAACACTGAACCCAGTCATGAACAAAAGCCAGATTTGGGGATCAGTGCAAGCCGGCTTCCAGAATGATTTGAGAAGGAATCTTCTGGCTGGCAGGGCTGGGTTTCCACTAGCCTGGTGGGCCTCCCATTGGTGGGAGGAGGGAAAGGTTAAAGAATTCGGCTGCTGCCAGCTCCCTCTCAGGTGGGCTGCTGACCCAGAGAAGCATCCATGTGGCATGGCCACACCCTTACCTGCAGAGGGGCCACACAGCCACACAGCTGCTAGGAAGCTGGGCTTTTGTGCTGCACCTGTGTGTCCTGGCTCCGCCGGCAGGTTCTTCTGGGAGGTGGCTGTGTCCTGGCCAAACACTTCAGCTTCCGCACTTAGCCGATAGCTGCCTTCTCTACACATCAGGAGGCTACAGATACGAAGTGCTTCTTGCACAAGGCTGCACTGATTATCCCCTGAGCAGAGTAAGGTGTTCTCAAGGAAAGAAAACTAAGACTGTCTTTGGGAAGGCTAAAGGAATACAGTGATTTAAGCAAGATCAGTTTTCTAAATTTAAGTTTATTGTTAAGATTTTAAATAGTACAAGTTTGGCATCAGAAATTAAAATTGCGCCAAGGGTCTACAGTGGAAAGTGGGCACCTTCCCACCACTGTGTTCCATGGTTTGCTTTGAAGTTGCCTCATGACAGCTCACTGGAGCCAATTTTGTGAGCCTACTGTAAACCACTGTCCAGTTTAAAACTGGCTATGATGGGGGTTTTATACCACAGCTACGATAAAACTCTACAAATAGGGTATCTTTTATTCCCAGAGAGCTGATTTATCAACACACCACTCCCTCTGTTCCAGTCTCCAAGGCCCCTACCTGGTCTGCAGATACTGTTACCAATTTCTTTTGTGCCCTTCTGGAAATACTCTGTGTGCATGTTAGACACACATACACACACCTTTAATTACAAATAGCATCCCATACATATTCTGCATCTCACTTTTTTCACTTACCACTGTATCTTGGATATTCCACATTTGTACATGTAGACCTGCCTCACCTTTTCATCAGATATATAGTATTCTATTACATGGGTGTGCCAAACTGTACTTAACACAGTGGCCAATAAATGTATATCTAGATCGTTGTAATAATTTGCCACAGACAATAAGGTCACAATGAATAATATGCCCACTTCTTTTGCACAGATTGTTAATTTTAATTCAACAGGAACTTAACTTTCTGCTCTAGAAAAGGTATTGAACATTAGATAGTTAAACATAGATCTTAAGTTTCTTCAAATTATTTGACAGAACAGACCCTTGAGCCCATCCTACCTTCCCATTTTATTTTCTAAAGAAGTATGTCAATCCAGCAAAGACAAAATGGGCACACTCACACACACAATGTGACAAAAAGCAGAATGTGAAAAATGCTACACTAAATTTGTAGATAATATATGGAGCTCAGGAAAATTAATTCTGAAGGATTAACAAAAGTTTGCAGAAGAGCTGAGCTCCAATGAATGAGAAGTGGGCAGAAACCATGCCTTACACATTCTGAGAACACACTGCAGAGCCAAGCCCTTCTCTAGATTTTTAATGAGAGTTCAGTAACTTTTTAAAAATGTATTTGTATTAAACAAGAGTCTCCTGGCTGAGAGACATGCCAAACAGAGAAGTCATTGCAAAAAAAAAGTAGTAAATAGATTTACCTGCAGCATTTCTAGAATGGACTGGATTTCTGTTTGTCTGGAAATTTCAACATTAGAGCCTGTCTGATGCAATGTATTGGACTAGATGAACTTTTAAAGTCTCAGTCAACCTTGTGATTTTATCCACTTGTGTGCGCACACATATGCACATGGGCATGCGATCTAGTCTGCCTCTGAGAGCATAATTGTGGTCTCAGCTGTAAAATTGTGTAAACTCAGCTCACCTTGCCCCAGCACATCTCAGACTGATAATTCAGGAGAGACATTTCCAAGTGCTCCCAGAGCGCTCCCTGAACGGCCCTCAGCCCGCCCTCTGTGCAGTCCCTGCACCCACTGTCATACAGCAGCTGTTGAGATGTCACTGATCTTTGTTCTCTGCACACCCCAGTGGACTGGTACACTTGGGTTAAGTGCTGGCAGGGCTCTCTTAGTGAACTTGACATTGTTTGGCTCAGCATGTCCCCAGCAGCCTTGTGATCCGGAAACCAAAGCTGATGCTTACAGCAAGTTAGCAGCATTGGCTGATCCTCTTGTGAAATCTAGTCACTTTGACAGTTTCCTAATAAAATTCCAGTAATTAAACTCTCAGCTGCCAAAGACTGCTCTTTCTTCAGTGTCCTCCTCGGCATTTCTGAAAGAGTTTACCATTGAGTCTGTGCATGGGTGACCAAAAGAAAAGTAAAGAAATTGTGTAACTGTTTTCTCATGTCTAAGGTCTACATATATTTAATGACCCACCTTGTTTTTGTCAAGCACAAAAACATAGGTAGTCCAGTCAATACCTACTATCTCACCTTTAACAACTCAGGGTCAAATCCACAAAATATCTAATTTTTATGTTATCTGGCATGTCAAAACTGGGGAGTTCCATTTAAACAAGTAATTTGGATAATAGAGAACTCTCATATCATATGTTATTGGAACAGCAACTTTCAGAAGATTACAATGCATGAAAAACTTAATTATGAAGTTATTGAACAAAAATCCTGCTGATTCAGTAGGCATTTCTGGACTCGGCTGTCTACACCACAAGCCCAAAGGCAAGTCCTGAGTGTTCGACTCTGCTTGCACCAAGGGTAGTTGCTCGAGCCGGTAGCACCCAGAAGCTGGTTAGAAACGCAGTCTCAGCCCCCACCCCAGGCCACCTGAATCAGAATATGCATTTTAATAAGACCCCCAGTTAATTTGTGTGTACATTAAAATATGAGAAATACTGGTCTGAAAGCACAGAAGTCTCCTAAGAGCTCATAGTTGGCAGGTGTTAATGCAACAGCCTTAAATTAAATTACACTTTCCTAATTGCAGTGGATTTGAGAGATTAAAATGACTTTCCACTACTGTTTTCCCATCACCAGTGTTCACCTGAGGTAGCCAGATTGGCTCTGCATGCCCACGTTGGGTGCATCCTGCAGCACCCAGCCTTGCCCCTTGCTGTTCCTGTCCCCCTAGTGCCCTCTTCCCTGTGGCACCCACTCCCAGGCATGACCCCAAGAGCTGCATATTTCTGGTCCTGCCAGGTACATTTAAGGTGTTTCTCGGCACAGCCTTCTCTCCCTGGCTTCTGGTGTCACCATTTAATGTATCTGCGATGGTGCCACATCCCTTGCCTCCCCTCCTGCTCCCTCACTACCTACATCAGACCCCCTGGCTCATCTCCCGGTCTCCGGAGCAATCTCTCTATGACTTCTAGAGACAGTAAGTAACTCGATAAACCAAACCGTCCCAAGGGGAGAGGGTCACAGCCCTGCAGCACCTTCTCTTCTTCCCCAAAACATGCACTTTGCAAAAATGACTTTCTGTGGGTATACCTTCATCAATGTTATCTTTATCAATTTTCTACAGGCAAAGATAAAGAGGAAAAAGTCTTCCAAGTGAGGAATTACAGTGTGCAAAGGTCTGAGGAATGGAAGGAGCTTATCTCTGATGAACTGAAAGATCAGTGTGACTGATGGGGAGTGAGAACTGCCATCCCATGAGAGACAGGCAGACTGTGGAGGGTTTAGGAGTGATTCTCAGACTTCAGGGAGCTTAAAAGTCACCTGGGGAATTTATTCAAACACAACTTTCCCGGATCACACCTTGAGATTTGGTGCCTATAGAGCTGGTGGGCCCAAGAGCGTGCGTTTTCCGCAATTACCCTAGGAGATACGTGACCCACGGATACAGTATGCACACTCGCAGAAGCACTGGCCCAGGGTAGCTGTTCCCAGCCCTGGCAGCACACTGGGACCATCTCAGGAGCTTTAAAGACCACAGCGGTGTACACCTCTCCCTCCGAGGCTCTGATATGGCTGACCCTGACGAGCAGCCTGGGCGGTGGGGTATTTACAAGATCCCCAAATGACTCAGATAAGCAGTCAAGTCTAAGAACCTCTGATCTAGAGCCAGGGGTACTCTTCGCAGACTCTTAAAAAGGATAGAGCCCAATAAAGGGAGTGATTATTCAGGAGGAGAGAGCAATGGGGCTGGAAATTTCCAACAGCAAACTTTGCTTTCCTCACAATTTAACCACCAAGCCAACCAGCATCTGCCTGTTTGGAGGTCAGGGAATCCTCCTGGTGCCACAAGTCTCAGGCTTGGTCTTGCTAGCAGAGCAAGGGAGTTAGAACGTGTGACAGAGCTCTCTGCCTTCAAGCCTCAAATCCCCTTTCCAGTGGCTTCTGAGATGATGTCACCTGCTCCAGAGAGGAAAACACAGGCCAGATGCACCAAACCTGTGTGTAAATTATAGAACTGCTTCACTCTCCATGAATAAACATGAGAGATGATGTGTGGAGGGAAAAAACATTTATCAATTATGTGTCTTTGAAACCTCCCAACATTATGCAGCTTTAATGGCTGAATGGTTTTGAAAGGGAAACTTGTAAATTGAGCTGCTCCTGAACTCATAATAAAACAGTCATGAAATTAATTGACTCTCTCAGTGCTTACCTAAAAGTGAGTCTGGGCTGCATATCGGAGTGAGGCCAGCCAAGACCACAGTGCCGTTTGCCCTTATCCTCAGGCTGCTCCAATTAGAAAGAAAGGCAGAGCAGGCCACTCCTCACAGGGCAGGTTATCATATGCAGTTTTTATAAAGGCAGAGGGTTAGAGCTTTTGAAGAAACACTTCCATATTATTTTTGCCACATAATATTCCAGACTGGAGAAAAAATGTACAGATTCGCTGGACCCAGGGGAACATGATTCAGTCAGAGAGATACCCCAAGACTGGATTGCCTTCTGTGTGTTGGCTCATCATTGACTCTCGGGAGCGGTGGAGGAAGAGGATGAGCTGTCCCCAAGGTCACCATGAGCTGAATAAGGGTCCGGGCCGAGAACATGCGGGCTCCTGACAACTGCCTTCCTGGTTTATCTTTCCGATAGGAGTGGGACATACTGAGCACCTGTTCTTGTCAGTTACTGTCAAATCCGCCTGAATTCTCGCACAGCCCTCTGAGGTAGGCTATTATTAACCTCAGAGGAAACCGCACCTCTGAGAGGCTACGAGATTTGCCTGTGAGCTGTGGGTGGAATCAACTGGGTGAAACTTTTGTGTTCTTGACAAAGAGGTGCCAAGATCAGAAATCTCAAGGAGAAGTAAAGAGTGAGAAAAGAAACTTGTCTCCATTTCTTTTCTTCTTTTCTCTTTTTCTTTCTTTCTTTCTCTCTGTCTTTATACAAAAAAAAACAACTTTTAAGTGTCAGGTTTGAGGAATTTGGGGTGTATACAATTGTGTAACTACCACAACAATCAAAATAAATTATTTTCAATAGGATCTTCCCACCACTCCAAAATATTCTCCTGTACTTTGTGGTTAACCCCTGCCTCCCCAGCTTTAGCCCTGGCAACAGCTAAACAAATTGTTTTCTGTCTCTGTACTTTTTACCTTTTATAGCATGTCAAATAGATGGCATCATACAGTATCAATCTTGCAGTATCTGGCCAGCTGTCACGATGGCTGCCGCATGATAATTAGTCTGCTCCTTCATATTGCTGAGAAGTATTTCACTGTATGGATGTCCCACAATTCGTTTATCCACTCCCCAGTTGATGGATATTTGGATTGTTTCAAGTTTTATTTAAATTTTAGCTATTTTTCTGAGTAAAGCTGTTATAAATATTCAACTTTTAAACATTAAGCTGCTATAAACATTCAGGTCTTCGTGAGAACAATGTTTTCCTTTCACTGGGTAGATACAATTTCTGGGACATATGTTAAGTATATGTTTGACTTTATAAGAAATGGCTGAACTGTTTTTTCAAAGTGGCGGTAGCATCTTACATTCCCACAAGCTAGGTATGAGAGTTCAAGTTGCTCCACATCCTCACCATTACTTTTATTTGTCCTTTTGTTTCCTTTCTTTTTTTTCATTTTATCATTCCAAGGGTGGGTAGTGGCATATCATTGTGGCTTTAATTTGCATTTCCCCAATAACTAATGACATTGAGTATGTGATTACTGGCCATTTGTATATTTGGTTAAGTGTCTGTATGATCAATCTTCTGACCATTTTAAATGATTTTTGTCTTCATTTTTTACTATAAGTATTCTTTATATATGTTGCAACAAATCCCTTACCTGATGTGTGTTTTACAAATATTTACTTCCTGTTCATGGCTTGTCTTTTCATTTCCTTAACAGTGTCTTTTGAAGAGCAAGTGCTTTTTATTTTGATGAAGTCCAATCTTTCAAATTTTTCTCTATGATTTGTACTGTTTGTGTCCTATCTAAAAAATCTTGGTCTGACTCAAGTTCTTTGGGTTCAGCCATAGGAAGCCTCAGCAAGAAAAAGAAGGAAAGGAAGAAAATGAGAACAGGATATTTTATTCGTCCATCTCCCTTCCTGCAAGATTAGCAAAAATTAGCCAAGTCTCTCAATGAGAATTCTCAGGTCCTGTCGGGCAGCCCTCTCCATAGAGCTCTGTCTGTCTCCGGGTTCTTATCCTTTCACTGCCTTGCTGTTACTAGTTTTGGTATACTGAACAATCCCTTATAATGTCTTTATAACCCGACCACATCAGTGTAAACATAATTTTATTAAACTCCCCCCAAATGAACTAAATTGGATCACCACCTTATAATATTTACCAGCGAATCTTCTCAGGTTCACCTAAACATTCAGACTCACAAAACCTCAGCCTCATTCAGCCCTAGTTTATGCAGAAATGTAAGATAGACAGCAAAGTTCAAAAGCAAAGTAATGTCAGGATTTCCTGTTCCACTTGAATAGTTCCTGGAGCGTCAACACAATGGTCTGTACAGCTCCCCAGAGCCCCCAGGTGGCATCTCAGGTGTGAGGGTATGCGGTTCATGTCGAGCAGGGGTGAGAATCATTCTGGCTTGGCAGTCACAGACCCCACAGTAGCCAATCTTTTATAATTACTCCACAGGCAGAGCATCCAGGGCCCCTGTAGAGACGTTCTCAGTTACAAAAGTCACCACATTCAAGGAAGCCTAAGACCATGCTGTCTCAATCAGTCATTTACAGTGTTTCCCAGTCCACATAAAATTTACCCAGCAGGGATTATTTCTACCATAAGCAATGTTGCCTAGGAACATAGTTGACATTTTATTTTTATCAAATTCTCAAGGGAACAAAGTGAGAGAGATAAGCAAAGGTCAAATTTTCATGCAGAGAGGGACATCTGTTCCCCCTGGCACACAGCCTATATATTCTGTATGTTTCCTTTTGTCTGTTTAAGCTGTCACAGACAAACGGCAGTGTGCTAAGGTATTATCTATGTTTTTGTTTACTTGTCCTTGTATTTCTATCACATTTTGCTTTACATTTTAATGTTTTCTTTCAGTTCATAAAATTTAATGCCTGTTGCATATTAATTATACCTGTTATCAATCCCAATTGATCTTTGTATAATTTAATGTTTTTGCATTGATTGAACTTGCTTTGTCTGATTTCAACACTGCCACCTTTTTTTTTTAATTAAAAGACTCATGGGGGCAGCTTTAGGCTTTAGAAAAATTGATCAGAAAAAAGAGTTCCCATATACCACACAGTTATCCTTATTATTTATATCTTGTATTAGTATGGTACAATTTGTTACAATTGATATATCAATATTGATTTATTATTATTAACTGAAGTCCATAGTTTGTTTAAATCAGGGTTCACTCTTTGTGTCATACATTGTATGGTATTAACAAATATGTAATGACATGTGTCCATCATTATGGTATTATATAGATTAGTTTCACTGTCCTAAAAAACCTTTCTATTTCGCCTGTGCATGCCTCCCCCCACCCCAAGCCCTTGGAAACCACCAATCTTTTCACCGTCTCTGTAGTTCTGCTTTCTCTGGAGTATCACACGGCTGGAATCATATAGCATACAGCCTTTTCAGACTGCCTTCGTGCACTTACCAATACACCTTCAAGTTTCATGTTTCTGTGGCTTGATAGCTCATAACTTTTTATTGCTCCACACTAGCTTTTGTTTCTGTTTTGTTGATGAATTTTTCTAAACACCTTTCATTTTTAATTTTTGTAGATCATTTTACTTTAGGTGCATAATTTTTAAAAATCACAGAAGGGGAGATTCAAGATGGCGGTGTGAGAAGTACACAGAGAACTCCTCCCAAAACCACAAGTAACACAAAAATATAGTTAATTAATACAACTAACCCTAAAACAGCAAGAAGAAAGAAGGCTGAACCAGACTGCAAATAGACCTCACGAACAGAGCAGACCTCACAGAACGGGGTAACATAGAAAAACCTTAATCTGGCAGGACCCAGGCCCTTCCCCCACCCCAGCTCATCATAGGAGGAAGAGAAATTGAGCAGGGAGGGGGTGGAAGCCTGGGACTGCTGAACACCTAGGCCTGGAGATCTGCTTTGTGAGCAGAAGCCTATATTCTGTGGTGCTCTGGACGTTGGGGAGCTCGGACGGGCGGAGGGCCTGGAAGACTGACATTCCAGCCATTGTGGAGGATGGGATCCACACTGAGCCATTGTGTGTCAGAGGAAGGGTGGGCGGTCTGAGAGGCTTCCTAGCAACGAGAGGGCTGCTGAAGGGGCGGGGTTTACACAGAGCTTGCGGCACAGGAGAAGGGGGAGCTGGACAAGGTTGTCCAGGTGCACTCTGCCCAGCTAGTTGAGAATTTTGAGGAGCTTCTGGTGCTCCATACTCCAGGCTGCCTACTCAGCTACAAGGTCCTCCACTGTGATACACAGCCTGCTGCACCTTCCTCCTAGCCTGCCAGAACCTGCTCACAAACAGGCAGTCACTTCGCTGGCATCAGGCCTGTCAGAAGGAGGCCCCGCCTACAACAGCTAGAGACGCAAAGCACAGAGGCTTACACATGTGTGCTTGGCCCACTGCCTCTGACACTGGAGACAGGCACCACAGACAGGAAGCAGGAACAGATCTTTCCTCCCCCCAGGCACCAGCTCTGCTCCCCTACGACCCCCAACCTCACTCTAGGTGCTGAGCAGCTCCTGAGACAAGAGTTTCTGCACACTAGTGGGCACCACACAGAAACATGAAACGTCAAAAGAACGTGGTTCAGACCAAAATCTCACAAACCCAAGAAAAAGAGCAAATGAAACTGAACTCAACAATCTTCCTGAAAAAGAGTTGAAACTAAAAATTATAAACATGCTTATGGAGGTACAGAAAAATATTCAAGAACTCAAGAACGAATTTAAGTTGGAGATTCAATCATTAAGAAATTCCATATCTGAAATGAAACACACAATGGAGGGATTTAAAGCAGATTAGATGTAGTAGAAGAGACAGTAAATGGAATAGAAATTAGAGAAGAGGAATACAAAGAAGCAGAGGCACAGAGAGAAAAAAATCTCTAAGAATGAAAGAATATTGAGAGAACTATGTGACCAATCCAAATGGAACAACATTTGCATTACAGGGGTACCAGAAGAAGAAGAGAGAGAAAAAGTGATAGAAAGTGTCATTGAGGAGGTAATTGCTGAAAACTTCCCCAATCTGGGGAAGGAGACAGTCTCTCAGGCCATGGAGGTGCACAGATCTCCCAACACAAGGGACCCAAAGAAGACAACATCAAGACATATAATAATTAAAATGGCAAAGATCAAGGAAAAAGACAGACTTTTCAAAGCAGCTAGAGAGAGAAAAAAGGAAAACCCATTAGGCTATCATCAGACTTCTCAACAGAAACCTTACAAGCCAGAACGAAGTGGCATGATATATTTAATACAATGAAGCAGAAGAGCCTTAAACCAAGAATACTCTACCAAGCAAGGTTATCATTTAAATTTGAAGGAGGGATTAAACAATTTTCAGATAAGCAAAATCTGAGAGATTTTACCTTCCACAAACCACCTCAACAGTGCATTTTGGAGGGACTCCTATAGATGGAAGTATTCCTAAGGCTAAACAGATGTCACCCAAGGGATAGACAAAGAGTACAGAATAAGATTCATAACATACAAAGAATGGAGGAGGAAAAAAAAAAGAAGCTTTAGGTTGTGTTTGTAATAATATACGAAGTGAGTTAAATTAGACTGTTAGATAGTAAGGGAATTACCCTTGAACTTTTGGTAACCACAAATCTAAAGCCTTCAATGGTAATAAGTACATACCTATCAATAATCACCCTAAATGTACATGGTCTGAACGCACCAATCAAAAGACATAGACTCACTGAATGGATAAAAAAACAAGACCCATCTATATGCTGCCTACAATAGACTCACAGCAAACCCAAAGACATACACAGACAGAAAGCAAAGGGATGGAAAAAGATATTTCACGCAACAAATAGTGAGAAAAAAGTAGGAGTTGCAGTACTTGTATCAGACATAACAGACTTCAAAACAAAGAAAGTCACAAGAGACAAAGAAGGACATTACATAATGATAAAAGGGTCAGTCCAACAAGAGGATACAACTATTATATATATCTAGTCACCCAGCACAGGATCACCTACATATGTGACACAAATACTAACAGAATTAAAGGGGAAAATAGAATGCAATGCATTCTTTTTGGGAGACTTCAACACACCACTCCAAAGGACAGATCAACCAGACAGAAAAAAAATAAAGAGACAGTGGCACTAAACAACATATTAGAACAAATGGACCTAATGGATATCTACAGAACACTCCATCCAAAAGCAGCAGGATACACATTCTTTTCAAGTGCACATGGAACATTTTCAAGAATAGATCACATATTAGGCCACAAAAAGAATCTCAGTAAATTCAAAAAGATTGAAATTGTACCAACCAGCTTCTCAGATCACAAAGGTATGAAACTAGAAATAAATTACACAAAGGGAACAAAAAAGCCAGCAAATACATGGAGGCTTAATAACATGCTCCTAAATAATCAATGGATCAATGACCAAATAAAAACAGAGACCAAGCAATATATGGACACAAATGAAAACAATAATTCAACACTGCAAAATCTGTGGGATGCAGCGAAGGCTGTGCTAAGAGGGGAATATATTGCAATACAGGCCTACCTCAGGAAAGACGAATAACCCCAAATGAACAGTCTAAACTCACAATTAATGAAACTAGAAAGGAAGAACAAATGAGGTCCAAAGTCAGTAGAAGGAGGGGCATAATAAAGATTAAATCATAAATAAATAAAATTGAGAAGAATAAAACAATAGAAAGAATCAATGAAAGCAGGAGCTGCTTCTTGGAGAAAATAAAATAGATAAACCCTTTAGCCACACTAGTCAAGAAAAAAAGAGAGTCTGCTCACATAAACAGAATCAGAAATGAGAAAGGAAAAATCTCTACAGACACCACAGAAATACAAAGAATTATGAGAGAACACTGTGAAAAATTATATGGTAACAAACTGGATAACCTAGAAGAAATGGACACCCTTCTAGAAAAATACTACCTTCCAAGGCTGAACAAGGAAGAAAGAGAAAATCTGAAATTGATCTGGTAATCAAAAAACTACCTAAGAACAAAACCTCTGGACCAGATGGTTTCACTGATGAATTTTATCAAACATTTAGTGAAGACCTAATACCCATCCTCCTTAAAGTTTCCAAAAAGTAGAAGAGGGAATACTCCCAAACTCATTCTACAAAACCAACATCACTCTAATAACCAAAACCAGGGAAAGACACCACAAAAAAAGAAAATTACAGACCAATATCCCTCCTGAACATAGATGCAAAAACACTCAACAAAATATTAGCAAACTGAATTCAAAAATACATCGAAAAGGTCATCCATCATGATCAAGTGGGATTCATCCCAGGGATGCAAGGATGGTACAACATTAGAAAATCCATCAACATCATCCACTACATCAACAAAAAGAAAAAAAACACATGATCATCTCCATAGATGCTGAAAAAGCATTCGACAAAATTCAACATCCATTCATGATAAAAACTCTCAACAAAATAGGTATACAGGACAACTACCTCAACATAGTAAAGGCCATATAGACAAACCCACAGCCAAAATTATACTTAACAGCAAGAAGCTTTAAGATCGGGAAAAAGACAAAGATGCCCACTCTGCCCCCTTTTATTCAACATAGTTCTGGAGGTCCTAGCCACAGCAATCAGACAACACAAAGAAATAAAAGGCATCCATATTGATGAAGTCAAACTATCCCTGCCTGCAGATGACATGATAGTGTACATAAAAAACGCTAAAGAATCCACTCCAAAGCTACTAGGTCTAAAATCTGAATTCAGTAAAGTTGCCGGATACAAAATTAATACAGAGAAATCTGTTGCATTCCTATACACTAACGGTGAACTAGCAGAAAGAGAAATCAGGAAAACAATCCCATTCACAATTGCATAAAAAAGAATAAAATACCTAGGAATAAACCTAACCAAGGAAGTGAAAGACCTACACCCTGAAAACAACAAGACACTCTTAAGAGATATTAAAGAGGACGCTAATTAATAGAAATTCATCCCATGCTTTTAGCTAGGAAGAATTAATATTGTCAAAATGGCCATCCTGCCTAAAACAATCTACAGATCAATGCAATCC
Source organism: Smutsia gigantea (assembly GCA_032199065.1). NCBI lineage: Eukaryota > Metazoa > Chordata > Mammalia > Pholidota > Manidae > Smutsia > Smutsia gigantea. The sequence continues at coordinate 197,182 of JAVSCE010015315.1, forward strand.
CTATCAAAATACCAACAGCATTCTTCAATGAACTAGAGCAAATAGTTCTAAAATTCATATGGAATGACAAAAGACCCCGAATAGCCAAAGTTATCCTGAGAAGGAAGAATAAAGCAGGGGGAATTACACTCCCTGACTTCAAGCTCTACTACAAAGCCACAGTAATCAAGACAATTTGGTACGGGCACAAGAACAGATCCATAGACCAGTGGAACAGAATAGAGAGCCCAGATATAAAGCCAAGCATATATGGTCAATTAATATATGATAAAGGAGCCATGGACATTCAATGGGGAAATGACAGCCTTTTCAACAGCTGGTATTGGCCAAACTGGACAGCTACATGCAAGGGAATGAAACTGAATTATTGTCTATCCCCATACACAAAAGTAAACTCGAAATGGATCAAAGACCTGAATGTAAGTCATGAAACCATAAAACTCTTAGAAGGAAACATAAGTAAAAATCTCCTGAATATAAAGATGAGCAACTTTTCCTGAATGCATCTCCTTGAGCAAGGGAAACAAAAGCAAAAATGAACACATGGGACTACATAAAACTTAAAACTTCTGTACAGCAAAGGACACCATCAACAGAACAAAAAGGCATCCTTCAGTATGGGAGAAAATATTTGTAAACGACATATCCAACAAGAGGTTAACATCCAAAATATATGAAGAACTCAGATGCCTCAACACCGAAAAAGCAAATAACCCAATTAAAAAATGGGCAGAGGATGTGAACAGACAATTCTCCAAAGAAGAACTTCAGATGGCCAACAAGCACATAAAAAGATGCTCCACATCACTAATTATCAGGGAAATGCAAATAAAAACCACAATGAGATATCACCTCACACCAGTTAGGATGGCCAGTATCGAAACGACATAGATCAAGAAATGCTGGCGAGGATGCAGAGAAAGGGGAACCCTCCTACACTGCTGGTGGGAATGTAAGCTAATTCAACCATTGTGGAAAGCAATATGGGAGTTTCTCAAAAAACTAAAAATAGAAATACCATTTGACCTGGGAATTCCACTCCTAGGAATTTACCCAAAGAACATAATTTCTCAGATTCAAAAAGACATGTGCCCCCCTATGTTTATTGCAACACTATTTACAATAGCTAAGATATGGAAGCAACCTAAGTGTCCATCAGTAGATGAATGGATAAAGAAGAGGTAGCATATATACACAATGGAATACTACTCAGCCATAAGAAAGAAACAAATTCTACAATTTGCAACAACATGCATGGAGCTGGAGGATATTATGCTCAGTGAAATAAGCCAGGTGGATAAAGTGCCAAATGATTTCCCTCATTTGTGGAGTATAACAACGAAGCAAAACCGAAGGAACAAAACAGCAACAGACTCACAGAGTCCAAGAAGGGACTAGTGGTTACCAAAGGGGAAGGGTGTGGGAGGGCAGGTGGGGAGGGAAGGAGAAGAGGATTCAGGGGTATTATAATTGGCACACATGGTGTAGGGGGGATCAGGAGAAAGACAGTGTAGCACAGAAATCACAAACAGTGACTCTGTGGCATCTTACTACACCTATGGGCAGTGACTACAGTGGGTATGGGGGGACATGATAACATGGATGAATGTAGTAACCATCTGTGGCACACACATACACAGACACACACACTTGGCAAATAAGCACAGAAAAGGTTCTCAACATCATTAGTCAACATGGAAATGTAAATGAACACCAAAATTAAATTCCACAGCAAAGTTACAAATATGGCTGAAATGAAAAATACTGCATCAGATAATAAGAATGTGATCAACTAAAACTCTAATACAGTGGTGGCCATGTAAAACAGTACATCCGCCTTGGAAAAAGACACAACAGTTGCTTACAAAACTAAACATTCCTATTACCTAGTAATTCCATTCATAGAAATTTACTCAGGAGAAAAGAAAACATGTGTCCACCAAAAAAGCCTTGTAGAAATAAATTCATAGCAGCTCTGTTTAGAATAGCCCCAAACTGAAAACATCCCATATGTCCACTCACAGGAGAATGGAGAGACAAAGTGTTATATTACCCAGCAATAAAAAAAAAATGAATTGCTGACACACACAACATGAAAGTGTTTTTAAACCTGCTGAGCAAAAGAAGCCTGACACAAGAGTCTATGCTATGCTCTATAGCGTCAATGTTTCTATTCTCTGTCCCTCATTCATATGTTGAAATCTAATCCCTACAGTAGTATTTGGAGGTGGGGCTTTTAGGTGATGAATTCATGATGGTGGATCCCTCATAAATGGCATTAGTGCCCTAAAAAAGATATCCCAGAGAACTCTCTCACTTTCTTCCTGCCATGTGAGGACACAGCATGAAGGCAACCTTCTATGAACTAGGAAGCAGGCTCTCACCAGACACTGAATCTGTGCCTTCATCTTGGACTTCCCATTTTCCAGAACTGTGAGAACTAAATGTTTACTGTTTAAGCCACCTGGTCTATGATACTGTTGGGCAGCTGCAGCTGGTGAGGTCTCTCCCTGTGCACTAGGTGAAACCTCAACCTGGATGGGGGAGGGTTCTTAATTTTGAGGAGAAGGAATTTCCAAACAGGTCTGATGAGTGTAGGTAAGGAAGGAATTCATTAAAGCGAGAGTAGCAGTGAGTGGCAGCAGCCATGCAGGCAGTCGACCGCAAGGAAGAGCAGAGGGAGTGAAGGGAAGTCCATTGAACTGCTCAGCGCAGGGCAAGTCCCTTGCCAACTCCCAAAGCGAGAGTCACCTGGAGTCCAGGGTCTGCTTGAATCTGCACAATGTGGGAACTAAGCCCCTACCTCACCAGGATTTGGGGGGCGGGGGGCTGCAGAGCACTGGGTGGAGTGAGTTTATGTCCTGAGAACTTCCCAAAAGCAAGGAAAGGAGATATTCAGGCAGGCTGCTAAAGAGCATGATGTATAGCTGCAGTCCTGTCCCGGTCCCCCAGGCAATGGGAACTCGCAAGCCCAAATCAGAGATCTCAGTAGCCCTTCCCTACTTGTCTTAAGTAGGACAGAGAAGAGAAGACTAGTGCTTAAGTCTAGAATATTGAATGAAATAGCAAAGTACCAAAAAAACTACTGGAGAAGTGCAGAGACAAATGCAGTAAGTTGAGCAGCAAGAAGGCTTTATTTATGAGAAAGTACACACTTGAAAAAAGGGGGATGTAGGCAGCCTCAGAGAGGTGTGCTCAAAGGCTTGAGATTCATGTCTGTTAAGGATTTCAAGAATGGGGTAAAGGGCCAGAGGAGCATTGGCTGACTTGTGGCCCCATGATGTCTCTCTGGTGGCACCCATTATGTCCTCACCCATAGTCAGTCCTCTAGATATCCTGTAAGATAGACTCAACACAAGGATTTTATTGATCCTGTTCTTCTCCAAGATAGTGGTTACCCTCAAATAGTGGAAATATACCATTTAGGACTGCTCACCCTTCCTTAAAATAGGGTCAGTTCTTGGCTAATTACCGTAAAATACGTTAGGATTCTTACCTCCCAACTCCCTGGTTTTTAAAATGGAATCTTAGCCTGAAGATGGGGGGTGCTTGTCCCATGTCCCTGCTCTACCTCAGTATTTTTGCTTTAGCAACCTGAACTGACTAGGACAATATATGATTCCATGAAATTCTAAAACAGGAAGAATTAACCTATGGTAATAAAATCAGAACAGTAGCTACTAGAGTAGAGGGAAAACCAACTAGGAGGGATATGAGAGAACATTCTGGAGTGATGGAAACTTTCTATACCTTGAAGGGGTGTGGGATATTCAATTATGCGTATTTCTCGAACCTCATCCAGTTGTATGCTTCTGATCTCTGTATGTACCTCAACTTAAAAAAGATAAAACCCACTGCTGCCTGAGATTGGTTTATTAGTAGCTGCTGGTCTGTAGGAGACAGAGGGGTAACTAAACCAGCAGTAACTAAGCCCGCCACTTAACTAAGTCAGCCCTGACTGGTGACTGGGTGTTTGAAAGCCACTGTATTATCATTGCTCTGAAACTCCAAAAATCCGTTTAAGACAAGGTTCTGGGGGCTGCTTGGAGGCATGTGCAAAATAGAGAGAAGACAGCCTGGGGAAGGAAGGCAGGAAAAGAAGATAAAGGACTTCAAAAATATGCCTGCAAGCCACGATTCCAAAGCACAGAAGAAATCAAATGCTAAGAGCAGCAGCCAGTAAGATCAATGCCCAGAACACAAATTCACCCCAAATACAATTAATCTTCTAAAGCCGTCTGACACAGACTTTAAAATAAATATTTTGCCAAAGCTCTGAAGGAACCATATCCATAAAAAATAAAACAATAAGTATTTTAAAATAATATTTTTAAATACTGATACAAAACAAAATGGATAAAGATGAAAAGAACCAGTTGTAAAGTTGGAGAAGATCTGTATATCGTTGTTGAAATTTTTTTTTTAATCCTCAATTGGCTATTTAATCTAAACTAGGGTGAATTAGTAAATTTGCAGGTAGGGTGCATTAGGAATCATCATAGAGAGGCTGGCAAAGACTATGCTTTTCTAAAATATGACCATTACCCAGACTGTGAGTTCCTACCATGCCAAAAAACAGTGGAAGACCTGTCACACTAGAATATTATACTCAGCTAAACTAGTCTTGGAGGTTTAAATTAGTCTTTGATGGCAGAATAAAATTACTGTCGTGTATATAGAATATAATAGAAATTACTACCAATAGATCTTCACTAAAGGAACTTTTAAAAGATAACTTCAGCAAGAAGAAATGAAAACCAGAGAGGAAACATAAGATACAAAATAAATACAAAGGACAAAAATTGATAAAATTTGTCAGTAAATGTTAATTATTAACTGTTATTTTAGAGTTACTTTTTTGTGTTTAAAAAAAATGTCAGAGTCAGCTGAGTTAATTTTTCCTCTCCCCCCTTCTGTGTGGTTATGTTACTCATTTAAAACACAACTAAAAGTTCTTTTGCTTTTGTTTGTATTCATTTTATTTACTTGTTTGTTTGAGTATGTGAAAAGTTAACATGGTTCTAAAATTCACAAGTATTCAAAAATTTTCCTCAAAGAAGTGTCCCTCCTCCCATCTTCTTCATCTTTTCCACCCCATTTTCCACCCACCAGCTGAAGGTAAACAGTCTAATGAGTTTCTGGTCTGTATTTCCTGTGTTTCTTTCTTAAGGAAGGAACAGATACACGTATATTTTCTTTTTTCTCCTTTCTCATACAAAAGATAGTTTCAGTGGAGGTCCCCTTAATCCATTTGTATGTTTCAATAGCTTTGACTCTCAGAGGGAGAGATGTAAATCTCAATCCTTTCCTTCTCAAAAGTCCATTGTGGGGATGTTGATTTATTTTGCAAATTTGCCTGATCTGACTTCAGAACATCCAAATACATTTACCAGTGGGAAGGTAAGGAGGGTGCCAGGGCTCCATCCACTTACAGAGGTTAGATGTGGCCTCATACTAGACAAAATGTTGTAAGATGTTACCTTCAGATGACATGTTGTGGGCCTCAATTAAATAAGTGACCTTCCTTAAGTAAACATGATTCAAAGTGGCCTGATTTCTTTATTGCTCAAAAGAACTCTCTGTGACATAGTTAGTATTCCCATTCTCTTACAGGTGGGCCCAATACTCCTTATGGAAAAGAAAAAATCTCTTTGAATGGAGATTCTGTAATCGTCCAGACACGCTCTCCTTCTCAGCCTTGTATCAGCCACACACATTTGAGAAAACTCACCTTCTGTATCTTCATCTAAGTTGAAAATGTTGAAAAAGACAGAAGCAAGGGAAACCTTTTTAGTACTTCACTGGAGACCTCCCTCAGCATGGGTTATGATCCATTAGTCAGTACTCTATGGCTCTTCAGCAAACTAAACACATTCCTGCTGCATTACTATCCTTCTATTCTTGGCCTCCTCTTCCCTGAGGAGTTAAATAGTTTCTAGGTAGTCTGAACTAAGGACAACAATGCTCATCATACTTTCTTTCTGAGGGTGGGAATGGAAGCTGAGTAGATTGATCAGTGGGGACATGCCATTACAGTTTAACCAGTGTGTAAAGAAGACTCTTACGTAACCAGCTCTCTGGGCCCTTCTCCTCAGAGAATTTTGTTTTTCAGTAAATCGCTGTTAGGATGAAGCTTTATAGCTTTGGGGTCCTCGCAGCCATCGTCCTCTTGTGTGAGCAGCATGTCTTCGCGTTTCAGAGGTAACCCAATAGAATCCTAAGTGGTGGGGGGCCATTTTCCTCTTGTTTGTCCCACATGGAAGCCAGTCAGTGCACTGGACTAGGAAGCAGAATGTTGAAGTCTGAAGGTCAGCTCTATCAGAAACTGTGTTGCCCTGACGAATAGCAGATTTCAGTATAATAAGGGTCTCACTTGATCTAGGGTATTCTTTTTTCTTCTCTGGCTCTAGTTTTATTACTGAGAAAACCCTGGATGATAGATGTAATCAGTGGCTATAGAGATTAAATAAATGGAATCTTATAAAAATAATTATTTACACCCTAGCACATTATATGATTTATATATTTTTTGTCTTACATAAAAAATATATTACCTATGGATAAATTTTCCTCTTGTACATGGGGCATGGGAGGGAGAAGGAGGTGGGCATCGAATAGGAGGTTTGGGTTGTGCATGGGTATTTGCATTGGAATATGAAGGGGAGAACAGCCGTGTTATAAAAAACACATTTTAGAATGTATCTAAATCCTTATTTTGCTTACTAGAGTGAGTGATTCTCTTTGGATATTCTACTATAAACCACTTAAAAGAATGAAAATGAACTCATGCTTTAGCATGTATAACACATGGTATAAGTTCCAGGCTGTGTGTAACATTGGAATTTATTAACTAGTCAATTTTTAGACTTTTAAAATTTGATAATTGTTTCTTCCGGATTATCTTACTTTTTCCCTTAGTTTTGCTTCTGTGGTCCTTTTCTTCTCCAATTATTTCTGAGACAGATTCCTCTCTCCATGTTTGTGAATGGCAAAGAGAGAAGGCACATACCAGGGACAGGGAAAATTCCACTGAAAAAACTTTTCTGAGTCATAAAGAGCCCTAGGACAGCATTTAAGAAATTAGAGGTTGATTTGTAAGCCTGCAGCTGTGTTTGTGTATCACTGAACTAACTATAGCCGGTTGATTCTTTTTTGTTCAATATGATTGTCAAGTGTCAAGAAGTCAATTCCATCACCAAATAATGATTGTCACTGAACTGACATGAGAGTCAAATTGCTAGAATAATGGTCACTCATGTCTCTGTTTTATCAGTAAATCAAATGACTATGATTTCTAAGGTCTTTTCTAGTTCTAATATCCCATAATACAGTGATTGGCTTTAAATAAAGTAAGGGAGAGGGAAGGAGGAAAGTTGATACCAGCATGTCCAAAAAGAAAATAGTGAAGAAATGAATGAGAAAATTCTCTCATGCATGGATTTTCTTACTCATTTTTGCTTCAATATCTGCTTTGAAGTCTGACTGATACTTACACTTGAAGAGAGGAATGAGAATAATACATTTTAAACAAATAATCTACTAAACTATTTTAATACTTTGCGTACATTCTGATGGGCCCTGTGAACTGGGTGTGGGCACTGCAGCTCTACCTGCACACGCATCTCTTCATTCCTTGGTCCCGCCCCTCCACAAGAAATAATATTACAAACTCTACTTTCTGGGAGTAAAAATAATTTTTTTAACCAAATATTTCTGAGTACTGCTTTTCCAGGAATGGCTTATTACAGAAGCTAAAAAGGAAATCTAATTTCATTCAGGGCAACAGGCTTTGATGAATTTATTCCTAGGGGGGAGAACATAACCCTTTCTAAAAAGGGCTAATGATCTGGCTTTTTTCTAAAGCTGTTCTTTGTTAGTGTTTTCTTGCCGTGATCATTTTCCTAATAACACTTTGCATTCAGACACTCTCTTACTGCCTGATTTGTAGGTGCATTTTGATAAATCTCATCAGTGAAATGCCCTGGAACGAGAACAAAAAAGTTGTAAAGGCATAAATACCATATGCCAAAGAGAAAGGCAGCCAAAAAAAAACAAAAAACCTAACAGAAAACAAAACATGTCTCCATATTCACTTGCTTTTAAAAGCCAAGCAGTAGAAAGGGTAAAAATAAAATACTAGCAAGAATCTTGTAAACCAAGTCATTAATTGCATTATGTTATGATTACTTAAATGCAGCCTATTTATTTATTTTGTTTTTTAGGCTATTTATTTGGAACAAGGAAGTAGGAAAAGGTAGGAAGAAAAGGAAGAAAGGAATTGGAAAGAGGAGAGTCAAGGATAGAGGTCTTCTGAATTATTAATAGACTGCAGGAAGTGTTCTTTCTGTTGACTTCATATACTAATCTGCCACCTGGAGACCAGTTTATTTCCTTTCACTTAGTTCCCACTGATATATTATTTTCATCTTAAAGAACAGGGCACCGGTGGCCTTAAAATGCTGCAATACATAAAACAAAACTGCAGCCTTGGGCTATGTTCCATTGTTCAGAGGCATCTCACCAGCATTTTACATTCAAAAACAATCTTTCAGAACTATGGCAAGTGTGAATGTTCTCCTGTAAACCATAGTTGGGGACAGATATTAATGAAAATAATCATATTCTCAGAGGATAGGCAACAGAGGAAATATCCATATTAAAAGTGCAGGATCTAGAAAGTTTCATTGCAACTCTAGATCTGCTATGTACTAGTCATGTAGCTTGGGGCAATGTACTCATATTCTTTGAGCCTCAGTTTACATTCTGTGTAAAGTAGCCTAGTATTTCACTGTGCTTGTACTTTTTATTCTATTTTTGGTGCAAGCCTTGTTGCTTTTTGAAGATGGTTATTGGTTGAATCCTGTAACTGTATCACTTCAGAGCAGAGATATGATCCAAACATGTCTTTATTTTTTGTTTCCCATTGTCTCATTACATTCTATGTGGTGGGGTAAACTTTTCCCGCCCTTGGGTGGAAAGTTTGAAAATTCTATGGCTTTTGGCCCACTCTTAAGTAATTGATAGTCCTTGGGTCTTGTTAAAATGCAAACAACCTCTGTTCAAAAATTAGAATGTCAGGTCCAACCAAGGTACTATTCAAACTCCTCAATCTTTATAGGAAAAGAACCCTTCACCACTCTCCATACACACATTTCTTTTTCTCATTAGTGCTTTCTTTGGGGTTGAACTTCTTAGAGAGGAGAAGTTAATTACTTGATGGGGAATTCTCCCGACCAAAATAGGTGTATCTCTTTTCTAGAGAGGCATTTCTGACTCCATCCTTCACCTCCATGTTCTTGCTGCTGAGATCCCCACTCCTTTAGGTGGCGCTATTGGACAGCATCTGAGTAATAACCCTAGAACAAGATGGGTTTCTTCTTTTGGTTTTAATTCTATCTCACCAACTGGAGACCAACCATATGCAGGTTTAGCTTCCTCAGGAGCAAGCCAGGCACCAGTGCTTGTGTCTCTAAACTTGAGGAAATGTGTTCAGACACACCTCTCATCCTTTGGAAATCCTTCCTATTATGTTGAGATGAAGGAAGTAACACCCCAAACCTTCATCCCTTTGGGGAGAGTGGGGACCAACTGAACTGCAACAACTTATCCAAAGAAATAGCTTCACCACTCCTCTCCGTTTCTCCACTCTGACCACTTTGCATAGCCTTTCTCTGACCAAGTGAAGTTTCAGAGTCATGAAACTGATTTACAAAAATTGCAAGTTCTACATAGAGTGATTTGTCTCATTTCATTACCTGATCCTATTGTGTTTGCACAAATTCAAGATAGGAAGAGTCGAGCTCAGCACAGTTTGAACCTGGATTCAATAATATATTTCATAGTGAATTTTTACCCTCATCATTTTACTTTTCCATGTTTCCTACTTTATTTCTTGTATTTGCTTAATTTTTTTTCTCCTGAAGAAAGAGGCCTAGCTGGATAACACATTTTTTACCTTTACATTTTCTTTTTTTCTCCTCCTGTGACTAACTTTGATACTTTCCTCTCCTTTAATACACTAGAAAAATGCCCCAAGCATCTTATCTTCTAGTCAGCATAAGACTTCCTTTGCATGGAATTGAAATTCAACTTCTCCTTGAATAATGGAGAGAGAGCTCATGCTTTGTAAGGCATCCCATTTCATGGTTAGCCTACCTTGTCAGGAAATTCACTCTAAAATTATACTGACTTAATTATATGAAATGCCACTTCTTTATACTTTACCTCAAAAGAGAGTTTTTAGTTTGTCACTGTTTTGCTCAAACTCAGCCACCTTATAAGTAAGGGCCACAATCCTGATCTCCATGACTTGCCAGTTTTTGCTCAGCTGATCCAAAATTCACATAATATCATAGACGTAGTAGACTGGGATATCCAGACAGGCTAGTTCCCTTTAGTCATTCCCATAGTCATACTATGACAATGAGTAGAAAACTTAATTTAAGTTGAAGCAAAACTGCAAATACACACTGGTGTCTGTCTGAAGTGGATGTGAACTATTTCTGATGCTTTTTCTAATGCGGACAGCCAGCTCAATTGCTGAATACTGTACACCCGCTGCCGTGCCTAGCAAGGACAACACTGAGCACAGTGGCTGCAGCTGGGACTACTACTTGGTTGAGTCTGATTGTCTGCTGTCATCTGTAGGATCCATCTGGCTGGGCCCAGACTGGTGAATTAAAAGTGGATTTAATGGGAACCACCATCCCTGCATATTTAGGTCTTTAAGGGTGGTACTAATATCTTCTGTTTCCCCTCAGGATGCATTTTTTTTTAATGTTACTGTTTTGGCTGGGAGTGGACAGTTTTACCTTTTGGCTTTTCTCACTATGAAAGCTCTTATGTTATAGACAAGGAACCAGTGTGGGGGTTCTGCCAATTTCAAAGTATGTTCATTTCAATTATACATTTGGGGACTGCGAAATGATCCTGGGAGCATCCATGGACCTGCTGTATCTACTGTGAGCTGGACTTAGACCAGGACTCCAGTTCTCCAGGTGTCTTGTCAATGGGTTTCAGCCCTGGGCAAGTTCACCATTGATTCAATGTGAACAAAGAAATGACAATAGAACATTCTTGGGGTGAAAGGGTTATACCCAACTTTATTCCCATGGTGGCCGGTCAATCACTAAAATCCCATTCACTTAGACTGAGTCTGCATACAGCAAGCTAGTCTCTGCCTCTGGTCCTCTGGGCCCTCATAGCTGTCCTCTGGGCCTCTGTCCTTGGTGCTGCCACCGTTCTAACCTCTGCTGTACTCTACTGCAGCCTTGCAGCCATGCCACCATGTCATCCAGAGCACTGGGCAGACCTCTTTATATAGAGTCAATAACAACGTATTGCCCACGTATGTGTAGTGAGCTAGTCAACCAGGGCCAGGTGAGAATCCTGGCCACAGGAACCTTCACTTTATCCACACCAGGTTTCAATGTAATATTGGACCCTGCATCCAAAAGATCTCAAAATGCTTGAGTATTCCCTTTTCCCTAGAGTTACCTGAGTTCATTGCCATGGATCCCTTTGGGAAAGGACTTAGGAAGTCATGATAATATACCTTTTCTATACTGCTGCAGGGTCTTCCCTTGTGGAGATCTGAGTCTTTCTTCAGGCAAGAGATTCTGGATCTATGAACTGGCCCAGGTCTGGAAACTGTACAATAGATTGTGACTTTTGATTGGTATAGCTATCCTTAGACTGCCTCATATCCATCCTTGATTTATTTTGATTGTAAAGATTGAGCAATACCTTTGCTGGCTGCCCATCCACTTTGCCCCTAAGAACTCTGTGTTCTCTTAACTAACGCCATAGCTTTCTGAGGGTCACATCGCTCTGGTTGCCACTCTGACTATGCCCATTATAATGTGTCCATCTTATTACTGGTGGCTAAGCAGTGCCACCTGGCTTCCATTATAGAGCCATCTCATCCCCTCATTGCTAGTGGGGAACTCAGTTCTGTGATGTCATTTCCTGTTGTCAGCCCCCAGAATCTACTCCTACCTCCCCAGACCAATAATTAGGGTTAAGTCATGACATAATCTGTCTGTGGAAGGGCTGCATATGTTAAAAAAAAAAAAAAGGAAAGGGACTATATCCCTAAGGAGGGTCACTCACCCATGATACAGGGTTTGACATTCTACTTAGATCCTTGGGAGGTGGTGCTAACTGCTGCTAGATGGCTATTGGAAGTTTGGAGAGAACAGTGGCCGTCATTAAGTAAACTAGGAATGTCATGGCTATTATGCCAAATATTAAAAAAAAGGAATCAGAAAATTCCTAGAATAGCACATAATAGAATGAAGATATTTTGAAAGGCTTGAAACCCCACTGATGGGCTCAGAGGACATTATGAGAAGCGTGGTAGTGGCTTTTTTACAATCAGAGTAGTTTTAAGTTTTTTTCCCTGATTAAATAAAGTAAGAGCTCTTTATTGTTAAAAAAAAATGAATAATATGGAAAGGCATAAAATTAGGGAGAGAAACATTGAAATTTCATCACCCAAAGAAAACATCATTAATACTTTGTTGATCATTTTTTCATGCATTTCTCTATATACTTATATAATGTTATATTAGTTGAATATCATGTCTCCTTTAAGAACTATAGAGATCTGCTTTTTAAAAACAATCTTTTTTGGTTTTCCCCTCCCCTCACCTATGCAGTCATTCACTTTACATTCCCCACGATCTAAATCAATGTAGACAAGTGCTATTTATTTGTTCATACCATTTCTCTTATTTTTAATACAAATAATTTTCCTTTTTCTGATTTATTTTTTTTACAAATATGGGATAATATTTCAGAGTTCTCTACATCTTGCTTCTCTCCCTTAATATATCATGTAACTGCCCCAAAGTTAATTCTTATACATGTAACTCATTCTTTATAATGGTTACAAAACATCCTGAATGCAGAGACACCACCAACATGCAACAATTCTGTTACTGTTAGGAATTCATATGATTTCCAGTTGTTGTTATTATGAATAATCCTGCAATACATATTCTTGAACATACATCCTTAAGCACTGGTTGAATAGTTCATGCTAAAATTGTACCAGGGATTGACCCAAAATTTCCTAGTTTATTGTTTCTTGTAAGCCACTCCTTCCCTCTTCAGATAATCAAGCCTCCACAGGTTTATTTCCATAATTTAGAATCTTTTAATCAGGCTTGCCAAAATAAAACCAGTCTCCATCCTGCTATCAAAGTTACTCTAACAAATTGCTAGTCAAATGATGTCACTTTCCTAACTCCTAATTGCCTACAAGATAGACCAAATTTCTCAGCATCCTTCTCTTAGGGAGGACTAACCTAAGTTTCCAAACTCATTTCTGCTCAGCTACCATTCTATCCTACACTCGGCAACGAGTAGCTGGCTTTCCCCACCATCAGTGCCCTTCGGTCTCCCACCATTGTACCTTCACACACTCCTCCTTACCCAACAATCTCTTCCACAAAGCCTTTGCTAATAATGACAAGTAGAAGTTATCCTAACCTCTTTGTGCTTCCAGAGTTCTTGGTGCATTCTTTTTAAATAAAATTTTATTTGGAATATTTTTTATACTTACAGAAAAGTTGCCAAGGTATTACAGACAATTCCTATATACTCTAGAGCCAGTTTCCCCTAATGTTAGCATTTTACATTACTTTGGTATATTTGTCAAAACTAACAAACCAATATTGGTTTTATATATCTAATTACTATTAACTAAACTTCAGGCTTTATTTGGACTTCACCAGCTTTTCAACTAATGTCCTTTTTCTATTCTAGGATCCAATCTAGGATACCATGTTGCATTTAGCCATCATGTTGTTATTTAATTTATTGAGTGCATAATACATACATACATACATATATAGAGAGATATATAGATATAGTCCAGTTTTTAATGTTTCAGGCAGGAGGGTAAACCTGTTTCTCCATCTTGATTGGAAGCAAAGTCTAAGATTGGTTTTAAATAAAGCAAGAGGAAAGCATTTTATTTTTTACTTCTGATTTAAAAAAATATCTTCACATTTCAAGGGCAAAAAAAAGAAAGAAAAATCTCTTTATTAAAAAATGGACCCCCTCTGGCAAATGACATCAATATAGCTTAATTTTAATTTAAGTAAAATGGTTACTTAAAGGTATGCTAGAAACCTGAGAATGCTATTGCTGTTAATGGATTCCACACATATCTGTAATTCCTTCCCTCACTGCTTCCATTCTCTCTTTATCCAAATGTAACCTCACTTGCAAAAATGGATAGAGAGCTGCAAGTATGAAAAAATTTACTAAGAAATTCCTTCCTTTCTGGTTAAGTGGTATTTGAAAATAAAGTTGATCCATGTTGATTCACAGTAATCTATTGTCTTTGCAAGAATCACTAAGCATTCCTCACGGCCTTAGCCAGCAGCATGGCAAGGCAGAAAGAAATACCACAAAGACAAGGTGAGAAAACAAATTAAACCGAATGTCAATTTAAAAAGACTCTGTTAATGTGATTTACCACATTAAGAGACCAAACCAGAAAATCTTTATGCTCATCTCATAAAAAGCATATGATAAAATCCACACTTCTTCATGATAAAAACTCATAGTAGAGAGTAGAAGGGAACTTCTACTAAAAGACATCTACCAAAATCCTACAACAAACATTCTAACAGTGAGACATTAAAAGTTTTTCTTAAAAATTAAGGATCATGCATCTTGTTTCCACTTCTATTCAGTGCTGTGCTACGGGTCCTGTCCCAATACAGTTTAACACGGGAAAAAAATTCTAAAAGCATTGACATGAAAGAAGCAAAATTTAGTGTGTGCAGTTGCAATGACTGTTTGCAAAGAAAAAAAAAACCAAAATGTCTACATTAAAATGACCAAAATTACCAAGGGAGCAGCATAGAAAAATCAATATTTGTAAATTAATTTCATTTCTATACCTTTGACAAGGAAGAACTATGAGATGGAATATTAAAAGTTACCATTTACAAAACAAAAAACAAATTTGCTAAAGTAAATATAATAAAAATGTGCAAAATATTTATGGTTAAAATTATAAAACCCTCTTTTTGAAAACAATTAG
This sequence comes from Smutsia gigantea, assembly GCA_032199065.1. Classification (NCBI taxonomy): domain Eukaryota; kingdom Metazoa; phylum Chordata; class Mammalia; order Pholidota; family Manidae; genus Smutsia; species Smutsia gigantea. The sequence goes on from JAVSCE010015315.1 coordinate 212,243, forward strand.
AGAAGGCCTAAGCTAATAGACAAATCTGTATTTACTGATAACAGGAGACTCAGAATCATGAGAATGTCATTTCTATTATTGATCTATATAGAATTATTGATCTATATAGATTTATACAGAATTAATATGATTTGAATCAAAATCCAAACTTTTTCATGGAAAATGACAAGTTGATTTTTAAAATTTATGTGGAAAAACAAAGGATCAAACTAAGGGGCTCTTAGAAAAGAGCTAGACAATGGAGAGGGGAAGCAGGATCTCGTCCTATGGGATGTTAAGATTAAATATGAAGCCATGGGCACAAAGCCCATAAGGATAGACAAGTAAACCAATGGAACAGAACAGTGTGCCAATAAATAGACCACCTGTATTAGTAAGGGTACCCCTTGATTGTGTTATGATGATTAATGCATCCTGAAATAGCTTTTCTTTCTACAACAAAGGTTGCTTTCTCACCCATATATCAATTGTTGGAGGACATAATGCTCTTCCTGGTGGTTTTCTCCAACTTGGAGATCTAGGCTGATTCTATTTTGCAAGTCCATATCTTGAGGTTCTTTGCCTCCTGCCACAGGATGAAAGAACATGCACATGAAGACTTCCCTCTTGCTCATAACTGCAGCACCTCACTCCCACTCACATGCCCGCTGCAAGAACTCAGGCATGTGGTCTCCACAACAACCACACAGAAGACTGGGAAATGCAGGTTTCCCATGAACCAGCACTGTCTCTGCCAAAGAGCATGAAAATTTGTAGATGATGGCGTCAGGGGTTAGGAAGGAGGAGGAGCTAAAGGGAATCCCTTCCACTATTGCTGGTGAAAATATAGATTAATACAAAAAGCTTGAGAGATAATTTGATACCATCACGTGAAATTAAAATTGTGTGTACCCCCAAGATATAGCAATTCCACTTGTAAGCAAATTCTTGCACATCTGAAGTATGGTTGGGTATTTCAACACAGATGATAATCTTGAAAATACAATGTTGAGTGAAAAAAGCAAGATTCAAAAGACTACATATGATATACCATTTTTATAGAGTTAAATCAGGTAAATCTAAGGATATTTTAAAAACCACACATACAAGAATCCATTCCATGTGTTTATGAACCTATACTATACAAAAATAGTAAGGGAATGAGCAAAGTAAAAATTTAAAGTAGTGGATACCTTTGGAGATGTGACAGGACAGGGTGGCAAGGGGTTCACAAGGAGACTCAAAGGCCAATAAAGTTGGATTTCTTAAGCCAGGTAGTGGGTTCATGGGCATTCATTTTATTATGTAATTAGCATAAATATTCTCTTATGCATCAAATATTTAATTTTTGAAATTAACACACACACACATGTTGAAAGAAAGAAGTGAGTACTCTGCAGGCTGACTCCCATTCAAAAGAGCTATTGATTTCGCGATTGACTGGGAGCAGAAAGAATGAGAGAGTACGTTCTCTATAACAGTCTATAGAAAAAGCTTCTTTCTTCTTGACATGTTAAGTATGTTTCCTTTTTACAATTACCTAGAAACCCCTCCCAGTATAATTTATCTCATTTTCACTTTTTATTTAACATCAAAATCCTGTTTTATTCTTTCCCAGTGGCCAGGTTTTATCTGCAATTCCTAGAACCTCTAGGCAAGTTCAAATTCTGCAGAATCTTACTACAACATATGAGGTAATTTCTCTCCCATTATTCTTTATATTGAATTCATGTTCTCTACTATATGTTTTCAGCCTTATATATAACTGATAGAAACCCCTCTTCTTATAGTCTGTTCCCCTTGCTATAAACACATATCTCTGCTGGTTCCCAAAATAAAACCTTCTTTATGTGTGCGATGGGTTTTTCAGCCAACTGCATAATAGTTCTTCAAAACTAGAAGTGTGTACTTACAAAGATGCTACAATACAGAAGTCGGATAGAATGTTACTTATAAAACAATGGTTCTTAATCAAGGAGTAAGCATCAAAAACACAAGGGAAAAGTTATTAAAAATTTCCTGCCTGGGATCCAACTCCCCAGAAGCATATTGTGTAGAAAACTGACAAGAGTTACAGAATATCCTGGTAGAAAACTGACGGCTCTGCGTTTGCCAGTTAGGGTCCTCCAAGAGGCAAATGTCAAAACCAGATTATAGATGTGAGGGATTTATTAGGAGGAATGCTCATGAAGGATGAAGAGGAGGAACTGGGAATGGCAGGGAGCACTTGCAGACCACAGTGTAGCTCTGACACTGGTGCAGAGAGGAGGATGGTGCCTGGAGGACCCCTAGACTGCAGACCAGTGCCCGTGAAGGTGGGCTGGACCATTGGTGAGTCTCTAAGCCAAAGTCACCTATAAGAGGAAACCCCTCTCTCTCTCAGGAATGGGCCCACAGTAATATGCCCAGAGTGCTCAATCCCTGGCCACAGCAGAGCCTCGCCTCCTGTGGATCAAGAGGGGCAGCAGCTGGGAAGGTCAGTCAACTGCTCCTCCCAGCAGAAAACCTGAGCGGTGTGCTGTCCCGGCCACCACACGGTGAACAGAGGAAACACCGCCAGGGGAAGCATCGGTGATTTGAGTCCTTGTTCTGCCACATCCTTGATGTACGACTTTAAAGTTGGCAATGAGCCTTGATTTTGTCATCTGCACAATGAAAATAGTAACATCTGTGTAGTCTATTATTAACATGTAATTATAACAGTCAAAGGCAATAGGTGTGAAAGCGCTTTGGAAAAGTGCAATAAAATAGAAAAAAAATGTAAATGTTATTGGAAGACATTGCCCAAAGTCTCTAATAAGACTAAAGAAAAGGAACACCAACATGATAATAGTATCAAGGACATGAAATTTTTATTAAAGAAAATCAACATTTAAACAACCTTCTTTCTAGATAAAATTTCATGTCTTTTTAAATATCTCACATACACATCCAGTTTTACAGTTGGGTCATAAATATGTTCATTCAGTCATTCATTTTTGTCTCACCAAATATTTATTGAGTACCTCATTGCTCTAGCCCCTCCTTTGCAGCTGAGTTTACAGAGAAGAATAAAACAAGCTCCCTGCAAAATTAATATTGACATTGCTGTGTGTATGAATGGGAACCAGTGGCCAGGATGCGTCTTTTTCATTTCTTTTATAGGCACATTTTTATGGCTTTAGTTGCAGATGAGAATGATGTGAACAACCATTTTTGTTTTATCATTTTTTCCCCTTAAAACTGCAGATCATTCTCTGGCAGCCAGTAACAGCTGAATTTATTGTGAAGAACAGAGATGTCCATTTTTTTGTGAATGAATCTGATGTAAGCAACGTAAAAGCCCATTTAAAAGAAAACAGAATTCCATTCAGGTAGGCATCATTCAGTATTTACTGAGTAGCTATTGTAAGCCATGTCGATACCAATGATACGCTTTATTAGCAGGTGGTATAATTGCTTCCTGGAAAAACAAATACTTAAATTAAACATGACAACATGGAAATCTTTGAAATGGACTGGTGATGAAGCCCAAGTGGCTGGACAAGTGGTTTATCTGCTCATGGAATTGCTACCTTATCTAAAAATGACTCTTAGACTTAATGATCTGCGAAGCCTCTTATACTTTCCTCACTCTGTGTCCAGACTCAGGGAGCGATATTGGCACTTATCTTAGTAGGCTTTGTAGTATCCCTTGAAAAGGAGCTGCTGAAGGGGATTTTGCTTCTTTCACAAGGTCAAGAACATTCCTGAATGTCTGACCCTAAACTAAAAATTGTAGCAGGGGTGATTTCTGCACAGCATGCTCTTTTCCTTTTGGATTCTCCCATCCAGTGTCTCCTTTCTGTACTGACTGAGCTAGCGCTAGTCTTCCTCCCGCTGCCTTAGCGCTTCCTGGAGGCCACGCCTCCTTCTGTGTGTCAACAGGCAACCTTTGGCAAATCTACCATGCCAATAATTAATAATATGTTATAGGTGTTTACTGCCTTCCAGGATTTGTGCTGGGCCTTTCTATGCATTGCTTCATTTAATCCTTATTTAACCCTGTGAGGTAGACACTATCTTCATTATGCAGATGAAAAAGGTTTTCATACTTCCAAAGGAATTTCTCAAGGTCATCTAGAACACGGCAAAGATAGAAATCAACTCAGACTTTTCTGATGTTAAAGCTTGGGCTAAACTTTAATTGGCCTAAAAAAAATGTAAGACAATATTAAAATGATAGCTAACTTTCAAATTGTTCCTTCCAGGTTAGAGAACAGCTTAATGTTTGCCTAGCTAACAGTGTGGCTCTTCTCAAGAGGCATAAAACAAGATCCTTTTCCATACCTTCCCTTTTCCTGTGCTTCTATTTTTCTAAAGATCTGATCATCTTTGGCTATGCAGAACATCTGTTGTAGGTCAACAGTTGTCACAATAAAAAACAAAAAGAAAAGGCATTCTGCTTCTCCTTGGTCCTGAATGAACACAGTGTTATTCTAGATAGAAGAAAGTTATCCATTAACCTGTGTGTTCCCATGAAAGACACTGATGAATCACATTTAAGAAATGTTGATAGTGGTGGGGAAAGGATGGACTTTTGGAGGTCCTGAAAACATACCACATAAGAGCCACTTTCCCTTGTGCCTTAGGCTCTACTGAGAAGGGGGTTTGTGAATTTCAGCTTACTACAATATTAGGTGGTGGTGTTTTCACTTTGATGAACTTTTACTGATTAGATTTCTTAGTGATTTTTGTCCCCATGCTCACCTGTTGTGTCTGCAATGGGCCATATGGGAGCACCAGAACCCTGTTTGGAAATCAGCTGTCCCTCTGTTTCATCACCTAGCGTCTCCGTGGAAAATGTGGAAGATCTTATCCAACAGCAGACTTCCAACGACACAGTCAGCCCCCGGGCCTCCTCCTCGTACTACGAAAAATATCACTCACTAAATGAAGTAAGCCATCACATTTCTCTCCAAAATTACTATTTCCATTTAAGTAGCATTGCCATTTCAACCATGGGAAATTAGTAAAGAATCATAACTGGTGGAAGAGGATTTTTAAAAATCACAATTAAATTGTACGGTGGTAATTCATCCTTTTATAGGTACCTTCCCTGGGTTGGTAAACTGCCTCTCGCAGGGTCTTTGCCCACAGCTAGGAGTAACCTAACTGCTAGGAGTAATGCTGCATGCTAAGGGAGAACAGGAAATAAAAAATAGGGCCTTTTTTATTGAAACTGCCCCCTCAAAATTAACAGTCCAATTAATCAGGTCTCATTGGGCCATTCCCCTGATTACACTCTTACTGAATAATTGCCACATATTCTCACTGACTTAAAGGAATTCATTTATATTTGGTACGCTGTAAATAAGTGCACTTTAATCCTCTTTGAAGGAACCGATTAAACTACTACTACTGACGACGGCACAAATGATGATCATGCCTGTGTTTAAACCTTTAAGAAACTGATTTTTTTCTTATATGTTCAATTTTTCTAAAGAGAACCTGAACAAGACTCTCAGTAAGCTTTCCGTGATACTCCAAGAGGCATTTTCCCGCATTTGTTAGTTGAAAGGGTAAATACTTTGGAGGAATTTTTCTTTTATATAGTGTACTCTGAGCAATAAAAATCACTGGATTCCTTTCATTCTTTTGTAGGAGTATGCTGCGATGTTGCTTAACATAAGTATTTTTATCATCTTTGGCTAGGTGCCCAGAAACTGTTAAGGACCATGTCCATGTTTTTAAGACATCTAAGAATTAAGTTATAAGAATCAATTTTCTATTTAATCTTCAAAAGCATCTGTTCCTTTCCAGTTAGTTAAGCCAGAACTTAGTCTGCTTCTAGAATCAATATTCCTGGCTGATTGATGGGGATCTTAAAATTGCATCCCCCTCCTTCTTCTCTCCTACTTTGCCTCTGTTTATTCCCCCCCAGACCACCTCCCTCCAGTGTCTATTATCAGCACTGTTATAAGCAAACTTAATGCCCAGAGTTGAGAGGCTAGGTAGGAGTGATTCACAGAATGAGGAAGATAGATATGTCAATTCTGTGTTAAAGTTGGTAGGAAAAGGGGAATGCTTTGAACAGTATATTAAAAATATACTTCAATTATATATATATTTTTCTTATCCTAGCCCTAAAAAAGAGTTAGAAAGACATGGGAAGGGGGAAAAAATACTTGATGCATTAGTTTGCCATATACTATGTTAGCCTGCAAAACAAATTACCCCCACCTGGTAGTTTAAACCACAGAAGTTTATTCACTCGCAGTTCTGGAGGCTGGCAGTCCACACTCAAGGTGTCAGCAGGGCTGGTGAGGTGTCTCTCACTGATTTGCAGATGCGTCCTCACATGGCCTTTTCTCTGTGTGTGCACATCCCTGGTGTCTCTCAGTCCTAATCTCCACTTCCCATAAGGACACCAGTCAGGTCAGATTTGGGCCCACACTAACAGCCTCATTCTAAATTCATTACTACTTTAAAGGCCTACCCCCAAATACAGTCACATTCTAAGGACTAGGGGTCAGGGCTATAATCTATGAATTTTGGGGGCAACGTAATTCAGTTCATAAGAATACCATTCCAAAAATATTTTGTACCCTTCTTCTCTCCAACCCCCAATCCTTTCTACCAGGTTCATAGAAGGCATGGCAATCTTGCCCTCAAGACCTTCTGCCAAGTCCTTCCTCCCCCTTCAGCACCAATGCCTCCTCCAGTCCTCACCACAGAGTCACTGGGGGAGGAGGCGGACGGGTTCTTTTGTCAGCAAGTCTCACTAGGAAATCTTAAGCAATCCAGTAGAGGGAAAAAACAAATAGCCAAAGAAGAGAGTTATTCACAGGATGTTACCTTCATTACCCCAGATTAGATTGGGAAATGAATGAACTTTTCTGTAAAGCTGCCTTCATACAACGCAACCTCCACTGTTAGAGAAAATCCTTGAGCCATCAATGCTGTAACACAAAATAGTTTAATATAGTAGTTCTCTCAGATGAACTCCTGCCACAGAACAGTAACAACACAGTGTACTGAGACCCAAGGAGGAAGTGCCTGATGGCTAACTGTCCAACACCTCAGACCACAGCATTGGTATCTGGGGGCAGATAGGCCTTCTGGGAGCATCCTAATTCCCAGGAGCACAGGACAACCACTCAGGCATACCACTCAGTCTAGTTATACTACTCCATGAGGACCCAGGGGTAAATAGTGCTCCAGTTCCCATCAGTAGGATTGCTTTTGCAATTACCTCTAGAAAAGTTCTCAGAAGGAAGACCAAGGGTTGGTCATTCCCATTTCAGAAGGCATACTGGTTTAGGAATGGCCTCTGAGAAGAAGATGGCTTACATTAAAACATGACCGAGTTCCACCATCAACACTTGCTTTGATGTGGACGCTAGCCTAAAATTAGTCCCAGAATTTTTTATTTTTGTTTTCCTTCCACAAATATCTTGACAGAATCGCAAATATGACTGCACTTGCACCAAGGGAAGAGGTCCAGAATCAAACTGTTTCTCGGTATAGAGGAGAATACTTTTTTTCCGCAGACTGTCCTCACCTTTACCTCTCAGCATTTCATAGATTCTGCAGTGTACAGGTCTCCAGTGGGAAATGATGGCACTGCCATTTACCTTGTACAAAGACAGTACCCAGGGCTTCCTTAGGTTAATCTTGAAAAGTGAATTTTTTTTTAAAAAGCCATATAAAAGTGAGCTCTTGACTATGTGATAAAGAGGATTCATCCATAGAGGCAGGGATTCAATGCGATGAGCCTTTACAAATGACTTTCAGGAGGCACACTTTAAAGATGAACTTTTTCTACTTTGTCTTAAGTTCCTTAGTAATTCTCTACTCTACCTCTAAACCTTGAGCCTTTTCAAAACTTTAATTTTCTTGATTTTCCTAAACAGTAGAAGAAACACCCTGGCCCAAGTACTTCAGTTCCTCATTCTTTCTACATACGAAGTTTTTAGAGATCTCTTTGCCTTGCAGAAGTTGTCTGCTTCCCTTGATCAGGGAAATGCTATGAACTTGCTCAGTGACTGCTGATTTCCCTTTTGACAGATTTATTCTTGGATGGAAGTTGTAACTGAGCGGTATCCTGATAGAGTTGAAAAAATCCACATTGGATCCTCATACGAGAAACGCCCACTTTATGTTTTAAAGGTATGTTGTGGGGAGAGTCATTGATCTTCTAACTATGGAGGATGTGTTAATCCTCCAGCCATGCTTGCTGCTTGTTAGAACTCGGAATTTTTCTCTGAATTCTGGAAATATTTGTACTATCACTATTCCTCAGCTTTAATATCCAACTATTTAGGGATTGGTTAATACTTTTTTTTTCCTTTACTAATGCAATATTGGTCTAAAAGTGGAAATCCCAGTTTTGGAGTTAACCGTGTCTCCGTTTATGTGACGCAGACAAGCCACTTAGTCTCTCTGAACTTCAGTGCTTCACTTCATGAAATGAGGGGAGTGGTCTGCGTTGGTTTTCAAGTCTTTGTTTTCTTCACACCACCACCACCACCTCTGATTGGCTTACTTAGGCAAATAAACAAATAATTGAAATAAAAGAAGAAAAACCTGCTTTTGGATAAACACTGACACTGACACTGACACAATCTGTGGAACCAAAGACAGAGCTCAACAGCCAGACCCAGGGAAGGATAGGAGCCGGAGCAGTGCTTGGCAGTAAGGCCGATATGCTAGCTTCTGCTCTAATCAAAGTCCTTGGGTTATTTACTTTCAGTTGAATAAATTGGCCTTAGTAAAAGTCAGTGGATATGGTCACAGAAGAATTCTTGGGAGCCAAGAAACCATGCAAATTTGTCCCTGTTAGTTTCTAAATCTATAGTTCTTAACCACTCTTTCCCGTAAAAAAAAAAAAATCCGGAAAAAATTAAGCATTGGAAAAATACATCTGATTTAGTAGCATTTAATTTACACATAGTTCCTAACATTATCTATCTAAGTTGTGATAGGTGAGCCTCTTTGGTCATCCAAAGCACTATTTTAAGTCAGAATTCCTGGGTTTTAATCTGTTCTGACAAAAACTTGCAGTGCAAACTCATGGAAGACATATGAAACATTGGAACTTCTGAGTGACTGTGTTGGTTGGTCAGACTAGATCATATCATCACGGCATAACCACCTATGACATTTGCTTTTAGCCATGCTGTGTGTAATCTTTGAAACTTGTGTTCCTGAGACCTAGATGTACAGGTTGGAAAACCATGCTTCCTGCTTTATTCCCACTCGTACTTGACCAAGGATCTGCACATAAAAATGAGTTCCTCCATCTTTCCAGTGTCAGTACCCATACGAAGAGTTTGCTCAGCACAGACAGAGGGTCAAGTAAGGCAACTAGTCCAGACAACTAAAGATTTTCTTTTAAACTGAGTAGATTAAATCAGCCAGGTAGTTCCCTTTATAGTTTGGCCCTTTTCACCAATACCACTTGACTTTCTCACTTGCTTTCTTGTTGAGTATCACTAGCTCCAGGTTAGTGAAGAAAAAATATTCTTTCTGATTCAAAAAGATATATGCACTCCTATGCTTATTGCTGTATTATTTATAATAGCAAAGACATGGAAGCAATCAAAGTATCCATCAATAGATGAATGGATAAAGAAGATGAGGTACATATACACAGTGGAATATTATTCAGCCATAGAAAATAAAGACATTCTTTCATTTTCAACATGGATGGACCTAAAGGGTACTATTCTAAATGAAATAGGCCAGGCAAAGAAAGACAAATAACATATGACTTCACTTTTAAGTGGAATCTAAAAATAAAACAAAACAAGCAAAATAGCAGTAGACTCATAGACAATGACAAATGATTGGTGGTTACCATGGGGGAGGGGTTTGGGTACATGGATGAAATAGGTGAAAGGGATAAAGAGGAATAAAATCTGAATTGTAATATAAATTCATCATGTGAGTCTCTGGGGTAATGAAAAGAGCAGCATAGAGAATATAGTCAATAATTCTGTACTATCTTTCAATGTTGATAATAACTATACTAGTTGGGGTGAGCATCTAATAATGTAGATAACTAAAAGAAAGAAAAGAAAAGAAAAGAATCTATGCCAGGGTAGCATAGATGGCAATCTGAAAATTAAACTGTCCCTTGTTCTTGTTTTGGAATTTTAACCCCATATATCTGTTTGATTTACAACACTCTTCTCCCTTCCCTCCATACCCTAAAACTGTGTTGTAACTAATTTTTAAAGGCAAATGAACTATGCTTCATTTGTTTGGAGGTGTTTCCAAGAATCCTTCTGACGGCATCAAAGGCTGTTACTGAGGAAAGGATGGGAGTTGTTACTGCACAGAGATGGCAGCTTGCACTAGCCCCCCACCCCCATCCTGCGAGTCAGAGCAAGGCCTCTGTCTCCAGACCTGTTGGTAAGACGTTTGTGTGAAGTTAGAAGTATGCTTATTTTTGTGTGAAATGGGAAATAGTCTGCATTTCAAAAGTGCACCCCTGAGGAAAATGGTGAGGGAATCCAAGTTTATTTTTAGCCCCACTGGGTTCCTTTTCTCAAATCTTTCTCTGTTCAATAATCTCCCACAGAAAGCTGCCCCCTAGCACCTGCTCGTGTACTTCCAACTGAAGTGTCATGCTGTGGTATGAAGTACTAGTTCTCTGGTCTCTGCGTCTACATGTCCACATGTCCACTGCTTTGACTAGGTAATTGTGGAGAGTGGAGGAATAAAAAGACCTTTAAATCAAAAGTCTTGGCCTCAACCCACAGTCCTGACTCTCAGCAGCTGGATCACCTAAGCTTTAATCTCTACAGCTTTTAACTTCCCTTGAGAATTCTCAAAGGCATACAGAGAATAATGTGCATTTCATAGATTTGTTGAGGGATTAAATATAAGCACTATATCAATGGAGGTTATTATGCTGAGGCTTCCTTTTTTTGTTTTTGGTTTTCTTTGGGCAGGTTTCTAGAAAAGAAGAAACAGACAAATATGCAATGTGGATTGATTGTGGAGTCCATGCCAGAGAATGGATCTCTCCTGCTTTCTGCCTGTGGTTTGTAGGCTATGTAAGTATTCACACTCTCTTAAGCTAGCATTTCTTAATATATGGCCTAAGACCACGTGTGTTAGAATCCATTATCTATAACGAATGAAATTACCCAGTTCGGGGAAAGACCTTTGAACTTCTGGGCTGTGTTAAGGACCTGGTCAATTGTGAACTCTCCCATTTGTTAGAGGTAGTTGGGAATTACCAGTAGAGGCTGGGAACTTCTCTGTAGGGTCACGGATGCTGCACCCCCATTGGTGGGGAAGAGAAGATGGTAAGGCAAATGAAGGTAGTATTTGACAAGACCTAGCAGAGGCAGAAATATTTTTACCTTAGATATACCTCATTTGTTATGACAGATCTAAGTGGCAGCCTCTTAATTTCCTAACACATCTATTTTGTGTAATTGTGTGTCTGTGAATACAGAGACAACAATAACCATTACCAGAAGGACACATTTTTAAATTATTTCTCCATTGGCAATGGATTTTTGTATAAATCAGTATAGAGGACATCATGCCCATTTTATAGTATCTAAAGCATAATTTTTACTGTTTTCATTTATTAAAGAGCTTTATAGTCATTATAATTTTTATTTTTATGACATACTCTTTGTCTTATAATGGGTTTTTTGATGCCGAGGACATCTTCAGGGACAAAATCTCCTAATATGACATATGGGAAATATGATCTACTCTGTAATATCATAGTTTATGTTCAATATCCAAGGGCAGAATATGGCAAAAGATCTCTGGATAATTCAAATCAAAAGAAAAAGAAATTAATTAGTACTCAATTTAAATAATTGTTTCAGTTCTTTCTTCTTCTTAGTAAACATACAACTACATATTATTTTAAAATTATCTTCCAGTGTTTAGCCCCAGCCAGAAATGTAGGAAGGAAAAGGCCATCAATCTTTGGGGTGATTTAAGTGCTTGAAGTTGTGCTTCTCAAATTTCATATGTATTAAAGTCATGTAGGAAGCTTGTGAAATTATAGATTCCCAAGCCTCACCACCAGAGGTTTTAACTTAAGAATTCTAAGATATGACCTGGGAAAATGCATTTCAAAAAAGCAGCTCAGGGGAGGGGGCTCAAGATGGTAGCAAGAGCAGGGTGGCGGAAATCTCCTCCCAAAACCATATATATTTTTGAAAATACAACTATTCCTAAAGAGAGGCCAGAAGATACAGTACAACAGCTAGGCTGCATATACATCTGTGAGAACTCAGCATCTCATGAAGGGGGTAAGATAGAAAGCTGTGACCTGGCAGGACCCAAGCACTCCCGCCACCCCAGCTCGCCAGTGGGAGGAAAAGAGTCAGAGTGGGGAAGGAGTGGAAGCACAAGACTACTAAATAACCAGCCCAAGTAATCTACACCAGGAGCACAGACAGAAATTGCATGATGTACTGGATATTAGAGAAATGGAAGGCCAGGATCCGAGATGGAGACTGCAAGTGGGTTCCCACAGCCGGCTACCCTGAGACAAAAGAAAAGCGGGTGCTTTTTAAAAGTCTTAAAGGGACAAGGGCCCAACAGCTGAACAAAATTGCCCCAGCACACTCAGCCCAGAAGGCTGGGAATCTTGAGGAACTTCAGGCCCCCTAATCCCCCACCAGGTAAAGCAGCCCCAAAGCCCCTCATGGTGATAAGCAGCCTGCCATTCGTTCCCCCCAGCCAGCACTGCAAATGGACTGGCTGACCTGCCACAGCTGCAGAGCAACAGGAGAGCAGCCCCGCCCACAACAACCACACAGCCTCCTCCCAGCGCTCAGCTAACACGGATGGGCAGTGGAAGCCAAAGCAAGGGCCGCTGTCCTTGCAGGAGAACACACCCAGCGTGGCTGCGATGCCCCTGCAGTGCTCTAGGCTAGCCTGAGGGCAGCCCTGCCCACGGCAGCTCAGGGGACTATCCCAGAGACTGACTCCAGGTGTGTGGGTAACCAGCATAGGCAGCAGAAGCCAGAGCAAGGTCCAGAAGGCACAAAGGGGAGCCATCCTCGCAGGAGAACACACCTGGCATGGCTGCAACATCCTGCCCATGGCAGCTTGGGGGATTATCCCAGAGACTGCCTCCCAGTGTACGGGTAAATGGGAAAGGCTATGGAAGCCAGGCCAAGGTCCGGAAGGCACGAAGGGGTGCCGCCCTTGCAGGAGAACACACCTGGCACAGCTGCAACCCCCCACAGTGTTCTAGGTTAGCCTGAGGGCAGCCCTGCCCACGGCAGCTCAGGGCATTATACCAGAGACTGCTTCCTGGTGTGCGGGTAACCAGCACAGGCAGCAGAGAATGGCAAGGTGAACAAAAAGCAGGAAGGGACGTTGTTCTCACAGCTGACACATGTGCCACCTGTCTGTGACCACTTCTATCGCCATGAAAAGGCGGAAGAAACTGGTCCAGTCAAAAATCACTCGGACAACCGCAGAGAGAGGCCCTGATGGTATAGATATAACCAATATTCCTGAAAAAGAATTCAAAATAAAGGTCATAACAATGCGGATGGACCTACAGAGAAATATGCAAGAGCTAAGGGATGAAGTCTGCAGGGAGTTAAAAGAAATGAAACAATCGATAGAAGGACTTAAGAGCAGACTGGATGAGGTGCAAAAGACTGTTAATGGAATAGAAATCAGAGAACAGGAATACAGAGAAGCTGAGGCAGAGAGAGATAAAAGGATCTCTAGGAATGAAAGAATATTAAGAGAATTGTGTGACCAATCCAAATGGAACAATATTCACATTATAGGAGTACCAGAAGAAGAGGAGATAGGAAAAAGGGATACAAAGTGTCTTTGAAGAAATAATTAGTGAAAACTTCCCCAAGTTTCGAAAGGAAATAGTATCTCAGATCATGGAAGCCCACAGATCTCCCAACACAAGGGACCCAAGGAGGATAACACCAAGACATATAATAATTAAAATGGGAAAGATCAAAGACAAGGAGACAGTATTAAAGGCAGCCAGAGAGATAAAAGATCACCTACAAAGGAAAACCCATAAGGCTATCATAATACTCCTCAACAGAAACCTTACAGGGCAGAAGAGAGTGGCATGATATATTTAATGCAAAGAAACAGAAGGGCCTTGAACCAAGAATACTGCATCCAGCATGATTATCATTTAAATTTGAAGGAGGGACTAAATAATTCCCAGACAAGCAAAAGTTGAGGGAATTTGCCACCCATAAACCACTCTACAGAATATTTTAAAGGGACTGCTCTAGATGGAAGCACTCCTAAGGCTAAATAGATGTCACCAGAGAAAATAAAATCACAGCAAAGAAAGCAGACCAACCAAATACTAACTAAAGGCAAAAAATAAAATCAACTATCCACAAAAACAGTAAAAGGAAACACAAAAGAGTACAGAATAAAACACCTAACATATAAAGAATGGAGGGGAAAGAATAAGAAGGGAGAGAAATAAGGAATCATCAGACTGTGTTTATATTAGCTTAATAATAGAATTAAGTTAGATGGTTAGATAGTAAAGAAGCTACCCCTGAACCTTTGGTAATCACGAATCCAAAGCCTGCAATGGCAATAAGTACATATCTATTGGTAATCACCCTAAATGTAAATGGACTGAATGCACCAATCAAAAGACACAGAGTAATAGAATGGATAAAAAACCAAAACTCATCTATATGCTGCTTACAAGAGACTCACCTCAAATCCAAAGACATACACACACTAAAAGTGAAGGGATGGAAAAAGATATTTCATGCAAACAACAGGGAGAAAAAAGGAGGAGTTGCAGTACTTGTATCAGGCAAAGGAGACTTCCAAACAAAGAAAGTAACAAGAAACAAAGAAGGACATTATGTAATGCTAAAGGGAGAAGTCCAACAAGAGGATATAACCATTATAAATATATATGCACCCAACACAGGTGCTCTGACATGTGAAACAAACACTAACAGAATTAAAGGAGGAAATAGAATGAAATGCATTCATTTTAGGAGACTTCAACATACCACTCACTCCAAAGGACAGATCAACCAGACAGAAAATAAGTAAGGACACAGAGCACTGAACAACACACTAAAACAGATGAACCTAACAGACATCTACAGAATTCTACACACAAAAGGAGCAGGATACACATTCTTCTCAAGTGCATATAGAACATTTTCCAGAATAGACCACATACTAGGCCACAAAAAGAACCTCAGTAAATTCAAAAATACTGAAATTCTACCAATCAACTTCTTAGATCACCAAGGTATAAAAATAGTAATAAATTGTACAAAGAAAACAAAAAGACACACAAACACATGGAGGCTTAACAACATGCTCCTAAATAATCAATGCATCAACTACCAAATTAAAACAGATCAAGCAATATATGGAGACAAATGACAACAACAGCACAAAGCCCCAACTTCTGTGGGACACAGCAAAGGCAGTTCTAAGAAGGAAGTATATTGCAATCCAGGCCTATTTAAAGAAAGAACAAAATCCCAAATGAATAGTCTAAAGTCACAATAACTGAAATTGGAAAAAGAAGAACAAATAAGGCCCAAAGTCAGCAGAAGGAGGGACATAACAAAGATCAGAGAAGAAGTAAATAAAATTGAGAAGAATAAAACAATAGAAAAAATCAATGAAACCAAGAGCTGGTTCTTTGAAAAAATAAACAAAATAGATAAACCCCTAGCCAGACTCATTAAGAGAAAAAGAGAATCTACACACATAAACAGAATCAGAAATGAGAAAGGAAAAATAACAACGGACCCCACAGAAATACAAAGAATTATAAGAGAATATTACAAGAATCTATATGCTAACAAGCTGGAAAACATAGAAAAAATGGACGACTTCTTAGAAAAGTACAACCTTCCAAGACTGACCAAGCAAGAAACAGAAAAACTAAACAGACCAATCACCAGTGACGAAATCGAATTGGTAATCAAAAAACTACCCAAGAACAAAACCCCCAGACCAGATGGATTCACCTCTGAATTCTACCAGACATATAGAGAAGAAATAACACCCATTCTCCTTAAAGTTTTTCAAAAAATAGAAGAGGAGAGAATACTTCCAAACTCATTCTATGAAGCCAGCATCACTCTAATACCAAAACCTGGCAAAGACCTCACCAAAAAAGAAAATTACAGACCAATATCCCTGATGAACGTAGATGCAAAAATACTCAACAAAATATTAGCAAACCGAATTCAAAAATACACCAAGAGGATCATACAGCATAATCAAGTGGGTTTCATCCCAGGGATGCAAGGATGGTACAACATTCGAAAATCCACCAACATCATCCACCACATCAACGAAAAGAAGAACAAAAACCACATGATCATCTCCATAGATGCTGAAAAAGCATTTGACAAAATTTAGCATCCATTCATGATTAAAACTCTCAACAAAATGGGTATAGTTTTAAGCAATTATTTCTTCGAAGACACTTTCTATCCCTTTTTCTCTCTCTTCTTCCTCTGTTACTCCTATAATGCGAATATTGTTCCATTTGAATTGGTCACACAGTTCTCTTAATATTCCTTCATTCCTAGAGATCCTTTTATCTCTCTCTGCCTCAACTTCTCTGTATTCCTGTTCTCTGGTTTCTATTCCACTAACAGTCTCTTGCATCTCATCCAGTCTGCTGTTAAGCCCTTCGATCGCTTTTCTTATTTCCATATTGTCTTTCCTTACTTCCCTCACTTCCTCCCTCAGCTCTTGCACATTTCTCTGTAGATCCATCACAATGGTTATGACTTTTATTCTGAATTCTTTTTCAGGAAGATTGTGCATCTCCATCTCTTCAGGCTCCCTCTCTGGGATTGTCTGGTTGATCTTAGTCTGGACCATATTCCTCTGTCTTTTCATGGCTATAGAAGTGGTTGCTGGTAGTTGCCATCTATGTCAGCTGGGCTCTTCAAGAGTTAAAAAAAAAAAAAGAAAGAAAGAAAGAAAAAACAAAACAACCAAAAAAAAAATTTTTAACGCCCACAGGGAGTAGATTCTGTGGGGATGCTGTAGGTGGCACTGTTGCCCCACTATTCCGCAGCCGTGGCCACGCCACTCCGTAGGGCCCTTTATCGCTCTGGCCAGGGTGAGAACGAGTGGGAGGCTGGTGATCTCTGTGGAAAGTCTAAGGGCAGCCACCCTTTCCCAGTTGCCAGCTAAGGGGTCCAAAACTCCCCAGGACTCCCAGCCTGCTGGGCTGAGTGTGCCGGGGCGATCTGGCTCCTCCCCTGGGCTCCTGTCTCTTTAAGACAGCTCAAAAAAGCGCGCGCTTTTCTTCCTTTCTTTTCTTTTTTCTTTTTCTTTCCTTCCTGGGAGCCGGCTGCAAGCACTGTCTCTCCAATCTCTGCTACACCGCGCGATGTGTGTTAGCGCTCCCCTCGCAGATCACCGGGGCTGATTATTTCGCAGGGTGTACTTCACTCCCTCCTGGCTCTGAATCCTCTCCTCCAGCCGGTGTGCAGGGGTGGGTGAGTGCTCGGGTCCCGCCGGGTCGCCACTCCGTCTCTTACCCGCCTCGCTGGGTGCCATGTCCTCTCAGGTGTAGCTGCATGTTGTGCGCTTTCCTGTGTGTTCTGGTCTGTCTTTTAGGAATAGTTGTATTTGCTGTATTTTTCTAGATATATACATAATTTGGGAGGAGATTTCTGCTGCCCTGCTCATGCCGCCGTCTTCCCTGAAGTCCCCCTCTTGATGTATTTTAGAATTTGGTTTGATAATATTTGGTTGAGTATTTTTGCATCTATGTTCATCAGGGATATTGGTCTGTAATTTTCTTTTTTGTGGGGCCTCACAGTCCACAGAAGTCCACAGATCTCCCAACACAAGGGACCCAAGGAAGACAACACCAAGACACATAATATAATTAAGATGGCAAAGATCAAAGATAAAGACAGAGTATTAAAGGCAGCTAGAGAGAGAAAAAACATCACCTACAAAGGAAAACCCATCAGACTATCATCAGACTTCTCAACAGAAACTTTACAAGCCAGAAGAGAATGGTATGATATTTTAAACCTTATGAAACAGAAGGGTCTCGAACCAAGAATATTGTATCCAGCACGATTATCATTTAAATATGACTGAGGGATTAAACAATTTCCAGACAAACGAAAGTGGAGAGAGTTTGGCTCTCATAAACCACCACTACAGGATATCTTAAACGGACTGCTCTAGACGGAAGCACCCCTAAGGCTAAAAAGATGTCACGAGAGAAAATAAAATCATAGCAAAGAAAGCAGACCATCCAAATACTAATTCAAGGCAACGAATAAAACACCTAGTATATAAAGAATGGAGGAGGAAGAATAAGAAGGGAGAGAAATAAGGAAACATCAGATGGTGTTTACAATAACTTAACAAGAAAGTTAAGTTAGATTGTCAGATAGTAAAGAAGCAACCCTTGAACCTTTGGTAACCACAAATCTAAAGCCAGCAATGGCAATAAGTACATATCTATCAATAATCACCCTAAATGTAAATGGACCAAATGCACCAATCAAAAGACACAGAGTAACAGAATGGATAAAAAAGCAAGACCCATCTATATGCTGCTTACAAGAGATTCACCTCAAACCCAAAGTTATACACAGACTAAAAGGGAAGGGATGGAAAAAGATATTCCATGCAAACAACAAAGAGAAAAAAGCAGGTGTTGCAGCACTTGTATCAGACAAAATAGACTTCAAAACGAAGAAAGTAGCAAGATAAAGGACATTACAAAATGATAAAGGGGTCAGTCCAACAAGAAGATTTAACCATTATAAATATATATGCACCCAACACAGGAGCGCCGGCATATGTGAAACAAATACTAACAGAATTAAAGGAGGAAATAGACAGCAATGCATTCATTTTAGCAGACTTCAACATACCACTCACTCCAAAGAACAGATCAACCAGAGAGAAAATAAGTAAAGACACAGAGGCACTGAACAACACTAGAACAGATGGACCTAACAGACATCTACAGAACTCTGCACCCAAAAGCAACAGGATACACATTCTTCTCAAGTGCACATGGAACATTTTCCAGAATAGACCACATACTAAGCCACAAAAAGAACCTCAGTAAATTCAAAAATATTGAAATCCTACCAACCAATTTCTCAGATCACCAAGATATAAAACTAGAAATAAATTTTAGAAAGAAACCAAAAAGGCTCACAAATACATGGAGACTTAACAACATTCTCCTAATTAATCAATGGGTTAACGACCAAATCAAAACAGAAATCAAAGAATATATGGAGAATAACGACAACAACAACACAAAGCCACAACTTCTGTGGGACGCAGCAAAGGCAGTTCTAAGAGGAAAGTATATTGCAATCCAAGCCCACCTAAAGAAAGAAGAACATTCCCAAATGAATAGTCTAAAGACACAATTACTGAAATTGGAAAAAGAAGAACAAATGAGACCCAAAGTCACCAGAAGGAGGGACATAATAAAGATCAGAGAGGAAATAAATAAAATTGAGAAGAATAAAACAATAGAAAAAATCAATGAAACCAAGAGTTGGTTCTTTGAAAAAATAAACAAAATAGATAAGCCCCTAGCCAGACTTATTAAGAGAAAAAGAGAATCTACACACATAAACACAATCAGAAATGAGAAAGGAAAAATCACGATGGATCCCACAGAAGTACAAAGAATTATAAGAGAATACTATGAAAATCTATATGCTCACAAGCTGGAAAACCTAGAAGAAATTTACAACTTCTTAGAAAAATGCAACTTTCCAAGACTGACCAAGGAAGAAACATAAAACCTAAACAGAATAATCACCAGTAACGAAATTAAATCAGTAATCAAAAAACTACCCAAGAACAAAACTACCGGACCAGATGGATTCACCGCTGAATTTTATCAGAAATATAGGGAAGACATAATATGCATTCTCCTTAAAGTTTTCCAAAAACAGAAGAGGATGAAACACTTCCAAACTCATTCTACAAAGCCAGCATCACTCTAAAACCAAAACCGGGGAAAGACCTCACCAAAAAAGAAAATTACAGACCAATATCCCTGACGAACATAGATGCAAAAATACTCAACAAAATATTAGCAAACCAAATTCAAAAATACATCAAGAGGATCATACAGCACAATCAAGTGGGTTTCATCCCAGGGATGCAAGGATGGTACAACATTCGAAAATCCATCAACATCATCCACTGCATCAACAAAAAGAAGAACAAAACCACATGATCATCTCCATAGATGGTGAAAAACCATTTGACAAAATTTAGCACCCATTCATGATTAAAACTCTCAACAAAATGGTTATAGATGGCAAGTACCTCAACATCATAAAGGCCATATATGACAAACCCACAGCTAACATCATACTTAATGGTGAGAAGCTGAAAGCTTTTCATCTAAGATCGGGAACAAGACAGGGATGCCCACTCTCTCCACTGTTATTCAACATAGTACTGGAGGTCCTAGCCACGGCAATCAGACAAAACAAAGACAAACAAGGCATCCAGATTGGTAAAGAAGAAGTCAAATTGTCACTATTTGCAGATGACATGATACTGTACATAAAAAACCCTAAAGACTCCATTCCAAAACTACTAGAACTAATATCTGAATTCAGCAAACTTGCAGGACACAAAATTAACACACAGAAATCTGTTGCTTTCCTATACACTAATGATGAACTAAGAGAAAGAGAAATCAGAAAAACAATTCCATTCCCAACTGCATCAAAAAGAATAAAATACCTAGGAATAAATCTAACGAAGGAAGTGAAAGACCTGTACTCTGAAAACTACAAGACACTCCTAAGAGAAATTAAAGAGGACACTAACAAATGGAAATTCAACCCATGCTCTAGGCTGGGAAGAATAAATATTGTCAAAATGGCTATACTACCTAAAGCAATCTACAAATTCAACACAATCCCTATCAAAATACCAATAGCTTTCTTCAATTAACTGGAACAAATAATTCAAAAATTCATATGGAAGCACAAAAGACCCCGAATAGCCAAAGCCATCCTGAGAAGGAGGAATAAAACAGGGGGAATTACGCTCCCTGACTTCAAGCTCTACTACAAAGCCACAGTAATCAAGACAATTTGGTATTGGCACAAAAACAGACCCACAGACCAGTGGAATAGAATAAAAAGTCCAGACATTAACCCAAACATATACAGTCAATTAATATTTGATAAAGGAGCCTTGGATATACAATGGGGAGATGACAGCCTCTTCAGCAGCTGGTGTTGGAAAAACTGGACAGCTACATGTAAGAGAATGAAACTGGACTACTGTCTAGCCCCAAACACAAAGGTAAACTCAAGGTGGATCAAAGACCTGAATGTAAGTCATGAAACCATAGAACTCTTAGAAAAAAACATAGGCAAAAATCTCTTGGACATAAACATGAGCGACTTCTTCATGAACATATCTCCCCGGGCACGGGAAAAAAAAGCAAAAATGAACAAGTGGGACTATATCAAGCTGAAAAGCTTCTGTACAGCAAAGGACACCATCAGTAGAACAAAAAGACATCCTACAGTATGGGAGAATATATTCATAAATGACGTATCTGATAAGGGGTTGACATCCAAAATATATAAAGAACTCACGCACCTCAACAAACAAAAAACAAATAATCCAATTATGAAATGGGCAGAGGAAATGAATAGACACTTCTCTAAAGAAGAAATTCAGATGGCCAACAAGCACATGAAAAGATGCTCCACATCGCTAATCATAAGAGAAATGCAGATTAAAACCACAATGAGATATCACCTCATACCAGTGAGGATGGCCAACATCCAAAACACAAACAACAACAAATGTTGGCGAGGATGTGGAGAAAAGGGAACCCTCCTACACTGCTGGTGGGACTGCAAATTGGTTTAACCATTGTGGAAAGCAGTATGGAGGTTCCTCAAAAAACTCAAAATAGAAATACCATTTGACCCAGGAATTCCACTCCTAGGAATTTACCCTAAGAATGCAGCAGCCCAGTTTGAAAAGACAGATGCACCCCTATGTTTATTGCAGCACTATTTACAATAGCCAAGAAATGGAAGCAACCTAAGTGTCCATCAGTAGATGAATGGATAAAGAAGAGGTGGTACATATACACAATGGAATATTATTCAGCCATAAGAAGAAAACAAATCCTACCATTTGCAACAACATGGATGGAGCTAGAGGGTATTATGCTCAGTGAAATAAGCCAAGCCGAAAAAGACAAGTATCAAATGATTTCACTCATATGTGGAGTATAAGAACAAAGAAAAAATACTGAAGGAACAAAACAGCAGCAGACTCACAGAACCCAAGAACGGACTAATAGTTACCAAAGGGAAAGGGACTGGGGAAGATGGGTGGGAAGGGAGGGATAAGAGGGAAAAGAGGGCATTATGATTAGCAGATGTAATGTTGGCGGGGGGCACGGGGAGGGTTGTACCGCTCAGAGAAGACAAGTAGTGATTCTATAGCATCTGACTACACTGATGCACAGTGACTGTAATGGGGTTGGTGGGGGGGACCTGATGAAGGGGTAGTTTAATAACCATATATTGCACATGTAATTGTAGATTAATTACACAAAAATAAATTATATAAAAAAATTGTCAAAAAAAGGAAAAAAAAAGAATGAACTTGCACGCCTACTTTGCACCGTATACTCAAAATTAACTCAAAATATGTCTAAGGCCTACATTTTAAAGCTAAAGTTGTAAATTTCTAGAAGAAAACAAAGGAGTGGTAAATCTTTGTGACACTAGACTAGGCAATGATTCATTAGATATAACACCAAAAGTATAAGCAACAATAAGAAGAGATAAATAGGACTTTACCCAAATGAAAAACCTTTATGCTTTTCAAAAGTCACAAGCAAGAAAGTGAAAAAAGAACCCAAAGAATGGGAAAAAAATTTTGCAAATCATATATATAAAAGGGGCTTGTTTGTTTTACAAATAAACAATAAGAAGACAAATAATCTAATTTAAAAATGGGCAAAATATCTTTAAAGAGTTCTCCAAATAAGATACACAAATCGCCAATTAATACAAGAAAAGATGCACAACAATTAGTCATTATGGATTTGCAAATGTAATCACAATCAGATACTACTTCATAATCACCAGGATAGCTAAAAAAAAAAAAAAGACAGATAATAACAAGGCTTGGTAAGGATGTGGAAAACTGTAACCTTCATCCTTGCTGTTGGGATTGTAAAATGGTGCAGCCACCTTGGGAAACTCAATAGGTTAGGCATAGAGTTACCATATGACCCAGCCATTCCACTCCTAGGTATATTCACCCAGGAGAACTGAACACGTTTGTTTTAAAATATTCATAATAGTCGAGAAGTGAAAAAAATCCAAATATCCATCAATTTATGAGTAGACAAACAAAATGTGATATATCCTTACAGTGGAATATCACTCAGCAATGAGGTACTGATTCATGTTACAACATGGATGAATGTTGAAAACATTATGCTAAGTGATAGAAGCCAGACACAAAGGTCCCATATTTTATGATTTCATTTGTATGACATGTCTAAAATGGGCAAATCCATGGAGACAAAAAATGGATTAGAGGTTACCAGAAGTTGGGAGGAGTGGGGAAAGAGGGAAGGGGAGTAACTCCTAATATGTAAAAGGATTTTGGTGGGGAGGGCAGGTAATGGCAATGTTCTGAAATCAGATGGTGATGATGGTTGCACAACTCTGTGAATATACTAAAATCCACTGACTTAATACACTTTAAAATGGTATATTTTCTCATATGTGAAATATATCTCAATAGAGCTGTTAAAGAAAATAGGCACCCCTTCCTCTGAATTTTCAGCTGCAGCTCCACATGAAGGTAGGGCTTGGCATATTCCAGCCCTCACTTACCCTTCTTTTTGGAGCCCTGCTAACTAGATGAGAAATTCCAGGGCTAACACTGATCATCTCTCAAAGCCTACCTTTCTGCTGAAAGACTTCCATCCAAACACTGGTAAAGGTAGGTAGAAAGCAGACAAAGCAATCTGCCATGCCACACCTATTAAAAGTTCAGCAAACACTGTAGACATGAAAATGATAAATGCTTTATTATTTTGAAAAAAAAAAGATCTCCTAATCTTTTTCTCACAATGAACACCATTTTATTACTGAAAAGTGACTCCAAAATAAATTTACAAATTTTTAGCATAAAATGTGTTCACTCATTGCTCAACTATTTAAGATTGTTTCTATCATTCTGTAAAATCTGCCTCCTTCTCATTAAGCTTTTATTTCTGACACACAATAGATTAAAAAACAACTTGTACTTTGCTTCCCTTTCTTCCATATTTCATAAGTGGTTATCCATGACAGAGAATTTTAATATGACTCATGATTGTTCTAGGGAAATATGGATATGATATTTAAAATATTTAAAGAAAAAAATGATAAAGTTTTAGCTATAGCAAAGTTAAGATTTAAAAGACATTTTTTCTTCTGTGAATAATGAAAAAACAATTCTTAACAAAGTCTTTGAGTAAGTTTAAAGCAAAAAATAACTGCAAACCAATCCACAAATTAAAATGTAACAATCTTGTCACAATGAAGGTTTTATACCAATGCTTAGTCCTAGATGAAATGATTTAACCAACTGAAATTTGTCTGTATAGTACTCCTACTCCTATATTTGGTCATTTTGTAGTGAACTTGTAAGTCATCAGAATATATATGTTCTTGGTTCATGTTGAAATATGTGACCCTAAACTGGGTACGAGTCTAAAGCAGAGAAGAGCAGTGTCAGATGAAGCCTATTAGGAAACTCACTGATTTTAAAGCCAAATGACCTAATGCTTGGGAAACACACTTGATTCTAGCAAAAATTTAGCTCCACAAGTTATAAGGAAAATATAGAAAATATCATCTAGTTATATCTGGGCAGAAAACAAAGTTACTTCAAGCTCTGATACAGACTATTGAAAAAGGAGCCAAACTCTACCTAGATTTTGTTTTCTTAAATCTTTGTAGTAGGATTTATGGCTTTAATAAGGAATTCTTTTTGTTTCTTGAAGGAAATTTTAGAAAATAAATCATTCTATTTCTGCCTCCATTAAATAGGAAGACCATTTGTCCTGTGTCCAAGGCATGTGCCAACACTTGGCAGCATATACTCTAAGTTCAGTCTCTTCAAGGAATTAATGCTCTTCCTGAAAGTTAAATCTGAAAATCTAAATATTCTAAGTGACTTCTAAAAAAAAGAAAAGAAAATTCAAAGAAAAAGATTAAGTTTAGAAGGACTATAAAGAGATTTTAAAACATAGTCGATTTTCATTTGTAGGTAACTCAAATTCATGAGAAAGAAAATATGTATTACAACCTTCTGAGGCACATGGATTTCTATGTTATGCCAGTAGTTAATGTGGATGGTTATGACTACACGTGGAAAAAGGTAGGTGAATGCAAAGAAAGTAAAACTTACCCAGTTTGGGCTTGCTGTATGCACAGAATGAATTATTCATAGAATCCTGAATCTTAGCACAATGGCTTTATTTAAAATGTTTTTATTTTAAAATGTGTACTTTTAATTCTTATTATGGAAATATCAAACATGTGAGTGGAAATGATTGTATAGCAAACTCCTATGTACCCATACACAGCTTCATCAAGAATCATCTCATGCTAGTGTTTTTTTTCATCTGTACCCCTAAACCACTTCTACCTTATGCACATTATTTTGAAGCAAATCTCAGACACCATATCATTTCCAATAAATATTTCAGGATGCAACTCTAAAAGAGCTCTTAAAAAATAATCACAGTACAGGTATATCTAAGAGTTAATAATAATTACTGAATACAAAGTGTCCAGTCAGTATTTAAAATTTTGCAACTATATCTTAACTTTAAAAGAAGTTTATTTCTTTGATTCAGGATCCAAATAAATTCAATATGCTGTGATAGGTTTATATGTCTTTTAATTCTATTTTAACTTATAGGTTCTCCTTCCATTTCTTTCTATCTCCTCTTCTTTGCAATTTATTCATTGATTTATTATTTCCCATTGTCTGGATTTGGTAATTGCATTACGATGTTGCAGTTTAACATTTCTCTGTCCTTCGCATTTTCTAAAACTTGGAATGTGGATTGTAGAGGCTTAACCAGATTCAGTTTGACTTTTTTGCCAAGATGACTTCATCATGATAGTGTATTCTCTCACCAGGAGGTGCACAGTCTCTGGTAGCATCTCCATTTATGACGTTAGCTAACACTGCTGCACACTGCCTAAATACATTCATTCTTACTAGGAATTGCTTGAACAGCATTTTGATTTGTAAATTATCAACTGCAAGATTTAGAACTGCATTCTAACTAAACTTGTATTTTAACAGAAATGCATTCTAACTAATATATGAATTTAAAAGGAAAGAAGATTAAAGTCCTATAAGAAACCTAGTAAAACCAAATGAGATTTTTATGTGTATAGTTCAAAACTGATGAAAAATTTACCATAACGTGGCTCAAACTAAAAGATTTCTGGGAACATGACAGAGACTTGGCCAGAGACAGGGGCTGTGAGAAAGAAATGCTGGGAAGACAGGGCCAGGATGAAGTGATGGGGTTGCCAGAGAGAGCCACAGCTCTGGCCACTTAACATTTAAAACCTGTGTCTTTGCTTGAATAACAAACATAGCCACCCTGGTTATCTATATTTTGTTTATTTAGGATCGAATGTGGAGAAAGAACCGTTCTTTTCATGAAAATAATCGTTGCATTGGAACAGACCTGAACAGGAACTTTGCTTCTAAACACTGGTGTGGTAGGTTGTTTGCTTTATTTCTAGCAATGTCTACTCATTTAAAAGGTGATACTCATAAATTCATTAATTCAGACTAATTAGGGGGGAGCCTATCTGAATCAGGAAGTAATTTAAATAATAAATATTTCCATTAGATGTAATGCCCTGAATGTTGACAGCAAATCATCTTAAACTCTCCTACATGCCATTTCCTCATATTTAAAATAAAGAAGTTGGACCAGTTCTTTAAGGTCCCTCTAGCTTCAAAATTCTAAAATTCTACTTTTCTAGAATAATAAGGAGATGACTGTTAAAAATCCTACTAAGGTAAACAAATACCATTCATCATTAGGATTTCAAAGGGTTGGGTGAGTACCTCTCATTTTCAACTGCATCTATATATGTTTATTTCCATAGTGTTTGAAAACATTTTCTTTTGTTCTCACTATTCTTTTTTGTAACAAGTCTTTTCTTTCATGAATATCATAAAGGTAAACTGTTTAGCACAGTGGGAGTTTATAATTCCTTGATTTGAATGAGGTAAGGTACTCAGTGAATATTGATTTAGGTATTCAAGAACATTGTCTGCTCTAGGGGAGGTAGGGGTTAGTTCACCCTCCCCCATTGTACTTCATAGTTACTACATTTAAGAAACAGCTACAAAACAAAACTAAGCCTAATAATGAGCTTAAATCATCTCTATTTTTGGACAAGCGTACATGTGGCTCTGTGGGTACCGCAAGGAAGTAAAGCTATTGAAACAACAGAAACACCCTCTTCTTCCCATGTCTTTGCCCTACACAGTCCTGTGTACATGATCTTACATACATCCTTTAAAATAGAACTGAAAATTTGTGATGTGGGACATTTCATCATTATCCCAGACTATATGTGGAAACCTCACAACAGAGTACTTACGTGATATCTTTACTTCCTTCCTCCTCTAGGCTACAAGCTCCATGGGGGCAGGGACCATTACCCATGACCTAGGGCAGTGCCTGGCACATGGAAGTTTCTCAGGAAATATTCATTCATAGAATATGTGAGTGAATTTAGTGGTTCTAAGAAAGCCACAAATGTAGTAAGCAAGCAGAGGAAGGAGGAGTTAATGCTGCCTCAGGCTCAAGGGAATCACCTTGTGGTTTCTCCATACATTCCTAAGACTGTCCAATAAAAGTGCCCAGTGAGGCCCAAGACTACACAGCAGTGATGACTGGGCAGGGAGTCAGAGAAGCAGCAGCCAACATAAAATAGATCTAACTAAACAGAGCTGACAGCTACTTAGTGCTGAGCAGTTTACATGTTTTATTAACTACATATCATGGATGGAGAAACCCAACTTGTAAAGGTTAAAGCTGTTGCTCAAGGGCACAGAGCTAGGAAGTGGCAGAGCTGGGATATGAAGCCAGGCTGACTGACTTCAAATTTATTGAAATTCTTCTGTGTCTGAGAATCACTCCTCAGTTATATAAGTTCCCCTTTGAAACTTCTTATTTTATCTTTAGGCTCCTTTGGTGCTGTATTTGACATAATATTTTTCATGGTGAAGCCAGTGTTACCTACTTTGAATGACCATGTAGTCAAAATATATTCTGTTATTGCCATCAAGAAATATCTCAGGCCTCTCTTAGGCATGGAGCTGCATTATTACATATTACAAGAGTTAAAAACAGAAACAGAAGCAGCAAGCATATAGACAAGAGAGAGTTCCAAATGAAAACAAAAAGTCATTATAAGGACCTTTTTCTTGCCAAGTGCCCCAGCAGCTCTTCAGTGTTATGTAAGCTAGCTGGTGAGAAAGAGGAATTAAATCTTATCTCTTCCTTGTCCCTACAATTAGAATTTGCCTTTATGACACTTGGTTAAGAATCAGAGGTGTTAAAAGTTGAGGTGTTAAAGGAGTACCTCATTTATTAACAGGAAATGATGTATCAAGTTTACTTATTCATGTTAAGGTTCATTTTACCCTTCCTCTGTATTAACATTGTGTGTGTATGTGTGTGTGTGTGGTAGGAATGGGTGAAGGAGTGTCTTAGTCAGCTTGGGCTGCCATATCAAAATATGCCAGACTGGGTGGCTTAAACAAGAGAAATTTATTTCTTGCCAATCTGGAGGCTAGAAGTCCAAGATCAGGGTACCAGCAGGGTGGGCTTCTCCTAAGGCCTCTCTTTTTGGCTTACAGAAAACCACCTTTTCACTGTATCCTCATATGGTCTTTTCTTTGTGTGCGTACATCTCTGGTGTCTCCTGCCCTATTCTTACAAGGACAACAACCATATCAGATCAGTACCCCATCTTTATGATTTTACTAAGCCTTAGTTACCTTCTTAAAGGTCCTATTTCTAAGTATAGCATATTGTAGGTTAGAGTTTCAACATAGGAATTTGGGGGAGACAGAGTTCAGTCTATAACAGGGGTTTCTTTGTGAGGACCTCTGGTGACAAACTTCCTGAGACAGATCAGCTCATTTTCTAAAATGTTAAGTTAAACTACAATATTTCTTTTCCTATAAAACTATGCTGTCTTTTAATTATATATTTTGTGAATTAATGACTTTGTTTGGTTATATGCCCATTTCTTTTTTTTTCTTTTTCTTTTATTTTGGTATCATTAATATACAATTACGTGACAGCAACACTGTGGTTACTAGACTCCCCCCATCATCAAGTCCCCACCACATACCCCATTACAGTCACTGTCCATCAGTGTAGTAAGATGCCATAGAATCACTACTTGTCTTCTCTGTGTTATACTGCCTTCCCCGTGCCCCTCCACCCCCGCTACATTATGTGTGCTAATCATAATGCCACTTATTCCCCCTCTTCCTCCCTTCCCACCCATCCCCCCAAGTCCCTTTCCCTTTGGCAACTGTTAGTCCATTCTTCAGTTCTGTGAGTCTGCTGCTGTTTTGTTCAGTTTTTGCTTTGTTCTTATGCTCCACAGATGAGTGAAATCATTTGGTACTTGTCCTTCTCTGCCTGGCTTATTTCACTGAGCATAATACCCTCTAGTTCCATCCATGTTGTTGCAAATGGTAGAATTTGTTTTATTCTTATGGCTGAATAATATTCCATTGTGTATATGTACCACCTCTTATTTATCCATTCATCTACAGATGGACATTTAGGTTGCTTCCATTCTTGGCTATTGTAAAGAGTGCTGCGATAAATATAGGGGTGCATATGTTTTTTTCAAACTGGGCTGCTGCATTCTTAGGGTAAATTCCTAGGAGTGGAATTCCTCGGTCAAATGGTATTTCTGTTTTTAGTTTTTTGAGGAACCTCCATACTGCTTTCCACAATGGTTGAACTAATTTGCATTCCCACCAGCAGTGTAGGAGGGTTCCCCTTTCTATGCATCCTCGCCAGCATTTGTTGTTCCTATTCTATTCCATGTTGGCCATCCTAACTGGCGTGAGGTGATATCTCATTGTGGTTTTAATTTGCATTTCTTTGATGATTAGCGATGTGGAGCATCTTTTCATGTGCCTGTTGGCCACCTGAATTTCTTCTTTGGAGAACTGTCTGTTCATACTCTCGGCCCATTTTTTAATAGGTTTATTTGCTTTTTGAGTGTTGAGGCATATGAGTTCTTTATATATTTTGGATGTTAACCCCTTGTCAGATACGTCATTTACAAATATATTCTCCCATACTGTAGGATGCCTTTTTGTTCTGTTGATGGTGTCCTTTGCTGTACAGAAGCTTTTGAGCATGATGTAGTCCCATTTGTTCATTTTTTATTTTGCTTCCCTTGCCCAAGAATATGTGCTCAGGAAAAAGTTGTTCATGTTTATATTTAAGAGATTTTTGCCCATGTTTTCTTCTAAGAATTTTATGGTTCCATGACTAACATTCAGGTCTTTGATCCATTTCAAGTTTATTTCTGAGTATGGAGTTAGACCGTAATCCAGTTTCATTCTCTTACATGTAGCTGTCCAGTTATCCAACACCAGCTGTTGAAGAGGCTGTCATTTCCCCATTGTATATCCATGGCTCCTTTATCGTATATTAATTGACCATATATGCTTGGGTTTATATCTGGGCTCTCTAGTCTGTTTCATTGGTCTATGGGTCTCTTCTTGTGACAGTACCAAATTGTCTTGATTACTGTGGCTTTGTAGTAGAGCTTGAAGTCAGGGAGTGTAACTCCCCCCCTGCTTCATTTTTCCTTCTCAGGATTGCTTTGGCTATTCGGGGTCTTTTGTGGTTCCATATGAATTTTAGAACTATTTGCTCTAGTTCACTGAAGAATGCTGTTGGTATTTTCATAGGGATTGCTTTGATTCTGTAGATTGTTTTAGGCAGGATGGCCATTTTGACAATATTAATTCTTCCTATCTGTGAGCACAGGATGTGTTTCCATTTATTGGTATCTTCCTTAATTTCTCTCATGAGTGTCTTGTAGTTTTCAGAGTATAGGTCTTTCACTTCCTTGGTTAGGTTTATTCCTAGGTGTTTTATTCTTTTTTATGCAGTTGTGAATGGAATTGTTTTCTTGATCTCTTTCTGCTAGTTCATCGGTAGTGTATAGGAATGCAACAGATTTCTGTGTATTAATTTTGTATATCCCGCAAGTTTGCTGAATTCAGATATTAGATCTAGTAGTTCTGGAGTGGATCTTTAGGGTTTTTTATGTACAATATCATGCCATGTGCAAACAGGGACAGTTAACTTCTTCCTTGCCAATCTGGATGCCTTTTATTTCTTTGTGTTGTCTGATTGCGGTGGCTAGGACCTCCAGAACTATGTTGAATGAAAGTGGACAGAGTGGGCATCCTTGTCTTGTTCCCAATCTTAAAGGAAAAGCTTTCAGCTTCTTGCTGTTAAGTATAATGTTGGCTGTGGGTTTGTCATATATGGCCTTTATTATGTTGAGGTACATGCCCCCTATAACCATTTTGTTGAAAGTTTTTATCATGAATGAATGTTGAATTTTGTTGAATGCTTTTTCAGTATCTATGGAGATGATCATGTGGTTTTTGTCCTTTTTGGTGATGTGGTGGATGATGTTGATGGATTTTTTAATGTTGTGCCATCCTTGCACCCTGGGATGAATCCCACTTGATCATGACGGATGGTCTTTTTGATATATTTTTTAATTCGGTTTGCTAATATTTTGTTGAGTATTTTTGCATCTATGGTCATCACAGATATTGGTCTGTAATTTTCTTTTACTGTGGTGTCTTTGCCTGGTTTTTGTATTAGAGTGATGTTGGTCTCGTAGAATGAGTTTGGGAGTATTCCCTCCTCTTCTACTTTTTGAAAAACTTTGAGGAGGATGGGTATTAGGTCTTCACTAAATGTTTGACAAAATTCACAGTGAAACTATCTGATCCAGAGGTTTTGTTCTTAGGTAGTTTTTTGATTACCAATTCAATTTCTTTGCTGGTAATTAGTCTATTCAGATTTTCTGTTTCTTCCTTGGTCAGCCTTAGAGGGTTGTATTTTTCTAGAAAGTTGTCCATTTCTTCTAGGTTATCCAGTTTGTTACCATATAATTTTTCATAGTATTCTCTCATAATTCTTTGTATTTCTGTGGTGTCCGTAGTGATTTTTCCTTTCTCATTTGTGATTTTGTTTATGTGTGTAGACTCTCTTTTTTTCTTGATAAATCTGGCTAGGGGTTTATCTATTTTGTTAATTTTCTCAAAGAACCAACTCTTGTTTTCATTGATTCTTTCTATTGTTTTATTCTTCTGAATTTCATTTATTTCTGCTCTGTTCTTTATGATGTCCCTCCTTCTACTGACTTTGGGCCTCATTTGTTTTTCCTTTTCTAGTTTCATTAACTGTGAGTTTAGACTGTTCATTTGGGATTGTTCTTCCTTCCTGAGGTAGGCCTGTATTGCAATATACTTCCCTCTTAGCACCGCCTTTGCTACATCCCACAGATTTTGTGGTGTTGAATTATTGTTGTCATTTGTCTCCGTATATTGCTTGATCTCTGTTTTTATTTAGTTATTGATCCATTGATTATTTAGGGGCATGTTATTAAGCCTCCATGTCTTTGTGGGCTTTTTCATATTCTTTGTTTAATTTATTTCTAGTTTCATACCTTTGTGATCTGAGAAGCTGGTTGGTACAATATCAATCTTTTTGTATTTACTGAGGCTCTTTATGTGACCTAGTATATGATCTATTCTGAAAATGTTCCATGTGCACTTGAGAAGAATGTGTAATCCTATTGCTTTTGGATGGAGTGTTCTGTAGATGTCTGTTAGTTCCTTCAGTTCTAATACATTGTTCAGTGCCTCTGTCTCTTTACTTATTTTCTGTCTGGTTGATCTGTACTTCGGAGTGAGTGTTGTGTTGAAGTCTCCTAAAATGAATTCATTGCTGTCTATTTCCTCCTTTAATTATGTTACTGTTTGTTTCACATATGTAGGTGATCCTGTGTCAGGTGCATAAATATTTATAATAGTTATATCCTCTTCTTGGACGGACACCTTTATCATTATGTAATGTCCTTCTTTGTCTCTTGTGACTTTCTTTGTTTTGAAGTCTATTTTGTCTGATACAAGTACTGAAACTCCTGCTTTGTTCTCCCTATTAATTGCATGAAATATCTTTTTCCATCCCTTTATTTTCAGTCTGTGTATGTCTTTGGGTTTGAAGTGAGCCTCTTGTAAGCAGCATATAGATGGTCGTGTTTTTTTAATACATTCAGTGACTGTCTTTTGATTGGTACATTCAGACCATTTACATTTAGGGTGATTATCAATTGATAAGTACTTATTGCCATTGCAGGCTTTAGATTCGTGGTTACCAAAGCTTCAAGGGTAATTCCCTTACTCTCTAACAGTCTAATTTAACTCAGTTAGTATGCTATTACAAACATAACCTTAAGGTTCTTTTTGATTTTTCCCGCTTTTTCTTCCTCCTTCATTCTTTATATATTAGGTATCATATTCTGTACTATTTGTTTATGCCTTGATTGACTTTGGTGGCAGTTGATTTGATTTTGCGTTTGCTTAGTAATTAACTGTTCTACCCTGCTGTTTTTATTTCTCCTGGTTACAGCTATTTAGCCTTAGGAATACTTCCATCTATAGCAGTCCCTCCAAATGCACTATAGATGTGGTTTGTGGGAGGTAATTTCTCTCAGCTTTTGCTTATCTGAAAATTGTTTAATCCCTCCTTGAAATTTAAATGATAACCTTGCCGGGTAGAATATTCTTGGTTCAAGGCCCTTCTGCTTCATTGCATTAAATAAATATATCATGCCACTCCCTTCTGGCCCGTAAGGTTTCTTTTGAGAAATCTGATGATAGTTTGATGGGTTTTCCTTTGTATGTGGTCTTTTTTCTCTCTCTACCTGCTTTTAAAAGTCTGTCTTTATCCTTGATCTTTGCCATTTTAATTATTATATGTCTTGATGTTGTCTTGCTTGGGTGCCTTGTGTTGGGAGATCTGTGCACTTCCATGGCCTGAGAGACTATCTCCTTCCCCAGATTGGGGAAGTTTTCAGCAATTATCTCCTCAAAGACACTTTCTATCCCTTTTTCTCTGTCTTCGTCTTCTGGTACCCCTATAATACGAATATTGTTGCGTTTTGATTGATCACACAGTTCTCTCAATATTCTTTCATTCTTAGAGGTCCTTTGTTCTCTCTGTGCCTCAGCTTCTTTGTATTCCTCTTTTCTAATCTCTGTTCCATTTACCATCTCTTCTACTACATCTTATCTGCTTTTAAATCCGTCCATTGTATGTTTCATTTCAGATATGGAATTTCTTAATGATTGAATCTCCATCTTAAATTCGTTCCTGGGTTCTTGAATATTTTTCTGTACCTCCATAAGCATGTTCATGATTTTTATTTTGAACTGACTTTCAGGAGGATTGCTGAGTTTAGTTTCATTTGGCCCTTTTTCTGGGGTTTGTGAGATTTTGGTCTGAACCATGTTCTTTTGACATTTCATATTTCTTTGTGGTGCCCTCTTAGTGCCCAGAAGTTCTAGTCTCTGGAGATGCTTGCTTAGCCTTTGGAGTGTGGTTGGGGGTTGCAGGGGAGTGGCGCGTTTGCCTGGTGGGAGGAAAGAGCTGTTTCCTGCTTCCCGGTTGCAGCGCCTGTCTCCAGTGCTCGAGCCAGTAGGCTTAGCACACAGGTGTAAGCCTCTGTGCTTTGCGTCTCTAGCTGTTGTAGGTGTGGCCTCCCTCTGGCTGGCCTGATGCCACGGCAGTGACTGCAGGTTTGCAAGCAGGTGCCAGGAAGCGGGGAGGAAAGTGCTGCATGCTGCGTGTCACAGTGGAGGGGCCTTGGAGCTGAGTAGCCAGCCAGGGGGATGGAGTGCCTGAAGCTCCTCAACGTTCCCAACCTGCTGGGGCGCAGCACGCTCCATGCAAACCCCGCCCCTTCAGCAGCCCTCTCGCTGCTAGGAAGCCTCTCAGACTGCCCACTTTTCCTTTGTTCCAGAGCGGCCGGATGTGGATTCCTGTCCTCCACAAATGGCCGGAATCTCAGTCTCTCAAGCACTCCACCAACTCCACCAACCTCCAGAGCACCACACAATGTTGGTTTGTGCTCCAAAGCAGATCTCCAGGGCTGGGTGTTGAGCATTCTTAGCCTTCCACCCACTCCCTGCTCCATTTATCTTCCTCCGGCCTGTGAGCTGGGGTGGGGGAAGGGCTTGGGTCCCGCCGGATCAAGGCTTTGGTATGTTACCCTCCTTCATGAGGTCTGCTCTGTGCAATCTGGTGCAGCCTTCTTTCCTGTTGCTATTTTAGGATTAGTAGTATTAACTATATTTTTGCTCTATATGTGGTTTTGAGAGTTCTCTGTCTCACCTGTCATACTACCATCTTGAATTGATCTCTAATTATTTTTTTATTATGGTAAAAATATCAAACATACATTTGCCAAATGAACCATTTTAAGAGTCCAATTCAGAGTCATTGAGTACATCCAGAATCTTGTGCAACCATCACCAATATCCATTTCCAAGACTTTCCATCATCCCAAACAGAAACTCTAATCACTAAGCAATATCTTCTCATTCCCCAACTCAATTCAGGCCCTGGTAATTTCTAATCTACTTTCTATCTCTGTGAATTTTGTTGTTCTAGATGTTCTTTTATTTCATGCCTATAGATCAAAGAATGCTTTTGCTTGAAGGGACCTGGTAGAACAACCATATCTTGGTACAGATGAAATTCCTTCAGCTGAGAGAGTGAAGTAGCTTACACAGATTAACATGCCTGTTTAATGGCAAAGTCTCAAACTCGTTTCCTGATTCTGTGTGGCTCTTTACACCAAAATGTTTGAAATATCTAGAATGACAGTTACAGAATGAGAGTCTGAGGCTGCACTGTCCACTACAGTAGCCACCACCCACATATATGTGGTATTGAGCACTTTAAAAGTGGCTTGTCTAAACTGAGATGTTCAATGAGTATAAAATACATACCAGATTTCAAAGACATAGTGTGAAAAAAGTAATAAAATATCTCATGAACAATTTTTATATTGGTTAAATTTGAAATTATAATACTTTGTTTATATTGGATTAAATAAGTTATATTATTAAAATTTGTTTCACCTGTTTCTTTTTTTAAATGATTACTTGAAAACTTAAATATGTGACTTGGCTTATACTTCTGTTGAATAGCTCTGGTCTAAGGATTCATATTAGGGCACCACCTCTATCTCCAATATACAATATTAGTTTCTAGAACTGCATATCAGGGAAGAAAAGTGCATGGGTATTCAAACATGATCGCACTATCAAAATGGTTTTCCAGTCACATTACTGGTTAAAAATGAACACTAATAAATACTTGGAAAGGCCTTGGGTTTTCAGTCCATTTCCTTGAGGGGGAAAAGAATATTTAACAAATATTAAGGTTGTTTCTGTTGCAAGTAAAAGGAAGAAAGCAGAGCAAGCTTAAGCAAGACAGGCAGGTAGGCTGTGTAAGGGTAATGGAGTAGCCCATGGAAGCCAAGGACAGGGATGCAGCCAGGGC
Source organism: Smutsia gigantea (assembly GCA_032199065.1). Taxonomy (NCBI): domain Eukaryota; kingdom Metazoa; phylum Chordata; class Mammalia; order Pholidota; family Manidae; genus Smutsia; species Smutsia gigantea. Next base: position 248,928 of record JAVSCE010015315.1, read on the forward strand.
TCAGAACCAGAATGGAGGTGGGCCTGAGCTCTGAAGAGGAATTAATGAGTCCTCTCTCTCCCTATTTTATCTCTGTCGTGTACAATGGCTTTTTGTGGGTTTCAATACACATGATGGTGTTGATAACAATGACAAACAGCAATTACTGAACTTTTAGTATGTGCCAGGCACTATGCAAAGCACTTTATATACATTAGCTCATTGAGTCCTCATGGAATCTTCATTTAGTGGATAATTTTTCCATTTAGCAGATAAGATTATTGAGGTACAGACGGGTTTAAAATTTTACCAAAGGCCATATAGCTATTAAATGGCAAAGCCAAGATTAGAATCAAGTGATCGGGTGATTAACAATATGTCATGTAGCCTTTTATTGTAAAGGATGGTTACCACCAAAAGTGCTCAATTTGCATCTCCTAAAATGACAGTATTTACATCATAGGGTTGCTGTAAGGATGAAACGAGATATTGCTTGTGAATTTTATCAGCGTTCCTATTAGGTGGTTGTGGTGGTAGTATCTTCTTTGTTCAAGAGAGCAGCTTGACCACTAGAATCTTTGTCTCAGTTCCAAGTTATCAGGGGAGGGATTCAGATTAGCAGAACACTTGGTAAGCACCTGGTTTAGGGCTAATCAACTGTTTCCAGGAAGGAATTATCTTCTAGGTCAGAGGTGGCTCCCTGGGGCTCTACCCCTATGAATTAGGGACAGAAAGGAGAAGTGTTGGGAGGCAGGCTACCGTCCAAAGTGATACATACTGTTATCTCTCAAAGGGCTGAATAAATAGTACTGTAGCACCAAGTGTCACCATCTCATTTTATTTACCAAACCACTTTAGCAAGTTAGAAATAGCACGGAGGGCAGACTGGCACATTCTGAGCTCCCAAATGAGACTTTCCTATCATGGGCTATATTGATTAGTAATTTTTAAACTACAAGTATCAGAAACACCAAATATTACAAATTATTAAAGAAAATGCAGTTTATTTTTTTCTCACATAACCACAAGTTTGGAGGCATGGCTAGCATCTCTTAAAGTCCCTTAGCCACTTCAAGGATGTAAGACGGCTGTCCCAGGCAGCAACTGTTGGAGTATCTGCTACGAGGGCATAAATATTTGACTTCAAAAAAAACATAAACATCTAATGGACATCACAAATATGTTCTTTACAGAGCTCTATCTCATCCATTTATCTAAAACTGTTACACTTTAGATATTAGGAGAATATACTATTTGGGAAAATCACATGTTGCAACAGCATACACATCCCTCATAACTCCACTCTGTCGATCTCACTTCAGAGGAAGGGGCATCAAGTTTCTCATGTTCACAGACCTACTGTGGACTTTACCCTGAGTCGGAGCCAGAAGTGAAGGCGGTAGCTGATTTCTTGAGAAGAAATATCAACCACATTAAAGCCTACATCAGCATACATTCATACTCCCAGCAGATACTGTTTCCATATTCCTATAATAGAAGCAAAAGCAAAGACCACGAGGAACTGGTAAGTGCTGCTTCATTATTTTTCCCACTAGCATTTCAGAAATCAAATAATATTTCATTCAAGAATCTAAAACCATTGGAAAAAATTTTCCCTTCTAGAGGACAGATGGAGAAAGATGATTTACATTTTGGTCTAGCTCTTGACAGACATCCTGGGTCAGGGTTTACTGGGAGACTGTAGAGAACGGGGACTTCCCTTGAGGATATGAACTGCAGTCCAACAGATGGGCCCTAAAGAGTGTCAGACAAACTCCTTGAAAGGCAGGAGGGAACCATTCTACCTGAACCTGATTTATATGTGAAGCCATAAGAGCAAAGACAGGAAAAGAGTCTCTGGAATTGTGGTTCTGCTTTGTGGTCACCAAACTTTCTGTAATAGCCTAACACAGGTCAGTTTGATATTAGCATGGGGAATTATTTACATATTGACCTCCCTAACCCCCAGGGGTTGTTCTTATTTCAAGTACCTCCTGTTTCAGCATTGAGGCAACCCCCTCCAACCCCATTTTTGGAGGAAACTCAAAGAGGACTCACACAGTCGGCTACTGACGGACTGTTCTGGTCCCTTTTTGATGTTCTATATTTGGAGTGATGGCAAAATATGCAAGTGTTCTTGACGGATTGTGGCTAGGGTTGGCCGGATCCTCATCACAATAAAGGATGCTTTCCAGACAATGGAAATACTATGGCAACATTCTAATACCTGTTGAAGTCTGATTTTTTATGTAGTGGTTTCTTACTGAATCATTTTGTTCTGGTTCTCATAACAGAATAAACTATAGCCACATTAAGATCTAACAGTTTCTGATGACAAATAGAAGGCTATTAGCATTTTCTGAAAACAGCTCATTTAGAACATAAACATAACTTGAGATTCTTTTTTTTCTTAAGGGAAAACTTTTAAGGAAAGGTCCTTTATTGTTATCTTTGAAGAAATGAAAGGATATTTATTATGATTTAGAAATAGAATTAGTCTGAATTTGTAACATTTCTGCATTACTATTAGCACAAGTATTTACTGAAAGTCATTATGTGTAAAATACTGTGTTCAATGGGCATTGAAAGAGCCATTAGGTAGGACCCTGGCTTTTAAGAGAATATGCTATGGTTAGGGAGCTCAGCCACAGCAAATGTTACAAATAGTTGTTCTCTAAGTTACAGTAACTACTAAATAAGTGGCACAGATGGTAGAACACAATTCTGACTGGGATAGCAATAAGTGGCCTCATATTATCAGTGATTCAAAAGAAAATCCTGTGATAAATTAGGCGATAGAGTCCCTGTCCTTGAGGACTTTATCATGTCCTAAAGGGAGACATACTACAAAGAAAAAAGGAATGAAAAAGTACTATGGATGTCAAGGAACAGATACAATTTCAGCCAGACATTGAAAGATGGAATTTTTACAGGTGGACAGGGAAGGGAGGACATTCTAAGCTGAGGAAACGACATTGCCCACAGGAAGTATATTCAGGGGACTGTGAAGGTGCCAAATGGAGGTGACATCACCAGAAAGTAGATGAGGTTGATTTGTTTGAATGTCGGAATAAATTTGCATTCTGTAGAAAATCAGATTCCGTTAAAAAATTTTTTTGAACAAAGAAATGGCAAAACCTGATAACGACTGATATTCCTTTAAGGGATTCAAGAGAGTGGCAGTGGATACCATGAAGCTAGTACTAATTTCAGAAAAGATCCCGGTAAGGTAGAAACAAATGCAGTGGGACAGTGAGCCTAGTGGTTAGCCTGCTCCATATCAGGGACATACTCTTTTTTTATTTGATGAATCTCTGGGAGTTTTTAGACATTTTACACAAGAAGAAAATAGAGTTTGTGAGAGAAGGAATCATGTGTGTATTAGTTATATGTATTATTTAGAGAAGTTGGACCTAAAATTTGCCGATAATTTTGTCTAGGATAACCCCAGATTGTTTGCCTTTGAAATATAGTTACACATCATTTTACATGAGCTCATTAAAAAGGCATACGAAATTATTTTTTCTTCAAATTAAAATTTTCAATGTATTGGAAGAGTCTGCACTTAAAGCCACCCAATTGTGATTTCTATAAACCAAAAAAAAGTTTTTAAAAAGTTAATCTATTTTTCCGACTATACCTTTTGGATAAATGCAGACTTTTCAGATATAGTTTTTTCCTCAGCTTTAGGTAACATAATTGACTTACAACATGTGTAAGTTTAAGTTATACAACATAATGTTTTGATACACATATAAATTGTGAAATGATTACAATAGTTAATTCTAACACATCTATCATCTCATATAATTAGTTTTTTCTTTTGTAGTGAGAAGATTGAAGATCTACTTTCTTAGCAATTTTTAAGTATATGATACAGTATTGTTAACTATTGTCACCATGCTATATATATTTGATCCCCAGAACTTATCTTCTAACTAGAAGTTTTTATCTTTTGACCAACATCTCCCCATTTTATCTATCCCCCAGATCCTGGCAACCCCCTTTCTACTCTCTATTTCTGTAGTTTGACTCTATTAATACATGATTGTTTTAGAAACTTTGATCAATCTCACTTCAAAGCAGCACATTAACTGGAATCCCATGTTCTATTAATTTCAGTCTCTACTGGCCAGTGAAGCAGTCCATGCTATTGAGAATACTAATAAAAACACCAGATATACACATGGCAGTGGTTCAGAAAGTTTATGTAAGTATTTCTTCTTAAGATCATGGAGAACCGTGAGGTTCTAAAGACATCTGTGTTTGGGTTTCCTGTATTTTTTATTTTTCTAATGGAATCTTTAAACAAGCTCACATGTAAAACAACTGGATTAGAACAATTAGAAATGGAAGAATGGCTGAGACAGCACTGAACAAGGCTATATTAATAAATGAATATACTAAAAATATGCCATATAAAGATGAATATAAAAATATTTAAGAAATTATGTTCATTGCTATATGTAGGGTGTATATAATTGGCATTACTTTAGCTGAGTAAAGCAGAAAAGGTCACAAAGGGTCAGAAGGATGTGTAAGATGCCTTGGGCCACCATGTAAATTTGTGCAGATTAACATTATACAAGTGTAGAAAACACCATTTACATTAGATGCTTTTCAGTGATAGCCTCTGCCCAAGAGTATAGCTCATAGCACACTATAGTTGAATGTCTCTGTTTTATCACACTGATGAGAGCTTATGTGTGGCAAACTCTAAACAAATACTTCAAATTAATTTCTGCTGTAAGATATTTATTGAGGGATTCCTTTGCATCCATAAGGGATGACAGACAATGATTTTGCTGTTTTGAAGCTGGAAGGGGATATGGGAGAAGAGGAAGAAAAAGTAAACATTTAACCAGGTGTCAGCAAACTATTACCCACAGGCCAAATCCAGCCCACTTCTGATTTTTGTATAGGCTGTGAGCTAAGAACGATTTTTCCATTTTTAAAATAGTTTTAAAAAGTAGAGAAGAATGAGATTTTGTAACATATGAAAATTACATGAAATTCAAATTTCAGTGCCCAAAATAAAGTTTTATTCGAACACAGCCACACCCATCCATTTATGCACTGCCTATTGTACTATCATAACAACAGAGTTGAATTGTGCTGACACAACTGTGGACTCACAAAGTCTAAAATATTTACTATCTGGTCCTTTACAGAAAAAAATTGTCAATCTCTGATGTAATCAATTAAATAGTAAAATAGAATATAAACCTACTGATTAGTGAAGAGAGTAAAATAGGCTTATGAATTTGAGAATGACTGCAGGAGAGAGAGGCTATTGAGCTGAAGTGGCCTGGGCCATTCTCTCTGTACGTGGTATTTCTAGGACAGCTATCTGGCAAGTGACTGACTGCCAAACAAAGGTGTGGGGGAAAAACAGGGACGGAGATGGCTTGTGAAAGGTCCTTGAGACAATATACTGAAAGTCTCACAGATTCCTTTAACAGGTATGATATACAAGGGTATAAAAACACATTCATACTAATCACATTCATATTATGTTCAACAAATTGCTTGAACACCAGATGCCCTATCAGTAGAAAGTCTAGACTCTTCTTCTTAACAGATTGGTCCACATAGTATCTCTGTTTCTTGGTGTCACTGGTCCAATGTTGCCTTTGCTGACACAGGTCCTCATTCTGTCACAGAGGAACCCCTCATGTTCCTCTCACAATTCAGAGCTTTCTTGATTCCCATCCTCTTCTCCACTGTTGTTCCCCAAAGCATAACCACAGGGCTTCAGGGCTGGAGGCATTTACACAGCAGCTTTCTGTTGTGATGAAATCAGTACATCTCTACACATTCATTCATTCACTACACATCTATGTGTATGTGTGAGTAAGCATAGAAAAATGGCTGGAAGAATAAATGCCAAATATTGATAGTTATCAGAAATATTTTCTGAATTAATGACTACCTAATCTTCACTGCTAATGGATATTTTTCCATATTATAAACAATTCTTCAGTAGTTTATTCAAGTATAGGTATTAGAAAGAGGAAAAAATGATCACTTTGTATATTATATGATTGTCTACCTAAAAAAACAAACTAAAATATTAGTACAATCAAAGAGTTGAATAAGGTAGCTGGCTATGAATTTATTTATACAAATTTGTAGTTTTTTATTTACCAAAAATGAGCAGGTAGAAAGTAAAATGGAAAAAAGATTCTACTGCCCCCTTACATGTACATATGTCCACATGCACACATGTATACATTTAGATACATACATATATATGGATTCATTGTAAATGCATATATGTGTGTACACATACAAATCAATATGATCTATCTGAAAAACCTAGAAAAGTATACTGGGTACATAAAAGGAGACAAATAAAAGGAGAAACCGTGTTTTTTAGTGGGAAGACAATATAAAAAATATGTCAGTTACAAATTAATCTGTATATTTAATGCAATCCTAGGGAACACTTAAATGATTTTCAACTTCATTTGAAATAATAAACTTGGTAGAAGAGCTGTAAAATTCTGAAAAATAAGACTAATAAGAGAGAATTTGCCCCAACCAGGTATTAAAACACATTATGGACATATAGTAATTAAGACTGTGGAACTGAGCCTGGAAGAAATGTATTTGTAGAATGGCATAGTGAGTACAGAATATATAATATATATTATATATATTATCAAATATATATTATCAAATATATAATATCAAGTATCTCATAAAGAAGGCATTTCAAACCAGTTAAGAATGTTAATTATTCAACCAATAGGGTTGGAAAACCTGACAAGTTACTTAGAAAAACAAACTGGATTCCTACTATGGCTTTCTAAAAAATAAATGACAGATAGATAAAATATTTTAACATGAAAACCCTGTCATAAACCAAGTCATAAGCTAAATAATCAAGGGGAAAAAATCTCCATATATTACATAGGACTAATAATGCTAATGTGGCTTTTATAAACAATCTATTAAATGATCCAAGTAGAAAACTGAGCAAAGACAATTGGTAAAAATATAAAGATGGACAACAAATATACCAAACGAAATGTTCAACTCATTGGTAATCAAAGAAACATAAAATAAAATAATTTGATATTACTTCTCACCCATAAAATTGCCAGAAATACATAATTCCCATAGATGGTGTGGGAGGGGTAAGTAAGCATATTCACACCTTGCTAGTGGAAACACAAATTGGTTCAATTCTTCTGAAGGCTATTTGGCAACATGTAGCCTAACTGTAAAAGGTACATACCCTTACACTAGCAGATTTATCTCTAGAAAACAATATTCTAAGGAAGCAAAGAAACAATTGTGTATAAACAAGGATGGTCATTGTAAAGTTGTTTACATTAATTAGAAATTAGAAAAAATATAAAGGTCTCAAAAAATCAATTAAATTATACCATTTTGCAATGCAGTGATATGAGATCATTCAAAATGATAATGTAGACTCGAACTTATTAATACAAAAAGCTGGCCACAATAGATTATGCTTAGAAATGTTACAAAGCAGTATGTACAGGATGATTTTATTTATGCAGAAATAATTAATGAAAGTATATTAAAGCTTGCACTGAAAAAAAAAGGCACTAAAATGTTAATGGTAATTATCACTCCTTGGTAGGGTTATGGGCAATTATTTTCTTCCTTAACCTGTTTTCCTTCTATCTCCGTTTTCCACCAGAAACTTAGATTACTTAATAATCAGAAAACAGCAGAACTATTTTCAGTTTTAGGGAAAAAACTCCCACTTTGTTAGTTAACCTGAAACATCTATCTATATTTCAAAAGTAATTTCTTTTTTCTTTTTATAGACCTAGCTCCTGGAGGTTCAGATGACTGGATCTATGACTTGGGCATCAAATATTCGTTTACAATTGAACTTCGAGATACAGGAAAATATGGATTCTTGCTGCCAGAGCGTTACATCAAACCCACTTGTAGAGAAACTCTTGCTGCTATCTCTAAAATAGCTTGGCATGTCATCAGGAATGTTTAATGCCCTTGATTTTTTCACTCTGCTCCCACATTTTAATTTGCTGATTCCAGCAAGACCAAATCATTGCACCAATTCCTTTCTGTTTTACCAGTAGTTTCGATGAAAAGGTTTTCATAGTTCCTGCTTTTGTCAAAGAACAAAATAAATGCCACCTTTAAATTAAGTCAGACAAGGGTACACCTTTAAAAAAATTGTAAGAGGTTAAGTACTGATTATTTTCTTTGAGTCAAGACGTTTGACTAGTCACTGCAAGCAATTTTAATAACTGCAGTAGTATCATGCAGATCTTTTGGACCCTAAACAACAAAAGGAAAAGTCGTCAGAAGTACATTAAAGATTACTCTTTTGACTTTTCAATAAAATTCTGCTTGCGCCTTTAAAAGCATAATTGTGCATTCCGTTTACTCCACAGTAATAAGCTATGGCCCACAAAACAGGTGTCAAAAACAGGACAAACACTGCCTGTCGCTCCAGCACCACCGCTCAATAAACATTGTTGAGAGAATGAATGAATGGCTGTGGTTATTTTCCATAACAAATGTGGCAGTTTGCGCAGTTACAACAGCCATTTCTTACAAGAAACTATGTAATAAAAGGAGGAAACTCTCTAAAATTCACTTTTAATTGGAAATTTTGGCACTCCCTACCTCCGGGTTTCCTCTCCAAAGACACAGATACAGGTTTAAGGATTTACGCCTCCGAGACGTCGTCACGCCCGGGGGCGTGCCCCCGAAGGGGCGGTATCTGCGTGCTGACGACTAATCTGGGGGCCGGAAGCTGCCTCGGTCCACCGGAGAAACAGGGCAAACTCTTGACTTCCGGCGGCATTTTGAGGTGATCCTCATAGTGACCTGGTAGTGTTTTCGTTGCCTTTTCTTGCTCTTTGGTCTCTTCTGGTCCTTTTTCTTCTTACATCCCAGTCTCGCTTGACCCTGGCGAAGCGGCGAGAGGTCTGGTTCCCGGGAGCCCTGCGCGCATCTCCTTCTCCTCGTCGGCTTCCCGGGGCCAGGCGCGGGGACAGAGAGTTACCTACGCCGCTCCTCGGAGCGGTGGTGGCAGTGGCACCTCCGTACTGCCATTGCGAAGGGAGCCTGGGGAGGAGGAGGTAAGCTTGAATACTTTGAATTGGTGTGAGTGTTTGGGAAAAGGCGTTGGGCGGACCCGGGATGGGGAGGTTCCGAGTTGTCCTCCATCCTCGCTTGTGTCACGCCAGGACTTTGAGCTCGCCTTGAGCATCCCACCCTTAAATTAGCAGTAATTGATTTCTGTGCACAGGCCTTGTTTCTTGCCGTCGTTCTGATTCTTGCGAGTTTGTATAAGGGGACGGGTTTTGACAGAAGCTTCTTCCTGGTCACTATCATTTGTGAGTTTGGGAACTCATAAACGCGGTATTCACATTTGCATGCGATGGAAAGGTGCAAGAATGTGATTTGAGATGTAGAGGCCCCTTCTTTACGCATTCCAGACCTGTTAGGGAAATGTATCTTACTTTTTTTTGTATTTGGGCTTGTTTATTTCCCGGCAGTGATAAATTAACCACATAGGTCCTGGGAGTTGAGTTGTATTACTTTCTCTTCACATTCCCTGGTTACTTACTTTTGGCAACTGTGTCAGAGACGGTGAAATGAAAGGAGAGGATCTTTTGTTTGGCATTATCTCTCTCTAAATAAGTTATAATTTATGTGGCTAAAAACTCAGAGGTGATACTACGTGAGTGATATTGGCAAGATCTTGTGGAGTGGAGTGTTTAAGCTATTCGGTTATACTGAGAGATTTTCAGATAATTTGAACTACCTAGAAAAGTATGGACTTATGCGGTCTCTTCGGGTTTTAGGGTCTTTTGAAGAAATAATTTCTAAAGTTTGGAGAAGTTCTTAACATACCAAGTTTTAAAAGTCCGTGATATTGTTGCAGTAAATCCAAATGCTTATGCAGTACAATCCTTGCGTATACGGTGCCAGTTCATAGAGTCTGTCTAGTTCTGTGATGTTTGAAATTACTATTTTTAGTACCTAAACGATGGTATTTTGCAGAGCTTTGAGGATATAATCTGTAGATTTTCAAATAATTTCCAATTTCGTAATGAGATATCTAGATTATAACCTGACAGTTTAAGTAAGAAACTAAGAGTGTTGATGCAGGTGTAGAACAATTTGTCTGTGTAAAAATAGTTACACCATGAAACGTTTACTGACTGGGTGTATCTGGTAAGATCTGGTTTTATCTAACGCTTTGCCTCTTACTGGTGACTCAAAATGAATATTGCATATTTTAATATATGCAAATCAACCTAATTTTCATAGCTAAATTAATACAAAAATCCAACAGGTGGGGGCAGTTCACTACAGGTTATTAAAATTTTATTTGTATAAATAAAAGGTCTTAATGTGTATTATTATATGCCTTGTCAGTTAAACAGAGAAAGCAAAATTGTTTAACTTAACGTTTATTTGAAGAATTGGTTATCGGTGGATGTTCATCTTCCCCACCTCCCCTGTGCCCCACTCTGCATTTCATACAGACTTGGAGCTATTTCAGCGGATTATTTAGTAACAGTTGAAAAGTTAACTGGTGTTGCTATATGAAGTGTCTTTTATTCTTTTTTAGAAGTTTTGTATGTTGCAGTTCTGTTTATTTCACTTCATAGTAGCTGCCAGCACAGGATCTTCTCTGTGCACAGTCTTCTTAACAAGTTATTTCTTATGCCGTGTTACAGTGTTGCCTTGCTCCTCATACATGTGTGGTCAGTTTAGTTCTGTCAGTTTTGTGTGGACTACAGTTTGGGATCGTTTTGGTCTGTCTATATATACAAGAAATTTGCAAGATTGTTTTAGAAAGTTCTTTTAAAATTTTTCCTAGATTGTGCATCAAATCAACTTTTTTCTCTTTCAAAAATATGAAATATAAGTAATGAGACCTTATTTTTAATATAAACCTTTTAACTTTAAAACTTAAGTGGATTGGAACTTGTTTTTTACTACCAGTTAATACATTTATATAGTTTTAATTACTTAATTATTTGAGAAATTTCTAATCTTAGGCAGCTACTCATCCATATTAAAGTGGTTTATGCTTTCATTAATGCTACCTGAAGATGAGACCTCAGAAAGGATACTAGAGCTAATACATGTTTAATTGACAAGATTTTAGTAATTAGTCTTCAGGAATAATTACTCAAAAAGAGGCCCCTGTGTGTTTCTCCCTTCTCAGCCATATTTATGGTATGAAGCTTTGAATATATTATGATACTTAGGAGTTTTGTGGGGTAAGGGACAGTTCCTATTTATTAAGACCGTCTTGTGCCGTGTTTTAATAGATTCAATTTTGTGTCCCTGTTTTTTTTTCTTTTTCAATTGAAAAGATATAATAAAAACTTTTGAATTTACTTTGCAAATGGAGAGGAAAGTGGGAAAATAATTCAGTAGGTTTTCATCAGTATCGCTCTGACTTTGATAATGCTGGTGTTTGGGAAAGACATGATTATGTAGATGCAAGTATGATGGCAGCTTGAAATCAAAGAATAATTTGAAAACAAAACTGAAGGGAAACCTTCAAAATCTCTGAGAAAGGAAAGATTTTAATAGTTACATTTTTTATCTTATTTTATTGTTTAACTGAAATAGTTTGAAGTACTTCTTATTGAAGCCTGTTCAGATTCTAACTGACCCCCCTCCCCCCAAGTCATATCTACATCGTATTCTGTGGTGGTATTGATCTTACTTTTTGGGCCCAAATTTTTAGATTGAAAATTTTAATTAAGTCACATTAGTTGGTAACATACTTTCAAATTAAATTAATAAATATATATGTTTGAATGCTATGTTGGTGTATTGTAGTTATGTGTATATATTTAGACAAATAGCATTTAAATACTGTATTTCATATTCTTTGTAAGCATAAAGCATTTTATTTATGCAATATGAATGTTTCAGTAGTAATATTTAGATAATTTTTTATGGTCAACTACTGATAGGAGTTCCTCTATAGATGATCAGAAGAATTCCTCTTTCTTCCTTTTGTTTTCTGTCAGGGATCTCCCAGGAACTTAGACCTGGTACTCAGGTTCAGTGCAATTTTAGGGCAAGGTTTGACACCATTGGACTCTGAGAAAAGAATATATGTTTACTTCATTGCTGTTTTTCCCTAAGGTGTAGGACTTAACAATAGCTAGAAATAACATTCCTGGAATAATCACTATGTAGGTGAATCTAGATACAGTTATTCCTGATGTCACTTGTAAAAGCAACTTTGTCTCTGTGGGAAGTAACCTTTTTGGTGTAAGAATACAAGGAGGGGTGTAATATTGGATTGTTAGTCCTCACTTGTCTTTTCCTGTCTTTGCTGTAGCAGTCCAAACCCTTTGAAATCTTCAAAGCTTGTTTTAGTGATGTAGGATTGGAGAGAAGTTGTGAGACCATACTTTCCAGCAGTAGATCTGGGGAATAGCAGGGTGCTTATGCAAGCAACAGGTTACAGAGCCAGAAGAGAGACAGTAGAGTTAATATCTGAAGCCCTAAAAGCAAGAAAGGAGATGATAGGTGATCAGTGTTTCAAGTATAATAATAAATAGCCTGTTGCCTCAACTGTGGAAAATCCTACCATTGATATTTTTGGCAGAGGGTGTTTTGGGAGTGGGGGCATGTTGGTGATAGGAGTTTTGGGGACATCGCTATTTCCATTGTCAGCGGAGAGAAATATGTAAGGTTAGGGTTTGTCTCCTTGAAGCAGTATGGTGGGATGGTGTGCCTGTTTTCCAAGTTCTAGATAGCTATAATAGTTACTACAGAATTTTATAACCTATTCTAAGTTTACTAATAAATGTTTAAAAAATGGAATTAGATTACGACATACATTTATATATTAATATTTGTAGTAGCGTAATGAAACTTCAAACATTTGTGTTCTAAGTTTTCCTATATATTTTATGACATATTTACTTCTTATTGAATTCTTCTCAGATATAAATTGTAAAGTGGTTTTCTCAGTTAATCAAAGCTCTATATTTTCTAGCTCTTTCTCAGTTCCACTTATCTTGGCTTTTAGTTCTATATCTTCAGCAAATCAAATGGACATAATGAAATCTTACCACTTTTCCTCTATAAATTCACATCTGGGTAGAGAATGAGCTCAAGAAAAGTTAGAGGTTATTTTATAATACCAACTCCAGTATGTAGGGTTGGCTGCGTAGTTCCTTACTTGGAGAACAATTGATACATAAATGATTTTATATTGCATCAAATTCTTACCCATCTGACACTGTACACTTGTTTTTAAAAATTTGTAGTTACTTTAAATTCTTTGAATCACTAAAAATAATTGCAAAAATGATTATATGTTATGTTAAAGAATAAGAACAATATACATTTTTCCAATTGCAAACTACCATATTGTATTATATTTTCCCCTAGGTTCATTATCTTTGTTCATTTATGAAACATTATTCTTATTTTTTGGATCCTTTTAAAAATATGACCTGAAAAGAAATATCTAATTGAATCAAACATTTATAATTTTTAAGCTTTTATTTGGTACTATCATGATTTAATTTCCTTTAAAGTGCTATGTTTTTACTTTGAAATAACATTAAAAAACATTTGTGAACTCTGTGGAAACCAGTTAGTTATATACCAAATGGTACTTCTGCTTCTTGAGCTGCTGTCATTCATTCTGTTAACTTTTAACTACTAATAAGACTTCAGCTAACATTTAGATTGTGTAAAGTGTAATATAGTTTAGTTCTTTTTTCTTTCTTTTAGGCAGTTCCTATCCACTTTCAATAGTAGTTACCCTGTAGGTTATTCTAGGGGTGGAATTTAATATTGTTTTCTAATGTATATCATAGTTCTGTTATCTTTTATTTTCATTTCCAGTTGAATCACCTAATAATATACTAGGATTAGTTCTCTATTTTTAAACTAGTTTGAAGTGAGTTTTTTGTAAAATATTTTACAATTTGTTGTTCTTGTTACTAATAATGGGAAAATAGCCTGTTCATTACTATAAGCATCTTTGACTTTTATGTCAATGTAATATAGATTACAGGAAAAGCCTGTTTTATTTTGAAAGAAATTCATTGTATCAACATTGAGGTTTGGGGGGGGGGGGTTTGTGTGTGTTAATTGGAAAATAAATATCCTTGGTTACATTGTTCTTTGACTTCTGTAAGACAGAGAAAATATTTAAATAGTATTCATTTTTCTCCCAAGCTGATATTTAGAACATAACTAATGTCACTGAGACTATAAAAATGTGTGCTTTCTACTATCAGTAAAAATTCTCACCTGCTTTTATCTTCCCATTTTCATTGACATAGTTTTCTTTTCCAGTTAATCAGTTGTTGGGGAATGATAGCACAACTTTTCCTTGAAAGATACTTGCTAAATTTTAATGTTTTTATCTAAAGGAATTTAGAAACTAAACATTTTATAGTGTGTTTTCTGAGATTGAATGTACTATGAAAATTTAATTGTGTGAGTAGAATCTTACTCATTTGCTCTGCAGAAGAGGTAAAATTCTAGCCAACAGATTTCAGAGTTGTTATAAATTCACTAATAAGGTGTGTCTTAGGATGCTTCCATTTACCTGTTTACTTGTGAACTCTCCTATGTCTTTTTTCTCCTAAGGAAAATCCCCTGTAATTTTACAGTGTTATCTACAGCTTTATTAAAGTAATGGGCTCTTGAAACTGAGGAATTTTACAGTTTTGTCTCTCTTTTTTTTTTGGTTAAAGTAGTACAAAATGTCAAAAATTAGAAGGAAGGTCACAGTGGAAAATACCAAGACCATATCTGATAGCACATCCCGAAGACCCAGTGTGTTTGAGAGGCTTGGACCCAGCACTGGCAGTACAGCAGAGGTGAGTTGTCACTAGAACAGTCACAGGGGTTCTCTTACAATCCTGTTCTTGAAATACTTATTTGTGTCATGAAAGTGCACAACAGGCAGTGGTATTATTGGAATATTGGTTCAGTAAAATTTTTTGAATGCGTTTCATAAAAAAGACTGAAAAAGGTGATGATATGGGTTTTTCATTTTCCTGATATTATTTGGGGAGTAATGTATCTCAGGAGAGCTGGAATTTTGATAGGTTTTGTTTTAATTTTATCCCACTTAGCATCTTTTTACCAGAAATAAATATGATATTTATATAGTAATATCTGTCTCTTAGACACAGTGCCGTAACTGGCTGAAGACTGGCAACTGCCTCTATGGAAACACATGTAGATTCGTACATGGCCCTTCACCCCGTGGTAAAGGTTATAGCAGCAATTATAGAAGGTAAATTGAGAACTTCGAATTATTCATATACTGCTAGAAGATGGCTTTTGTAATTTATCTAGTGTAAAACTCTGAAATACAACCATATATTTGGTCAGATTTTCTATTTTGGTAATTGACTTGTCAATAGTCAAAGGTCAACACTCTTTTTAGTAAATAAAATGTGTGCTTTAAAATTAACTTATTTGCTAAATATGTGTTTGGTCATAGATCTTTTTATAATATATATATGGCTTACAGCTCCTCCAGTATATCTTAAATTGGTTCTTAAGACAGCAGAATTTTGTGGGTTTATTTTAGTAAGAAAGTTTTCAACTCTTAAAATACTAAAATTTAAATAGGTTATAATTTTATCTTTTTAAGATGTTTTAAATTCAAATCTTAATGACAAAAGACAATCTAATGCAAGCTCTGTAGTTGCCAAATCCCTTATCACAATGTATTGATATAAATGAAAATAGGCACTTTTATGTGGGTAAATGTACTACCAATTTAGAACATCATTTGCTTTTGCTCAAGGCAAGGCTAAAATAAACTTTCTTAATGAAGACTTCTTTTGGTTCCTTCAGGATGATTTTGTTATGGTATTTAAAGATGTAACATACTTAAAGATTGTCACAAGAACAGTTTTAACTTGATTGGTAAACAAATAATTAATGTAGTCCTAATATTGAATGTGCTTATTGCTTTGGCTATAGAAACAGTATAAAACTGAACATTGGCATTTGGAGATTTTTTTTTAATCAGGTGAGTTTTTTTGTGTGTGTATAGATTTTGAAGTTTAATAGAATTTAAAATTCAAACCCTTAACATTAGCTGACTTTCTCTTCACTTAAACATTGTACATTTTAGTTTACTTGTGATGCTGATTATTGTTTTATTTGTATTTAGGGTGTCATTTGTCCCTTCTGTTAATGTGAGGAAATTAGTCTTTATTATAATGTTTAATTACTTGTATAAACAGATACCTGAGGAAAGTATTTCAATAATTACAATGTTTTGTTTATATTATTACCACACTTTTAATACATACTTTAATTTAACTTTGAAACTTATTACTAACTGACTCAAAATTTTATACAAGAGGGTTTTGAGGAAAATGGTCAAAAATTTGTCTGAAATAGTATCATTAATAAAGGACATTTGTTATAGTTTTGCTATTTTGTGCATCTTTTTCCATTTGATAACTTCTATTGTACTTGGGTTTTTTTTTCCCTTTTTTGTAGGGAAGAAAAACATAGTTCATAATGTGATTCAAAGATGGAAAGAAAAAGCAATGTATTTCAGCAATGCTAATTTAGTCACAAGACATTAAGTCACTGAGCTTCCCTGTATGTAGAACACTCTGTTAGGTGCTGTTTAGGACAGAAACAAGTTCATAATAAACTGCTTTATTATATAAAGGAAACCAGGACAAATAAGATTTATGTGGGGAGAACGGATTAAAGATGGCGACGTGAGAGGTGAGATACAGGCTTCCTCCTAAAACCGCATATAATACGAAAATATAATTAATACAACTAATCCTGAAAGAGCAACAGGAAAGAGGACTGCACCAGACTGCATACACCTGGAGAAAACAGCAGACCTCACAGAACAGGGTAATGTACCAAAGTTGTGGCACAGCGGGACCCAAGCCCTTCCCTCACCCCAGCTCACCGGTAGGAGGAAGAGAAACCGAGCAGGGAGGGAGTGGAGGCCTGGGACTGCTGAATACCTAACTCCGGAAATCTGCTCTGGGAGCACAAGTTAACTTTGAACCTTTGGTAACCACAAATCTAAAGGCTGCAATGGCAATAAGTACATACCTATCGATAATCACCCTAAATGTAAATGGACTGATTGCACCAATCAGAAGACATAGAGTAAGTGAATGGATAAAAAAACAGGACCCATCTATATGCTGCCTACAAGAGACTCACTTGAAACCCAAAGACAAACACAGACTAAAATTGAATGGATGGAAAAAGATATTTCATGCAACAAAAAGGAAGAAAAAAACAGGAGTTGCAGTACTTGCATCAGACAAAATAGACTTCAAAACAAAGAAAGTCACAAGAGACAAAGAACAACATTACATAATGATAAAAGGGTCAATCCAACAAGAAGATATAACCATTATAAATATCTGTGTGCCCAACACAGGAGCACCTACATATGTGAAACAAATACTAACAGAATTAAAAGGAGAAATAGAGTGCAGTGTATTCATTCTAGGAGACTTCAACACTCCACTCACTCCAAAGGACAGATCAACCAGACAGAATATAAGTAAAGAGACAGAGGCACTGAACAACACAATAGAACAGACAGACCTAACAGACATCTACAGAACTCCACACCCAAAAGCAGCAGACTACACATTCTTCTCAAGTGCACATGGAACATTTTCAAAAATAGATCATATACTAGGCCACATAAAGAGCGTCAGTAAATACAAAAAGATTGATATTGCACCAACCAGTTTCTTAGACCACCAAGGTTTGAAACTAAAAATATATTAGGCAAAGAAAATGAAGAATCCCAGAAACACATGGAGGCTTCACAACATGTTCCTAAATAACCAATGGATCAATGACCAAATAAAAACAGAGATGAAGCAATATGTGGAGACAAATGACAACAGTAAATCAACACCACAAAATCGGTGTGCAGCAAAGGCTGTGCTAAGAGGAAAGTATACTGTAATAAAGGCCTACCTCAGGAAAGAAGAACAATCCCATATGAGCAGTCTAAACTCACAATTAACGAAACTAGAAAAAGAAGAACAAATGAGGTCCAAAATCAGTAGAAGGAGAGACATAATAAAGATTAGAGCAAATATAAATAAAATCGAGAAGAATAAAACAATAGAATCAATGAAAGCAAGAGCTGTTTTGTTGAGAAAATAAACAAAATAGATAAACCTCTAGCCAGACATATCAAGAAAAAATGAGAGTCTACTAAATAAACAGAATCAGAAATGAAAAAGGAAAAATCACTGTGGATACCACAGAAATACAAAGAATTATTAGAGAATACTCTGAAAAATTATATGCTAACAAACTGGATAACCTAGAAGAAATGGACAACTTTCTAGAAAAATATGACCTTCCAAGGCTGACCCAGAAAGAAACAGAAAATCTGAACAGAACAATTACCAGTAATGAAATTGAACTGGTATACAAAAACCTACCTAAGAACAAAACACCTGGACCAGATGGCTTCACCACTGAATTCTATCAAATATTTGGTGACAACCTAATACCCATCCTCCTTAAAGTTTTCCAAGGAGTAGAAGAAGAGGGAATACCTGCAAACTCATTCTATGAGGCCAGCATCACTCTAATACCAAAACCAGGCAAAGACACCACAAAAAAAGAAAATTACCAATATCCCTGATGATCATAGTTGCAAAAATACTAACCAAATATTAGCAAACCAAATTCAAAAATACATCAAAAAGATCATCCATCATGATCAAGTGGGATTCATCCCAGGGATGCAAGGATGGCACAACATTCAAAAATCCATCAACATCATCCACCACATCAACAAAAAGAAGGACAAAAACCACCTGATCATCTCCTTAGAGGCTGAAAAAGCATTTGACAAAATTCAACATCCATTCGTGATAAAAACTGTCAACAGAATGAGTATAGGGGCAAGTACCTCAACATAATAAAGGCCATATATGACAAACCCACAGCCAACATTATACTTAACAGCGAGAAGCTGAAAGCTTTTCCTTTAAGACTGGGAACAAGACAAGGATGCCGTGTCCCCACTTCTTTTCAACAAAATACTGGAGGTCCTAGCCCCGGCAATCAGACAACACAAAGAAATAAAAGGCATTCAGATTGGCAAGGAAGAAGTCAAACTGTCCCATTTGCTCATGACATGATATTGTACATAAAAAACCCTAAAGAACCTACTCCAAACTACTAGATCTAATATCAGAATTCAGCAAAATTGCGGGACACAAAATTAATATGCAGAAATCTGTGGCATTCCCATACACTAACAATTAACTAGCAGAGAGAGATATCAGGAAAACAATTCCATTCACAGTTGCATCAAAAAGAATAAAATACCTAGGAATAAACCTAACCAAGGAAGTGAAAGACCTATACCATGAAAACTGCAAGACATGCATGAGAGAAATTAAAGAAGATACCAAAAAATGGAAACACATCCCATGCTCATGGGTAGGAAGAATTAATATTGTCAAAATGGCCATACTGCCTAAAGCAATCTACAGATTCAATGCAATTCATATCAAAATAACAGCAGCATTCTTCAATGAACTAGAGAAAATCATTCTAAAATTCATATGGAACCACAAAAGACCCCGAATAGCCAAAGCAATCCTGAGAAGGAAGAATAAAGCTGGGGGGATTATGCTCCCTAACTTCAAGCTCTACTACAAAGGCACAGTAATCAAGACATTTTGGTACTGGTACAAGAACAGACCCATAGACCAATGGAACAGACTAGAGAGCTCTTATATAAACCCAACCATATATGGTCAATTTATATATGATAAAGTAGCCATGGATATACAATGGGGAAATGATGGCCTGTTCAACAGCTGGTGTTGGCAAAACTGGACAGCTACATGCAAGAGAATGAAACTGCATTTTGTTTAACCCCATACACAAAAGTAAATTTGAAATGGATCAAAGACCTGAATGTAAGTCACGATACCATAAAACTCTTAGAAGACAACAAAGGCAAAAATCTCCTGAATATAAGCATGAGCAACTTCTTCCTGAACTCATCTCCCCGAAAAAGGAAAAAGCAAAAATGAACTCATGGGACTACATCAGACTAAAAGGTTTCTGTACGGCAAAGGACACCATCAACGGAACAAAAAGGCATCCTACAGTACGGAGAATATATTTGTAAGTGACATATCTGACAAGGGGTTAACATCCAAAATATATAAAGAACTCACATGCCTCAACACCCAAAAGCAAATAACCCAATTAAAAAGTGGGCAGAGGATATGAAGAGACAGTTCTCCAAAGAAGAAATTCAGATGGCCAACAGACACATGAAAAGATGCTCCCCATCTCTAATCATTAGTGAAATGCAAATTAAAACCACAATGAGATATCACCTCGCACCAGTAAGGATGGCCAGCATCGAAAAGGCTAAGAACAACAAATGCTGGCGAGGATGCGGAGAAAGGGGAACCCACCTACACTGCTGGTGGGAATGTAAGCTAGTTCAACCATTGTGGAAAGCAATATGGAGGTTCCTCAAAAAACTAAAAATAGAAATACCATTTGACTCGGGAATCCCACTCCTTGGAATTTACCCAAGAATACAACTTCTCAGATTAAAAAAGACTTATTCACCCTTCTGTTTATTGCAGCACTTTTTACATAGCCAAGAAATGGAAGCAACCTAAGTGTCCATCAGTAGATGAATGGCTAAAGAAGAGGTGGTACATATGCACAATGGAATACTATTCAGCCATGAGAAAGAAACAAATCCGACTATTTGCAGGTACATGGATGGAGCTGGAGGATATTATACTCAGTAAAATAAGCCATGTGGAGAAAGACAAGTGCCAAATGGTTTCCCTCATTTGTGGAGTATAACATCGAAGCAAAACTGAAGGAACAAAATAGCAGCAGACTCAGAGTCCAAGAAGCAACTAGTGGTTACCAAAGCAGAGGGGTGTGGGAGGGCGGGAGGAGTGGATTGAGGGGTAGTATGTTTAATGCACATGGTGTGGGGGGTCACGGGGAAAACAGTGTAGCACAGAGAAGGCAAATAGTGAATGTGTGGCATCTTACTACACTGAAGGACAGTGACTGCATTTGGGGTATGGGTGGGGACTTGATAATATGGGTAGTTGTAGTAACCACATAGTTTTTTCATGTGAAACCTTCATAAGAGTGTATATCAATAATACTTTAGTAAAAAAAGAAGAAAGTCTTCTGTCAAGTCAAAAAAAAAGATTTATGTGCACATCATAGTTATAATTTAAGTGCTTGTTCTTAAGAAGTTACATTTTCAAGTTCAGTTTTAACTGTTAAAATACGTAGTATAGACCTATAAAATACATAAATATTGAGACTTTTAGAGTGCATTGTGAAATTATTTCTTCACTAACAATGAGATTTGTATTAATGATTGATAAAGGAATCGATTTCATTGATCAGTTGTTACTTTACTTGAAATAGATGTGAATATTTATGTGATTTGGTTATATCTTTTGAAAAATATTTTATATAGTAGTTTTTGGTGGCCAAAGAGGGTCATATCATTCCTTAACTTTATTGCCCTCTTTTAAAGGTGCGCTAAGAATATTCTTTAAAAGTAGTGTGTTTTCCATTTGTGCTTTGTTTTCTCACATAGTAATGGTGTGAAAGTCATTGAAAAGCCATTTATCAAATTTCCATTATAAATTATGAAGCTTTACCATAGTTGAATTATAAATATGTATGTTTTCCTTTTTAATTAAAAAAAAGTCCACAGTGGAATATAAAATCGCTGTCTAAAGTCTTGCTTTGACTCCTTTAACTATTTTTTATTCTGAAATAACTTCAAATGTAAGAGAATTATATGAATAACACTAACACTCCTCTATTTGCTGTGATCCTTATGATGCATAATCTCAGTGTTGTCCCATGACATGCATGTGGAGATGATAATACTGTTGCTTCTAGATAATTTTGCAGTGTTGTGATTTAGGACTTTATCTTTCTACTTTTTGCTTTCAAATATAACGAACATATTTATGGGATTAGTAGGACAACACATTAAGCTGTTAATTTCAAACCCCTTTTTCCTCAGCTCACATAAAGTTTCTTATTTATATCACCAGTACCTGCCACCACATGGAATTTTAATGTTATGTTTTGATTGGTAATGGGAGATAAACTTATAAATGATGCTCATTTTTTAATACATTAATATTTAAGTTGATGAAAATTTTTCTGAGGTTTAGGAGCCATGGACAGTTCAAAAAATTATATTGAGATTTGTGACATTATTTCTGTAAATATATTCTTTAAAAATGTTATATAAATATAGATTTTTGTTGTTTTTTTGTTGTGTTTTTATCTTTTGGTTCTAAGGTCACCAGAAAGACCTACAGGGGATCTTAGAGAAAGAATGAAGAACAAGCGCCAAGATGTGGACACTGAGTCCCAGAAACGAAATACAGAGGAGTCATCCTCACCTGTTAGGGTAGGAATGAATTTCCTGAAGCAGAGTTAAATTTTGGTAGTGATTTATTATTTATGTTCCATTTGGTAAATGTGTTATGTTATTACCACACTATAATGTTATATGGATAGTGTAATTTAGAGGAAAAAGTCCTTTGGAAACACTCATAATTCCTAGATTGTTTTCAGTTCTTGGTGTAGTTAAGATGAAGGGCATTTATTGGCAGAGCTCAAGTACTTCTGTTGGCATCCTCAGTATCTAAATATTAAGTTTTTACCATTTCAGCCAGCCATTGTATCCTTCCTGCTTCTTAGAAGGATTTAAGTTTCTCAAAGTAGAACAAATTAAAACAATGAAAGCAAGGCATAGTGTTGACAGAAACTGAACTAGAAAACTTAGGTTAAGGAAAGTACATTTGACCATAAAATTTAGTGGTGAATTTCCTGGCAATGAAGCCAAAAGAGAAACACAATTTATGATGTAGTTTATTGAGTAAAAGAAAACACCAGTGTTTTTAGGAATAAAAGTCTTTTCCAGAGGGTTTTTTCCCCCATGAAATTTATCATATTCTTATGTGCTGGTAACATTTATAAAATAAATTCACATACCATATAATTCATCCATTCAAAGTGTATATATACTTCAGTGGTTTTTTGTATATTTAGTCATGCAACCATCACCACAGTCAATTTTAGAACATTTTCATCACCCAGAAAGAAACTCCTTACCCTTTAGTGGTCACCCTTCTATCCCTCCTGGCCTGTCCACCAGCCTTAGGCAACCACTGTTCCACTACTATCACTATAGATTTGCTTATTCTGGATATCTCATATAAGTGGAGTCATGCAATATGTTTTTTTTCTGACGAGCTTCTTTCACTTAGCATTGTGTTTTCAAAGTTCATAGAAAATTATAGGATGTATCAGTATTCCTTTCTTTTGCAGAATAATATATTCCATCGTATTAATATATCATGTTTTGTTTATTTATCAGTTGCTAAATACCTGGGGTGTTTATACTTGTTGGCTCTTATGAGTAATGCTGCTAAGAACATTCATATACAAGTTTTTGTGTAGACATTTTCATTTTGGGGGGGTTTATATCTAGAAGTGCAATTGCTGAGTCATACAGTAATTCTGTGATTAACTTTTTGACAGATTGCTAGAATGTTTTCCAAAGCAGCTACATCATTTTATATTCTTGCCAGCAGCGTATGAGGTTTCCAGTTTTCCACATCCTTGTTGGACATTTTTATTACCTTTTGGTTATAGTCATCCTAGTAGATGTGAAGTGGTAATCTCATTGTAGTTTGGATATGCATTTGCTTGATGGCTAATGATATTGAACATCTCGTGTACTTATTGGCCATTTGTATATCATCTTTGGCGAACTGTATATTCAGATCCTTTACCTATTTTTTAATTAGGTTGTCTTTTTGTTGATTTCTTTATTTATTTTAGATGCAAGTTTCTTTTCATATATATGATCTGCAAAAATTTTCTCCCATTCTATGGGTTGTCTTCATCTTCTTGATGTTGTCCTTTAAAGAACAAATGTTTCTAATTTGATGAAATCCACTTTGTATTTTTGTTGTTGCTTGTGCTTGAGGTGTCTAAGAAACCATTGTCTAATCAAGGGCACAAAGATTCATGACTCAGTTTTCTTTGAAGAATCTTAGAACTTTAGTTCATACATTTAAATCTTTGATCCATTTTGGGTTGATTTTTATTTATGTTGTACGGTAAGGTTCCAGCCTCATTCTTTTGCATGTGGATATCTAGTTGTCTCATATTGTAGTCTTTTTATGAAACTTGCTGAATTGTATAAGCAGCATCCTCTTTGATAATTTAAGATACATAGAAGCTTTCTTTTGGCTATTTTTGATCCTTGATATAAATCTATGTCACAGTTGTACATATAGTGTGTAAAGATTTATCTCTGAGGACATAAAGTAATGCAGTTTTCAGTGTGTAGCTTTCTAATGTCTGATGTGATATGTAATTCCATTTTAGAAATCTCAAATATTTCTTAGTGTGAGGGTATATATCAAAATTCTTTTTGGGGAAAGGTGGTCTTTTTCAAAATACACGTGCTGCTATTCTGCCCCTGATCTACTGAGTTAGAATTTGCAGGTAGAGACTGAGCCTGTGTATTGTATTTTGAGATAATTCAGAATAATAAATGGACACCTTAGTTTGCTGTTAAAAAAAAAACACTCAGAAAACAAAAGAAAGCCATGCTTTGTAGGATTTATCAATTTCCTTCGTGCAGATACTCCCATCATGGTCAGTTTCAAGCTAGCGGAGTGATATTGAATACAGTTGGAAAGACATACTCATTTGCACACCATAATATAGTATTCACATTCACACACCTCCTACTCATACACACATACATACAAGAAATGTAATTAATCTCAAGAGCAAAATGTACTAAAATATTTAGGAAGTGAGTTTTGAATTATTATTACCTTTTATATGATTTATATTATTTTGTTGAATTATTTATGTAATTTTATTTTAATTATAGCTCTGTTTAATAATGGCTACAATTCCTAAAAATTGACATTTGGCTCTTGTGAGTCAGTGTGAACTAGCTCTAGCACACCACTATACAGACTGTAGTTAATGTAAAGAACAGACACCTGGAATTCATATTCTGAACATGTGACCTTAGGAATTGTTATTTAACTCTGTTGTCAGTTTCCTTATCTGTAAAACGGAGGTGATAGCTGTATCAGTGTGTAGTCGTAAAGAAAATATATGTAAAACAAGACACTATTCCATGATGACTGCTTACTAAATGATGCTTGCTGGTATTAGAATACCTCTTAGCCTTTTCTCTATCAGTTGTTTTTAGGATCTTAATAGGTGGACATTAGCATTGGAGATTCAGGTTGATATATACCTAAGTGGGAATGTGTTGTTGATCATGAAGGTCTATATGTTCAGCATATCAATGTAGTACAACAAAGTTGACAGTAAAGTTGGCATTTTCTAAAAAGCTTAAAGCCTATTCTTGTTTTCCTTAGATGAGAAAGCCTTCAAAGGCCTGAGCTTCATGCATAATGAAGGATATAGTCGCAAGATTCAAGAGTGATCAAGTTTTGGGGAATTTACTATCCAAACTTAGAGAAAACTGTTAATAAACTATTATTATTTTGGGTGGTAATATTTGACAGGATGACAGATGTGCATCATTTCTATGATACATTCCTACTTCAACACATGTGACCGTTAATCTCACATAATTAATTTCTCTGGGAAAAATCAGATTTAGTTTTGGTAGGGGATAACATAGCAAAGCAAAGATCGAATGTGTGTGATTTTCTGCAGATTTACTAATCCCACCTTTTCTCTGTCACTAAACTCAACTCCAGTGTGTCTGAATTATTGGGTTGATAACCCATGGCGGGGAGACAAATGTATAAATAAAGACATACCTTGGAAGTATTTTGGATTCTAGACCATCACAATAAAGTGAATCAAAAGAATTTTTTGGTTTCTCAGTGCATAAAAAAAATATATTTATACTCTAGTCTGTTAAGTGCATAATAGCATTATGTCTAAAAAACATGTACATGCTTTAATTAAAAAATAATTGATTTGTAAAAATGCTGAATTTCATTTGAACTTTCAGCAAGTCATTATCTTTTTGCTGAATGGAGGGTCTTGCCACAGTGTTGATAGCTGCTGACTGAGCGGGATAGTGGTTGCTGAAGGTTTGGATGGCTGTGGCAGTTTCTTAAATAAGACAATGAAGTTTGTGACATTAACTGACTCTTCCTTTCACAAATGAGTTTTCTGTATCAATGTTGTTTGATAGCATTTTACCCACAGAGAACTTCTTTCAGATTTGGAGTCAGTTCTCTCAAACTCACTGCTTTATCAATCAACTAAGTTTATTTATTCTGTATCCCTTGTTGTCATTTCAGCAATCTTCACTGGGAGTAGATTCCATCTCAAGAAACCACTTTCTTGGCTCATCCATGAGGAGAAACTCCTCATCTCATCCACTCAAGTTCTATCTTGAGATTGCAGCAATTTAGTCACATCTTCAGGCTCTAATTCTAGTTCTAGTTCTCTTGCAATTGCCACCACAACTGCAGTTACTTTCCCTACTGAAAGACTTGAACCCCTCAAAGTCATCTATGAGGGTTGGAGTCCGCTTCTTCCAAACTCCCATTAGTGTTATTTTGACCTTTTCCCATGAGTCATAAATTATCTTAATGGCATCTAGAATGGTGAATCCTTTCCAGAAGGTTTTCAATTTACTTTGTCCAGATCTATCAGAGGAATCACAATCTATGATAGCTAAAGCCTTTAAATCTGTTCTTTAGTAATAAGACTTGAAAGTCAGAATTACTTATTTGTCCGTGGGCTGCAGAATGTGTGTTGTGTTAGCAGGCATGAAAACAACATTCATCTCATTGTGCATCTCCGTCAGAGTCTTGGGTGACCAGGTGTTTTGTCAGTGAACAGCAATATTTTGAAAGAAATCTTTTTCTGAGTAGTAGGACCTCAACAGTAGGTCTTAAAATTTTCGGTAAAGCAAAAACAAGTGTGCTATCATCCAGGTTTTAGCCTAATTCTTAAGGACCCTAGGATTATCAGAATGATAAATGAGATCAGCTTCAACTTAAAATTACCAGCTACATTAGCCCCTAACCAGAGAGTCAGCCTGTCCTTTGAAGTTTTGAAGCTAGGCATTGACATCTCTCTAGATAAAAAAGCCTTAGATGTCATCCTCTTCCGACAGAGTCTGTTTCATCAACATTGAAAATGTTTATTGTGGCTACCTTTATTAACGATCTTAGCTAGAACTTTTGGATAACTTGCTGCAGCGTCCACATCAGCACTTGCTGAGTCATCCTGCACTTTGTTGTTATAGCGATGGCTTCTTCTCTTAAACCTCATAAACCAGCCTCTGCTAGCTTCCAACTTCTGTAGCTTCCTCACCTCTCTCAACCTTCACAGAATTGGAGAGAGTTAGGGCCTTGCTCTGGATTAAGCTTTGGCTTAAGGGAATGTTGTGGTTAGTTTGATCTTCTGTCCAGACCACTAAAACTGTTTCCATATCAGCAGTAGAGCTGTTTCACTTTATCATTCATGTGTTCACTTTACATTTCCTTCAAGAACTTTTCTTTGCATTCACAACTTGGCTAACTCTTTAGAGCAAGGGGCCTGCCTATCTTTTGGCCTATCTTGGCTTTGGACATGCCTTCCTTTTGAAGCTGAATCATTTTTAGCTTTTGATTTAAGGTGAGAAGTGTGTAACTCTTCCTTTTACTTAGAGGCATTGTAGGGTTATTAACTGGCCTAATTTCAATATTGCGTCTCAGGAAATAGGTCCAAGGAGAGGGAGAGAGATGGGAGAACAGTCAGAATACACACATTATTTATTAAGTTCACCATCTTATATGGGTGTAATTTATGGCACCCCAAAACAATTACAGTATGTCATTAAGGATCACTCAGCACAGATAACCATTAACAAATATAAAAATGAAAAGTTTGAAATACTTCAGGAATTACTGAAATGAGGCACAGAGACAAGAAGTGAGCAAATGCTGTTGGACAAAAGGCACTGATACACTTGCGTGATCAAGGTTGCCACAACCTTCAAATTTTAAAAAATGCAATATCTGTGAAGTGCAATAAAATGTGCAATTAAAAAATTTATCTGCAAGGTAGAGAAATTGTAATTATATAGAGTGTGGTGTTATGTCAGAGGGATGTGAGCAAAGTGTACAATGGAGAAAATAAACAGCTGCCTGGGGAACCAGAGAACACTTAACAGAGAGAAGTGACATTTACACTGGGTGATGAGGGAAGGGGCGAAAGTTTAGGAAGAGGAAAAATGAACACAGTAACACTAACAAGTTTTAAAGGACTACTGTGTTTGAGCAACTGTGAGGATATGTGTTGCCTAGAGTGTAGGATTTATGGCACATAGATGTGAGATAAGGGCCAAAGATGTAAATTAGGACCAGGCTGTGATTGGTCTTAATGTGTCAGAGTCTGGGTTTGGCAAGAGAGAAAAGAGACTTATGCCAAGAGATCTATGTTGTTCATAAATTCATCTCCAGACTCTGGAACTAGTAAGTTCCCTTACTGAGTAAATGAAAAGTGATTCTGATAATGCAGCCAGTGTTGAGAACCTCTGGTGGTCTAGGGTCTGCACTGTCCAGTGGGACTGTTGAGCACTTGTATAGTTGGTCTGAATTGAGGTGAACTGAAAGGGTAAGGTACACTCTCAATTTCAAAGAGTTGGTATGTAAAATAAAAATCAAATAATCTCATTGATAATTTTTATGTTGATTATATATTAGAATGACAATATTTTTCATATATTGAGGCAAATAAAATGTATTACTAAAATTTTAATTTTACTGTCTCTTTTTTCTTTTTAATGTGGCAAGAAAATTTAAAATGACATACGTGCCTTGCATTGTATTTCTGTTGAAAAGGGCTAGTCTAGGCAATCTGAACTAAACACAGTAGAACCGAATTTGACACAGAAGCTTATGTGAAGTACCATCATTAGGATTTGATGACCAAAAGAATTAGTGGAGGGGAGGTGCTAAGCCTAGCTATGAGCTTTTCATGCCAGGAGCTAAGGTGGGGAGCAGAGTTAAATTGTGGCCCTTTTTGTACACTAAGCTCATATCATGAACAGCTAATTTTTGGCACTATTTTTAGTACTATACTGACACTAATATGCTATTATGATCCCTGTTGACATTCATTTGCATTATCTTATGTTTAATGGTTCCAGAATAACAATTAACAATAGTATTACTAATAATATGATTTCTGAGAACTGTTTAAGGTATCTTTGTAGTTATTAGAATATAGCCCATTAGGGAAATACTTGTAGAAATCTGTTAGGAATATATAATCAAATTACTGTACTTGAAGTCACTTGAAGCAGCTCTTCTCTATATGGTTAAACCACAAAATTGAAAGAATAGTTGGGTTGATTTATTTCATCTTAATTTTAGTTTTAGGGGTTTCTTTTGGTCTTTTTGATTTAATTCCTTTTTTTTAATTATATAAAACATTTTACAAGGTTTCAAAGTTAAATATTTAAGACAGGTTATATTTAGAAAAGTCTTATCTTTTATCTCTTAATCACTGCCCTATTCCCTGTAAATAACCATTTCACTAGTTTTTCGGTTGTCATGACACTTTAACACACGTATATATGCACTTAAAAATTAGTATTTATATAGGAGTATTATGCTTTTTCTTAAATAAAAGTTTAGTATATTGTATACATTTTCTTTACCTTGCTTTTTTTTTTTAACTTAGCAGCAGTCCCAGGACACCATTCCATAGCAATATATACACGTTTCTCATGCCTTTTTACACTCTCATAGCACCTCATTCCATGAGTACACCATGCATACCTAATCAGTCTTCTGCTAATGAGCATTAGGTTGTTGCAGTCTTGCTGCTGCAAGTAGAACTGCAGTGAATAGCTTTGTGCACTTCTTTTTTTGTTGTTTTGGGGTTTTTCTTTTTAAGTTTGTCTTAGGGGGAGAGAAATCCCTGGAATGGAAATGCTGTATCGAGGGTAAATGCATATATAATTTCCCTAAATAATGACAAATTCCTTTTCAGAGCCATACCATTTTGCATTGTTGCCAGCAGTATATGGCAGTGCCTGTTTCTCCTCTGCTTTGTTAGCATATGTTGTCCAACTTGTGACTTTTTGCCAGTTTGATAGAAAAATGGTGTATTAGTATAACTTTTGTTTCTCTTATAAGTGAGGTTGGACATCTTCATATATTTAAGGGGCATTTTCTATAAATTCTGTTGCTATCTCCGGCCCATTTTCCCTTTTTTTTTTTTTTTTTTTTTTTCTTCTTTATTTTAAGAACCTCTGTATTTTAAAGACAATAACCTTTTGTTTATATCAGGTGCAGATAATTTACTCATTTGTCTTTTTTTTAACTTGAATACTTTATTTTTTAGAGTTTCAGGTTCATCGCAAAATTGAGCAGAAGGTACAGAGATGTCCTGTATCCTTCTGCCCCCACAGATTCACAACCTCCCTCATCAGCATCCCCAGCCAAAGTGGTACATTTCTTAAAACTGATGCACCTATAGCAATACATCATTATCGCTCAAAGTTCATAGTCTACATTAGGGTTCCCTCTTGGTTTTATACATTCTACAGATGTGTAATGACATGTATCCTCCGTGATAACACCATACAGAGTAGTTTCATTGCCCTAAAAATTAATTTCTCTCTGCCCTTAACTGCTGGCAACTACTGATCCTTTTACTTACTGTCTCCATTGCTTTGCCTTATTTTGTGATTAGGGGAGAGGCTTTTTGGGAGAACCTACATTGCTTCCTATTATGGTAAAAGAAATATGCCTTAATGTGAGGTGAATACTAGGAATAGCAGAATTGTGAGAAAGGAAAAAAAAGAAGAAACTTCAGTCTGTAATGATTTCAGTGTATTACTAAATCACCCAGCCCTGAAGTTTACTCTATTTCTGATTTCATTTTTATGTGAGATTATAGTTTAAATTTATATCATTTGTAAGATTGTTTTCTTGTTTAAGCTCCACCCAAAACTCCTCCCCCAAAACAGGTTAGATTTCAGTAATACAACTATAATTTCAATTCTACACCAGGAAAGGTAGAAGCAATATGCTATATGCTGCTCTGGCAAAACCAGTTCATTTTAGTTATCACGTTTCACTGAAGCACATTGGCAAATTAGTTTGCCCAGAAAAGATGAGAGTGATGAAGAGTATGCAGATCATGAAATGTTAATGATCAATGTGTAGGGTATATTTGGCCTAGTAGAAGAAGATATTGAGGAGATATAGTAACAGTGTTCATATATTTAAAAGGCTATCATATGGAATAAGTATTAGATTTGTTTAGCACAATTCTAGAGGGCAGAACTAGTTCTGATCAATAGAAATTTTGGAGAGGTATAAGAAGAGAGTGTAAGATTTTTCTAATTTGAACTGTGAAAATGGGAGCACAGGGTTGCATTAGTGAAGAGCTATCAGCAAAGACCTCAGGAATAAATTTTTTTTCCTGAAATTCTCCTAATAGAGGACTTCTATAACTATACAGTATTTAAGAAAAATTTTTCTGCGTGGGGAAGGTTAGATTGTATTACTTACAAAGACTTAACATTTCTAGTTGCTAAATCCATTTATACTAGTTTTCAACTCTTTTAGCTCAACACTTCTTTGTAGATCCAATTCTTGGGCATACCTCCTTACTATCTAAAAATAAAGTTCACAATGAAGATAATCTGCAGTATATATAATGTTTAAGGAAAAATATGAATGTAATATAAAGTAGAAATAAAATAATTAAAAATCCACAATCATTTATTGCATTTCTGAAACTTAAGAACCTTAAAACCAAACATTATTCCTAAGTTAGGCATAGATTTATTTGGCAGCAAAACTTGATCTTAATTGACAAGAAGCTAATTATTGTCTTCATGTAATTGGTGAATTGATTTGTTTTGCTGAAAAAATATTAGTATGTTTGATCATAGGTTGCTGCTTCAGACCCTCTTGGTATTACTTAATATACTTTGAAGTCCAAAAAAATTCTGAATTCTTAAACTATCTCATCGCAAGGGTACTGGCCAAAATATTGTGGTTCTTTAACAAGTATTTCAACATGCACATGTTCCGGGATGGCTAATTTATAATACATAATAAAACAAACAGTTGTACTTCTAATTAATATGTTTGCATTTCTGAAAAGTAAGATGACAAGCCAGTCTGTTCAAGAAATAGAGGAAGGTAAAAGAGCAGACCATGCTGTACTACATGAAACAATACCAGACCCTACTTATTTGAATATGACAAGAGAAAGAGCGAAGTAACATTATTTGACAAAGGAATAACGTGCCTGAACAAGTCATACATTGTTGAAGTGGAGAAAATAAGGAACTGCAGCCTTTTTAAAAAATGGCCTTCTTAATAAGTTATGTAAACTTTCTATATTATGATTTGAGATGAGATAGTGACAAAGTATTAGAAAAAACATGTCTTCTAACTTGAAATTCCACCTGGATTCAGTCTTTAGTACTTGATAATAGAAATTATTCATGAGCTCTGGGGACAGTATCAGACTCATACTGAAAAACAATAGACAACTCAAAAGTGACGTAATTTCAATATATAGAGTAAATATCAAAATATTTACATTAATTGCTAATGAAATTTATTCAGATTATATTTTCAGTTCTAAATATGTTAAAAATATTGTTACAAATTTTCAGATTGTTGATTTTGCAGTACCAACACAATTGCTCTGAAACCCTTGTCAGTAAATACTCGTAATTGGATATTACCTGATATTTTCAGTAGACAGAAAAGCAATATATTATTCAATAATTTGGATGTAACTTACTATAAAATTTTTTTGATATAGTACATACTAATGTATATTGATAATGGGTTTAATCCTAAGAACATTTAGAAGGTGCATGGGATATAGAGTATTTCTTCATTGATGTTCCATAGAATATATTTTAAGAGTAAAAATAGATTTGTTCCTTTTGCCTTAATATAAATAGGAGCTTCTTTCCTTTCTTCTTCTTTTTTTAAATCTTTTACCATATTTAGATGGCTAGTTCTACTCTTGTATAATCTTTTAAGGATTTTTGTCACCTATTGTCTTACCAGCAACCATGTATGTCATATAGCAAGTAACACTAACAACATGACTTCATACTTAAATAAGTCAAATTTAGGGGCAATTATCAGAGTTCTTTAAAGAGAATGTTTCAAGAGAAATTGTGTTTTGTGGTGACAAATTGTGTCTTGTAATGCCGAGAAAGAACTTTTAGCACTTAATTTTCTTGTGTGTTAGGGTCTTTTATAATCAGGACTGAGATTATTAATGAAAGAGACACTGTGGTGACAAGGTAATACCTTTATGACATTACTTTATTTTCTTACCATTTAGCAAAATGTGGTTTGGAGTCTTTATCTTGTGTAATAGGGTATTTAATTTTTGTAAGCCGAATTACTGTAACCTGTTTTGTCTGTATGTTACCGTTACACCTGGAAAAAAGTGTAAAGCCTTCTGTTTTTCAGTTACAGTATAAGGATTGATTTTCTATATTAGCTACCATTGTGGTTTCATCAAAATAGGGAAAAATCCTTTTGTTAAAGGATATATAAGACAATTAAATGAGTTTGGATTTGTCTTTAGGTGTGTAGGAGAATTCTGTTACATAACTATGAAAGATCAGCAATTATTTTTGTGAGTCTACTCTGAAGAGTGTAACCCATTTTAGTCATTTTTTCATATATTCACTTATAAAGCCTTCTGTTATATTTTATCCATTTTAAACTTTCCCCCTATGATTTTCACATAGAAACTTAGTGTGTGGTACACTATCAAATGCTTACTAAAGTATTAGATTTGCATTGTGTATTTTAAAATCTCACTCTACATTTATTCCTTACATTTACTAAAGAACTGTAACCTTAAGAGGTTGCAGTTCTTTAGTAAAATATAGTGTAGGATTTACAGTGTGGTAATGCACAAAACTTGTCACTTTACCTAGTAGATAAAGTAATTATTTGCAAAACTGATTCTTTAATGAAATAAAGGTGAATGAAGTTCGAAATACTCTGTATTACAGTAACTGTCTCACAAAGTTTTAAATATAGTAATCTGTATGTATGTACTTTTTAGAAAGAATCTTCAAGAGGCAGACATAGGGAAAAGGAAGACATAAAAATCACTAAGGAGAGAACCCCAGAAAGTGAAGAAGAAAACGTAGAATGGGAAACTAATAGAGATGGTGAGTTTTATAAATGATTGTTTATACAGTCAATTTATTGATTACTTTGTAGACTTTCTGTGGGCTTCAAAACACTTTTCTTTCAACTGTGATCTCCCTAGTCTCAGAATCATTGTATGACTTGTTCCTACCTTATTGAGTTATAAGGCAGAAAATGGCATATAGTAGCAGAACAAAGGCAGAGAAGCTGTCTTTCAACTTCCCCATCCTTTTTTTCCTCCTGGAACTTTTTTGTGGAGCATCACAGTCCTTTGGAATTTTATCACATTTGTAGATTTTTAAGTTCCTCAATGCCAGGGTTAAAAAATTTTATGTTTGTTGTTCTGCATAATATTTGAAAGTGAGATTTTAAAATCTTAATCACCTGGAAAAATTATTTCCAGAAATTTTTGATTTTCATCCTTAGAAGAAATAAAAAATCAGATGATAATTGAGATATGTGATTTGTTCATGAAAAATTAGCAAAGCCATCTTTGAATCATTGTCTTAACAAATAAGCATTTATTTTCTACACTATGAATGTTCTCTTTTCTATTCTATGACCTGGAAGATGAACATTACCAAATGTAGAGAAAGGGAACTCACATACATTGAATATGTTGGGTGTGCTAAGCATTTTAATATAACTTATATACTTATTTCATTAATTTAGTAGCTTTCTTACTGTGCTTAGAGATGGCAAAACTAGAGTTTAAGAATTTAAGCAATTCCCAAAGAAAAAATTCATATGACCAACAGGCACATGAAAAGATGCTCCATATCGCTAATCATCAGAGAAATGCAAATTAAAACCACAATGAGATATTACCCCACACCAGTTAGGATGGCCATCATCCAAAAGATAAACAACAACAAATGTTGGCAAGGATGTTTAGAAAGGGGAACCCTCCTACACTGCTGGTGGGAATGTAAATTAGTTCAACCATTGTGGAAAGCAGTATGGAGGTTCCTCAAAAAACTCAAAATAGAAATACCATTTGACCCAGGAATCCACTCCTAGGAATTTACCCTAAGAATGCAACAGCACAGTTTGAAAAAGACAGATGCACCCCTATGTTTATCGCAGCACTATTTACAATAGCCAAGAAATGGAAGTAACCTAAGTGTCCGTCAGTAGATGATTGGATAAAGAAGATGTGGTACATATACACAATGGCATATTATTCAGCCATAAGAAGAAAACAAATCCTACCATTTGCAACAACATGGATGGAGCTAGAGGGTATTATGCTCAGTGAAATAAGCCAGGAGGAGAAAGACAAGTATCAAATGATTTCA
The DNA here is from genome assembly GCA_032199065.1 of Smutsia gigantea. NCBI lineage: Eukaryota > Metazoa > Chordata > Mammalia > Pholidota > Manidae > Smutsia > Smutsia gigantea. Next base: position 284,428 of record JAVSCE010015315.1, read on the forward strand.
CTCATCTGTGGAGTATAAGAACAAAGAAAAAACTGAAGGAACAAAACAGCAGCAGACTCACAGAACCCAAGAATGGACTAACAGTTGCCAAAGGGAAAGGGACTGGGGAGGATGGGTGGGAAGGTAGGGGAAAAGGGGTATTACAATTAGCACACATAATGTAGCGCGGGGTAGGGGGGAATATGGGGAAGGCAGTATAACAGAGAAGACAAGTCGTGTCTCTGTAGCATCTTACTACACTGATGGACAGTGACTGTAATGGGGTATTTGGTGGGGACTTGATAATAGAAGTCTAGTAACCATAATGTTGCTCATGTAATTGTACATTAATAATACCAAAATAAAAAATTTTTTTTAAGCAAATTCTCAGCAGGAAACTTAGCTGCTGAAATCTTAGACCAGGGGTTAGAAAACTCTAGCTTGTAGGCCTGCCACCTGTTTTTGCAAATAAAGTTTTTTAGAACACAGCCATGCCCATTTGGTTACATATTTTCTATGGCTGTTTCTGAGCTACCATGGATGAGTTGAGTACTTGTAACAGCCTATAGCCTGCAAGCTTAAATTATTTACTACTATATTTAAGAACAGTCTCTGAAAACTTCTAGACTAATACTTGTAAAGTACCCTAAATGCCCCTCCAGTAATTTGAAAACCAGTACTTTTTTTAGGAAATTCATTCCATCTTTGGACAGCATTGTCTATTGAAATGTTGCTTCTAAGAACAAATAGGAAACTTCCCTATGATAATGCATTGGGATTTCACAAGCCACCAATACCTCCCACAAAATAGCAGTAAAGGCAGCTAGCTATAATGTCCCATTGTAGGTGATAAAGTAGTTAATATAATGAAATAAAATATGACAAACATTGACTGTGCTAGGTTGGACAGTAACTTTTCCTAAATACTAAGGGGTTAATTTAATACACCCAAAATTCTTTCTTTTCATTTTAATTATATTTGGATAAAAACCATTCTGAAACATATGGATACTTCTTATCTATAGAGAGTAAAAATTTTTCTGTTCTCATTTAAAAGGTTCAGAAACCCAAGTCAGTTCTCTCCTCCTCTTCATAGTAGTTATTTCAAACCTCTACTTAAGTCTCCAATTCCTTCATTTCTCCTGCTTACTATTTACTACACAGAGGTGATGGAACTCTTTATCCAAGGACTCCCTCAACTTCCTCCCACTACTTCTACAAATTAGTGTTTTTTCACACCTAAACTTCTTTACTTCCCTGTTACTTTGAGTAAAAGGCTTCTCTCCTGCTGTTTAAGTTATATTCCCCTGTATTATGGATCTGATTCCCTCCCACCTTTCGAATCTTGTTCATTTATTATATGTTATCTTTCATATCCTTTACATCCATCTTGACACGTTTTCTTTTAACTCCATATTAATTTTAGCCATCATCCTGCCCACTCCCCCTTTGCAACTAAATTCTTGTAAGAGTTCTATACCTTACTATATCAACTTTCTCTACTCATGTGTATTCAGTTTTCTGACCACTGTCTTCGCTAAAATTGCTCTTCAAAGTCAATAATAAGCTCCTCTTTTCTAAGTAAATGGAGACCCACTCCTCTCTCTTACAATCTTTCTGCAGCAATGACATATCCAAGACCTTTTTTCTCTTGAAACATTTTCATCTTGGCTTCCAGCTATCACTCTTCAGGTTTTCTGTCTTTCTGTTCAATACAGAGGCTTATATATTCCTGACTTACATAGAGACACCTTGAAGTCTACCTATCAGTTAAATGTTGATTCCCAAGGTTTTGCTCTACACTGTTATCTTTAAAAAAAATCTATGGTAATTTTACTTTAAGAGCCTTTTATATACAAAATTATTTTAAAAGATGAGTAAATGTCTTGAATAGTAATTTTATATACAAAATATTCCCATGTCTGTTTAAGTTTTCTCATGATTGAAACTCACAGACTTAGATCATTTTGTATTTCTGGTTTAAAAGTATGTTTGGAAGAGTATTGAGGCAAGAAGTTTGTCACCTCAGTCCCCAGTTAGTGAAACTGATTTAGTTTAATTAGTTACCTTCTGTATTTTCAATCTAAAGTAAATAGCAGTTTTTGCTAGACTCAGAAGCAATTGGTCTATATTAGTATTTCTCAACCTTTTGATTGCAGAACACTTCTCAATATTCTTTTTTTTTCATTAAAGTATCATTGATATACATTCTTATGAAGGTTTCACAAGAAAAACAATGTCATTATTACATTCACCATTATTATCGAGTAGCCCCCACACCCCATGGCAGTCACTGTCCATCAGTGTTAGTAAGATGCCACAGAGTCCCTGTTTGTCTTCTCTGAGCTACACTGTCTTTCCCATGATCCCACACACACCATGTGCATCAATCATGATACCCCACAATCCCCTTCTCCATCCCTCCCCACCTGCCCTCCCACACCCTTCCTCTTTGGTAACCACTAGTCCCTTCTTGGAGTCTTGTGAGTCTGCTGCTATTTTGTTCCTTCACATTTGCTTCATTGTTATACTCCACAAATGAGGGAAATCATTTGGTATTTGTCTTTCTCTGCCTGACTTATTTCACTAAGCATAATACCCTCTAGCCCCATCCATGTTGTTGCAAATGGTAGGATTTGTTTATTTCTTAGAGCTGAATAGTATTCCATTGCATATATGTACCACTTCTTCTTTATCTGTTCATCTACTGATGGACACTTAGGTTGCTTTCACATCTTTTGGCTATTGTAAATAGTGCTGCAATAAACATAGGGATGCAAATGTCTTTTTGAATCTGAGACGTTGTTTTCTTTGGGTAAATTCCTAAGAGTGGAATTCCTGGGTCAAATGGTATTTCTATTTTTAGTTTTTTGAGGAACCTCCATATTCCTTTCCACAATGGTTGAACTAATAATATACATTCCTGGGACTTCCGGGAAGATGGTGGCGTGAGCAGGGCAGATGGCGGCATGAGCAGGGCAGCGGAAATCTCCTCCCAAAACCACATGTATTTATGAAAATACAACAAGTACAACTATTCCTAAAAAAGAGACCAGAAGATACAGGACAGCACATAGCCTGCAGCTACACCCGAGAGGACTCAGCACCCCGCGAGGCAGCTAAGATACGGAGCCGCAACCTGAGCACTCCCCCACCCCAGCGGACCGGCGGGAGGAGAGGATTCAGAGCCGGGAGTGGAAGTACAGGCCCCTGAAAAAACCAGCACCGGTGATCTGCGCCGGGAGCGCTGACACACATCGCGCAGTGTAGCGGACATTGGAGAGACAGAGGGTGCAGGATCTGAGCAGGGAATGCACCCAGGTCCTTGCAGCCGGCTCCCGGGAAGAAAAAAAAAAAGAAAAGCGCATGCTTTTTTCAGTGGTCTTAAAGAGACAGGAGCCCAGCGGAGGAGCGGGATCGCCCCAGCACACTCAGCCCAGCAGGCTGGGAGTCCTGGGGAGTTTCGGACCCCTTAGGTGGCGACTGGGAAAGGGTGGCAGCACTTATACTTTCCACACAGATCAACAGCCTCCCACTCGTTCCCACCCCAGCCAGAGCTATGAGGGCCCTGCGGAGCGGCACGGCCGCAGCTGCGAAATAGTGGCGCAACAGCGGCACCTACAGCATCCCCACAGAATCTATTCCTGGTGGGCGTTTTTTGATTGTTTGTTTTTTGTGTTGTTTTGTTTTGTTTCTTTTTTGTTGTTGTTGTTCTCTTTTTTCTTTTCCTTTCTTTTCTTTTTTTCTTTTTTTTTCTTCTCTTTAAAAGTCTTAAAGAACCCAGCTGACATACGTGGCACCTACCAGCAACCACTTCTATAGCCATGAAAAGGCAGAGGAATAGCTAGACTAAGATCAACCCAACAAACCCAGAGAGGGAGCCGAAGGGATGGAAATGCACAATCTTCCTGAAAAAGAATTCAGAATAAAAGTCATAACGATACTGACGGATCTACAGAGATATGTGCAAGAGCTGAGGGAGGAAGTGAGGGAAGTGAGGAAAGACAATGCAGATATCAGACAAGCAATCAACCGGCTTAACAGCAGACTGGATGCGATGCAAGAGACTGTTAATGGAATAGAAATCAAAGAACAGGAATACAGAGAAAGTGAGGCAGAGAGAGATAGAAGGATCTCTAGGAATGAAAGAATATTAAGAGAACTGTGTGACCAATCCAGACGGAACAATATTCCCATTATAGGAGTACCAGAGGAAGATGAGAGAGAAAAAGGGATAGAAAGTGTCTTTGAAGAAAGAATTGCTGAAAACTTCTGCATGTTGGGGAAGGAAATAGTTTCACAGTCTACGGAAGCCTACAGATCTCCCAACACAAGGGACCCAAGGAAGACAACACCAAGACACATAATAATTAAAATGGCAAAGATCAAAGATAAGGACAGAGTATTAAAGGCAGCTAGAGAGAGAAAAAAGATCACTTACAAAAGAAAACCCATCACACTATCATCAGACTTCTCAACAGAAACCTTACAGGCCAGAAGAGAATGGCATGATATATTTACCGTAATAAAACAGAAGGGCCTCGAACCAAGAATATTGTATCCAGCACAATTATCATTTAAATATGATGGAGGGATTAAACAATTTCCAGACAAGCGAAAGTTGAGAGAGTTTGCATCTCATCAGCCACCACTACAGGATATCTTAAACGGACTGCTCTAGACGGAAGCACTCCTATGGCTAAAAAGATGTCACCAGAGAAAATAAATTAGAGCAAAGCAAGCAGATCATCCAAACACTAACTAAAGGCAAAGAATAAAACACCTAGTACAGAAAGAATGGAGGAGGAAGAATAAGAAGGGAGAGAAATAAAGAAACATCAGACGGTGTTTACAATAACTTAACAAGAAAGTTAAGTTAGATTGTTAGATAGTAAAGAAGCAATCCTTGAACCTTTGGTAACCATGAATCTAAAACCAGCAATGGCAATAAGTACATATCTATCAATAATCACCCTAAATGTAAATGGGCTGAATGCACCAATCAAAAGACACAGTGTAATAGAATGGATAAAAAAGCAAGACAAATCTATATGCTGCTTACAAGAGACTCACCTCAAACCCAAAGATATACACAGACTAAAAGTGAAGGGATGGAAAAAGATACTTCATGCCAACAAGGAGAAAAAAGCAGGTGTTGCAGTACTTGTATCAGACAAAATAGACGTCAAAACAAAGAGAGTAGCAAGAGATAAAGAAGGACATTACATAATGATAACAGGGTCAGTCCATCAAAGATACAACAATTATAAATCTATATGCACCCAACACAGGAGCGCCAGCATATGTGAAACAAATACTAACATAAATAAAGGAGGAAATAGACAGCAATGCATTCATTTTTAGGAGACTTCAACACACCACTCACTCCAAAGGACAGATCAACCAGACAGAAAATAAGTAAAGACACAGAGGCACTGAACAACACACTAGAACAGATGGACCTAACAGACATCTGCAGAACTCTACCCCGAAAGGCAACACAATACACATTCTTGTCAAGTGCACATGGACCATTTTCCAGAATAGACCACATACTAGGCCACAGAAAGAAACTCAGTAAATTCAAAAATATTGGAATCCTACCAACCAACTTCGCAGATCACAAAGGTATAAAACTAGAAATATATTTTAGAAAGAAATCAAAAAGGCTCACAAATACATGGAGACTTAACAACATTCTCCTAATTAATCAATGGGTTAACAACCAAATCAAAACCGAAATCAAAGAATATATGGAGACTAATGACAACAACAACACAAAGCCACAACTTCTGTGGGATGCAGCAAAGGCAGTTCTAAGAGGAAACTATATTGCAATCCAGGCCTATTTAAAGAAGGAAGAACATTCCCAAATGAATAGTCTAAAGACACAATTACTGAAATTGGTAAAAGAAGAACAAATGAGGCTCAAAGTCATGAGAGAGAGGGACATAATAAAGATGAGAGAAGAAATAAATAAAATTGAGAAGAATAAAACAATAGAAAAAAATCAATGAAACCTAGAGTGGTTCTTTGAAAAAATAAACAAAATAGATAAACCCCTAGCCAGACTCATTAAGAGAAAAAGAGAATCTACACACATAAACAGAATCAGAAATGAGAAAGGAAAAATCATGATGGACCCCACAGAAATACAAAGAATTATTAGAGAATATTATGAGAACCTATATGCTAACAAGTTGGAAAACCTAGAAGAAATGGACAACTTCTTAGAAAAATACAACCTCCCAAGACTGACCAAGCAAGAAACAGAAAAACTAAACAGACCAATCACCAGCAATGAAATTGTATCGGTAATCAAAAAACTACCAAAAAACAAAACCCCCGGACCTGATGGATTCATCTCTGAATTCTGCCAGACATACAGAGAAGAAATAACACCTATTCTTCTTAAAGTTTTTCAAAAAATAGAAGAGGACGGAATACTTCCAAACTCATTCTATGAAGCCAGCCTCACTCTAATACCAAAACCTGGCAAAGACCTCACCAAAAAAGAAAATTACAGACCAATATCCCTGATGAACGTAGATGCAAAAAAACTCAACAAAATATTAGCAAACCGAATTCAAAAATACATCAAGAGGATCATACACCATGACCAAGTGGAATTCATCCCAGGGGTGCAAGGATGGTACAACATTCGAAAATCCATCAACATCATCCACCACATCTACAAAAAGAAGAACAAAAGCCACATGGTCATCTCCATAGATGCTGAAAAAGCATTTGACAAAATTTAGCATCCATCCATGAATTAAAACTCTCAGCAAAATACCTCAACATCATAAAGGCCATATATAACAAATCCACAGCTAACATCATACGTAACAGCGAGAAGCTGAAAGCTTTTTATCTAAGATCAGGAACAAGACAGGTATGCCCACTCTCTCCAGTGTAACTCAACATAAATTGGAGGTCCTAGCTATGGCAATCAGACAAAACAAAGACATACAAGGCATCCAGATTGGTAAAGAAGAAGTCAAATTGTCACTGCTTGCAGATGACATGATACTGTACATAAAAAACCCTAAAGACTCCACTCCAAAACTACTAGAACTAATATCTGAATTCAGCAAAGTTGCAGGATACAAAATTAACACACAGAAATCTGTTGCTTTCCTATACACTAATGATGAACTAATAGAAAGAGAAATCAGAAAAACAATTCCATTCACAATTGCATTAAAAAGAATAAAATACCTAGGCATAAACGTAACAAAGGAAGTGAAAGACCTGTACTCTGAAAACTACCAGATACTCCTAAGAGAAATTAAAGAGAACACTAACAAATGGAAATGTATCCAATGCTCTTGGCTAGAAAGAATAAATATTGTCAAAATGGCTATACTTCCTAAAGCAATCTACAGATTCAATGCAATCCCTATCAAACGACCAACAGCTTTCTTCAATGAACTGGAACAAATAATTCTAAAATTCATGTGGAACCACAAAAGACCCTGAATAGCCAAAGCAATCCTGAGAAGGAGGAATAAAATGGGGAATTACGCTCCCTGACTTCAAGCTCTGCTACAAAGGCACAGTAATCAATACAATTTGGTTTGGCACAAAAACAGACCCACAGACCAGTGGAACAAAATAGAAAATCCAAACATTAACCCAAACATATACAGTCAATTAATATTTGATAAAGGAGCCTTGGATATACAATGGGGAGATGACAGCCTCTTTAGCAGCTGGTGTTGGAAAAACTGGACAACTGCATGTAAGAGAATGAAACTGGACTACTGTCTAGCCCCATACACAAAGGTAAACTCAAGGTGGATCAAAGACCTGAATGTAAGTCATGAAACCATAAAACTCTTAGAAAGAAACATAGGAAAAAATATCTTGGACATAAACATGAGTGACTTCTTCATGAACATATCTCCGTGGGCAAGGGAAACAAAAGCAAAAATGAACAAGTGGGACCATATCAAGCTGAAAAGCTTCTGTACAGCAAAGGACACCATCAGTAGAACAAAAAGAGATCCTACAGTATGGGAGAATATATTCATAAATGACGTATCCGATAAGGGGTTGATATCCAAAATATATAAAGAACTCATGCACCTTAAGAAACAAAAAGCAAATAATCCAATTATGAAATGGGCAGAGGAAATGAATAGACACTTCTCCAAAGAAGAAATTCAGATGGCCAAGAGGCACATGAAAAGATGCTCCACATCGCTAATCATCGGAGAAGTCCAAATGAAAACCACAATGAGATATCACCTCACACCAGTGAGGATGGCCAACATCCAAAACATAAACAACAACAAATGTTGGCGAGGATGTGGAGAAAAAGGAACCCTCCTACACTGCTGGTGGGAATGCAAATTAGATCAACCATTGTGGAAAGCAGTATGGAGGTTCCTCAAAAAACTCAAAATAGAAATGCCATTTGACCCAGGAATTCCACTCTTAGGAATTTACCCTAAGAATGCAGCAGCCCAGTTTGAAAAAGACATACGCACCTCTATGTTTATCACAGCACTATTTACAATAGCCAAGAAATGGAAGCAACCTAAGTGTCCATCAGTAGATGAATGGATAAAGAGGTGGTACATAACACAATGGAATATTATTCATCCATAGGAAGAAAACAAATCTTACCATTTGCAACAACATGGATGGAGCTAGAGGGTATTATGCTCAGTGAAATAGGCCAAGTCAAAAATCCAAGTATCAAATGATTTCACTCATATGTGGAGTTTAAGACAAAGAAAAAAACTGAAGGAACAAAACAGCAGCAGACTCACAGACCCAAGAACGGACTAATAGTTACGAAAGGGAAAGGGACTGGGGAAGGTGGGTGGGAAGGGCGGGATAAGGGGGAGAAAGGGGCATTACGATTAGCAGATGTAATGTTGAGGGGGCATGGGGAGGGATGTACAACTCAGAGAAGACAAGTAGTGATTCTATAGCATCTCACTGTGCTGATGGACAGTGACCGTAATGGGTTGGGGTGGGGACCCGATGAAGGGGGTAGTGTAATAACCACAATATTGCATATATAATTGTAGATTAATGATACCAAAATAAATTACTAAAAAATAACAATAGAAAATAATATACATTCCCACCAGCAGTTTAGGAGGGTTCCCCTTTCTCTGCATCCTTTCCAGCATTTGTTGTTCTCAGTCTTTTTGATTTTGGCCATCCTAACTGGTGTGAGGTGATATCTCATTGTGGTTTTAATTTGCATTTCCCTGATAATTAGCAATGTGGAGCATCTTTTCATATATGTGTTGGCCATTGGAATTTCTTCTTTGGAAAAGTGTCTGTTAATAACCTCTACCCATTTTTTAATAGGGTTACTTGCTTTTTGGGCGTTGAGGCATGTGAGTTCTTTATGTATTTTGGATGTTAACCGGTTGTTGGATATGTCATTTACAAATATATTGTCCCATACTATAGGATGTCTTTTTGTTCTGCTGAAGGTGTCCTTTGCTGTACAGAGCTTTTTAGCTTGATGTAGTCCCATTTGTTCATTTTTGCTTTTGTTTTCCTTGCCCGAGGAGATGCATTCAGGAGAGGGTTGCTCATGTTTATATTCAAGAGATTTTTGCCTATCTGTTTTCCTGAGAGTTTTATGGTTTCATGACTTAAGTTCAGGTCTTTGATCCATTTTGAGTTTCCTTGTGTGTATGAGGTTAGACAGTAATGCAGTTTCATTCTCTTACATGTAGATGTCCAGTTTTGCCAACACCAGTTGTTGAAGAGGCTGTTATTTTCCCATTGTATATCCATGGCTCCTTTATCATACATTAATTGACCACATATACTTGGGTTTATATCTGGGGTCTCTAGTCCGTTCCATTGGTCTGTGGGTCTGTTCCTGTGCCCGTACCAATTTGCCTTGATGACAGTGGCTTTGTAGTAGAGCTTGAAGTAGGGGAGCGTAATCCCCACAGCTTTATTCTTTCTTCTCAGGATTGCTTTGGGTATTCATTGTCTTTTGTGGTTCCATATGAATTTTAGAACTATTTGCTCTAGTTCATTGAAGAATGCTTTTGGTATTTTGATAGGGATTGCATTGAATCTGTAGATTGCTTTAGGCAGGATGGCCATTTTGACAAAATTAATTCTTCCTCTCCATGAGCACAGGATGTATTTCCATTTATTGGTATCATCTTTAATTTCTCTCATGAGAGTCTTGTAGTTTTCAGAGTATAAGTTTTTCACTTCCTTGGTTAGGTTTATTCCTAGGTATTTTATTGTTTTTGATGCAATTGTGAATGGAACTATATACCTGATTTCTCTTTCTGCTAGTTCACTGTTAGTGTATAAGAATGTAACAGATTTCTGTGTATTAATTTTGTATCCTTCTGCTTTGCTGAATTCAGATATTTGATCTTGTAGTTCTAGAGTAGATTCTTTAGGGTTTTTTATATACAATATCATGTTATTTGGAAACAGGGACAGTTTAAACTCTTCCTTGCCAATCTGGATGCCTTTTATTTCTTTGTGTTGTCTGATTGCTGTGGCTAGAACGTCCAGAACTATATTGAATAAAAGTGAGGAGAATGGGCATCCATGTCTTGTTCCCTATCGTAAAGGCAAAGCTTTCAGCTTCTCGCTGTTATGTATAATGTTGGCTGTGGGTTTGTCATATATGACCTTTATTATTTGAGGTAGTTGCCCTCAGTACCCATTTTGTTGAGAATTTTTGTCATGAATGGTGGTTGAATTTTGTTGAATGCTTTTTCAGCATCTATGGAGGTGATCATATGGTTTTTGTCCTTTTTGTTGATGTGGTGGATGATGTTGATGCCTTTTTGCATGTTGTACCATCCTTGTATACCTGGAATACATTCTACTTGATCGTGATGTATGATCTCTTTGATGTATTTTTTAACTTAGTTTGCTAATATTTTGTTGGGTATTTTTGCATCTCTGTTCATCAGGGATATTGGCCTGTAATTTTCTTTTTTTGTGGTGTCTTTCCCTGGTTTTGGTAGTAGAGTGATGTTGGCCTTGTAGAATGAGTTTTAAAGTATTCCCTGTTCTGCTTTTTGGAAAACTTTAAGGAGGATGGGTATTAGTTATTCACTAAATGTTTGATAAAATTCAGCAGTAAAACCATCTGGGTCAGGGATTTTGTTCTTAGGTAGTTTTTTGATTGCCAGTTCAATTTTGTTGCTGGTAATTGGTCTATTCAGATTTTCTGTTTCTTCCTGGGTCAGCCTTGGAAGGTTGTATTTTTCTAGAAAGTTGTCCATTTCTTCTAGGTTATCCAATTTGTTAGCATATTATTTTTCATAGTATTTTTTAATAATTCTTTGTATTTCTGCGGTGTCTGTAGTGATTTTTCCTTTCTCATTTGTGATTCTGTTTATGTGTGTATACTCTCTTTTTTTCTTGATAAGTCTATTTAGGGGTTTATTTATTTTGTTTCTTTTCCTGAAGAACCAGCTCCTTCTTTCATTGATTCTTCTATTGTTTTATTCTTCTCGATTTTATTTCTGCTCTCATGTTTATTATGTCCCTCCTTTTACTGACTTTGGGTCTCCCATGTTCTTTTTCTAGTTTCGTTAATTGTGAGTTTAGACTGTTCATATGGTATTGTTCTTCCTTCCTGAGGTAGGCCTGTATTGCAATATACTTCCCTCTTAGCTATGCAGATGATTCTGTGTTTGGTGCTTAGATATTTATAATAGTTATATCCTATTGTTGGCCTGACCCCTTTATCATTATGTAATGTCCTTCTTTGTCTCTTGTTACTTTCTTTGTATTGAAGTCGTTTTGACTGATACAAGTACTGCAACTCTTGTTTTTTTCTCCCTATTAGTTGCATGAAATAATCTTTTTCCATCCCTTCACATTCAGTCTTTGTATGTCTTTGGGTTTGAAGTGAGTCTCCTTTATGCAGCATATAGATGGCTCTTTTATTTTTATCCATTGACTGACTCTTATCTTTTGATTGGTGCATTCAGACCATTTACATTGAGGGTGATTATTGATTGGTATGTACTTATTGACATTGCAGGCTTTAGATTCGTGGTTACCAAAAGTTCAAGGGTAATTCCCTTTCTATCTAACAGTCTAATTTAACTCACTTAATATTCTATTACAAACACAACCAAAAGGTTCTTTTTTTTTTCCTCCTTTTTCTTCCTGCTCCATTCTTTATATATTAGGCATCATATTTTGTACTCTTTGTCTATCCCTTGATTGACTTTGGGGGTAGTTGATTTGATTTTGCATCTGCTTAGTAATTCATTGTTCTTCTTTCTTTACTGTGGTTTTATTTTCCCTGGTGACAGCTATTTAGCCTTAGGAACACTTTTGTGTATAGCAGTCCCTCCAAAATACACTGTAGAGGTGGTTTGTGGGAGGTTAATTGTCTCAGCTTTTGCTTATCTGAAAATTGTTTAATCCCTCCTTCAAATTTAAATGATAATCTTGCTGGGTAGAGTATTCTTGGTTCGAGGCCCTTCTGCTTCATCCATATCATGCCACTCTCTTCAGGCCTGTAAGGTTTCTGTTGAGAAGTCTGATGATAGCCTGATGGGTTTTCCTATGTGTGTGATCTTTTTTCTCTCTCTAGCTGCTTTTAAAAGTCTGTCCTTATCCTTGATCTTTGCCATTTTAATTATTATATGTCTTGGTGTTGTCTCCCTTGTGTTGGGAGATTTGTGCACATCCATGGCCTCAGAGACTATCTCCTTCCCCAGACTGGGGAAGTTTCAGCAGTTACCTCAAAGACACTTTCTATCCCTTTTTCTCTGTCTTCTTCTCCTGGTACCCCTATAATGCGAATATTGTTCCGTTTCGATTGGTCACACAGTTTTCTCAATATTCTTTCATTCCTAGATCTTTTTTTCTCTCTGTGTCTCAGCTTCTTTGTATTCCCCTTCTCTAATTTCTATTCCATTTACTGTCTCTTCTACTACATCTAATCTGCTTTTAAATCTCTCCATTGTATGGTTCATTTCATATATGGAATTTCTTAATGATTGAATCTCCATCCTAAATTCATCCCTGAGTTTTTGAATGTTTTTCTGTACCTCCATGAGCATGTTTATGATTTTTATTTTGAACTCTTTCAGGTTTGGTGAGTTCAGTTTCACTTTGGCATTTTTCTGGTGTTTGTGAGACTTTGGTTTGAACCAGGTTCTTTTGACATTTCATATTTCTATGTGGCGCCCTTTAGTGCCAGGAAGCTTTAGTCTCTCGATCTCCTCAGCCCCTGGAGTGATGTTGGGGGTCGCAGGGGAGCGGCGCTGGTTCCCTGGGGGAGGGCAGAGCTGTTTTCTGCTTCCCGGCTGCAGTGCCTGTCTGCACTGTCAGAACCAGTGGGCCGAGCACACAGGTGTAAGCCTCTGTGCTTTGTGTTTGTAGCTGCCATAGGCAGAGCCTCCCTCTGGCTGGCCTCACACCAGGGCAAGGGCTGCCGGTTTGCGAGCTATGCTAGCTGGCCAGGAGGATTGTGCAGCAGGCTGTGTATCACACTGGGGTCCTCATAACTGAGTAGCCAGCCAGGAGGATGGAGCACCTGGAGTTCCTGAAAGTTCCCAAGCTGCTGGGTAGAGTGCGCCCAGACATTCTTGTCCACCTATCCCTTCTCCCAAGCAGTTAGCTCCATGCAATCCCCGCCCCTTCAGCAGCTCTCTTACAGTTAGGAAGGCTCTCTGACTGCCCGCCTTTCCTTTTTTCCAGAGCAGCCAGATGTGGATACCCAGCTTCCACAAACGGCTGGAATCTCAGTCTCTCCAAGTATTCCCCCTGTCTTAGCTTTCCAACCCCACTAATCTCCAGAGTACCATTCAATATAGGTTTGTGCTCCCAAAGCAAATCTTCAGGGCTGTGTGTTCAGCAGTCCTAGGCTTCCATACCCACACATTTCTCTTCCTCCTGCTAGTGAGCTAGGTGGTGGGCGAAGGGCTTGGGTCCCGCCAGATCAAAGCTTTGGAATGTTACCCTGTTTTGTGAGGTCTTCTCTGTTCTCCAGGTGTGTGCAGTCTGGCACAGCCTTCTTTCCTGTTGCCCTTTTAGGATTAGTTGTATTAACTATATTTTCATATTATATATGGTTTGGAGAGGAGTTCTGTCTCCCCTCTTACACCGCCATCTTTAATGCCACTTCTCTCGATTCTTAAGGACCCAAAAGAGCTTTTGTCCTTGGAGTATCTGTTTCAGTAATTACCTTATTAAAAAATTGAAAATGAGAAAATTTAAAAATATTTATTTATTCATTTAACAGTGACAGTAATTAACTCAACATTTTATAGAAAATAACTTTTGCAAAGCAAGAAAAAAATTGAGGTAGTAGCAATGTTTTAAATGTTTTTGGAAGTCTTTTTAACCTCATTTAATATAAGTCATCTTGTATTTCATATCTGCTTCTGCATTCAATCTGTTAATGATATCACATATTCATGTGAGTTCTGGAAAACTCAGGATGAATGAACCAGTCAAATAATGTAGCATTTTAGAATAATTTTTTATCTTTCTGGAAGTCCTGAAATTGTCTCAGGGACCTCCAGTAGTCCTCAGAGCACTCTTTGAGAACTAGAAGCTGCTTCTAGAAAAAAAAAAAGCAGTTTTCCTTTTGCCTGGCTGTTGTCTTCTCTCACTTTTAATTTTTTTTTCCAGATGAAATCATTCATGCTTCCAGGGTGTCATTAACATTTATGTACTAATGACCTCAATATCTGGAGGTCTCAGTTGGGACATCTACCAACTGGGTATCTCCTTCTGAGTTCCATATTTTAGGAGCACTCCTTTCCTCCTAGGTTCTCAAAAGCCTGAGCGTCATCATTGAGCTCCTCTTTCCCTTCAGCTTAGGCATTTATAGAATTCTGTCATTTCTACCTACTGAATGTCTTTCAGAATCATCTATTTCTCTAGGTGGTTCAAATAAATATTGCCTGTAAATATATTTTACCAAAATAACTTCCTAACCTCATGTCTTAAGGTTAATCTTGTCTCCTAATTCATTCTCCACTTGAAAGCCTGAGTAATCTAAAAAAGTTTTTTTTTACTAAAGTATAATATACATTCAGAAGAGTACGCAATTCATGTGTGCAACTCATTGAATTTTCAAACACTACAGACTTGTATAATCAACACCCAAATCAATAAGTAGAAAAATCACTGGTACCTCAAAAGCTCCTTTGTGCTCCTTTTCCAGTTGCTATGTTTCCCCCTCCACCTCCCAGAGGTAACCATTATCCTCATTTCTCCCACCACTAATGAATTTTGTGTTTTTGAGCTCCATATAAATGTCATCTATAGCATGTACTCCATTTGTGTTTAGCTTCTTTTTCCTACAATTAAACCATATTATTTATTGTACATAGTTATAGTTCATTAATTCTATTGCTACACAGTGTTTCATTTTATGAGTATACCATAATTTATCCATCTGTTGATAAATATTTGACTAATTTCAAGTTTGGGGCTGGTATGAATAAGGTATTATTACTTTCTTCATCATCTTTTGGTAAGCATGTACCCATACCCACTTCTCTTGAGTTTATGCCTGGGAGTAGAATCTTTGGGCTATGGAGTTGCATATATTAATCTTTAGTAGGTTATGTCAAATCAAAAATGGTTGTAATTATCTATATGGTATTTTTTTGCCTTCTTTCTTCTTAGCCATTCTGGAGGTGTGTAGTGGTATCTTCTTGTGGCTTTAGTGTGCATTTCCCTAATGATGAATGAAATTGAAAACTATTTCACATTTATTGACCACTGAATAACCTGTTTTATAAACTGTCTGTTCCAGCCTTTTGCCTATTCTCTGGTGCTACCTGGTCTTAATTTGTTAATAATTCTTTATATGTCCTGAATATAAGATCTTTATCAGGTATATGTATTGCAAATATGTTTTCCCACCTTGTGAGTTGCAGAGCAATCTTTAGAAAGACTGAATTGATTCATTCCCCTGTTTAAAATTCTCTGGTTTCCTGTTGCTTTCAGGATCAAGTACAGATTCTTATATCTATAAAACTTTTCATTATCTGGTTGCTTCCTATATTTCTAGCCGTTTGGCCCCAAGTCTATATTTTTTTATTTGGTTCCTTAAACATCCCTTATTTGTTTACCATGAGGATAAATGCAATAACTTAAAAGCAGAAATATCATTGCAGTAGAAGAGAAAAATGTATGAATGTACGTATTTTGATAATCCTGGAGTTGGGTACATCCTTCTAAAATAAGGTGTAACATCCAGAAGCCATAAAATGTTTGATTATATAAATTTTTTGTGAAACTAAACACAGATGTTAAAAATAGACCAGTAGAAGAAAATATTTAATGTGTAATATATAGTCATATAATAGAAACACTATATATACTTATATAATAAGCTTCCACAAATATTTTTAAAAAGTCCAGTTGAAAAATGGGGGGAAATAAACCAAAATTGGATAGGCAATTCATAGAGGAAATAGAAATTGCCTATAAATGCTCAAGCTCACTGTGGGGGAGTGCCAGTGAAAGTAGCATTTTTCACCCATCTCATTGGCAGAAATAAAGGATATGAATACTATCAGGTGGGATTTTATATTGATAAGGCTATTATGGGGTACAGTTTGGCAATAGTAAAAATAAAAATTATACTTATCTTTGATCTAGCAAATCTAGTTTGAGAAATCTCTCCTAAAGAAATACTTGCACTTGTTAACCAAAGTAGGTATCAAATGTTCATTGAAGTCTTATTTATAACAGTAAGTTACTGAAAACAAACTAAATGTCTTTCAGAAGGAAAGTGGTTGAATAAATTTTGATATGTTCATATCGTGAAATGCTTTGCAGATGTTGAATGAAGGTGTTTGACCTCTATTTATGACATGGAAAGATCTTTGTGTAGTCTTAGTCCCATTATTTTAAAGATATGAATATCAAGGCTTGTTTTTATGCATATAACACTAAACTATGCCATTAACTATATTAGTGTTACCACTGGAATGAGAATGGCAATGGGAGGAGCATAAGGGAATTTCATATTTTACTCTGTATACTTAATGAAGACAGTGAGAATCTGTACATTAAAGAGAGAAGGCAGTACTCAAATATATATAATTCTTATACATATGCTTTTTATTTATCTATGATTATTTTCATGTGATTACTAGAAGTAAAACTGTTATATTAAAGGGTATGCATGTTCTTAAGGGTTTTACCTATATTGCCCAGTTATTTTCCAGGATAGATGTCCTAGTTTACATTGCTACCACCAGAGAATGAACATCCCTTTTATCTGTACCTTTGCCAATACCTAGTATTATAATTAGGGATGGGGAAAGGCTCTTCAATATATGAAAGTGGCATATTTATATATCATTTGTGTTTCTTTGCATGAATTGCCTGTTCACATCCTTAACCCATTCTTTCACTAGTAGGAGTTACATGAAGAATGTCAACGTCTCCTTATGTATATTGCATGTAGTTTTCTGTTATATATACTTAAAAATCTCTGCCTTGTTAAATATGCCATTCTAATTACATTTAATATTTTCCTTATGATTCTAATCATCTGTATGAATCAGGTTTTGTAAGGCAGTTATAATATGGACTCAAGCTATAAGATATAAAAGACATTTCTAAATTTCTTGATGGTTTTACATTCTTGTTTTTGAGTTCCAGCCTATCCTTTGTGCTTTCTGATTTTCGTTTTTTTCTTTAATTAAGGTATCATTGATATACACTCTTATGACGATTTCATGTGAAAAACATTGTGGTTACTACTTTCACCGATACGATCAAGTCCCCCCCATGCCCCATTGCAGTCACTGTCCATCAGTGTGATGCCACAGAGTCACTATTTGTCTTCTCTGTGCTGCACTGTCTTCCCTGTGACACCCCGCACACCATGTGTACCAATCATAATGCCCCTCAGTCCCCTTCTGCCTCCCTCCCCACACACCCTCCCCCAACCCTCCCCTTTGGTAACCGCTAGTCCCTTCTTGGAGTGTGTGAGTCTGCTGCTGTTTTGGTCCTTCAGTTTTTCTTTGTTGTTATACTCCACAAATGAGAAAAATCATTTGGCACTTGTCTTTCTCCGCCTGGCTTATTTCGCTGAGCATAATACCCACTAGCTCCATCCATGTTGTTGCAAATGGTAGGATTTGTTTTCTTCTTGGCTGTTGTAAATAGTGCTGCAATAAACATAGGGGTGCATATGTCCTTTTGAATCTGGGATCTTGTTTTATTTGGATAAATTCCTCGGAGTGGAATTAACTGGGTCAAATGATAATTTCTATTTTTAGGTTTTTGAGGAATCTCCGTATTGCTTTCCACAATGGTTTAACTAATATACATCCCCACCAGCAGTGTAGGAGGGTTCTCCTTTTTCCGCATCCTCACTAGCATTTGTTGTTCCTTGTCTTTTTGATGTTGGCCATCCTAACTGGTGTGAGGTGATATCTCATTGTGGTTTTACTTTGCATTTCCCTGATAATTAGTGATGTGGGACATCTTCTCATGTGCCTCTTGGCCATCAAAATTTCTTCTTTGGATAAGGGTCTGTTCATATCCTTCGCCCATTTTTTAATTGGGTTATTTGCTTTTTGAGTGTTGAGGCGTATGAGTTCTTTATATATTTTGGATGTTAACCCCTTGTCGGATATTTCATTTATGAATATATTCTCTCATACTGTAAGATGCCTTTTTGTTCTGTTGATGGTGTCCTTTGCCATACAGAAGCTTTTTAGCTTGATGTAGTCCCATTTGTTCATTTTTGCTTTTGTTTCCCTTACCCGAGAAGATGTGTTCAGGAAAAAGTTACTCATGTTTATATTCAACAGATTTTTGCCTATGTTTTCTTCTACGAGTTTTATGGTTTCATGACTTACATTCAGGTCTTTGATCCATCTCGAGTTTACTTTTGTGTATGGAGTTAGACAATACTCTAGTTTCATTCTCTTACAGTAGCTGTCTTGTTTTGCCAACACCAGTTGTTGAAGAGGCTGTCTTTTCCCCATTGTATATCCATAGCTCCTTTATCATATATTATTTGACCATATATGCTTGGGTTTATATCTGGGCTCTCATTTCTATTCCATTGATCTATGGGTCTGTTCTTGTGCCAGTACCAAATTATCCTGATTACTATGGCTTTGTAGTAGAGCTTGGAGTTGGGGGGCATAATAACCCCCAGCTTTATTCTTCCTTCTCAGGATTGCTTTGGCTATTCGGGGTTTTTTGTGGTTCCAAAAAAAAAATTTTAGAACTGTTTGTTCTAGTTCGTTGAAGAATGCTGTTGGTATTTTGATAGGGATTGCATTGAAACTGTAGATTGCTTTAGGCAGGACGGCCATTTTAATAATATTAATTCTTCCTATCCATGAGCACGTGATGTATTTCCATTTATTGGTATCTTCTTTAATTTCTCTCATGAGTGTCTCGTAGTTTTCATGGTATAGGTCTTTCACTTCCTTGGTTAGGTTTATTTCTAGGTATTTTATTCTTTCTGATGCGATTGTGAATGGAATTGTTTACCTGATTCCTCTTTCTGCTAGTTCATCATTAGTATATAGGAATGCAACAGATTTCTGTGTATTGATTTTGTATCCTGCAACTTTGCTGAATTCAGTTATGCTTTCTGATTTTTCTTTTTTTGTTAGTGGACTGTCAGTTGTAGTGTGCCTACTTTGTAGGCCATTTCTTACAGGCTAGGAAAAATCTTACTTTTGATTATACTAGAGATACATAAAATAAGTAGTTTCCAAATAAAGACTTGGGAGTTTTCCTGTAAGCACAATATATTAGCTCTAGTACATTGACTTTGATGTGTATTTTAAGTGCTCGGGCTGACCCCCTTTGGTTGAGTGTTTTGGGATTAAAGACTGCAAGCCTCCATTTCAAAAAAGCTTCTCATTTTTCCATTTGTTCTATATTGGTGATATTTCAGATAGCAATTTTTAGATGGGCAGATCATTACTGTTAATACCATCAAAAACACTGTGAACCATTCTTCTCAGTTACTCTTTCATCCGTTCTACCCATAATATTTGGTTATAGAATTTTATCTATCTGTCAGTAATTTAAGAACAGAATCAAACCAGATTATTGAGTCCTTTATTCATTGATTTTAAGTATCTCTGGATAACTAGTGATAAACATTATTCATTTAATTAAATTCAGTATCTCCAACTATTTTATCCAGTAAAAGCCTCATGCCCTTAAATGTTTAGTACTTGCTTTCTAACTGGAAGGCATAATTTAGTCTATATATTTACTGAGAAATTGTCATTATATTCCAGTATGAGGTAATCAAGTTTAGTCATACAGATAATGGATATAGCTACTTTCTCAGTCTCCAAGCATGAATGGATAGTTGGCATTCTAATGCATTTGACCTATGCTATGTCCATTAAATAATCAAGTAAGATTGCTTATCTGTATTGTTTTTTTAGTTCCTCATTTTAGTTCTTTACCCCAGGTTGAAAATGTTGATCTTAAGTACTGAAAGTGTAGCTTGGGAAGGCACTTCAGTTTATAATCAAGCCCAACATTGTCATGTGTTAGGATAGAAGTCAGTGACATTCCCCCCTCCAGGCTTTCTTGGCATTTATGGAAAATAAGAGAGCAGTGCCAATAGTCACTGAAAACTTCTGTGTATTGTAATGAAATGCTCTGCATACTCTTCTTCCTTTTTTTCCTCCCTAACTAGCCTTCATATTCTTTTCATTGGAAAAAATGAATGGAAATAAAGATGTGTTATCAGATCCATTGAGGAGAGGGAAGACAGTTCTAGTATAAGATACTAGTACAAATCACTTGTAATGAAAATGTTACAGGTCCTTCAAAAGTTAGCTCAAGTACATATTAGAATTAAAGCAAGCTTTAGTTTTAGGTAAAAATCAGTTGTGCCACTAATAAACACAAAACAATGGAAGCAGTGTTGTATGCCTAATGTAACCTTTATTTAACTAATGAATTTTTAAGAAAATCAAGGAGATAATCACATTATGTGTAGTATGAAATAGTGAAGGCTTTGGTAGCTTTAATGCTTAGAATTTACACCTGTGTGTTAATTTTATCTTTTAAAAAGTCCCATCTCCTAACCAAAAACCCAAGCCCCCAGGTGATTCAGAATCACCCCTAGAAAACCCAGAAACCTTTAAAGTGTTTGTCTTTTCATAAAGACATAAAGACATAATCTTATAAAGGGGTTAGCTATATTGATTTTATTTCTTTATAGAAACAATATATAGTTCTTTGATCTTTTAGAAGTATGTTATTTTAATAGAAGTATCTACCATTTTAATTTGCATAAAAATTAGTTGAAAAAATTTTGGCATAGATAATTATATATTTTCTGACAATGGAATTTTTATTTTAAAGATTCTGACAATGGAGACATTAATTATGATTATGTTCACGAGTTATCATTGGAAATGAAGCGTCAGAAGATACAGAGAGAATTAATGAAACTGGAACAAGAAAACATGGAGAAGAGAGAAGAAATTATTATTAAGAAGGAGGTATGCTATTTATTGAAGTGTATGTTAGTAATTAACATCGACATGAATATAAACCAGAAAACTCATTAGCTTCTGGTTACTTGAAAGGGGAAGCAAACATAGTGTTCTTTCAGCATGTGCAGCCCACTGCCATACTGCCCAACCTCCAGCAGTATGGTCGAGAAGGCTGGCTTATAGCTGTTTCTTACACGTTACCTGGAAGTCCTATTCAGTATAGAGATACTCCACAGAGTTGAGCATGTGGCATTGTAGACCCACTTACCAGGCATAGTTTACTAAGACCTCCTTCCTGGTCAGTGAAGCAAGTACATTAAAGATGCAATAAGGACAGTTTTATTCAGTGTGTGTAAATGATGCCCATTCTGTCTCACTTCCATTGCTCTCTTTAAGCCAAATGGCAACACATGCTTCTTTCTGCAGCTAATTGACAGTGTTATTCAGTGCAGTCTAAGTTCACATACATGAGAGGATAGCCTTCTAGGGCACTTTTGAAGTCCAGTTCTGTTATCCCTTAAGAACAAGTTACATGAAAGAGGCAACCTGCACTACCTTCTTTCAGTAAGTTTTAACAAATACCAGTCTGTCATGCTTCCACTGATGGGCTGAAAGCAACTAGTTTTGTGTGTTCCCCTGAACCTAGTTGCAAAACCTATTCATAACACACTTACCTCTTGGAGTTAAATTGTATTAGGTTATTGATATATTGATCAACTTACTGTGTATCAGCCACTTCATATAAATCATTTAATCTTCACATTATTAAATAAATAGGAAATATTTTTGCTTTTGAACAGTGAACAACACTGAGGTTCTGTTGCTGAGTTACCAGCTATTATAAAATGGGATTTGAATCTACGTATGTCTGTTTTTTAGTCCCATGCTATTTCTAGAATACTTACTTCTTTTCTAAAGAGTAGAGAAATATAATTTGAATAATTTGTGATATTTCTGAGATTTTGAAATTTCGTACTTTAGTTTGCTTTGTTGATGTTAGGGTAGTTAATTAGCATATTGGTTAAAAGCATGGGTTCAGACCAACATTAAGACATGATGGCTACCACAGCACTTAATATTTCATCTCAAGTTTGATATAACTTAAAACATATGCCTTGCTGTCTGATTATAACAACCATGGTTGGAGTTCCTGAATTGAGTTACTGAATTCTCTTGAAAGGTTTCACCAGAAGTGATTAGATCAAAATTATCTCCATCACCATCTCTAAGAAAGTCTAGCAAATCTCCTAAGCGAAAATCAAGCCCTAAGTTATCATCATCAGCCAGCAAGAAAGACAGGAAGACAACTGCAGTATCTTCTCCCTTGTTGGACCAGCAGAGGTCAGTAGGGTGATAAATAGTGCCAGAATGAAATAGCTTTTTCTGAAGTGATAACTCAAACGAATTACTTAGTAGACTACAGATGGGTACTTCTAATACATTCAAATGATATTTAATGTAAGCTTTTTTCTTCTGTAAGAAAGGTATAAAATGTTTCAATTTAAAAGAAAATTACAGAGAACACTAAAAAGTCAGTGTCACTGTGTTTCAGAGCTTTTTATTTTTTAAAATGCTTTTAATATTAATTAAATAATAAAAATATAATAGATACATTTCCTGTTCTTCCCTCTTGAATTTGTTTTTTATGATGCTGTGCATGTGTTTATACTTCCATAATACATATCATTTGGGGATATATAATACTATTTTCAGCAGTTTAATCTTAATGTAGATATAACTTTCCTTCTGCAACTTGCTTTTTCGCTTAACATATTTTAACATTTACTTGTAATGGTGTGTGTAGCATAGTTCTTTCATTTTAGTGTTTATACTGTATATCTACTTGTCTGTTGAACATTTGTTTATAGTTTTTAGGTATTACAAATTATACGTAGTGAACCTTCCTGTGTTCCTTATGTACATGATCAAGAAATGAGGTTCTTTATTGTACATTCATAGCAGTATGAATATATTATTTGGAATTATTGGAGTAGCCATTTGAAGATAAGAAATGGAAATTATTAAATATGATTACTTTGAAGGACTGAGAATAAGGCAGGAGACATTTTTTTCATTTAGTGTCACCCTGTATTATTTAAATTTTAAGTGCACACACTAATTTTATTCAAGAAAAAAAAATGAAAACCTCTTCCCAACATTTGACCAGTTGGTAGACTACCGGAAGCCACAAAATGAAACTCCTATTTGTTGAGAGGCTTTACCCCTATTTCAGACTGTAGTTACTTTTGCCTACATTATTTTATCATCCTAACTGTATTTCCTTTATCTAATGTCCTCTCCCACACACAAAAACATTTCATTCAGTAACTTCAACCCATTCCTTTCAAAGATATAGTGAGAAAAATACTAAGAAAATAATTCCAGTTAATTAATTATGCCATTGAAAAACTCAGTGGTTTTCCATTCTGTTGAATGAAATTCAGATTCTTTAGAATAACATTCATATTTTGGTCTTTTCAGTCTCTTTCGTATCATCCAATCTTCCTCCTGTCGTCTTCCACCTTTAATTCTTCAGTGTCTAGCTCAGATTCTATCTTTTCTGTTAAGTTCTCCCATTAACCTTACCAGACATAATTTCTGTTCCCTTTATGTATTTCAGATGTTACTTACACTTCTCTCTTAATATTAATCGCTGTTTGCGTACTTCATGTGATATTTCATCTGTGTTTACACCTCCATATTATATTTAAGCTCCATGAAGACTGAGATCTTGGTGGTTCACCGTGCTATTTCCCCACAGCACCTACTCTGCATTGCAGTAAAGCACTCCTAAAGCTCACATGATCCTCCCCATTGCTCCTGGGACTGAGTAAATATTGCAAAGCGAAGCTGAGCTTGAGAGTGATGCTCCACCCACTTGCTCTTTATCCTCTTGGCTAACCAATTATATAACTTTCTCTCATTTCATCCATTTCCCCCTCAAAAAAGCATATTATAAATACTTTTTTCATTTTCTTATCCTATTTATTAAATCTTTGAATTAATTCTCTTCACAGAAAGTTTTAAAAATGATTTAGTTCAGGGGTTAGTTTCATCCTCTTCTTTTTTATATAGTCTTCCCTTAATGTTTTCCAGTAACTCACTAACCTTTGATGACTACTTAGCATGAATAATTGACTTAGCTACGGTATTTCTAAGATGTTGTTGACTTTAAGATGCACCGTTAATTTAATAATAGAAACAGAAGGACCTAGAAAACCGTATGTTAGAGGTACAAAGAAAACATTGAATTGAGTATGGCATTTCTTTAGTTATGCAGTTTACATTGCCTAGAGTGTAGCAGATCATCAATGTTTAGTTTCATTGCCGGATCATACTATAAACTGTTTAAAGACATATCAAGCAGTGAAGAAGAATTAGAGTTTCAGTTAAAATTCAGTGGAGTGTTGCAACTTACGCCACTAAGTCTGCTGAGGTAACAATAAGGTCAGCAGACTCCTTCTCATGGTCATCATATTGAGTAGGCAGGGATAATTACAAATGAACACTCACACTTCTCCCTGAGAGCTGGCAGTTTTCTTTGGTGTTCATCATGAGACGACCTGATAATAAGCTTTATGTTCTTAAGTAGGATACACTGTATTTTAGGATCACCATATGTATTACTATTCTGTCTGTCTGCCTTGCATCTTAGTTTTTATTAGGTAACTTTTTCCTTATGACTCTTTATATACAGAACTCTAAACTATGTCAAAAGCTATTCAAAAAAAGTAGTTTTGGGGAGAGAGAGAAAGGTTATAAAAATGATAGAAGTAGATAATTTAACTCTATGCTCCAAATAGGAAGTGGGCTCTGTGCTACTAAGGAATAATCAATTGACAAAAAATGTTGGAAGATGTTGTTTACTTCTCAGTGTGCAAAACAAATTTTGGCCCCTTCAGTTGGAAGACAATTGAAAACTTTTTATCTGTAATATGCTTGTGTTTTCCAACCACGTATATTTTTTAAGGGAATGTGAAGAAATTCCTCACTTTAGTGTTCTTTAGTGAGTGTTTTGAGATAATTCTGGTTGTTATAATAGCTTAATCCCAAAATGTAAGTTTAATGCACCAAAAGTTTATTTCTCACTCAAGTAAAGTTGAAATTGGTATTTCTGATTAACAGATGACTCTCCTATACATGGGAGTTTCAGTAACCCAGGCTCTGCTTTCTTGGGTTTTTGAGGAAACTAAAAAATAGAATATGCAAAAAAAAAAATTAATTGGAGTATTGCCTTATTTAGGTTTATGGTTTGCAATTGCCTAGCATATGAGAGTCTCTTAACTAGTTAGGCCTAGAAGTAGTGTACATCAGTTTCACTCATACTCTTTTGCCAAAACTTGGTCACTTGGTCCTACTGGATTTCAAAAAACTCTAGACAGTGTGGTTCAATAGTATGCCCAGGGACAGAAGTTTCGAAAAATAACTAGCTAGTGTCTGTCACAGGCAGTAATGTGAAAAATACAGTTTGTGTCAAGAATTCCTCTATCATTTTATCTTGAAAATGGTTTTTAAAATAATTTTTGATACAGATACCAACTGTTGATTAGTTTTTGTTTTTTAAGTGAAAAATATTTAGAAATTGAGACATTTATTACTTTTCTTATACACATGAAAAGTTTGAGTCATCTCAAATATGCGGTAAGATGTCGCTAATATGGCTCTTGGCAGAAAGCAAAAGTAAAAAATAGAGTGGATCAAATTTTAGTAATTTCATACTTGTTCTAGGTGGTTAACTCCTTTCTATGATAATAAGAAATAGGGATATGGACTAAGAGCTAAAATTTCTGAATACTCATCATGAATCAGTTGCTTTTGTACTTTATCTTTTTGAAATTTTACCAGCTATTTTGAGGAAGAATTTTCCATTATCTTTTTGTAGCTAAGGAATCTTGGGATTAGAGAACTCAAGGTCACAGGCAGTAAATTCTAGAATTTAGGCTTAGGTCGTCATTTATAAGACTCAGTAGATACTGAAATGAGTAGTTAGTGAAACTTACCAGATGTATCAAAAGAAAAGACTACTTAAAAACTCACTACCAGAGTGAACACTCAGTGTTGTAGAAAACAGGAGCAAATTTAAATAATCAATTCATAATTTCAGTATGATTTGAGAGGATGTTATATTGACATGATCAGAGCTGTTGATAATGAGAATAAAAACAATCTGTAAACAAAGATATTTTGGAAGAAAAATTATTTTTAAACTGAAAATGGAAGAATAATAAGATTACCAAATTTGGAGTTAATAGAATGAGTACTGCCTAAAACAAAAACTACTGAATTTGAGGACAAATATATATAGGAAATCAAAAGGAGATGGAAATAACAGAAAAATAAGACATGGAGGAGGAGAAATCCGGAAGATGCAGTAACTATAATAAAGCAAACCAGAGAGACTTAGGTCATATGGAGAATTGGTGAAATAAAAATAGAAGAAATTGAGTAAAAGAGGTGAAGTTTTAGATAGAAACAGCTCTCACTGAGTTCTGGAAAAGGTTAAAAAAGGAAAAGCTATATTTATCTTAGTGTATTTTTAATTTGCAAAGAATAATGTTTGTAAGTATTCAGCAGAAAACAGGTAACCTGCATAGGGAAAAAAATGACTGTCTTTGGGCTTTTCATCTATAATACAAATGCTACAAGATACTATAACAATGTTTATAGAGCTCTGAAGGAAAAGAATGTTGACACCAAAATGCTGTGTTCAGTCAAACTGTTGTTTGGGTATGGGGTAAAGATAATTTTGTATATATAAGGCCTCAAAGTTGTACCACCTAGATAAAATTATTTAAAGAACCAAAGATAATCTATATTCAAGACTCAATTCTCAGTAGATTAAATGTGAAAGACAAAATTCCAAAATTTTAGGGGACTATCTTTGTAATCCAAGAGTTAGGAAAGATTTCTTAAACAATACTCAAAGCATTTACATGAATGTTTACTAACAAATGTGTAAGATTTCATTTATAGATGATGTAATTGTGTGTGCTTTGTAATGATGAGAACATGGAAACCACCTAAAAAACTTCTTAATATCTTAATTATTTAAAGAAGTTATAGAGCATATCTATCCAATGAAATTCTATACAATCTATAAACATAATTAGGTAAATCTACTTCTTTGTTACAGGAAGATACCCATGCTGTATTTCATACAAAAAATTCTACAAAACATTGTAATAGGATGGGAGTAGGGGAAGAAGGGAGAGAAAGAGACATGGAAAAAGTGTGGACATATATTCAAGGTGTTAACAGTGGTTATCCTTGAGTTGTGAATTTAGAGGTGATTTTTACTTTCTTCATCTGTTTTTCTATATAAGCTTAAAAAAAATTCAGCTCATGCTGATTTTCCTTTCCTGGAAGAATCTTTTCCTAGTCCAACACTGTCTTTCTCAGAAACCTACCCTTTAAAGTTACATAAAAAGCAATGTTAAGAAATAAGTAGCAAATAAATTATTTCTTTGCTCATTTTTGTGTTATTTTTTTCTGGATATTGATTACTAGTATATGACATAGTGAAAGGTTAGTATATGTTAAAAGGAATGTTTATGTTTTTTAACTGTGCTTTGTTAAAATGAGAAAAAAAATCTATATGACCATCCAAAAGTATTTGGACCTCTAATGAAAGCTTGTGTGTTATAGGAATTCAAAAAGCAGCCAAAGTAAAAAGAAAGGACCTCGCACTCCTAGTCCGCCCCCTCCTATGCAGGAAGATATTGCTCTAGGGAAAAAATATAAAGAAAAGTATAAAGTAAAAGACAGAATAGAAGAAAAACCAAGAGATGGAAAGGATAGAGGACGAGATTTTGAAAGACAAAGAGAAAAAAGAGACAAGCCAAGGTAAGCAGGATTGTATGTTTTTAACAGTCAGACTTTTGTAAACATAAAATACTTAAGATGCTTTAGCCATGTAATGGAATTTTTAGTGTTTTTAAACTGCATTTGTGTATTTAATAATTTCCATATTGAGTTATGGATAATTCAGTAAATATTAATGTAAAATGTTTTAACTGTTTTAGGAGAAACAAAATTTCCAATCCTAACCATTTTTAAGCATACAGTTCAGTAATGTTAAGTATATTCACATTGTCTTGAAACAGGTCTCCAGAACGTTTTCATTTTGCAAATCTGAAACTCTGTACCCATCAAACAACTCCCTTTTCCCCTCCTTCCTCACCCAGCTCCCCATCCTCAGGTAATCACCATACTACTTTCTGTTTCTATGAATTTGACTACTTTAAGTACTTCATATAAATGGAATCATTTTGTCTTCTTTGTGACTGCTTTATTTCACTTAGTATAATGTTTTCATGGTTCATCCATGTTGTAGCATGTGTCAGGATTGCCTTCAGTTTTAAAGCTGGTGATACCCCATTGTCTATATATACCATTGTTTATCCATTTATCTGTCAAAGGACACGTGGGTTGCTTCCACCTCTTAGCTATTGTGAATAAGTGCCGTCATAAACGTGAGTGTGCAAATATCTCTTTAAGTCCCTTCTTTTGAACACATTTTTTCATAGAAGTACAGATGGCCAACAGGCACATGAAAAGATGTTCCACACTGCTAATCATCATTGTGATGGAAATCAGAATGGCAGTGAGGTATCATCCCACACCAGTCAGAATGGCTACTAACCAAAAGACAAGAAATAACAAATGTTGGCAAGGATGTGGAGAAATGGGAACCCTTCTACAATGCTGTTGGTGGGAATGTAAACCAGTGCAGCCACTGTGGAAAGCAGTGTGGAGGTTCAAAAAACTGAAAATAGAAATCATATATCCCAGTAATTCCACTTCTGGGAATTTATCCAAAGAAAACAGAATCCCTGATTTGGAAAGATATATGCACCCCTATGTTTATTGCCATATTATGTACAATAGCCAAGCTATGGAAGCAACCAAAGTGTCCATCAATAGATGAATGGATAAAGAAGAGGTGATACATATACACAATGGAATATTATTTGGCCATAAAAAAGAAAGAAATCTTGCCATTTGTGACAACATGGATGGACCTAGAGGGTATTATGCTAAGTGAAATAAGCCAGGCAGAGAAAGACAGTTACCATATGATTTCACTTATTTATGGAATCTAAAAACAAAACAAAATGAACAATATAGCAGTAAACTCAAAAGACACTGAAAAGTGACTGGTGGCTACCATGGGGGAGTGGTTGAGTGGGTGGGTGGGGAGGGTGAGGGGGATAAAAGGGCACAAAAATTCTCAATTATAATACAAGTTGGTCACAGGGATGGTAGTACAGCATGGAAAATATAGCCAGTGATTCTGTAACACCTTCCTTTGTTGACAGATAGTAACTGCACTAGTTGGGGTGAGGATTTAATAATTTGGATAACTGTTGAACCACACTGTTGTATACGTGAAACCAGTATAAGAATGTATATCAACTATACTTCAAAAAAAATACCCTTCTTTCAATTACTTTGGATGTATATTCAGAAGTCAGATTGCTGGATCATATAGTAGTTCTATTTTTAATTTTTTTGAGGAACTTTCATACTGTTTCCAAACAAATCACCCCATTTTACAATCTCAACAACAGTGTACAAAGGTTCTAATTTCTCCACATCCTCAACAACACTTGTTATTTTCTGTGTTTTGGATAGTAGCTATCCTTATGTCTGTGATTACATTGTGGTTTTGATTTGCATTTCACTGATGTTTAGTGATGTCAAGCGTCTTTTTGTATGCTTGCTGGTCATTTGTATATCATCTTTGGAGTAATGTCTATTTGATTTCATTACCGATATTTATTTGAGTTACTTGATTTTTGTTGTTGAGTTTTGGGAATCCATCATATATTCTGGATATTAACCCCTTACCAGATATATAATTTGCAAGTATTTTCTTTCTTTTCATAGGTTGCTTTTTCATTCTGTTGATAGTTTCCTTCGATGCACAAAACTTTTTATGTTTGCTGTAATCCCATTTGTCTATTTTTGTTTTTGTGGCATGTGCTTTTGGTGTTGTATCCAAGAAATCATTGCCAATTCTAGTGTCATGAACATTTTGCCCTGTGTTTCTTGTAGGAATTGTATAGTTTTAGATGTTACATTTAGGTCTTTAATCCCTTTTGAGTTAATTTTTGTATATGGTCTAAAATAAGGATCTTAACTTCATTTTTTTGCTTGTAGAAAGCCAGTTTTCCCAGCACTGATTTTTTAAAAAGACTCCTTTCCCCATTAAGTAATCTTGGCACCCTTGAAGATCATTTGACCATGTATGCAAGTATTTATTTTTGGGTGCTCTATTTTATTCCATTGGTTTGTCTTTATACTAGTGCCACACTGTTCTAATTACTGTAGCTTTGTAATACATTTTGAAATCAAGAAGTGGTTTGCTAGTACTTTGTTGAGGATCTTTTGCATCAATATTCATCAAGACTATTAGTCTGTACTTTTCTTTTCTTACAGTTTTTTGTCTGGCTTTGGTATCGGGGTAATATTGGCCACATAGAATGAGCTTGGGAATGTTCTCTCCTCCTCAGTTTTTTGGGAGAGTTCCAGAGGATTGGTGTTAATCCTTTAAATTTTTTGTAGTATTCTTCAGGGAAGCCATCTGCTCCTGGGCTTTTCCTTCCTGTGAAGTTTTAATTAATGCTTCAGTAACCTTACTCATCGGTCTGTTCATATTCTCTATTTCTTAATGACTCAGTCTAGGTAGGTTGTGTTGTTTTAGGAATTTGTCCATTATTTCTAGGTAATCCAATTTGTTTACAGTTTTTCATAGTATTCTCTTATAATCCTTTTTATTTCTGTGGCATCAGTTGTATTGACTCCTGTTTGCTGATTTTAGTTATTTGAATCTTCTCCCTTTTTCTTAATACAGCTAAGGATTTGTCAATTTTGTTGGTGTTTTAAAAAATCCAACTTAGTTTTGTTGATTATTTCAGTTATTTTTCTATTCTTTGTTTTGATCTCTGCTCTGATTTTACTTCTTTCCTTCTGCTAACTTTGGATTTAGTTTTTTTGTAGTTTCTTAAGGTGTAAAGTTAGGTTGTTGATTTGAGATCTTTCTTATTTTAAAATACACATTTCTAACTATAAATTTCCCTCTTAGCACTGTTTTCACTGTATCTCATAAGTTTTGGTACATTGTTTTCATTTTAATTTGTCTCTCAAAGTATTCCTAATTTCCCTTGTGACATCTTTTTGACTCATTAATTATTTAAGACTGTATTGTTTAATTTCCACATATTTGTGGATTTTGCACATTTCCTTGTGCTGTTGATTTCTAGTTTTCCATTTTGATCAGATACTTTTTATGATTTCAGTCTTTTTAAATTTGTTAACCCTTGTTTTGTGGCCTAAAATGTTTTTTCATGGAGTACATTCCATGTGCACTTGAGGCAAATGTATATTCTGCTCTGGTCGGGTAGAGTGTTCTTTCTATGTTTGTTAGGTCCAGTTCTTCTATAGTATTGTTCAAATCCTATTTTGATCTTCTGTTAGTAAACATTAACTTTTTGATACAAATGGAATTATGAAAAAGAGCTGGCCAGGGAAAGAGCTGAGACACTTGTGAAAATTGGTTCATTTTGAAATTTAATACTTGTTTGAAAATTTAGAGTTTAGGTTACTGCATTGACTAATTTAGATTCTATGTATTCAAATAAATTCTTTCTCATAAACCAGTTTTTTTTCTCTACCCTAAAGTTAGTATTTATTAAAGCTCTGTTTTCAAAACTGACGTATTATAAATTCTTGATTTTTAAAAATCATTTTTTAGTGATATTTAAGAACAAATACCTCTTTGTAAAAGTAAACTTGGAGGTAATATTTTTCTGGTTCACAGGATTTATGAAATGCTTACAGATTTGATGGGATGCTTTTCCCTTGTTTGTTTTTTTAATCAGTTTTCATTTTTATTTCATGAAATTAATATTTCCTTAAGGGAAAATGTAACTCTTTAGAGGTCTCTCAGTTTGTTTCTTCTTGAGTTATAGTAGTGGAAAATGTACAAGCCTTGAAGTTACAAATAGGAACTTGTATCTTGGCTCTGCCTTTAACTTGATGTGAGACTCTGAGTAAGTTATTTGTTTTATCTGAGTATTTATTTCTTCAGCTATAAAATATGAATGATACTGCCTCATAGGGTTGAGGTGAGGATTAAATGAGATGATGCTTAAAATAGTAAGAATCTTATCTTCCTACTTAATATATTTAAATGCCTTTCCATTTTGCAGGTTTTCACTTAAGCTACATAGTTAATAACATAGCCATAAAGATATTTAATTTTTTCTAACTTTCCTACTTCTTTTCTGAAGCACAGTATCAGATTTATAATCATCTGTTAATAATAATGACTCAGTTTGGGGGGCAGACTTAAGCACATAAGACAGTAGTGCCCAAACTTTGCTATACATTGGAATTTACTAAGAGTATTTAAACAGTATTGATGCCTAATTCCAATCCCCAAATAATCTTATTTAATTAGGGTGGGAGCAACCTCAGTGTCCAGCTCATTGAGTGATTCTAGTGTTCAACAAAATTTGGGGATTTATTCTGTGATTTAAAGAAGCTCAGAGGGGGGCAATCCAAGAGTGAAACACTATTCCACAAGCCATTGAGGACGCAGGCATTGTCTGTCTTCCTTGAGCATGCTTTCTTTTATTAGGGTTATCTCTTGGTAAATATGACTGCTGATGCTTTAGCCTTTACTTTCATATTCTGGGGAACAGAAAAAATAAAGGAAAGAAAGTCTTAATCTTGCTGAAAGTCTCTCACAGTATTTCTCCTTACATCTCATTGGCTAGAATTTAGCCACATGGGTACATGTATCTATAGCAAGTCTTGGGATTGTAATCCTAATTTAGCAGGGTATATAGCTGACCCAAATAAAATTGGGGTTGCTAAAGAGCAAGGAGAGAATGGATATTGGGGTAGGTCACTGCAGTCTACTACACTTGTAAGATGCCATTTCTCTTTATGTTATTAAGTAACAAGATTATTACAGTAAAAAGCAGTGTTATCTGGTACTTCATCTGAAAAGTTCTGTGAACTCGTTTTTGTAATATTCAGGATCACTTACCTACCCAATAAACAGTTATATTTTCCTAAAATATACTATGCATTTTATTCAATCCAGTAGGTATCTTTTTGGAAATGACATGTAAATCAGATAAGTCACATTAAATGTACTTGCTTATTTAAATTTTAGGAAGTCTTTATTTTTCTCTGATGGTTCTTGGTGTGCTTGTTTTGTTATTTTGACCCAGAAATCTGACATGTGATTCTTAACACAAGTCCCTGGATAGTTCACCACTGAAATAGTAACACATTCTGTATTATGGGAAATTGAATATTACACAGGTTGGTTCCTCATTTTCCAGTTTTTCTTCCTGGCTGTCTCTACCAGGAGCAATAAGGTATGCCTAGGACTTACCTGTTACTCAGTGGATAGAAAAATCTGACCTTGATTTTTTCTTTTCTCTAAGGAGATGAAGTTGCAGAGCTGGGAGTACTGAAAGATGGCATGGGTACCTGACCTGTACTGGAGTTCTAAAGCTATATTTGATAAGGTTGAAAAAGTGTATTTTGATTTAGGAGGAGTTAATTTAATTTTCAGGGTTTTTAAAGGCAGATCTGTTATTTTCATCTCCATTACTGTGCATAAAGGATTTACTAATTCTAAAAACAAACGCTATGTGAAGAATCTTTGTCACTGCTTTCCGATGGGTGGGGTATGTAATTAAAAGTTAGCATCTGAATTTCCTTTGGAGAAAATCACCCTTTAAAATTAAATTAGATATTATAATGGACTTATTTAGGAGTATTTTGGTTATCCAGATGTGTTGTGTTTAAGTATACTAATTTATTTACTCATCCAATAGTTGTTGAATACTTAGTGTATGGTAGGCATTGTTCCAAAAGCTGGTTATGCAACAGTGGACAATATGTTGTCAGAAGCTTTGTTACTGTGGGTGGAAGCAATATAGTAATCATGTGTATGTAGAATAATATCTTTGTGAATATGAATTTTTTTTTCGTCCTTCCAAGTAAGATTTACTAAGCTAGGCCTATTGGGTATAGGGGACTGCTTACATTTCTTAAAGGATGGTTCCCTGTTAAGTTACTAAAAAAGTATGCATACACACGTGGGACAGATAATAACAAGACCACACAATCCTATGATTTTAAGTCTTTCTCCCTGTCTTCTGTGTCTCAGTTCTATAGCCTTCTATATTAGGCCCTCCTAACCTGAGATCCATTGGTGGATTTTAGGGATTTATTAACTTGTGGGTAAAGTTTTGCCTGTGTGTGTTTGATAAGGGGGAGACTACCCATAGCCTCCCAGAAAGTTTCATGATATCCCCCCTCTCCAAAATTTTTAAGAATTATTAATCATTCTTTAGGCCTGTGCTACAGATCTGGTATTGAGAATTTGAGTAACTTCACCCTGCCCCCAAACTTACATCAACTTTGTTAGAGATATACTCTGTTCCCACAATATGTATTGATTTGAATACCAGGTTCTGTCATTTAGTTGCTTTTGAAGGAGTTTGGAGGCCACGGTTATTAAAGGAATGTTGTTATCAGTGTCTTCCAATTTGATGGTAGACTTTACTCAGCTATGATTTGCTTATGCAACGTTGATCAAAACCTGAATACCACTTGTTTATCAAAAGAAATTATGGATTTATTACTCTGCTTTTAGAAAATATCATGATTTCCCATAATATTTTTAAAAAACAAGCTTTTCAAGATCTGCTCTGTACAAAAAATAGTAAAATCTTGATTACTTAGAATTCAGCTAAATCCTTTTTATTCTATACTTGTTTAGAAGAGATATATGTAACTCACAAGAAAATTAAGTTCAAATTAGATATTTAGTCAGAAAATCACTTGTGAAGAGACCTTTTGTGAGTATCAATATTCCTAACCTATTACATCTAGATAATTCTAAATTAGATATTTACAATGATGTTTCAGTGGAACTATATAATATCTCCTTACCAGTGAAAATCTATGTTCTTTCTTTATAGTTTGTTGAATCAAGAAAGTGAACCAATATGTTAGTGTAGTTTAAGAACAAGGACTTAAACAAATAAAAATTTTTTGGATAGTAGTTAACCAGAGAGGTTAGCTAGCAATTCCATATAAATCATTCTGTTGGACATTTGGTTAAATATTTAAATATGGTTTTACTGGCAAGTAATATGTTGTAATCAAAATGCTAGGTTTCAGACTATTCTGTTTAAATGAGAAGATAGTATTAAGAGCATAACTAGTTTTGAAAAATCATTTCATTATAATTACCTGAATCTGAAAATCCAACTACCCCCTTTTTGATAGGAGTACACATGCCTGCATGACTTATCCAGATTTGAAAGACAGATGTAGGGATTCAAAACTTGTTGGCTTTGACTCCAACTTAATAGAATAAGCAAATTACTACCAAATTCAGTCTTATTCCCTTTCTGTGATTACACACATTTATCAAAATGATTAGAATAATGTAATTTTTTAAATATTGATGAATTTTTAATATCATGAAGGATAGTCAAACCTTTTAATATTAAAATGGAACCTTTGTGTTGAGGTTGGGAATTGTTTGTCTAACACATTGTCTTTTTTTTGCATTTAATTGGTCCCTGACTATAGATCTAAAAAGTATTTTCATGCAAATGCTAATTTAGGCAAGGGATATAAAATTAAGGCACTTAAGATGTGTGATAGAACAATATAGTATGTAATACAGTAAAGTTAGATATGCTTGTGCTAAAAATGCAACAGTTTTATAAATATCAAAAGAGCTCAGTCACATGGGGGGTAAAAATGAGCCATTCACATTTAGTGCAGTCGAGCAAGGCTTAGATTCTCTTCTGGAGGGTGTGACACTGGGAAAATGTGATGAGCTCAATTGAGAAGCTGCTGTTTCGCAGTCAAAAACCAGAGTGGTATTTCTGTGCCTAAAAATTGTACTTTTTTCCTTTTGTCCAGCATGCTTGATAAAATTAAGAGACTTGACAGGAAAGCTGTTCTCAGGCAGTTTCAGAGAGGTTTTCAGTAGCATGAGGTGGTTGGCAAGTTTCATCCTATCCCAGTAATTGATCCAATCAGAAATGCATAATTTGGCAAGTGGAGGCCAAAAATTCACTCCAGGAAAGATGTGGGGCTGTGTTTTATGTAGTGAGATTAATGAAAAGACACTCAGCTGCACTATCAAAAATCCCTCCTAGTCTGGCTGTGGTTTGGTGCCATCAGTGGTAATTTTTTCGCTGACCATTAAGTGAAGTGTGACTGTGTAAGATTTCCAGGACGGTGGTAGACGTTTAAAGAATCTCCCAAATAAGGCACCCTTGCTGTCCTAAGTTGAGATGTTGTGTTTGGGAAATCACACTGGGGACTTGAGAACATTCTTCACCGCCCCCCCCCCCCTTTCTTGGCATAGTCTGGTCCTCCTTCGTTTTTTCACCACCCTCTCCCATCCCAGGAGAAAGTAATAACATTTAACTCACTCTGCCACATAGAGGATAGGAGCCAGTAGTCTTAATTTGTGTTTTGCTAGTGTGTATTGTTTCTGGGTTTTATTTCATTTGGAATACTGACTTATCTTACCCCTAGAGCTTAGAAACAATCTCGTGTGCCAGGGAGACCAGGCATTTGTCTCCTCTAAATCTTGATCACAAGCTAGGTACCATGTTTAGGTTGCTAAGTCAAGTGATTGAAGAAGTCTGTATAAGGGCTCTTGAACTAGATTCTGAAAATTATATTATTTAAGTGATAAATAAATCTGGATTTGAAGAGCACTGAAGGATGTGTTGATTTAAGGGTTATTTTAATATTCTTCATTCTTAAATTGAAATTTTTTTAATAACTTCATTTCTACAAAAATGCAAAAGTGAAATCGAACCAATATTAGTATTTGACTTAGATTTACTTGTATTATCTAGAACTTATTAATTTGCTTTAGTTGGATCTGTTTTACAAGTACCATTATATATTTTTGGAGGAGATATCTTTCAAAAGATTGTCACAGACTGAAGTATTCTGCTATTTCTATAGATCTTTCAGTTAGAAATTATTCTCCTTCCAGGGTGTATTTATTACCTGCTGCAAAGGGACAGCAAGTTACTAGGTCTAAAACAAATCATCACACAGAGCATTTTCATTCTCTATCTTACATATTTACGTAGGTAAGATTGATCGATTTTGAATGACACTTGCCTGCTTTAAACTTCCCAGTGATTTCCTTATGCTTAGAATAAAATGCAGACTTTTACTATGACATAGAAGACTTCATATCATCTGGCCCTGCCTGCTCTGTGACCTTCTCTCATAAGAATATTCACTTCCTTGTAAATTATAGTTATACCTGTCTTCTTTCTGTTCTTATATATCATGATCCCTCCTGCCTCC
This sequence comes from Smutsia gigantea, assembly GCA_032199065.1. NCBI lineage: Eukaryota > Metazoa > Chordata > Mammalia > Pholidota > Manidae > Smutsia > Smutsia gigantea. The sequence continues at coordinate 322,248 of JAVSCE010015315.1, forward strand.
TTTGTGGTTGCTGAACTCTGCACAGAAAGTTCTTCCCTCAGATTTTCAGCTCTTGGCTCAAATATCTTCTTAGTAAAGACCCTTTCCTTACCAAGCAACCTTAGGTAGTCTAACTGACATACCTTTTCTTTTTGGACCCAGCAGTTTCTATTTCATTTTGCTGTTTTATAGACATTGTTACATTAATTAGCTGAAATTGCCTTGCTTTGTTTTTGGTTGTCTACTCCTAGACCCTGTAGTTGAGATACACTGAATTTCAGTCATCTGGCTCAGTTAACTCATAGTATTGTCGTAAAGGTGAAAAAGCACTTAAAACGTCATGCACATAGTAGCAATTTACATGTTACCTGTTACTGTTAATATTATCATTATTATTATGTTTTTGTCAATCTTATTATGTATGATAATAGAGCCTAAATATTTCTGTGTATGAAACATATATCAGGTTGTTTTATTTTACCACTGAAAATAGAGATGATTTTCTTAGTGTTCATAGTACATTTGTTTTTTTTTGAAGTATACTTTTTCCATAATGATTATAAAGGTTGAATTATGAATGTTAGTTACATTATAACAAGTACTGAGAAATACAAACCATTTATTGACAGAAAAATTAAGGAAGTTCAGTGTGTATTGGTTTGTAGGTGAAATTAACTTGCATCTTGACAGTTTTTCTTTTTAAACTTCTTAACCTTTTACATTTCCCCCCAAATGAAATATACCCTAAATATTCTTATCCCACATCATGTCCTAATTATAGCAGCATTTAAAAGCTTTTGTTGGGAATGAAGTGAGGCTAATGATTGGCTTTTCCTATGTGCTATAAATCACACTGCTCTTGCTGACAGTATAGAGATTTCTGTTCTAAGGTATCAAACTTTTCTTTATGGAATAAACTTCCCTTTTTATTTGTGTTTCAAATGTCACCTCTTTCTTCCCCTCTGATAAGAAACCAGCTAATTCTAGAATGTAAGACTAGTTAATCGGAAATTACTGCTATTCTAAGTGGAAATATATTTTAACATATCTACAATTGTCTAGAACCCAAAGTACTAATAATTTTGGTCAGATTTCAAGATAGTTTTGTCGTTTAGAGTCACACTTTTTTTATATGCAAAATATACTTAGGTTTGGGTCCAATTAGGCTCACATCCATAATTTGACCCATCTTGTGGTAACAGATTCTCTCTTTTCACCATTCAAAATATGGTTAAAATACAGAAGCCTTAACTTAACACTTTTGTTAACATCTTAATGTGATAGCTTGATTATCCTGAGCTCAAACTGCAGCAGCTTCTTTCATGCTCTTGACACCAAATTTGAATAGAAATGTTACTGGACTATCATGGGTTTTATTAAAAGCTTGAAGGTTTAGTGGAATCACAGATAACTTAGAATGTCTAGGTAAATGTGTCTTTCTAGTTAGCTGACTTACTACCTTAGTCAGTGTTATCCAGAAGGTGTTTTTATATGCTTAAATCCTTGGTCTGCAAAATTCTTCCAATGTATTGAATCACTTTCCTGACTTAGTAACATATATTTTATAGACTTAAATCTTCTATTGATAGAACAAGTCTACTAATGCATCATTTATAAATAACATAGTTTAGTGCGGTGGTTGTTACCTTTGGGTGATTTTGCCTCCCAGAGGCTTTTAGCAATGTTTGGAGTAATTTTTTACTGTCATGAATAGGGGTGTGAGGGAGATGGTACTGGATTCTAGTGGATAAAGGCAAGGTATACTGTTAAACTTCCTACAATGTACGGGACATCCCCATACTCTTAAGAATTACTGAATATAAAATGTCAATAGTGCCAAGATTGAGAAACTCTGGTTTAGGATTAATAATCATTTTGCCATCATTGCAGATATTAAAAAATATTTTTCGTAGGCACTGAGGGTAAGTCTAAAATACTTCAACTAGAACTCTAGAATTTTTTGAACAAACATCTAGCCTTTGAAATTATTGCTTTGAGGAATATGGTGTTTATGTGGATATGTGATGTCTGGAATATCACTTTTTAAACAGTCCATTTTCTTTTTAGTTATTGTATAAATGTGTACATTCCAGCTCTCCATCACACACACATTTTGCATATTCATTGTAGATGGGGCCCAGGACATAACACTGTAAGTGATTCAGGTGTGCTTCCTGAGGTGGTGCTTCCAGAGGTTTCTCTGGCACCAGTGAAAGATGATGATTTGAAGGGCATAAAGGAAGCCTTAGTCAGACCAAGAACTTAGGAACTAACACTCAGTTTGTGCTTCCCGAGAGTGAAGGCAGTAGGCAGTATGTCCTTCCCTTAACCCTACTTTCTTTCCTCATCCTTGGTGCCATTGCAGGCAGTGCACACCTTTGGTTTGGCTTACCTGGTGATGGCTTTCTCTTTTCCCACAGCCTTAAATTACAGGCATTCTCACTAAATACCTAAATCTTACTAGTATGTTTTCTCTGTAGCTTTTTGTGAATTCCCTGCTCCAGGTATCTACTCACACTGTCAGTTATCTCTAATAAGAGTGAATCCATACTGTAAGTGAGGATAATACCATGTGTGCTCAGGGAGAATGTTACCTGGAAAAGGAAGTGTGCCTTTGAGCCAAAGCTGCTGAGAAAGGCAGTCTGTGTCTCATCCAGAACTCTTGCCTCAGGTGTGAAGATCAAATTTTTAAAAGCTAACTTACTATTTTATTCTAGGTGTAACTCAAGAAAGAAGTGTTGTGAACTAAAATTTATCATGAAATTATTATTCATACATTTAGCTTTAACTTTTCCATCCAGTGATTTTGCATTGTTTTGTTTTTGAAGGTGATTTTCCTTTGGCTAGAAATGAAGGCTCTTGAACATGTTTTTCATTGTGGTTTTTCCTTACAGGTCTACTTCCCCTGCAGGACAGCATCATTCTCCATTATCTTCTAGACATCACTCGTCTTCCTCACAATCAGGATCATCTGTTCAAAGACATTCTCCTTCTCCTCGTCGAAAAAGAACTCCTTCGCCATCATATCAGAGGACAGTAACTCCCCCTTTACGACGCTCTGCTTCTCCTTATCCTTCACATTCTCTGTCTTCTCCTCAGAGAAAGCAAAGTCCCCCAAGACATCGCTCTCCCATGCGAGAGAAAGGGAGGCATGATCATGAACGAACTTCACAGTCTCATGATCGGCGTCATGAAAGGAGGGAAGGTATGCACTGTACTTCACCTGAATTTTTTTAGAGTTCTTTTGTTTAAGTAGATATTCTTTATTAAAAAATGGGACATTTAGATTTATTGTTATAATAAGGGATAGAAAAGGACTGTATTGTTAAATCTTAACATACAGATGAGAGATTTTGAAGGCAATATGAGGTGCTTAAAAGCATAGGAATGTAAGCTGACAAATACATGTAAGTGGGCATTTATATGTATACTAAGTTGGTCTTTCTTTGGTTAAGATGCTTTACTTAAGTACTCTCGAAGTCTAGAAGTTTTTGGTCATCTGATTCTTACAGTATCCCTCTAATTGTTTAGTTAATTCTTAAAAAAAAAAACGAGGTGAAGGAAAGAAAAACAGCAAATCGGGACAGAATTTGAAAGCATCAGAAGTGTTTTGATAAAGATGTGAGGGCTGGGGGAACATTGAGAAGATGAGTGCAAACCAAGTGATCAGTATTCTAGGTGTAACCCAAGAAAGAAGTAAGCAAAACAGTTTTCCTTTCTAGACCCCCAAGAATTAAGTTAACTTTGGATTTGCTGCCTCCTGTTCAAGCTGAGATGCTATTACTTGACAATATAGTAGTCAAAATGCTTTCATCTCTTGCGGTATTTCTTGTCTAAGTTTCTTGTCCTTATTTATTTAACCTAACAAGTTTTTTTTTCTTAACTTCTCCTGAGTTGGTTTTTTAACATAGTGAGTACTCAGGAAATACTTGCTTCCCTGAAACATTTCTTTTTAATCTGCATTTTAAATGCCTCTTTGTGAGTATAGTACATCAGCCTCCTATGAAACATGTTGAACTTAGTTGCTCTTTTTCCGTTAACAGTGCAAGCAATAATTAATCAAATTATCTTATTCAAGAAAATGATGGATGCATAGGTAGGGACCAGAAAGAGCACCTGTTTTATAAAATTATGCCATATATATATACATGATTTGGGAACCAGAGCAGCACAAAAGTATTATGGAACATTGGTAAGATGGGAAAATTCTTTTACACCATCTATTAATTTTAATAAGATATTTTGCAACTATAATCAACCAGGAATATAGTATGTATTTAATGACTACTTATTGACTGAAAACTTAATTAAACACACTAATGAAGGGGAAATAGTATGCCATTGAGTCTTACAGGAATGCTTTTTTGGGTTTAAGTGTGGCTGGTGTTACAGGAAGAATCTTTTTAATAATAAACCATATGTGTTTAGGTTCTTTGTAAGGAACATGTTTCTTTAACCTTCTGTGCAAGAGATGTAGCAGATGTTTGTTCCTCTCTATTTAGATTTCACTTTTGGAAATAATAACCTTAGTGGGGAGGTAGGGTAAAGAACAAAATACAGTAACTAGATGTATTTGTAAAGATATATGGGGGACATTGTGAAAAAAGAACCTTGTAGTAGGTGAACATATTTTTAGGCACAGTTGGTATTGGAGGAAGACTGGAAGTGATAGATGTGCACATAAAGGGATGGAGACTTATCAAATCCTGGTTTGGTGCTTCTTTTCTTAAATGGTGTCTGTGGAAGTAGGCATCTGGACAGAGTAATTGGCAGAGGAGGTAAGTTAATGTGAGAATCTAGGGAATCTTGTGAATACTAGCTGTTTGGATGCTTGAGAAAGTCTGTGGACCTAGCCATTTAGGACACAGAGAAAAGGAGGTAAATTTATAATGTCTAAGCAGAAAGCTGCTACAGTTGCTAAAATAACCTCAGATCTTGAGGCAATTACAGAGTGTAAAAGCAACTTATGAAGTCAGTTCCCAAGAGAACCTCAAAGAAAAATGGCCTTTATCTTTTTAAATCAGATTACTTCATACCCGATTTATGCTGTATCTAGTTTATGCTTATTGTAGGCATATCTGAAGAAAAGTTTCTAACCTTTGCAAATTCCTGTGAGCTGTGGGGTTGACTAAGTTATTTAAGCTCTGGGCTTCTATTTCTTCATTTATGCAATGACAAGATTGGATTAAATAATCAGGTTCAATCCAGCTTTTTAAAAACCAAAAACATTATTCTAGAAAATGTTAGAATATGCTTTAAGTAGAGAAAGCTTTAGGGACAGGAGTGTGACTCCATTAAATAGCTCAAGAAAAGAGAGGGTGAACAACAGTATCTCTATGCCAGCCAGCTTACTAACTGAGGGTCACTGTCAAGTGCTTAAGCACATTTGAGATGGTCTTGTGTGGTATAGTCTGGCCTAAGTCTTGGAAGGGATGATTAAAGTCCTGTGTGCCTCTGAATCTAAAAGCGGTTTCTGAAAAGTGAGCTACCCATATGAGATTAACTTACTTGTTTCAGTTTTTTAAGATCTGTAAGTATGGGTAATTTGGGCAGGGAAAGATCGTATTCAAATCCAGTTTATCCACTCAAGAACATAGTTATCTAAATGTTAATAACAGTTACCTTTAGAATTTTAGTTTATGGATGGTTTTAATTTTCTTATTTGCCCATGTTTTCTACTTTTATTTTCTGTAAAGAATATAAGCTGACATTTTCATAACATTTTAAATGTTCCATATTAAATATATTATTTAGTTGCCAAAATTTTGTGAAAGGAATTATGTTTGATTTCTAAAACTGCATTACAGAGACTAGAAGCAAAAGGGATAGAGAAAAGGACTCAAGAGATGAACGAGAATATGAACAAGATCAGAGCTCTTCTAGAGACCACAGAGATGACCGAGAACCTCGAGATGGTCGGGACCGGAGAGATGCCAGGGAAACCAGAGACCGAAGGGAACTAAGAGACTCCAGGGACAGTCGGGATGCGCGGGAGATGAGAGACTACAGCAGAGACAACAAAGAGAGCCGCGACCCCAGAGATGCTCGGTCTGCTCGTGAGGCCCATGACTACAGGGACCGTGAAAGTCGGGATACTCATCGAAAAGAGGACACGTACCAGGAAGACTCTCGAAGTTACGGCAGGAATCACCTGAGAGAAGAAAGTTCTCGTACTGAAATAAGGAGTGATTCCAGAAATGAGTCTCGAAGTGAAATTAGGAATGACCGGATGGGCAGAAGTAGGGGGAGAGGTCCGGAATTACCTGAAAAGGGTAAGGTTTTTGACTTGTCAGTGAACTCTGTCTTGTATGTTCATACAGAAATCAAGTCTCTTAATATTTCTTTTCTAAATGTATTATTTCTCACATTCATTATCATAATTTTGTCAAAATAATTTTCAGTTAATTAAAGTTGTGATCTTCCCTGTAAATAGTGCATAGGAATTGTTAGCTCAAGTAGGAGAAGATAACTAGAGCCGTACCTAGACCCTCTGGTTGAGTTATATATCCAGTCATGCCTTACCATCTTGATTAATGTAGAATACTAAGAAAATTGCTAACAGGCCAAAAAGACGCAAGTACTTACTTTATCAAGTAGTTACACTAAGAGATTAACCTATAATAAAATAACAGTAATAACAATATACTGTAATAAAAGTTATGTGAATGTGGTCTCTCTCAATGTCTCTTACTATACTGTACTCACCCTTCTTATGAGATTTGAGATGATAATGCCTGTGTGATGAGATGAAGTGAGGTTAAGGATGTAATGATATGGCATTAGGCTACTATTAGCCTTCTGAGGATATGTCAAGAGGATTATCAGCTTCTGGACCACTGTTGATCATGGGTAACTGAAACTGTGGAAAGGAAAATCACAGATAAGGGGACACTACTATAAGTGCTACATTGATGGATGTTTAGGTGTTCCAATCATTTTTATTTTGTAACAGTGTGTTTCCATGAATAACTGTACAATTGTCACTAAACGGTATCTTTTATTTATTTATTTTTATTTTTTATTTTTTTAAATAATTTAGTATCATTAATCTACAATAACATGAGCAATATTATGCTTATTAAACTACCTCCTTCATCAGGTCCCCCCCACCAACCCCATTACAGTCACTGTCCATCAGCATAGTGAGATGCTGTAGAATCACTACTTGTCTTCTCTGAGTTGTACAGCCCTCCCCATGCCCCCGCAACATTACATCTGCTAGTCGTAATGCCCCTTTTTCCCCCTTATCCCTCCCTTCCCACCCATCTTCCCCAGCCCCTTTCCCTTTGATAACTATTAGTCCTTTCTTGGGTTCTGTGAGTCTGCTGCTGTTTTGTTCCTTCAGTTTTTTTTTCTTTGTTCTTATACTCCACATATGAGTGAAATCATTTGATACTTGTCTTTTTCGGCTTAGCTTATTTCACTGAGCATAATACCCTCTAGCTCCATGCATGTTGTTGCAAATGGTAGGATTTGTTTTCCTCTTATGGCTGAGTAATATTCCATTGTGTATATGTACCACCTCTTCTTTATCCATTCATCTACTGATGGACACTTAGGTTGCTTCCCTTTCTTGGCTATTGTAAATAGTGCTGCGATAAACATAGGGGTGCAGATGTCTTTTTCAAACTGGGCTGCTGCATTCTTAGGGTAAATTCCTAGGAGTGGAATTCCTGGGTCAAATGGTATTTCTATTTTCAGTTTTTTGAGGAACCTCCATACTGCTTTCTACAATGATTCAACTAATTTGCATTCCCACCAGCAGTGTAGGAGGGTTCCCTTTTCTCCACATCCTCGCCAACATTTGTTATTGTTTGTGTTTTGGATGTTGGCCATCCTCACTGGTGTAAGGTGATATCTCATTGTGGTTTTAATCTGCATTTCTCTGATGATTAGTGATGTGGAGCATCTTTTCATGTGCCTGTTGGAGAAGTGTCTATTCATGTCCTCTGCCCATTTCTTAATTGGATTATTTGCATTTTGTTTCTTAAGGTGCGTGAATTCTTTATATATTTTGGGTGTCAACCCCTTATCAGATACGTCATTTATGAATATATTCTCCCATACTGTAGGATCTCTTTTTGTTTTACTGATGGTGTCCTTTGCTGTACAGAAGCTTTTCAGCTTGACATAGTCCCACTTGTTCATTTTTGCTTTTGTTTCCCTTGCCTGGGGAGTTATGTTCATGAAGAAGTCGTTCATGTTTATGTTCAAGAGATTTTTGCCTATGTTTTTTTCTAAGAGTTTTATGGTTTCATGACTTACATTCAGGTCTTTGATCCACCTTGAGTTTACCTTTGTGTATGGGGCTAGACAGTAGTCCAGTTTCATTCTCTTACATGTAGCTGTCCAGTTTTTCCAATACCAGCTGCTGAAGAGGCTGTCATCTCCCCATTGTATATCCAAGGCTCCTTTATCAAATATTAATTGACTGTATATGTTTGGGTTAATGTTTGGATTTTCTATTCTGTTCCACTGGTCTGTGGGTCTGTTTTTGTGCCAATACCAAATTGTCTTGATTACTGTGGCTTTGTAGTAGAGCTTGAAGTCAGGGAGTGTAATTCCCCCTGTTTTATTCCTCCTTCTCAGGATTGCTTTGGCTATTCGGGGTCTTTTGTGGTTCCATATGAATTTTAGAATTATTTGTTCCAGTTCATTGAAGAAAGCTGTTGGTAGTTTGATAGGGATTGCATTGAATCTGTAGATTGCTTTAGGTAGTATAGCCATTTTGACAATATTTATTCTTCCTAGCCAAGAGCATGGGATGCATTTCCATTTGTTAGTGTCCTCTTTAATTTCTCTTAGGAGTGTCTTGTAGTTTTCAGAGTACAGATCTTTCACTTCCTTCGTTAGGTTTATTCCTAGGTATTTTATTCTTTTTGATGCAATTGTGAATGGAATTGTTTTTCTGATTTCTCTTTCTTTTAGTTCATTGTTAGTGTATAGGAAAGCAACAGATTTCTGTGTGTTAATTTTGTATCCTGCAACTTTGCTGAATTCAGATATTCTAGTAGTTTTGGAGTGGAGTCTTTAGGGTTTTTAATATACAATATCATGTCATCTGCAAATAGTCACAATTTGACTTCTTTACCAATCTGGATGCCTTGTATGTCTTTGTTTTGTCTGATTGCCGTGACTAGGACCTCCAGTAAGTACTATGTTGAATAACAGTGGAGAGAGTGGGCATCCCTGTCTTGTTCCCGATCTTAGATGAAAAGCTTTCAGCTTCTCGCTGTTAAGTATGATGTTAGCTTTCGGTTTGTCATATATGGCCTTTATGATGTTGAGGTACTTGCCATGTATACCCATTTTGTTGAGAGTTTTAATCATGAATGGATGCTGAATTTTGTCAAGTGCTTTTTCAGCATCTATGGAGATGATCATGTGGTTTTTGTTCTTTTTGTTGATGCGGTGGATGATGTTGATGGATTTTCTAATGTTGTACCATCCTTGAATCCCTGAGATGAATCCCACTTGATCATGGTGTATGAGCCTCTTGATGTATTTTTGAGTTCGGTTTGCTAATATTTTGTTGAATATTTTTGCATCTACGTTCATCGGGGATATTGGTCTGTAATTTTCTTTTTTGGTGAGGTCTTTGCCAGGTTTTGGTATTAGAGTGATGCTGGCTTCATAGAGTGAGTTTGGAAGTATTCCCTCCTCTTCTGTTTTTTGGAAAACTTTTAAGGAGAATGGGTTTTATTTCTTCTCTGTATGTCTGGTAGAATTCAGAGGTGACTCCATCAGGTCTATGGGTTTTGTTTTTGGGTAGTTTTTTGATTACCGATTCAATTTCGTTGCTGGTGATTGGTCTGTTTAATTTTTCTGTTTCTTGCTTGGTCATTCTTGGAAGGTTGTATTTTTCTAAGAAGTTGTCCATTTCTGCTTTGTTTTCCAGCTTGTTAGCATATAGATTCTCATAATATTCTCTTATAATTCTTTGTATTTCTGTGGGGTCCATCGTTATTTTCCTTTCTCATTTCTGATTCTGTTTATGTGTGTAGATTCTCTTTTTCTCTTAATGAGTCTGGCTAGGGGTTTATCTATTTTGTTTATTTTTTCAAAGAACCAGCTCTAGGTTTTATTGATTTTTTTCTATTGTTTTATTCTTCTCAATTTCATTTATTTCTTCTCTGATCTTTATTATGTCCCTCCTTCTGGTGACTTTCTCTGTAGATCCATCAGTATGGTTATGACTTTTGTTCTGAATTCTTTTTTAGGAAGATTGTGCATTTCCGTCCCTACCGGTTCCCTCTCTGGTGTTGTCTAGGTCTGGGTGAGTTTTGTTTGTACTATATTCGTCTTTCTTTTCATGGCCATAGAAGTGGTCACTGCTAGGTGCCATGTATGTCAGCTGGGCTCTAAGACTTTAAAAGGAAAAAAAAGAAAAGAGAGGAAAGAGAAAAAAAAGAAGGAAAAGAAAGAAAGAAAAAAAAACACCCAGCCCAAGTAGATTCTGTATGGATGTTGTAGGTGGCGCTGTTGCTCCACTATTCTCCAGCCACGGCCGCGTCACTCTGCCAGGCCCTTTGTAGCTCTGGCCAAGACGGAACGAATGAGAGACTATTGATCTCTGTGGAAAGTCTGAGTGCGGCTACTCTTTCCCAGTCACCAGCCAAGGGGTCCGAAATTCCCCAGGACTCCCAGCGTGCTGGGCTGAGTGTGCTGGGACGATCCTGGGCCCTTTTCTCTTTAAGACCGCTAAAAAAAGAAGCGCACGCTTTTCTTTCATCCCCGGAGCTGTCTGCGAGGACCCAGTGTGTTCCCAGGCTCAGATCCTTCACCCTCTGTCTCTCCTATATCCGATACACTGCACGATGTGTGTCAGCGCTCCCAGCGCAGATCACCAGGGCTGGTTATTTCGCGGGCCTGTACTTCCACTCCCTCCCGGCTCTGAATCTCCTTCCGCCGGTGCGCTGGGGTGGGGGAGTGCTCAGGTCCCGCTGGGTCGCGGCTCCATATTTTACCTGCCTCGCAGGGTGCCGGGTCCTCTCAGGTGTAGCTGCAGGCTGTGTGCTGTCCTGTATGTTCTGGTCTTTTTTTTAGGAATAGTTGTATTTGTTGTATTTTCATAAATACATACGGTTTTGGGAGGACATTTCCGCCACCCTGCTCACACCGCCATCTTCCCGGAAGTTGAGTAAACGGTATCTTTTAAAACATTTCATTTTCTAATGCTTAATGCTAGGGTATGGAATGGTAATTGGTTTTTATATATTAATCTTATATTGTGATGTTGCTTTATTTTCTTCATAGATCTAATTAAATTCTCTTAAACATTTATGTCTGGGAACAGATTTGGTTCTTCTTTCTGATTATTATTTATTTACTGTCAATAATCTGAGCAGCTCTTTCAATATGGTGTTGAGTATAAGTGGCTTAATGGACTTACTTGCTTTGTTTAAGATTTTAAAGGATTATTGCTGGCATTTCACCATTAAGCATTGTGGTTGTAGATTATCAGCAGATGCTTTTATTGTGTTAAGTATGTCTCCTAATTTTTCCAGGTTTTATCATGACTTTTTTCTGTATCTTGAGATCATATAGTATGTCTCTTTCACCTTATGTTAAATAATTGACCCTTGAAACTTGGGCTTGAATCATACAGGTCCACTTACATGCAGATGGTTTTTAAAAAATATATTGTAAAAATATTTTGGACATGTGGTACCATTTGAAAGTAACATTTTCTTTTCTCTAGCTTACTTTATTGTAAGAATACAGTATGCAATTCATACAACATGTATAAATGTTGTATGTGTTAATCAGCTGTTTATGTTAATGGTAAGGCTTCCAGTTAATAGTAGGCTGTTAGTAGTTAAGTTTCTGGTGAGCCAAAGATTCATGCAGAGTTTTGACTACACGGGGTTGACACCCCCAAAACCCACATTGTTCAAGGGCAAGTGTATATATTTTTTAATTTAGAACTTTCTTTGCCTTTCTAGACAACTGAAATTTTTTTCATTTTTTTTTAAGTTCTAAAACAGGCCTGTTAAAATTAAGTTTGAATTAAGCATCTCTGTTTTTAATTGAGATTGGCATATAATGAAGGGTATGATGGTAAATATTTAACAACTGACTCTTCAGAAGAAAAGTTCTGACTTTTTGCTTTTGCCTATTTCTATCATACTCCTGCCACAGCAGATTTTGAGCTACTAAACATGATGTCACTCAATGTGGAGCTGGGAAGAGATGCACACAATTGACTGTTTAGAGCCAGTGCGAACCAGCTCTAATATACCGCTGCATAGTTCATTTTTTATATAGTCCCTGTTTGGTTTGGGGATCAGAGTTATACCAGCCATATAAAATGTGTTTGGAAGTGTTGCTTCTTTTTTCCTCTCAGGAACAATTTACATATGATTAGTTACTTGTTCATGGCAGTTTGACATTTGTCTTCTCATTTTTCTGATGGTTAGAGCTTTTACTACCAATTGAGTTTCTTTAAGAGTTATAGATTTAGATTACTGTAATATTGATTTGTTTTTCCAGGAAGTTTATTTTCAAATTTTTGATACAAAGCTGTCCCTAAATTTTTTTTTAATCTATTATATCTATAATTATATTCCCTTATTTTTCTTTCTTGCTCTGTCTTCCAGAGGTTTGCCCATTTTGAGTCTTCCCAAAGAACTGATCTTTGGTTTTGTTTATATTCTTTTGTATCTTTTGTTTATTTCATTAGTTTATACTCTTATGTTTTACTTTGTTGTGAAATGTGTGGTACTTATTAATTAGTAAACATTCTAAACACTTCCTAAGTTTTATTAAGATTTCTCCATTGACTCATGAGTCATGTACAAATAAGATTTTAAATTTCCAATCATACTTTTTAAAATAAATCTCATCCCCCAGTTTTAATTATCAGAAAAGATTCTTTGAAATCAGTTCTTTGGCATTTGTATTTATTCAGGGGCTCAGCAGACAGTTGTTATAAATGTTGTATATATGCTTTTATTGTTTAGATGAAAAGTGTGTTTCTGAGATCAAGTTTGTTAACCATGCTTTCAAATATACATTTAATTTTTTTAGCCTGCTTTTTCTAACATTACAAAGATGTAAATCTTCCACAATCATGGTGAATTGTTCATTTTGTGTAATTTGATCAATTTTTGGTTTGAGTATTTTGAGGCTTTGCTATAAGATAAACATAAGGCAAATTATTCCTTTTATCATTATAGAATGACCCTCTTTACCCTAAGAGTGCTTTTTGTCGTGAATGTTATTTTACTCACAGATTTCCTTTGGTTAGTATTTGATGTCTTTTTCCACCCTTTCAATCTTTCTCTATCTTTTTGTTTTAAGTATGACTCTAAACAGCATATATTAGACTATGTTAAATCTTATTGTGTCTTCCTTGAGGTTCTTAACTTTCCTTTCAAATATTTCATCTTTATCCTTTCACTTTCTAGGTCGTATCCTCAAGCATATCTTTTATTAATAATTTTTTCTTAACAGCTTGTAATCTGATGTTTAACCTTTTCATTTCTAGGTGTTATAGCTCATTTGTAGTCTTCTAAAAATTGTTGTAAGTTTCTTCCTTCTGGTCTTTAATTATTAAAATATTTCTTACAGATATTTTGATTATTGACATATTGTCACAAAGTATTTAGAATTATGCTCAAAGCCTGTTTTGTGTGTGGTGTGGTGTGTGTGTGTGTGTGTGTGTCTGTCTGTCTGTCTTCTATACCCAGGATTTGTTTTTAACCACTTTATTGAAGTACAAGTGACATACAGAAAGCTGCACACTTTTAATGTATACAATTTGATGAGTGTATACCCATGAAACCATCACAGTTTATGCCATAAACAGATCTGTCACCTGCAAAAGTTTCCTCTTACTCTCTTTATTTATTAGTATTGTGTATGTGATGAGAATGCTTGACCTAAGTAAGATCCACCCTCTTACCAAATTGTTGAGTAGATAGTATAGTGTTACTAACTGTAGGCACTATGCTGTACAGTAGATCTCTAGGACTTATTCCTGTTGTACACCTGAAACTTTGTAGTACCCTTTGACTAATTGTACCCTTTGACTAACCCTTTGACTAATGAGACCTACCTATTCCCCACTCCTTCAGCCCTTATCAACCATCATTCTATTCTCTGCTTCTAAGAGTTTGACTTTTAGATTCCACATAAAAGTGGTATCATGTATAGTGTTTGTCCTTATGTGTCTGACTTAGTATTATGTCCTCCAGTTTCATTAATGTTGTCTCAAATGACAGGATTTCCTTCCTTTTTTTAAGGCTGAATAATAGTCCATTATATGTCTATATCACATTTTCTTTATCCATTTGTCTGTCAGTGGACATTTAGGTTGCTTCCATGTCTTGGCTTGCTGTGAACATGGGAGTAAGATATCTCTTCCAGATCCTGAGTTCAGTTCCTTTGGATATAGAGTTGACCCTTGAACAACATGGGTTTGAACTGTATGTGTGCACTTTCACAGAGCTTTTTTTCAATAAACATACTGGAAAATTTTTTGGAGATTTGCAACAATTTGAAAAATGATTTTTCTGTAGTTTATTATCAGTAAGGCTTCTGCTAACAGTAGGCTATTAGTAGTTAAATTTGAGGGGAATCAAAAGTTATATACCGATTTTTTTACTGTCTCAGATTGGTACCCCTAACCCTCATGTTCTACAGGATTCAACTGTATACCCAGAGTGGGATTGCTGGATCATATGGTAGTTCTATTTTTAACTTTTTGTTACTGTTTTCCTTAGTAGCTGTGTAGCCTTGCATTACCGTTCCCATAATCAAGATATTCAACTATACCATCACCCCTGTTAACCCCTTTATAGCCAAACCTAAATCCCGTCCCTTTGTTCCTGACCCCTGACAACCACTGATATGTCCTCCATCTTAGAATTATTCCTCAAATGTTACATAAATGGAATCATGCTGTATGTATCCTGTTGAGATTATCTTTTTCCTTCAGCATAATTTCCTTGAGGTTCATCCAAGTTGTTGTATGTATCAATAGTTTGTCCCTTATTGTTAGTATTCCATGGTCTGGCTATACGACAGTTTGTTTGGCCATACACCCATGGAAAGACATTTGGGTATTTTCTAATTTTTGGCTTTTATAAATAAAGCTACTATAAACATCAATTTCCCACATTTTTTAACAAAAATTATCAGGTTCCACTTAATGTCAGCAAAGTACCTTGGTTCTGTACTGGAATGTTTTCACTATAAACTGTAATCAAAACAATAATACCATATTTTTCATTATTTTCATAATATTTCTATAAATTAGATATGAATAAATAGCCCTGTTTTTTGTTTTGTTGTTTTTTGGGTTAAATGAAATGAGTCCTCTGCCTTATGACTCCACCATATGATTGTTTTTGATAGGGAAAACTGAGACTCAGCTAACCCAAGTCAGTCTTCAGACAACTTGGGTGTTCTCATCCAATATTTAATATTCTTTCCAGCAATGATTACCATACTTTGGAACACCAAAAAACAAAACAAAAAAACACCTTTATCTGTGGTTTTTGGCAGGAAAGATTGTGACTGACAAAAGTTGTTGAATATAGTGTATGTGTTTAAACATTTGTGTGAATATCCTTTGTTTAGGAAGTCGAGGCACAAGAGGTTCTCAAATTGATAGTCACAGTAGTAGTAGCACCTACCATGACAGCTGGGAAACTCGAAGTAGCTATCCTGAGAGAGACAGATACCCTGAAAGAGACAACAGAGATCAAGCAAGGGATTCTTCCTTTGAGAGAAGACATGGAGAGAGAGACCGACGTGACAACAGAGAGAGAGGTTTGTCAAATGGAGTATTATTAAGTAGTGACTGACCTTGATTGGGAGAATTGGTTTTTGAAAAAAGTTATCAATTCACTTTTTAATATAAGATATTTTTGAGACTTTTGTTGGTTGACACATTTGAAACTATTATATTTACTTATATAATCTTCCTTGTTTACTTGGTTAAGGAGAGAGTATGTAAATAGCTACTGGTACCTATCTGGCATCAGAGAAGGTGCTGAGGTAGGAGGTACTGGCATACTGCATGAACTGAGGTACCCTACTGTATGTCTCTCACCTTAACCAAATAGCTCACAACTCTTTAAAGAATGCAAATACTTGGATGCCATTCCACATGTTTTTGATTCAGGAGATACTTTAACTTTCTTAATGAGTATCTTGGCCACTCACTCCCAAGCTGTGATAAACAGAGTCTTGTAAGGACAGCCACAGAGGAAGAAGAAAAAAAGGATGATGACGAGTTTGGGGCTGTTTGGAGAAACACTTTATTGATGTTCCTTCCTGAGAATATGCAGTATTCGCTTAATTACTTATATTCTTATATATCTTAAGCTAAAAACTTTTCTCTTAATACTATTAGATGATCTCTTAAATCAGTTTTGAAACAAGATTGCAAGGCATTTAAAGAAGAGTTACAAGTACTTTCTTTAACAAGCTTTTATTGTCCATAGATATTAACGCCCTTAAACATTTAAGATCTTAGAAAGGTCTTACTAATTTTGGTAGGTTACTAAAGTAAGTTTTGCTATAGTGCTGATATTAGTTCAGTATGAAACTTGATGGAGTAGGTAATAGAATATTGATGCTTCATAGTGGGCTGAATCTTGATAACTCAGATTGTGTAATATTGTATCTGGATATGGGTGGTAATGAGAGGAGAAAGAAGTCTCTAAGACACCATGTACTTTTGGATGTATAAGATGAGATCAGAGACAGATGAGGTCACATTTGGTTGGATTGGGTTTGTTAAGGTATGCCTTATGCATTTGGGTTAAAAGATGTGTATGATTTCCTTACACAGATGAGGCTGGAGTTTTTATGTTCTGTGTTGATACCTGAAATTATACTTCTATAACACTGAGTCAGTGCTCTTCACTCTCTTTAATCTAAATACGACATCCTGGTAATGCTGTTTTTATCTCCTTTCCTGTTTTTTGTTTTGTTTTGTTTTGTTTCCTGTCCTATCTCAGGCTTTTCTCATCTCATGCCTGAATTCAGTAGTAACATTTGCTTTCAATCTTATATTTAGTTTAACCCCCCATACATGTATTGAGTTACCAATACATGTTTGATAGTTGCTTTGTATTCTCTGACTTAATATATTCCAGTGGTAAGTTAGAGAATATATATTTAAAAAATCCTTCAAAATCCTTTTATCTTTCAATATCCTTGTGAATGTAGGTATGCTAAGAGAATCCATATTTCATAATTTATGAGATTTGGACTAAGTGATTTTTCCAGTGTTACCGAGAAGTAAGTTTCAGCGCTGGAGTTCTAAGTCAGGTCTTCTGACTGCAAGTCCTATTCTCTTTCTATTACTTTACATAATTACTTCAGTAAATAGCAGTTGTGTGATTGAAGCAGAAATGTATTTTTGAAGTTACTCATATGTTCTAAAAATGTTTATTGAGTACCCATGTGCCTTGTAGGTTCTTGGAGTACAAGACTTCTTGTGCTTATAGAATTTAATGGGGGGAGATGACCCCCCCCCAAAAAAGAGAAATGATTATTTAGTGCAATCAAGGAAACAAAGAAGAGATACAGAAATAAGGATAAGAGACGGACCTATTTATCTAGATGGAGTACTTACGAAAAAATTAGAGATAACATTTATGCAGAGGTATAAATGCAAGAGAAGAAGCTAGCATTGCAGAGATTAAGGATAAAAATATTTTTTGCAGAGGGGAGAGCATGTGCCAGTTCCCTGAGATGAGAAATATCTTACTATGTCCTAGAGTTTGAAAGAAGACCCAGCGTGATTGGAATGTGGTCAACAATAGGGACATTGATAGAGTTTGAGGTGGAGATGTGCCCAGGCACCTTGTTCTGTGCCCAGGAATTTAAACCTTCTGTTTTTCACCGACTAATTTAGATACAAATAGATATTGAAGTACGAGACATGCTACTACTACATAAAGTCTGTGAGAAGACAAAGGAGCAAACAGACTTCTGAGGAAATCCAAGAAATCTTCCTAAAAAGGATGCTAGAAGGAACAAAGGGGAAGAAACATTTTGCAGGGAGAGGGTGCAGCATGTGCAGACACACAGGACTAAGAGAAACATATGCTTCAGAGTAGCAAAGAATTTTGAGGTTAGGGTAGAGGTAAGCTATAGGATAGAGAAGGAAGGAAGCTAGGAAAAAGGATTAATGAGAGACAGACTACAGGCCAGGCTGTCAGTGGCCTTAATAAGGCTGTAAGTTTTGGATTTAAGTGCTTTTTCCCTACTTTTAAGCATCTGAGGAAAAGAATTTCCATCAAAAAGGTATAAAAGAGTCTGGGGAAAGACTGAAGACAAGGATAGCAACCAGTTAGACTGTTGATGACATAGACATCTGAAAAGAGCTGATCAAAATCTGAGTTAATATATTAACTGGAGGGATGGAGAGAGGAAATGGAATAAAAAATATTTTGGGAGTGTAATTAATAGTACTTAAATGTGATAGAACTTGGATAACACAGAGATTTCCAGCTTCCATGAATCAGTATGTCATTCATTAAGATAAAGAAATATATGAAGAGAAGCACATCTTCAAAGAACATATTTTTGGGAAAAAAATAGGGAAAATAGACATAGTAAAGTGGAGTGTTCTCATGCTCTTTCCACTTTCTTTGACTTAAAGAACATTGGCATTTTGATTGGGAAAATAGAGTTATACCTGTTAAAATATAGTGTCTCAGTAAAATAATTTATTCCCTGACATTTGCTATAACTATAAATTTCAAATATGAATTATTGTAAGTTGCCGTATTGAATTTCAGGTTGTTTTGTAATCATTGTGACATTAGATTAACGCTCAAGCCAGGAATTCAGGCAGTCAAACACAGGAATATTTAGCACTCTGGGAATAAAAATTGTAGTAGTATTGAACCATTTTAAATTTAACTTGGTTTCAGCAAAAGTAAAAAAGGGTTTAAGTGAACTGACCTCTAGTCCTGATGTCCTAATATATCTACCATTTCTGTGGCTTTGCCAAGTTAAGTTCCAGTACATAATTTCTATGTTTTTAAGAAGAAAAGGAGGAAAGGTGCTAGACTAGGTTTTGTTTTGTTTTGGCTTTAAAATTCTAAGAACTTTTATATCAGTGTATAACCTCTAAAGAGTAAATATGGATAATTTTTTAAATTTTCATCTGTGATAAGAAAGGAAATTCAAATTACTATATTGAACCCATCCTTCACTAGAAATATCCTAAAATTATTTGCTTAATAAGTTGATGTTAGCTATTCCAGTTGCAAACCTGTTGGACATTTTATAGTATCATCATTATGATTAACCAATAAACATTATATAATATGAACATAGAAGCATCACAGTAGCCTAGATCCTACCACAGTGAACTACTTTTGCACACAGTCTCTGTGGAAAAGTTCATGCCATTTTCTTATACATTTTTTGATCCAGACTGATTTTCAGCTCAACTGAGCATTTGGGCAGTGCGCATTTTCTCTGTATTTATATGACTCATATATTGAAAAAAGGAAAAAACATATACACACACACACACACACACACACACACACACACACACACACACACATAATGTGATGATATCAATTTTAATAAACAGCTCTTCATCTGAGTAATATGATTAAATCAAGCTTTTAACTAATAGTTTTTAATTATAGATATATATCACTAATACAGAAATACTTTTTACATTTGATTATTACAAGATTGCTAAGCACCAGTATCTTTAATATTTCTTGTTTATAATAAATTGATACTGCAGCAACAGATACTGATAGATGTTTCATTCTACTGTAATTTTCCTCACATAATAGCTGCACTTTGATGTGTATATATTTTGGCCTGAAATGAGAGGTGTGACTTATGAGGGAAATTTTTTTTTTCCTTCAGCTCCTATGTTCTACACCTCCTGCTCCCCTATCCTTTGCCACCAGTGTTCTCAGGTCCTGCTGGGGGACAGAGAAGATCAGAGGTGAAGGGTAGAGATGGCAGAAAGTGGGGTTGGAGCAGTGGGCTGGAAGTAGGGAGCATGCAGAGAAAGATCAGAGATGGATCAGTGGGAGGTGGGGGGCTGTTGGGGAGAAGAAAACATGTTAGAGGGCAAATAAAAGTTACCTATAAGAAAAAAATTTTTTAAACATCTAGGGGTGATTATTTGGATGATTAAAGTAAAAGTAAATATAATACCTGATTTATATTTGTTGCCAGTGTGACCCTCTACAAAGATAAAATATAAGATTTGCCATACTGTCTTACCAATAGGTTATCTTTGTCAAATTAATCACTGACAAAACTTGGTTTTCATTGTAGATCAAAGACCAAGCTCACCAATTCGACATCAGGGAAGGAATGACGAGCTTGAGCGTGATGAAAGAAGAGAGGAACGAAGAGTAGACAGAGTGGATGACAGAAGAGATGAACGGGCTAGAGAGAGGGATCGGGAGCGAGAGCGTGACAGAGAGCGGGAGAGAGAGAGGGAACGGGAGCGGGAACGGGAAAGAGAGAAAGAGAGAGAACTTGAAAGAGAGCGTGCTAGGGAACGGGAGAGAGAAAGAGAAAGAGAGAAAGAAAGAGATCGTGAGAGAGAGAGAGATCGTGACCATGATCGAGAGAGGGAAAGAGAGAGGGAACGAGAGAGGGAAAAAGAACGGGAGCGAGAGAGAGAAGAAAGGGAGAGAGAAAGAGAGAGAGAACGGGAGAGGGAAAGGGAGAGAGAGCGGGAACGAGAAAGAGCAAGAGAAAGGGAGAAAGAACGAGAGCGCCAGAGGGAATGGGAAGACAAAGACAAAGGACGAGATGACCGCAGAGAAAAGCGAGAAGATATCCGAGAAGACAGGAATCCAAGA
The DNA here is from genome assembly GCA_032199065.1 of Smutsia gigantea. Lineage (NCBI taxonomy): Eukaryota > Metazoa > Chordata > Mammalia > Pholidota > Manidae > Smutsia > Smutsia gigantea. The sequence continues at coordinate 343,046 of JAVSCE010015315.1, forward strand.
GATGCCCATGATGAGAGAAAATCAAAGTAAGAATGATTATGATCAATTTTTTAAACTTAAATTTCAGTAAAGAATTTGAAAAGTTCCATTTAAAGCTTTTCCATGTGCCCTAATATCCTCTTAATTCTTTTTTCTCTCTACATTGTCCTGTATTTCATTTTTATTATGTATTATTTGGTGTTTAAAATCTTCTGAATTACCTAGAAAAAATAATAATTTTCCAATTCTATTTTTTTATCCAGGGTATAGTAATCATTCTTGTTTACTTTGCCATTTTTGATGGCACATTGGCTTATTCGACTGTTGTCGGGTTGCTTTTAACAGGAATCCAACCTCAAAGAGATAGATCAGTGAACTTCTATCCTATAGTATACGCTTTATAACTAATTAACACAGTTGATTAGTCACCAACAGATATATATTGCTTGTGCTATTCCTGATAATCCTTCATGAGTTTTCTGTATTTACAAGTTTGGAGTCACTACCCCAAGCTATGGAAGCATTCACAATGTCTTAGAATTGAAGGAATTATTGTAACCACTGCATGGCTAGAAAATGAGAGACAGGGAAGTGTCCTCTCTTGGACTGTGGAGTTATAGTAGGTTATTGGGGTCAGAAGATACTATCTTATTATCCCATATATCTGACGTCATTTTCTCCTTTTCTTTCTTCTCTCTCCTCCCTCTCTCTCCCTCTCTCTCTCTCTCACCAAAAAGAATTTATTTGCTCAGGTAGTCCAGGGTTAGGTTTCATTTGTTCTGATGTGAATATATCCAGATTCTCAGACAAAGCATCAGAAATGGTATCTCTCCATCTCTCCATTGTTTTCTTCTGTGCTGGTCAATCTCAGAAAGGTTTTCTCCAAAAAGATGGCTAAAATGGCTCCCAGGTTATGCCCGTCACCTGAGCAGCCCTTTCTGTCCAGCACTGTCTGAACTCAGTAGACAGAGGAGCTAAGCCAATCACTAAAGCCATGATTCTGGACTCAGATTGGTCAATTTTGAGGTTTCATATCCACACAACCAAACTTGGGAATTAACTGCTTTATTATTTTTTCTTCTTCTTTTTAAGTACCAACGAAGAAGTATGGTTAAGTTTGCCAAAACAAACTGTGAAAATAATTTATGTACCTCCAATTCCTTTCCCCTACCTGTAGCTTACTTGTGTCATAGTGAATACAGCTCTCTGCTTTTAGGCTGTTTTCATCATTGCTGTAATGAACTATGATTACAGACAAAGACCATATAGCACATAAGTGGTGGCATCTTCTATTAGGCCTTGGCTTCCCTTCAATCTGTAGCCAAAGTTTTCTGTAGTTCACCCTCTAGCTTCCTTTATCCCACATTAAAAAAAAATCTTACATTAACATAAAATTCATATATTACCTTTAACACGTGTAAGCATACAGTACATATTATTTCTCTTCTCTTATTACTTCACCTCTCCTTTATGATTCAAATTCTAAAATGTTTGTTATCTATCTGTTATCCAGTTCTGTGCTTTGATTATGTTTTTCCCAGGTTATGCCCGTCACCTGAGCAGCCCTTTCTGTCCAGCACTGTCTGAACTCAGTAGACAGAGGAGCTAAGCCAATCACTAAAGCCATGATTCTGGACTCAGATTGTAACCACTGCATGGCTAGAAAATGAGATCTGCTTGTAATAGCAAAGTTTCTTCAGGTGTTTTGTAGCTATACAATCCAAGCACTGACAAGGACCCCAGAAATTTAGGAGTTAAACAGCTCTGAACAGTAACAAGTTATGAAATTAATATCTTGATGTTTTCATCAATTGTATTGTCATTTCAGTAGCCTGAATTGCCTTCATATTAATTTTAACTCTTAATTTTATTTCTGTAGCTATTTCCTTAAAATTAAAGTTCTTCTTTGGATGTTTTAAATAATTCACTTTATTCTAGCATACCAGTTATCTCTTGCTGTATATCAAACCACATGAGAAGTTAGTAGTTTAAAACAACAACCATTTATTTGTTCACGATTCTTTGGATTAGCAGTTTTGGCTGGGCTCAGCATAGTGTTTCTGTAGTCTCACTTGGGATCGCTTAAGCATCTCTATAGTCAATCTGGCGGTTCAGCTGGGTCTGGATGACCCAAAAAAGGTCTCACTCATATATCTGGCAGTTGGTGCTGGCTATTAGTTAGGGTATCTCATTTCTCCTCCACGTGACCTCTCATCCTGCAGTAGTCTTAACTCTGCTTTTGCATGTACTTGAGTCTTAACTCTCCAGACTTACACAGGGTCACCTTCACTGCATCCTCTTGTCTAAGCAAGTAATTGGGCCAGCCCCAATTCAGAGAATGAGGAAAAAGACTGCCTAATGATAGCAGGAACTTTGGATAGGGAATTGCACAAGCATGCACCTGTGAGTTGTCCTCCTACATCTTGGGCCTCCTTGTCCACCTGGCTGCTCATCTATATAAATGACTATCAAGGAGATAGGTGGGCTGCAGTATGTTTCTCTACTTGTGACCATAGTATTTATAAACAAACAATATTCTTTTTTTTTAAATGATCAAAATTTAATGAAACGATAGGAAAACATAAGTACCCAGGGATGTAAATCTCTTAATCATTTAAAGTTCAACTAAAGAATAAGAAATATAGTGAACATGAATTATTTGATTATTTTGTCACCAAGCAAGTGCTTTTGTTCCAAGAAGAGAAAAGGGACTGATTTTCACAGTGTGTCCACAGCATGGCTCATTGTGCTTATGACTTAATTTACTCCTCATTGCAATTGTATGAGATGGACCCTTACTTCCCCTCCCCCCACACATTTTCAGATGAGAAAGCTTAAGGTTCAGTCACTTGAAGGAACTTAGGTAAGTTGCATAATAAGTAACATGGCTATAAAATGAATTCATGTCTTTTAGAATCCAAAACTAGATTATCTCATGTCTTCCTAACATAAGGTATTTCTATATCACAAAACTGTAAAATTAGTAAGTTTTAGTAGAAGGTGCATTAATATATTGATTCCTCTGCTGTATGTTACCACCTTGCAGAAATTAAATCTGGCAATTTTCAGTTGAGTGATTCTACATGTATAATGAAGAAAGGAAGAGATGTTGTCATGTATTTTAAGTCCACAATTGTAAGTCTTAACAAATGAAGTGAAGAATTTTATTAAAGATGCTGAATACCTTTGTATGATATAGCTCTGATAATATTGCTGTCCTACAATTATATATTCTAGTTATAATAAAAATATAATAGTAAAAACATAGTAATCTTGCTCATACCCTGGAATATTATAAATTACATTTGCCTGGTTTAGGAAGCGCTATAGAAATGAAGGGAGTCCTAGCCCTCGTCCGTCACCTAAGCGCCGGCGAGAACATTCTCCTGACAGTGACACCTACAACAGTGGAGATGATAAAAGTAAGCAGAATCTATTTACTGTGTCTCTATATTCATATTCATTAGTAACCATGAGACCAATCTTTGACATTAGTAGGAAATAATTAAGATTTAAAATTTATCCTGCTCTAATGCCTCTGAGTATCTCCTTATATGACCAATGTATGTATTAGAAATAGTTATTTTATCATAATGGCACTGTCATTTCCTGCTGTTTGTAACAAAGGTGTATTTTTATTTTTACTGAAATTATTCCCATTTTTAAAGTTTTAAAATGAATATTGAGAGATTGGTTTTTTATTACTTATATGTAACATGCAATGTTGTTAATCTTGTGAAGGTGTAACAAGGTGAAGTAGGATTACCTTTGTCTCTTTGTATAGATGAAAAACATAGACTCTTGAGCCAGGTTGTACGACCCCAAGAATCTCGTTCTCTCAGTCCATCACACCTTACAGAAGACAGACAGGGAAGATGGAAAGAGGAAGATCGTAAACTAGAAAGAAAAGAGAGTTCAAGGCGCTATGAAGAGCAAGAGCTAAAGGAGAAAGCTTCTTCTATAGATAAGCAGAGAGAACAGACAGAAATCATGGAAAGCTCAAGAGCTCGTGCCCAGGACATGATAGGACACCATCCATCAGAAGATCGAGACATGTCTGACCGAGCTCATGATGAAAACAAGAAAAAAGGAAAAATTCAGAAGAAACCTATTAAAAAAAAGAAAGAGGATGATATGGGAATAGAGAGGGGTAACACAGAGATAGCATCTGAAGATTGTCAAGTATTTTCACCGAAAAAAGGACAGAAGAAGAAAAGTGTTGAAAAAAAACGTAAAAGGTCCAAGGGTGATTCTGATATTTCTGATGAAGAGGCAGCCCAACAGAGTAAGAAGAAGAGGGGCCCACGGACTCCCCCTGTAACAATCAAAGAAGAATTGGTTGGGATTTCCAATGATAAGGACAGCACAATAGAGGATCCTCAGAAAAAAGAAGATACGGCATTCAGTGACTGGTCTGATGAGGATGTGCCTGACCGTGCAGAGGGGACAGAATCAGAGCACGCTGCCACAGGAGCTACTCCTGGAAGGACTCCTTCTCCATCTTCCTTTCCTCCTCCCCCTCCTCCTGTGGCCACCACGGGTCCTGCTGCTGTTACTGCTGTCGCCACCTTCTGCACATCTACCACCATCTGCACCTCTGCCACTGCCCCCAACACCAGTACCATATTCACCAGTGAAGACTCACATAGGAAATGTCACAGAGCACGAGCAGAAAAAGTAGAGGCGCCTCACGTTACTATAGAAGATGCACCACATCGCAAGCCCGTGGACCAGAAGAGGAGTAGCAGCCTTGGGAGCAATCGGAGTAATCGTAGTCACACATCTGGTCGTCTGCGCTCCCCCTCCAATGATTCTGCTCACCGAAGTGGAGATGACCAGAGTGGTAGGAGGAGAGTACTGCATAGTGGTTCAAGAGACAGAGAGAAAACCAAAAGTCTAGAAATGACAGGAGAGAGAAAATCTAGGATTGATCAGTTAAAGCGTGGAGAACCCAGTCGAAGTACTTCTTCAGGTAATAAAATTGAATTATAATCAGGTTAGTGTTTCCTATGTTAGTATATTTTATGCAACTTTATATTTTATACAAACTATAATTTTAAAGTAAATGCTAAATTGGTTACTTATACGCTGCCTTAATTTCAAGGAACTTAAAAGCTTAAGCATCCCACCAAAAAATGTTACCTGTTACCATATTAATACCAACATAATAACAGAAGTTGGTTTTAATTGCAGGATTATAGTAGTATATCTTAGTGGAAGGGCTTATATGCTCAAGTTCCTTATTGATGCCTAAAATTTTAACCTTCCTGCTTTTCTTCCTGCAGCCAGTGCTTTCTCTTTTGACCGCAGAAAATAAGGTAGAGAGATAGGAAGAGATGATAATGAAATGATAGGTTCTGTTAATGCTTAACCATTTCATGTACTTATCTCTTTGAAGATACTTTGTGATTATAGTAGAAATAGACAGGGAAACACACTTTTTACATATTTAACTAGCACTTTGAGAGAGAGCCAGTTTTTCCTTAGAATTAATTACTTGGATAATTGGGAGATACAGAAAAAGGTAAACTGTAACTTTTAAAGAACCCTAAAATGAAGCATTTTATTTTCTGTTTTATCATGTTAATTCTGTGTATTTTAGATCGTCAGGATTCAAGAAGCCATAGTTCCAGAAGAAGTTCTCCTGAGTCGGATCGACAGGTCCATTCAAGATCTGGGTCATTTGATAGTAGAGATAGGCTTCAAGAACGGGATCGATATGAGCATGACAGAGAGCGGGAGAGAGAGAGGAGAGACACAAGGCAGAGAGAATGGGACCGAGATGCTGATAAAGACTGGCCACGGAACAGAGACCGAGACAGATTACGGGAACGAGAGAGAGAACGAGACAAAAGGAGAGATTTAGACAGGGAGAGAGAGAGGCTAATTTCTGATTCTGTAGAAAGGGACAGGGACCGAGACAGAATTTTTGAGACTTCTTCTCAAGTAGAGTCTGCAAAACGCAGTGAAGCAAAATTGGAGAGTGAACATGAAAGAGACGTAGAAGGCACTTCCCGAGACACTCTAGCTTTGGATAAAGAAAGAATGGATAAAGACCTAGGATCCATACAGGGATTTGAAGATATAAATAAAGCTGAGAGAACTGAGAGTCTGGAAGGTGAGTGCCACACTCTTGTCTGTTATACTGCTCCATTCTTTTTCAGATTTCATAGGGAACAAAATACTTTCTTATGAAAGGTCATATACCAATAGGCATACTGGTTCCATTGTTAGGGTAAATAGATTCCCTTAAATAAGGAAAAGCCCTATGATATTTAAAAACCATGTTCCCCTCATTAGTGCTACCAAGGTAGGCTTTGTTCAGATACTCCTAAATGAAATAAAAGACAATTTACTGCAGTGTCTATAGATGTTTCGAAATACTTATCACTTCCTTTTCTTAGATGTTAAAAGAAACAAAGATCATAAAAACTGAAATGACTTCTTGGTTCAGAGAGGGATTCAAATAACTATTAGTGCCTCTTAATTTTAGGGCAGGGGAGGACAAATATGCAAAGTAATCACACTACCTGAAATTTCATTTAATGACAGAGTGACTACAGAATCCTACTGGCACCGCCTACTCCTACCCTTCCATGCACTTAGAGCCAGCCAGCCTCAGGTGTGCCGGGCATCACTCTCCCTCCTTCAACCCCAATCTGCTGTGCAGACTGACTCATGCCTGTGCATTATCTGAATGGGCTGTGTCCTCCAGCCTTCTTTATACCCTCTCTTCCCTTTGCTTGGTGGACCTTTTTTCCCTTTTATCTTCTCTTTCTTACCCAAACTGCAAGTCCATCTATGCATTATTTGCTCTGGTACCGTCTCTGCTAAAGGCACTTACTCTTTAAATTTACCATAGCATCTTATTTATATATCTTTCATAGCATCCAGACACTGTATTGAAATTATTTTTCCATTGTTTTCTCCTCACTGTACTCAACCCTTTGTTAGGGACCTTTTCATTTCTTTATCAAGACTACAGAAAGGACACAATAAATAGCTAACAAATGAAAATATGTTCTGCCTGTACATACATGCCCCACATCTTATTCTTTGGTAAATTATAGCCTACGTTAACAATACTGATGGCTCTCCTGAGAATTCTCTGGAAATTCTGCCTGTCCTGTTCTGGTACCATTACATAGTACACAATTGTTCTGACAAAAACCTCTCCATTTCATGCTTCCAGGAAACTTCTTGGGTACTTGTATATAAGCAGTAATATTTTATTACTCTTTTTATTTGCTATAATGTACCATTGAGCCCAGAGTAAAATTTACATTCCTTTAAAATTACAGACATCCTTACATCTCTTGGTTATCTGATATATATTCCAATATGCCATCTGGTATATATTTTTTCTACTCAACAAAAGCATTTCTTCCTGATATTCTTCACATACATTTTCATCTCAGTTTTGAGTATAAATAACCCAAATCATGAGCCATAGTACTAACCTTGGGGTATAATTGAATATAATTGAACTAATCATTATAATAGCTCCCTTGTGATTAGAGTCAGTGCCCCTCATCCCTAAAATACATAATTTACTGGTTGTGATCACAGATAACATAGCATAGAAATTTATAGGTAAATTACCTGCTGTGAGATAAAAAATTTTACTCACCTGAAGTAGGAAAATGAGTTGGATAAATTTGAAAAATTTATCATCTGTTATCTGCATTTAAGTTTAATGTATGTTTATATAATGAAGTTATTATAATTGGTTACCTTACTCTTTAGAAGTGAATTGGTGGGAGTTTGGGTAGATTATTATAGAATTTAATATAACAAAAAAATTATTTAAATGATCAGAAGCATATCAGAGTTTATTATATTTTATTTGCCACAGATTTATACCCATAAAGCATACTGATAAATTTTGAAAACTAGTGTCACAAACTCAGTAAAACTAGTGATTAGAAATGTTAGACATACTCCGTAGTTTAAGGATAAGCTCACAACATACTCACCAGAAGATAGAGCTTAGCCTTGGTGGTTGAAAAGAGCTGGGAAAGTAAAGAAACAGAACATGTGCTGGTGGGGCCAGCAAAGATATTTTAAAATGTATTCCAGCATTCTGGTAAAAATTGCATTGGAATAGGAAAGTTGAATTGGAGGTGGGGAGAATGGATGACACATTTTTACCTCACTGCTAGAAACTTCTTCATATCATGACCTAAATATTATGAACTAAGATTTAAATTTCAAATAAATTTTGCTAATAAGTTTGTAAGTTTTTTTTAATTAATAAGTTTATTTAGATGAAGAAATTACTGCATTTTTTTGAAATTGGTAAATTTGGATTTAAAATTTTATAAATTAACAATCAACATTAATATGTTAGTGTGGTAGCTTTTATTTCTTATATTTTAATTGTAATCTTATGATCTATTTTGATATTGCTGTTCATATTGTATTCTTGCCATTAAAACTATATTTAACTGAATTTTATTTTTAAGTTTTCATTTGAAATCATCAAGTGTTTTGAATGATTAAGAAACATAGTTCTCTGATTTAAAAATGCTCTTTCAGATTGTTCAGCATGCACAGCCTCCCTCTTTGGTTTCTCTTGGGCATCCCTTCCCCTTAATGCTCTTTGACACAAAATTCACTCTTCTGTTTAGCAGGAGATGATGAATCCAAGTTAGATGATGCACATTCACTAGGATCTGGTGCTGGAGAAGGATATGAGCCAATCAGTGATGATGAACTAGATGAAATTCTGGCAGGTGATGCTGAAAAGAGGGAAGACCAACAGGATGAGGAGAAGATGCCAGGTAATCATTTGCAGAGGTAGTTGAGCATAAAAATTGTCTAATTTATGGTATTAAAGTATTACTTATTTCCTCTGAAGCTGTGGATTTATCAAAGATAGAATTTTCCCCTTTATGTTTTATTTAAGGTTGAAAGGCCAATAAAATGAAAATTACAGTCTATATTGCTGTAACATCTATTTTTTAAGTAGATGTTGCCTGTGATTTGGAAAGGGCCTCATTTAAAATAGCAAAATTCTAAGATTTCCATTCCAGAGTTTGATGCATTGTATATGACCTAGAATGTAACCAAATACTAAATACTGTCTAGCAGAGTTCTAGATGGTAGGTAAATGGTACAGGACTTCTCATCTGTGGTGCCACAAACCAACTTTTGAAATGACCATTCAAAAGTTTGTAGTAGTTGAAATTATATTGAAACACTATTTATATACCTTCATCATTTTTCTAAATTCAGTAACCATTTCCACTTAGAGTACTTTATACATTGCTAGAGCTTATTCTAGTGGCTACACCGTGAACAACACCCTTGGATGTTCCTGATGAATCATCTAATTAGTTCTGTTACAATTTTTTTTTACCATAATGAGGGGCTTTCCTTTGTTGCACATGTAAAATATTACATTTGTATTTTGACAATTTGCTTTTATATTTCATTATTTTTTTCTACTACTATAGAAGGTGTGTATGTGCATTATCTTTTTTTATTATCTGCTAAGAGGTGCTTCTAAATAGAACATTGTTTTGTTAATTTTCTCAACTGTTCCTTGTCAATATGAATGACTTGTTCTCAGTATTAATAATAGCAACTGATTCTTAAAGTAATTTCACAATGAACTATTTCTTTTAAAATACAATGTATTTGTGTCGGTGCAAGCATACAAACTAAATATACTCCTAGATTTAACCCTTAAAGGATGATGGTAACAAACTTCAAAATGTCAGACCTAATCTTACTAAAATAATGGAGCACTTTCATTGGGCAATTCTCAAGGTACTTAAATGAGTTATTCATAGGAATGGATTTGCTTGGGGTTTTGTGTGCTTGCCTATTTTCTTTTGGGGGAGGAGCCTTTTTTATTTGTAAAGACCCTTAGATTCTAAGTATTAGTCTTTATAGAAAAGCTTTCATTTTAAGAATATTTTTGGTTTAAAGTACTTGTTATTTAATGCTTTCTGATTTTTCAGTTTGTATTTTTATATAGAAAACAAAAAAGCTATTTCTTGGTATAAAAGAAATCCTGTTCTTTAACTTTTTACAGATCCATTAGATGTGATAGATGTGGACTGGTCTGGCCTTATGCCAAAGCATCCAAAAGAACCACGAGAGCCTGGGGCTGCACTCTTAAAATTCACACCTGGAGCTGTTATGCTGAGAGTTGGGATTTCTAAAAAGTTGGCAGGTTCTGAACTGTTTACCAAAGTCAAAGAAACATGTCAGAGACTTTTAGAAAAACCTAAAGGTAATTCCATTCCACTTGACTGTATAATGGCTGCTCTATTAAGATACCTATAGAAAAGTTGCAGAAATAGTACAATGACCTTTCTGTATCAAAATTATTTTTCAACAGGTAAGTTCAAATGTTAAAGTGTTCAGTGGTCTATGCCCAGGGCTAAACAAAGCAGAGCCTCGGAAAGTGGACTAGATATTTTCATATGTAAGCAAATTGGGTGTCTTGGCAACCTTATGCCCTGGGAAAGAGGGAGTTCTACCCAAATGCAGATATCTAGGCTGAGCCTTTAAAAAGGTATTAAGAGATTTGTCTCTAGACCAGATGGTCTGGATTCCAATAGGCACACCACTTGACTAGCTATTACTTAATTTCTGTGAGTTAGTGTCACCGTATGAAAGCTAAGAATAATTATACCACCAACTTCATAAGTTTGTTAGGAGGAATAAATGAGTTATATAAGTAAAATACAACAGTTCCTGAGATGGAGTGACACGTGAATATTAACTGCTACTAATTAAAGTATTTTGCCACTTTGATTTTAGACCTTATTGCAACAACTTTTCATTATTCCAGAACACTTTAGTTTTTGTGGGGTTTTATTTTGCTATTTCTTTTATCTGGTACTTACTTTTTGTTTTGGCAGCTTATTAATATCTTACCAATAGGGAGGAGGATGAGTGGGTGGCAAAACGAAGGAAAGGAGGTAAAAGGCGAAAGTGACAACACTAATTTTACATCATGTTCATGAGAGTAAGAAAAGTAATTAAGCTTTTTTCTAAAATAAAATTGAAAAAGATTGTCTTCTGAGTTTCATGTCTTTCAACTGTTTAGCATAAGCAGTAAAACTCTTGATTTTAATATGTCCCAATAAACACAGAATGTATGTGTATAAAACATGTAAGCTATAATTGTGAATGTGTATTAACCAGACAAATGACCAAACTCTTGGATTGTTGCCCTACTCTACCTTGTTTGGTTGGCTCTGTGACCACAGGCAAGTAACTCCTGTGGGTATAAAATAATGGCATCAAACCCCTAAAGTCTTATCTACCTCTAAAGCTATTTGCTTCTGTGACTTGCTAATGGCATTTCAAGTTAAAACTAGTTTGATTTTGCTAACTGGGAAATACAGTTTGGCCCTGACTTAATGATGACATAACCTAAATAATGAAAATATAAAATAGGGATTTAATTGTTGCTTACCAAAGACCTCTCCTATTTTTTTTGCTGTTATGGTAGCTTTATTGGAGAACCTGATATGCAATGCTGAATATGTTTCCTGAGGAATAGGACTTTGTTTTGTTTACTGCTATATCCAGTGTCAAATGATCTATTGCCTAGAACAGTACCTAACACGTAGTAGGTATTCAGGAAATATTTGTGAAATGATTAATACTATTTTTTCTATTCCATTTGGTCTATTTCAATGTCCCAATACTGAAAAAGTATATCCCTGCCCATATGTAATTTTTTTTTTAATTCTAAGGCTTAAAACAGGAAACTTACATGTATACTGAAATTATACTGAAATTTAAATTGCTTTGTCTAGATTTTCTGACTGCAGTGTGATTAAGGTCTTTTGAGCTAAACTTTTACAGTTATTTTGGTTCCTTTGTTTTATGTGTACTTACATGTGTTTAGTCTGTTTCTTGAGTAATTTGGTGCTGGCCAGTTCAAAACCATGAAAAGACTGAAAGTTGAGCCATATTATACTTTCTAGGGTGGTCTGCAATGTGTTTTGTATTCTACTGTTGTCAAAGCACAAAATGGTAAGGATCCCAGTAAAAAGAAATTTGTCCTAACTCTGAGCAGTTTTTAAGGAAGAGCATGGGATCAAAGCAGAGCTCTTCTATATTTACATCTGTAATGGCATGGTAGTTAGTTTGGAGTGTTTTTTAATAGTATGTATATATGACTGTGTCATTGGTTGGCTCAAACACTGATATTTTGAATCATCTGAGGAACTGCCTTTTTTTCTACTAAGATATTGTGGAGGTTATACAGATATGGTAATAGAGCCTTGGCAATATTTTTTAAAAACACTTAGATGAATCTGGTAGACACCAGAGGCTATAAACTAGTATTGAGTTTTTCTTTATATTTACACTTTTCTTATGTTATATACCTGTTAACTAGGTAGGTAACCTATTGACTAGGTATATTACATGAAGTTAGTTTCTTGCTAATTACATAATCTCATTATTTATGCTTTGCAGTTCAGAAAATGAAAATGAAATATGTAATGCAGTTCCTTTCATTCTCAAATATGTCTGTTTTGTTTTTACATAGATGTTATTTATTGCTTTCCTTTGTGGGCTCTACTAAACTGTTTGATCATGTTATAGACTCAGTACCTGGTATCTTCAGTACTCTGAGCCAACTCTTAGAATGCTAGCTTTGAAGTCACTACTCCTGCTACTTTTTTGTATTACTCACCAGCTGGTTTGTTACCGTGAATTCCATTTTGTCTATTTTTAACCCAACCTCTTTATTCTTATTAAATCCTTCCTTAATTCTTTCATAAAGTTTAAGTGTGCTCTCCTTACCTTACATGTTATGACTTAAAACTAAGTGATTTTAATTTAATACATTTTCCTAGGTTTCATACTGACCAAATCTAGGCTAACATTTGTAAGTTGTTAATACCTCATCACTTTCCTACCTGATGATTTTAGAGGTCACAGAATGTAGTCACTTTACTACATTTGAATCTGGCTGTAATAAAGTCATGAGTTTAATTATTAGTTAGTTGATGGTAAGCAATGTACTGAATTTGACTTCACTAATTTTTTTTTAATTAATTTATTTTGGTATCATTAATCTACAATTACATGTCCAATATTAGGGTTATTAAACTACCCACTTCATCAGATCCCCCCCACCAACCCCATTACACTCACTCTCCATCAGTGTAGTGAGATGCTATAGAATCACTACTTGTCTTCTCTGAGTTGTACAGCCCTTCCCACACCCCCCCCAACATTATGTATGCTAATCATAATGCCCGTTTTTCCCCCTTGTCCCTCCCTTCACACCAATCCTCCCCAGTCCCTTTCCCTTTGGTAACTATTCGTCCTTTCTTGGGTTCTGTGCGTCTGCTGCTGTTTTTTTCTTTCAGTTTTTTTTTTTCATTGCACTTATGCTCCACATATCAGTGAAATCATTTGATACTTGTATTTTTATGCTTGGCTTATTTCGCTGAGCATAATACCCTCTAGCTCCATCCATGTTGTTGCAAATGGTAGGATTTGTTTTCTTCTTATGGCTGAATAATATTCCATTGTGTATATGTACCACCTCTTTATCCATTCATACTGATGGACACTTAGGTTGCTTCCATTTCTTGGCTATTGTAAATAGTGCTGCAATAAACATAGGGGTGCATCTGTCTTTTAGAAACTGGGCTGCTGCATTCTTAGGGTAAATTCCTAGGAGTGGGATTCCTGGGTCAAATGGTATTTCTATTTTGAGTTTTTTGAGGAACCTCCATACTGCTTTCTACAATGATTCAACTAATTTGCATTCCCACCAGCAGTGTAGTAAGGTTCCCTTTTCTCCACATCCTTGCCAATATTTGTTGTTGTTTGTGTTTTGGATGTTGGCCATCCTTACTGGTGTGAGGTGATACCTCATTGTGGTTTTAATTTGCATTTCTCTGATGATTAGCGATGTGGAGCATCTTTTCATGTGCCTGTTGGCCATCTGAATTTCTTCTTTGGAGAAGTGTCTATTCATGTCCTCTACCCATTTCTAAATTAGATTATTTGCTTTTTGTTTGTTGAGGTGTGTGACTTCTTTATATATATTGGATGTCAACCCCTTACCAGATATATCATTTATGAATATATCCTCCCATACTGTAGGATGTCTTTTTGTTCTACTGATGGTGTCCTTTGCTGTACAGAAGCTTTCCAGCTTGATATACTCCCATTTGCTCATTTTTGCTTTTGTTTCCCTTGCCCAGGGAGACATGTTCTGGAGTAGTCGCTCATGTCCAGGAGACTTTTGCCTATGTTTTCTTCTAAGAGTTTTATGGTTTCATGACTTACATTCAGGTCTTTGATCCACCTTGAGTTTACTTTTGTGTTTGGGGTTTCCATACACAAACAGTAGTCCAGTTTCATTGTCCTGCATATAGCTGTCCAGTTTTGCCAACACCAGCTGCTGAAAAGTCCATCATCTCCCCATTATATATCCAAGGCTCCTTTATCATATATTAATGGACTGTATATGTTTGGGTTTTCTATTCTGTTCCACTGGTCTGTGGGTCGGTTCTTGTGCCAATACCAAATTGTCTTGATTACTGAAGCTTTGTAGTAGAACTTGAACTCTGGGAGCGTAATTCCCCCTGATTTATTCTTCCTTCTCAGGATTGCTTTGGCTATTCGGGGTCTTTTGTGGTTCCATATGAATTTTAGAATATTTCTTCCAGTTCATTGAAGAATGCTGTTGGTATTTTGATAGGGATCGTGTTGAATCTGTAGAATGCTTTTGGTAGTATAGCCATTTTGACAATGTTTATTCTTCTTAGCCAAGAGCATGGGATGCATTTCCATTTGTTAGTATCATCTTTAATTTCTCTTAGGAGTATCTTGTAGTTTTCAGGGTATAGGTCTTTCACGTCCTTCATTAGGTTTATTCCTAGGTATTTTATTCTTTTTGATGCAATTGTGAACGGAATTGTTTTTCTGATTTCTCTTTCTGTTAGCTCATCATTAGTGTATAGGAAAGCAACAGATTTCTTTGTGTTAATTTTGTATCCTGCAACTTTGCTGAATTAAGGTATTAGTTCTAGTAGTTTTGGACTGGAGTCTTTAGGGTTTTTATGTACAGTATCATGTCATCTGCAAATAGTGACAATTTGACTTCTTCTTTACCAATCTGGATACCTTGTATGTCTTTGTTTTGTCTGATTGCCGTGGCTAGGACCTCCAGAACTATGTTGAATAACAGTGGAGAGAGTGGGCATCCCTGTCTTGTTCCCGATCTTAGATGAAAAGCTTTCAGCTTCTCGCTTTTAAGTATGATGTTAGCTTTCGGTTTGGTATATATGGCCTTTATGATGTTGAGGTACTTGCCCTCTATACCCATTTGTTGAGAGTTTTAATCACGAATGGATGCTGAATTTTGCCAAATGCTTTTTCAGCATCTATGGAGAAGATCATGTGGTTTTTGTCCTTCTTTTTGTTGATGTGGTAGATGATGTTGATGGATTTTCGAATGTTGTACCATCCTTGCATCCCTGAGATGAATGCCACTTGATCATGGTGTATGATTCTCTTGATGTATTTTTGAATTCGGTTTGGTGATAATTTGTTGAGTATTTTTGTATCTACGTTCATCATGGATATTGGTCTGTAATTTTCTTTTTTGGTGAGGTCTTTCCAGGTTTTGGAGTGATGCTGGCTTCATTGAATGAGTTTGGAAGTATTCCTTTTTGTTCTATTTTTTGGAAAACTTTAAGGAGAATGGTTTCTTATTTCTTCTCTGTATGTCTGGTAGAATTCAGAGGTGCATCCATCTGGCCCAGGGGTTTTGTTCTTGGGTAGTTTTTTGATTACCGATTCAATTTCATTGGTGGTGATTGGTCTGTTTAGTTTTTCTGTTTCTTGCTTAGTCAGTCTTGGAAGGTTGTATTTTTCTAAGAAGGTGTCCATTTCTTCTAGGTTTCCCAGCTTGTTAGCATATAGATTCTCATAATATTCTCTTATAATTCTTTGTATTTCTGTGGGGTCGTTCGTGATGTTTCCTTTCTCATTTCTGATTCTGTTTATGTGTGTAGATTCTCTTTTTCTCTTAATGAGTCTGGCTCAGGGGTTATCTTTTTTGTTTATTTTTCAAAGAACTAGCTCTTGGTTTCATTGATTTTTTTTCTATTGCTTTATTCTTCTCAGTTTTATTTACTTCTTCCCTGATCTTTATAATGTCCCTCCTTCTGGTGACTTTGGGCCTCATTTATTCTTCTTTTTCCAATTTCAATAATTGTGTCTTTAGACTATTCATTTGGGAATGTTCTTCCTTCTTTAAATAGGCCCGGATTGCAATATACTTTCCTCTTAGAACTGCCTTTGCTGCGTCCCATAGAAGTTGGGGCTTTGTGTTATTGCTGTCATTAGTCTCCATATATTGTTTTATCTCTGTTTTTATTTGGTCATTTATCCATTTATTAATTAGGAGCATGTTATTAAGCCTCCATGTATTTGTGAGCCTTTTTGTTTTCTTCATACAATTTATTTCTAGTTTTACACCTTTGTTATCTGAGACATTGATTGGTAGAATTTCAATATTTTTGAATTTACTGAGGTTCTTTTTGTGGCCTAGTATGTGGTCTATTCTGGAAGATGTTCCATGTGCACTTGAGAAGAATGTGTATCCTGTTGCTTTTGGGTGTAGAGTTCTGTAGATGTCTGTTAGGTCCATCTGTTCTAGTGTGTTGTTCAGTGCCTCTGTATCTTTACTTATTTTCTGTCTGGTTGATCTGTCCTTTGGAGTGAGTGGTGTGTTGAAGTCCCTTAAAATGAATGCATTGCTGTCTATTTCCTCCTTTAATTCTGTTAGTATTTGTTTCACTTATGTCAACGCTCCTGTGTTGAGTGCATATATATTTATAATGGTTATATCCTCTTGTTGGACTTACCCCTTTATCATTATATAATGTCCTTCTTTTTCTCTTGCTATTTTCTTCATTTTGAAGTCTATTTTGTCTGATACAAGTACTGCAACCCCTGCTTTTTTCCCCTTGTTGTTTGCATGAAATATCTTTTTCCATCCCTTCACTTTTAGTCTGTGTATATCTTTGGGTTTGACGTGAGTCTCTTGTAAGCAGCATACAGATTGGTCTTGCTTTTTTATCCATTCAGTAAGTCTGTGTCTTTTGATTGGTGCATTCAGTCCATTTACATTTAGGGTGATTATTGATAGATATGTACTTACTGCCATTGCTGGCTTTAGATTCGTGGTTACCAAAGGTCAAGGGTAGCTTCTCTACTATCTAGCAGTCTAACTTAACTTTCTTGTTAAATTATTGTAAAGAAAGTCTGATGATTCTTTATTTCTCTCCCTTTTTATTCTTCCTCCTCCATTCTTTATATACTAGGTGTTTTATTCTTTGCCTTTAGTTAGTATTTGGATGTTCTGCTCTCTTTGCTATGATTTTATCTTCTCTGGTGACATCTTTTTAGCCTTAGGAGTGCTTCCGTCTAGAGCAGTCCGTTTAAGATATCCTCTAGAGGTGGTTTATGCGAGGCAAATTCCCTCAGCTTTCGCTTGTCTGGAAATTGTTTAATCCCTCCCTCAAATTTAAATGAGAATCATGCTGGATACAATATTCTTGGTTCAAGGCCCTTCTGTTTCATTACGTTAAATATATCATGCCATTCTCTTCTGGCCTATTAGGTTTCTGTTGAGAAGTCTGATGATAGTCTGATGGGTTTTCCTTTGTAGGTGATCTTTTGTCTCTCTCTAGAGCTGCCTTTAATACTCTGTCCTTATCTTTGATCTTTGCCATTTTAATTATTTTGTGTCTTGGTGTTGTCTTCCTTGGGTCCCTTGTGTTGGGAGATCTGTGGGCTTCCATGGTCTGAGTGACTATTTCCTTCCCCAGCTTGAGGAAGTTTTCAGCAATTATTTCTTCAAAGACACTTTCTATCCCTTTTTCTCTTTCTTCTTCTCGTACTCCTATAATGCAAATATTGTTCCGTTTGGATTGGTCACACAGTTCTCTTAATATTCTTTCATTCGTAGAGATCCTTTTATCTCTCTCTGCCTCAGCTTCTCTGTATTCCTGTTCTCTGATTTCTATTCCATTAACAGTCTCTTGCATCTCGTCCAGTCTGCTGCTAAACCGGTTGATCGCTTGTCTCATTTCTGCATTGTCTTTCCTGACTTCCCTCACTTCCTCCCTCAGCTCTTGCATATTTCTCTGTAGATCCATCAGTACGGTTATGACTTTTATTCTGAATTCTTTTTCAGGACGATTGTGCATGTCCATCCCATCAGGCCCCCCTCTCAGGGGTTGTCTGGCTGATCTTAGTCTGAACCATGGCGATGGAAGTGGTCACTGGTAGGCGCCACGTGTGTCAGCTGGGAACAAAGTCCCTTCCTGCTTTTTGTTCTCCTTGTCCTTCTCCCGGGCCTGAGCTGTTTTCCTGCACACCGGGAGTCAGTCTCTGGGATAATATCCTGAACTGCCTGTGTGCAGGGTCGCCCTCAGCCTAGCCTATCAGGCTGCTGATCTCTGGGAATCCTCAGCGCGGCTGCTTTGCCCAGCCACCAGCCCAAGGGGTCCGAAATTCCCCAAGACTCCCAGCCTGCTGGGCTGAGTGCACTGGGACTATTTTGTTCTGCTGCTGGGATCTTGTCTCTTCAAGACTTTTAAAAAAGCGCCCGCTTTTCTTTTGTCCCGGGGAGCTGGCTGAGAGGACCTGCTTGAATTCTCCGCCTCAGATCCTGGACTTCTATTCTCTTGTCTCCGATACACCACACGATGTGTGTCAGTGCTCCCGGCGCAGATCACCAGGGCTGGTTATTTAGCGGGCCTGTGCTTCCACTCCCTCCCTGCTTTGAATCTTTTCCTCCCGCTGGTGCACTGGGGTGGTGGAGTGCTTGGGTCCCACTGGGTCGCGGCTTTATATCTTACCTGCTTCATGGGGTGCTCAGTTCTCACAGGTGTAGCTGTAACCTGGCAGTTGTCCTGTATCTTCTGGTCTCTCTTTTAGGAATAGTTATATTTGTTGCATTTTCATAAATATATATGGTTTTGGGAGGAGATTTCCCCCACCGTGCTCACACCACCATCTTCCCAGAAGTCTTGACTTCACTAATTCTTAACTTGAACTTTTCTTCTTAGTCATAGTCAATAATCATTGTCTAAATTTTCTCTCCCAAGTCTGCTTTTCTTGCATTTTAAGTGGTTATAAAAATATTTATTTTTGCTTGAGACTACTAACATAATGCATGTTGAAAGTCTTTGACGGGGAATATATTGCCTTTGCCAGTGTTGGTAACTTTGATAAAGTACAGACTTTGTGGAATATTCACCTAAGCAGTTGGTAACACTGTACTATTTTAGGCAAACTTAATGCATGTCTATTTTTTTGAAAGATGGAGAAAGTCTTTTTGAACATGAACTGGGAGCTCTCAACATGGCTGCATTACTCCGCAAAGAAGAAAGAGCAGGTCTTCTTAGTAATCTTGGACCTTGTTGTAAAGCACTTTGCTTCAGACGGGACTCAGCAATCCGAAAGCAGCTTGTTAAAAATGAGAAGGTACTGTCATTCCCTCAGAAAAAATGCAATGTGTTTCACTGAATAGTATGAATGGCATATTTTCATTTGATTGTTTTAAGGTGAAATTAAGGTCTTGTTATCTGTTTTTCTGTGTTTGGTTTCCTAGTCTTTTATACATGTGAAGGAGAGAAATTCTATTAGAATTTATAATACCTTTCATTTTAATAGTATTGATGAACATTCGTGTTGAATAATAATTTGTTATTCAAAATTTGATGCATAAAGTCTCTTGATAATAAAACATACTAGAAATTTATTTAAATTGAAGATTAAGGAAAAAAATTTCCTACTGAGTGATGAGGATATTTATAGGAATATTGTTTATGAGAATATACCAAAGTTGGAAGAAAGGGAAATAAATACACGTATATGTAAGCATTTACTTGAGAAGAATAAAGGGAACTGAAATGTAGGAGAAATAGAAATTAATTTAGATGTGGGAGAAATCTGATCAAGAGAAATTAAAATCATTTTAGGCTTTTTAGAATTAAGAAACTGGGATTTTTATTTAGGGGTTGGTGGGGGCATGGGTAGTATGACAAAATAAAATTGGTCCTGAAAAGTCAGAGAAACATTTAATTTACTTGCTTTTTACTTGGGGACATTTAGGAAAATACTACTAAAGAAAAACATACTTCATTAAGGAAGAATACCCAGATTTGGGTAGGAAATTAAATTTATGAAAAAAAAGGGATGAACTTGTCTGCAAAGATGAAAATAGAAACATAGGAGTAGACTTTTAAAGTCTTGCTTACTTAAAGGCCCATCCAGAATTACCTTTGACAGAGTTGCTGTAATCATTCATTTGCACCCCCATTTCAATATGTACTTAATTCTCTTTATTCTACTGCGTAGGTGCTCATCTCTCCTTGCAGCCTTTATCAATTGGAAATTTCTCAGAGAATTAAGCCCTAGTGTCTTAAACATTTGTGTAATGAAATAACATTTTTATTATGTATTTAAAATGGTGTGAGTTACTACCATCCTTGCTATTGAATTGAAAATAATTACTCAAGATTATTTTCTGTTTGGTTTAGGTAAGGATCCTCACTTGAGAAAGACTGTATGTTTTGTATTTTCATCAAAATCCTTCTCCCTTTTTATAAAAAATAAATTTGTAACATACCCTGGTTCCTTCTCTAATATGCTATAGTACCCTTCAAAAATTGTGACAACCAAAAATATCCTTGCAAATTTCTCATTGAGAATCATTGTCAGAACCTTATAATCCTTCAGTACAAGGCACAGACCATTAACTAGCACATGACACATTATAAAAGTTATAATGGCATATGATAAATGTCTTAAATGATCCATCTAAAGAAAATCATTGCAAGCTGACTGATCAGTTTTAAAAATATAAACACAAAAGCTGAAAAGAAGGGATACAACTAAAGAAAAATTAATTTTAGATGTTAGATGGCCTCATGAAAAATGCTAAGAAAAACGAAACCTTTAAATTATATATGGCTATAAAAGAAAAATATAGAATAGAACCATTCATTGAGGTAAGTGGTATGTCTTACCATATGATCAAAAGAAAGTGAGGAAAACTGTTGAACCCATATATTAGCATCATCTGTGCTTAGGAGAATGATTTTCTTTTTAATTATATAAATTATAGTACATTATCAGAAGAGATAGATGCATGATACTAAGAGAGTACTTAGCTGGTTTAAATGAGTTAGTTAAAATCTCATTTCAGTATTATAATATTAAAGCTGTACAGAACCTGTAGCTGGCAAGCAGAAGGAAGGAAATAATACCAGAAATCAGTTAACTTAAATAGAAAAACATTAGAGAAATTAATGAAACTAAAAACTGGTTCTTTGAAGAGATGAATAAAATTGATAAAGAAAAAAAGAAAATACAAATTACCAATAACAAGAATGAGAGGCACTATCACTGTGGGTCTCAGATGTTAAAGGGATAATAATACTGTATACAAATCTGTGAACACAAATATGACAGTTTAGAAGAAATGGCAATTCCTCTAAAAGCCACAAACTGCCCAAACATACTCAAGTAGCAGATAAAATAGACAGGACTGTTCAGGTTAGTTGAATCTACAGTTAAAACCATTCTGAGATAGACGTCCGGGAAGATGGTGACGTGAGCAGGGCGGCAGAAATCTCCTCCCAACACTATATTTATCTACGAAAATACAGCAAATACATCTATTCCTAAAAGAGAGACGAGAATACACAGGAAAGGGCACAGCGTGCAGCTACACCCGAGAGCACTCGGCACCCCAAGAGGCGGGTAAGATACGGAGCCGAGACCTGGTGGGACCCGAGCACTCCCCCACCCCAGCACACCGGCGGGAGGAGAGGATTCAGAGCCGGGAGAGAGTGGAAGTGCATCCCGCGAAGTAGCCAGCCCCAGGTCTGCGCGGGGAGTGCTGACACACATCACACAGTGTAGTGGACATTGGAGAGACAGAGGGGCAGGATCTGAGCAGGGAACGCGCCAGGGTGCTTGCAGCCGGCTCCCGGGAAGGAAAAAAAAAGCACGCACTTTCTTCAGTGGTCTTAAAGAGACAGGAGCCCAGCAGAGGAGCCGGATCCCCCCGGCACACACAGGCCAGCAGGCTGGGAGTCCTGGGGAGTTTCAGACACCTTAGCTGGCGAATGGGGAAGCGTGGCCGTACTTACACTTCTCACTGAGATCAACAGCTTCCCATTCATTCCCACCCTGGCCAGAGGGATAAAGGGCCCTGCGGAGCAGCGCGGCTATGACTACGGAATAGTGGGGCAACAGCGCCACCTACAGCATTCCCACAGAATCTACTCCCAGTGGGCGTTTTTTTGTTTTCTTTTGTTTCTTCTCTTCTTTCTTTTTTTCTTTCTCTCTTTTTTTTTTCTCTTTTTAAAGTCTTAAAGAGCCCAGCTGACATATGTGGCAACTATCAGCGACCACTTCTATAGCCATGAAAAGACAGAGGAATATGGTTCAGACCAAAATCAACCAGACAACCCCAGAGAGGAAGCCTGAAGGGATGGAAATGCACAGTCTTCCTGAAAAAGAATTCAGAATAAAAGTCATAACCATGCTGATGGACCTACAGAGAAATATGCAAGAACTGAGGGAGGAAGTGAGGGAAGTGAGGAAAGACAACGCAGAAATGAGACAAACGAAAAACCGGTTTAGCAGCACACTGGACGAGATGCAAGAGACTGTTAATGGAATAGAAATCAGAGAACAGGAATACAGAGAAGCTGAGGCAGAGAGAGATAAAAGGATCTCTATGAATGAAAGAATATTAAGAGAACTGTGTGACCAATCCAAACGGAACAATATTTGCATTATAGGAGTACGAGAAGAAGAAAGGGAAAAAGGGACAGAAAGTTTCTTTGAAGAAATAATTGCTGAAAATGTTCCCTCACTGGGGAAGGAAATAGTCTCGCAGTCCACCAAAGCCAACAGATCTCCCAACACGAGAGACCCAAGGAAGACAACAACAAGGCACATAACAATTAAGGTGGCAAAGATCAAAGATAAAGACAGAGTATTAAAGGCAGCTCTAGAGAGACAAAAAAGATCACCTACAAAGGAAAACCCATCAGACTATCATCAGACTTCTCAACAGAAACCTAATAGGCCAAAAGAGAATGGCATGATATACTTAACGTAATGAAATAGAAGGGCCTCGAACCAAGAATATTATATCCAGCACAATTATTTAAATATGATTGAGGGATTAAACAATTTCCAGACAAACGAAAGTTGAGAGAGTTTGCCTCTCATAAACCACCACTACGGGATATCTTAAATGGACTGCTCTAGATGGAAGCACTCCTAAGGCTAAAAAGATGTCACCAGAGAAAAAAAAATCATAGCAAAGAGAGCAGACCATCCAAATACTAACTAAAGGCAAAGAATAAAACACCTAGTATATAAAGAATGGAGGAGGAAGAATAAGAAGGGAGAGAAAGAAACATCAGACAGTGTTTACAATTACTTAACAAGAAAGTGAAATTAGATTGTTAGATAGTAAAGAAGCAACCCTTGAACCTTTGGGAACAACGAATTTGAAGCCAGCAATGGCAATAAGTACATATCTATCAATAATCACCATAAATGTAAATGGACTGAATGCACCAGTCAAAAGACACAGAGTAACAGAATAGATAAAAAAGCAAGACCAATCTGTATGCTGCTTACAAGAGACTCACCTCAAACCCAAAGATATACACAGACTAAAAGTGAATGGATGGAAAAAGATATTTCATGCAAACAACAAGGAGAAAAAAGCAGGGGTTGCAGTACTTGTATCAGACAAAATAGACTTCAAAACGAAGAAAGTAGCAAGAGATAAAGAAGGACATTATATAATGATAAAGGGGTCAGTCCAACAAGAAGATATAACCATTATAAATATATATGCACCCAACACAGGAGCGCCACCATATGTGAAACAAATACTAACAGAATTAAAGGAGGAAATAGACAGCAATGCATTCATTTTAGGAGACATCAACACACCACTCACTCCAAAGGACAGATCAACCAGAGAGAAAATAAGTAAAGACACAGAGGCACTGAACAACACACTACAACAGATGGACCTAACAGACATCTACAGAACTCTACACCCAAAAGCAACAGGATACACATTCTTCTCAAGTGCACATGGAACATTTTCCAGAATAGACCACATACTAGGCCACAAAAAGAACCTCAGTAATTTCAAAAATATTGAAATCCTACCAAACAACTCAGATCACCAAGGTATAAAACTAGAAATAAATTTTAGAAAGAAATCAAAAAGGCTCACAAATACGTGGAGACTTAACAACATTCTCCTAATTAATCAATGGGTTAACGACCAAATCAAAACAGAAATCATAGAATATATGGAGACTAATGACAACAACAACACAAAGCCATAACTTCTGGGGGACGCAGCAAAGGCAGTTCTAAGAGGAAAGTATATTGCAATCCGGGCCTATTTAAAGAAGGAAGAACATTCCCAAATGAATAGTCTAAAGACACAATTACTGAAATTGGAAAAAGAAGAACAAATGAGGCCCAAAGTCACCAGAAGGAGGGACATAATAAAGATCAGAGAAGAAATAAATAAAATTCAGAAGAATAACACAATAGAAAAAAATCAATGAAACCAAGAGCTGGTTCTTTGAAAAAATTAACAAAATAGATAATCCCCTAGCCAGACTCATTAAGAGAAAAAGAGAATCTACACACATAAACACAATCAGAAATGAGGAAGGAAAAATCACGACAGACCCCACAGAAATACAAAGAATTATAAGACAATATTATGGGAATCTGTATGCTAACAAGCTGGAAAACCTAGAAGAAATGGACAACTTCTTAGAAAAATACAACCTTCCAAGGCTGACCAAGCAAGAAACAGAAAAACTAAACAGACCAATCACCAGCAACAAAATTGAATCGGTAATCAAAAAACTACCCAGGAACAAAACCCCCAGACCTGATGGATTCACCTCTGAATTCTACCAGGCATATAGAAAAGAAATAACACCCATTCTCCTTAAAGATTTCCATAAAATAGAAGAAGAGGGAGTACTACCAAACTCATTCTATGAAGCCAGCATCACTCTAATACAAAAACCGGGCAAAGACCTCACCAAAAAAGAAAATTACAGACCAATATCCCTGATGAACGTAGATGCAAAAATACTCAACAAAACATTAGCAAACCGAATTCAAAAATACATCAAGAGGATCATACACCATGATCAAGTGGGATTCATCCCAGGGATGCAAGGATGGTACAACATTCGAAAATCCATCAACATCATCCACCACATCAATCAAAAAGAAGAACAAAAACCACATGATCTTCTCCACAGATGCTGAAAAAGCATTTGACAAAATTCAGCATCCATTCATGATTAAAACTCTCAACAAAATGGGTATAGACGGCAAGTACCTCAACATGATAAAGGCCATATATGACAAACCCACAGCTAACATCATACTTAAGAGCAAGAAGCTGAAAGCTTTTCATCTAAGATTGGGAACAAGACTGGGATGCCCACTCTCCCCACTGTTATTCAACATAGTAAGTACTAGAGGTCCTAGCCATGGCAATCAGACAAAACAAATACAAGGCATCCAGATTGCTAAAGAAGAAGTCAAATGGTCACTATTTGCAGATGACATTATATTGTACATAAAAAACTCTAAAGACTCCACTCCAAAACTACTAGAACTAATATCTGAATTCAGCAAAGTGGCAGGATACAAAATTAACACGCAGAAATATGTTGCTTTCCTATACACTAACGATGAACTAACAGAAAGAGAAATCAGAAAAACAATTCCATTCACAATTGCATCAAAAAGAATAAAATACCTAGGAATAAACCTAACGAAGGAAGTGAAAGACCTGTACTCTGCAAACTACAAGACACTCCTAAGAGAAATTAAAGAGGACACAAACAAATGGAAATTCATCCCATGCTCTTGGCTAGAAAGAACAAATATTGTCAAAATGGCTATACTACCAAAAGCAATCTACAGATTCAACGCAATCCCTATCAAAATACCAACAGCTTTCTTCAAAGAACTGGAACAAATAATTCTAAAATTCATATGGAACCACAAAAGACCCCAAATAGCCAAAGCAATCCTGAGAAGGAGGAATAAAACGGGGAATTACGCTCCGTGACTTCAAGCTCTACTACAAAGCCGCAGTAATCAAGACAATTTGGTATTGTCACAAAAACAGACCCACAGACCAGTGGAACAGAATAGAAAATCCAAACATTAACCCAAACATATACAGTCAATTAATATTTGATAAAAGTGCCTTGGATATACAATGGGAGATGACAGCCTCTTCAGCAGCTGGTGTTGGAAAAACTGGACAGCTACATGTAAGAGAATGAAACTGGACTACTGTCTAGCCCCATACAGAAACATAAACTCAAGGTGGATCAAAGACCTGAATGTAAGTCATGAAACCATAAAACTCTTAGAAAAAACATAGGCAAAAATCTCTTGCACATAAACATGAGCGACTTCTTCATGAACATATCTCCCCGGGCAAGGGAAACAAAAGCAAAATGAGCAAGTGGGACTATATCAAGCTGAAAAGCTTCTGTACAGCAAAGGACACCATCAGTAGAACAAAAAGACATCCTTCTGTATGGGAGAATATATTCATAAATAACGTATCTGATAAAGGGCTGACATCCAAAATATATAAAGAACTCACACACCTTAAGAAACAAAAAGCAGATAATCCAATTAAGAAATGGGCAGAGGACATGAATAGACACTTCTCCAAAGAAGAAAGTCAGGTGGCCAAGAGGCACATGAAAAGATGCTCCACATTGCTAATCATCAGAAAAATGCAGATTAAAACCACAATGAGATATCACCTCACACCAGTGAGGATGGCCAACATCCAAAACACAAACAACAACAAATGTTGGCGAGGATGTGGAGAAAGGGGAACCCTCCTACCCTGCTGGTGTGAATGTAAATTAGTATAGCCATTGTGAAAAGCAGTATGTAGGTTCCTCAAAAGACTCTAAATAGAAATACCATTTCACCCAGGAATCCCACTCCTAGGCATTTACCCTAAGAATGTAGCAGCCCAATTTGAAAAAGACAGATGCACCCCTATGTTTATTGCAGCACTATTTATAATAGCCAAGAAATGGAAGCAACCTAAGTGTCCATCAGTAGATGAATGGATAAAGAAGAGGTGGTACATATACACAATGGAATATTATACAGCCATAAGAAGAAAACAAATCCTACCATTTGCAACGACATGGATGGAGCTAGAGGGTATTATGCTTAGTGAAATAAGCCATGCCGAAAAAGACAAGTATTGAATGATTTCACTCATATGTGGAGTATAAGAACAAAGAAAAAATACTGAAGGAACAAAACAGCAGCAGACTCACAGAACCCAAGAACAGACTAATAGTTACCAAAGGAAAGGGACTGGGGATAATGTTTGGGAAGGGAGGGATAAGAGGGAAAAAGGGGCATTACGATTAGCAGACGTAATGTTGGGGGGGCACGGCGAGGGCTGTACAAGTCAGAGAAGACAAGTAGTGATTCTATAGCATCTCACTACTCTGATGGACAGTGACTGTAATGGGGTTGGTGTGGGAGACCTGATGAAGGGGTAGTTTAATAACCATAATATTGCACATGTAATTGTAGATTAATGATACCAAAATAAATTATATATTTTTAAAAACCCTTCTGAAAAAGAAATCTCCAGTGTCGGATGGTTTCACTGGCAAAATCTTCCAAACATTTAAGGAAAAAATAATACCAATTCTATGTTATTTCTTACAGAAAATTTAAGAGGCAGGAAAACTTCCTAAGTCATTATATGAGGTCAGCAATAGTCTCAAATCAAATCCAGGCAAAGGCATTACAAGAAACTGCAGATCAATATCTCTCATGAACATGGACATAAAAATCCTCAAAAACCATAGGAAATCAAATATAGTAATATATAAAAGAATGTTACACTACAACCAAGTATAGTTTATCCTCAGAGTGACAGTCTGGTTTAATATTCTAAATATTCAACTTAATCTGCATGTTAACAGACTAGAAAAGGAAAAATACACGATCATATAAATTGATACAGAGAAAACGTCTGACAAAATTGAGCATTCCTTTACAATAAAAATTCTCAACAAGCTGGAATTAGAGTCTTTACTTTATAAAGGGTGTCCACCAAGACCTATAGTTAACATCATACTTAATTGTAAAAAATTTGCACTCTTTCCCCCAGAGATCAGTAACAAGGCAAGGATGTCTACTCTTACTATCCCTATTCAGCATTTTACTGGAAGTTCAATAAGGTAATTCAGTAAGGCAAGAAAAAGAAAGAGAAGGGCAATACAGATTGGAAAGGAAAAAGTGAAATTGTATTTATTCACAGTGAACATGTTTGCCTACATAAAAGGCTTCAAGGAATTTACCAAAAATACTGGTAGAACTTAAAAGTGAATTCAACAAGGCCATAGGATACAAAGTCAGCATACAAGGAGAATTGTATATGCATATACTATGTAGTATATAGAAGCACCTGAGAATCAAAATGTTAAAAAAAAAAAAACAGAGTGGCTCCCCCAGAAAGGAAGTACTTAGGTATACATCTAACAAAACCTATACAGGATCTATGTTCTGAAAACTACAAAACACTAATGAAAAAAATCAAAGACCTAAATAAATAGAAATCCTACAGTGTTCATGGATTAGAAAACTCAGTATAGTTAAGGTCATAATTCTTTCCAAATTGACCTACAGATTTGAACAGTTTTAGTAAAATCCGAGCAGCGTTTTTTTGTAAATACAAATGAGCAAATTCTAAAATTTATAGGGAAAGTCAAAGAAACTGTAATAACCAGAATAATTTTTTGAAAAGACAAAGTTGGAGGGCTCAAACTACCCATTTTTAGGACTTCGTGTAACAGTGAACATACAATTTATATTTTCTTATTAAACTTTTTATTTTGAGATAATCAAAATTTAAAACTTTTTTTCTGTGCAAGAGACTGGGAGTGAAAAGACAAGTGTATACTGGAAGAAAATATTTGCAAAACATTTTCAAAGGAGAACGTGTATCAATATATATATTTTTAACTCTCAAAAATTAAGAAAACAGTCAACTGATTTTTTTAAATGGGCAAAAGACTTGCATAAACAGTCCACCAAAGAGAGTTATGTGGCTGACTAGTAAGCATATGAAAAGATGTTTGACATAATTAGCCATTAGTGAATGCAAATAAGACCACAATGAGGTACCAATAACAATACAATAGCTAAAAGACAACTAAAAAAACCCTGAGGATATCAATATATCAAGTGTTGGTGAGGATGCAGAGCAATTCAAACTACCATATACTGCTGATGCAAAATAGTAGAGCCACTTTGGAGAACAGTTTATTTCTTAGAAAGTTAAACGTATACTTTCTATACAATGCAGTTCTATTGCTAGAGAGGTGAAACGTGTTCATATAAAAACCTGTCCACAAAAGTTTATAAAACTGGAAACAATCCCAGTTCTTCAGCTGGCTAAGAGATAAGCTGTGGCACATTCATATAATGGGTTATTAATCAGAAATAAAAATAACTGAACATGTTGGTCACCAACATGGATGAATCTCAAAGACATTATGCTGAGTGAAAGAAACTAATCTCAAAAGATTATGTTTCGTATGATTCCTTTTATAAAATGTTCTGGAAAAGGCAAAATTGTAACAGAGAACATATCACTGGTTTCCAGGGGTTAGAGTTGGGAAGAGAGAGTAGATGCAGAGGGGCAGCAAAACGAAATTTTTGGGTGATGAAACTTCTCTATCCCAATTGTGGTCATGGTCACGTGAGTATACATGGGAGTAAAATGAGAGAACTACATATAAAAACACATCCTCTAAAGGTTGCTTTCTATGATTCCTTGTGTCTAAAAACATTTCCTAATTTTGCTTTTTTTTATACTTTATTTTGGTATCATTAATCTACAATTACATGTCCAATATTATGGTTATTAAACTATCCCCTTTCTCAGGTCCCCCCCACCAACCCCATTACAGTCACTGTCCATCAGTGTAGTGAGATGCTATAGAATCACTACTTGTCTTCTCTGAGTTGTACAGCCCTCGCCGTGCCCCCCCAAACATCACATGTGCTAATCGTAATGCCCCTTTTTACCCCTTATCCCTCCCTTCTCACCCATCCTCCCCAGTCCCTTTCCCTTTGGTAACTATTAGTCCATTCTTGGGTTCTGTGAGTCTGCTGCTGTTTTGTTCCTTCAGTTTTTTTCTTTATTCTTAAGCTCCACATATGAGTGAAATCATTTGATACTTGTCTTTTTCGGCTTGGCTTATTTCACTGATTTAATGCCCTCTAGCTCCATCCATGTTGTTGCAAATGGTATGATTTATTTTCTTCTTATGGCTGTATAATATTCCATTGTGTATATGTACCACCTCTTCTTTATCCATTCATCTACTGATGGACACTTAGGTTGCTTCCATTTCTTGGCTATTGTAAATAGTGCTGCGATAAACATAGGGGTGCATCTGTCTTTTTCAAACTGGGCTGCTGCATTCTTAGGGTAAATTCCTAGGAGTCGAATTCCTGGGTCAAATGGTATTTCTGTTTTGAGTTTTTTGAGGTACCTCCATACTGCTTTCCACAATGG
Organism: Smutsia gigantea; assembly: GCA_032199065.1. Lineage (NCBI taxonomy): Eukaryota > Metazoa > Chordata > Mammalia > Pholidota > Manidae > Smutsia > Smutsia gigantea. The sequence continues at coordinate 373,719 of JAVSCE010015315.1, forward strand.
TTCAACTAATTTGCATTCCCACCAGCAGTGTAAGAGGGTCCCCTTTTTTCCACATCCTCACCAACATTTGTTGTTGTTTGTGTTTTGGATGTTGGCCATCCTCACTGGTGTGAAGTGATATCTCATTGTGGTTTTAATCTGCATTTCTCTGATGATGAGTGATGTGGAGCATCTTTTCATGTGCCTGTTGGCCAACTAAATTTCTTCTTTGGAGAAGTGTCTATTCATGTCCTCTGCCCATTGCTTAATTGGATTATTTGCTTTTTGCTTGTTGAGGTGCGTGAGTTCTTTATATGTTTTGGATGTCAACCCCTTATCAGATACACCATTTATGAATATATTCTCCCATACTGTAGGGTCTCGTTTTGTTCTTCTGATGGTGTCCTTTGCTGTATAGAAGCTTTTCAGCTTGATATAGTCCCACTTGTTCATTTTTGCTTTTGTTTCCCTTGCTCAGGGAGATAATGTTCATGAAGAAGTTGCTCATGTTTATGTCCAAGAGATTTTTGCCTATAGTTTTTTTCTAAGAGTTTTATGGTTTCATGACTTACATTCAGGTCTTTAATCTACCTTGAGTTTACCTTTGTGTATGGGGTTTCCGTACAAAAAGAGTAGTCCAGTTTCATTCTCTTACATGTAGCTGTCCAGTTTTTCCAACACCAGCTGCTGAAGAGGCCGTCATCTTTGTATATCCAAGACTCCTTTATCAAATATTAATTGACTGTATATGTTTGGGTTAATGTTTGAATTTTCTATTCTGTTCCACTGGTCTGTGGGTCTGTTTTTGTGCCAGTACCAATTTGTCTTGATTACTGAAGCTTTGTAGTAGAACTTGAACTCTGGGAGCGTAATTCCCCCTTCTCAGGATTGCTTTGGCTATTCGGGGTCTTTTGTGGTTCCATATGAATTTTAGAATTATTTGTTCCAGTTCATTGAAGAAAGCTGTTGGTATTTTGATAGGGATTGCGTTGAATCTGTAGATTGCTTTAGGTAGTATAGCCATTTTGACAATATTTATTATTCCTAGCCAAGAGCATGGGATGAATTTCCATTTATTAGTGTCCTCTTTAATTTCTCTTAGGAGTGTCTTGTAGTTTGCAGAGTACAGATCTTTCACTGCCTTCGTTAGGTTTATTTCTAGATATTTTATTCTTTTTGATGCAATTGTGAGTGGAATTCTTTTTCTGATTTCTCTTTCTGTTCATCGTTAGTGTATAGGAATGCAACAGATTTCTGTGTGTTAATTTTGTATCGTGCAACTTTGCTGAATTCAGATATTAGTTCTAGTAGTTTTGGAGTGGAGTCTTTAGGGTTTTTTATGTACAATATCATGTCATCTGCAAATAGTGACAATTTGACTCCTTCTTTACCAATCTGGATGCCTTATATGTCTTTATTTTGTCTGATTGCTGTGGCTAGGACCTCCAGTACTATGTTGAATAACAGTGGAGAGAGTGGGCATCCCAGTCTTGTTCCCGATCTTAGATGAAAAGCTTTCAGCTTCTCGCTGTTAAGTATGATGTTAGCTGTAGGTTTTTCATATAGGCCTTTATGATGTTGAGGTACTTGCCGTCTATATGCATTTTGTTGAGAGTTTTAATCATGAGTGGATGCTGAATTTTGTCAAATGCTTTTTCAGCATCTATGGAGATGATCATGTGGTTTTTGTTCTTTTTGTTGATGTGGTGGATGATATTGATGGATTTTCAAATGTTGTACCATCCTTTCATTCCTGAGATGAATCCCACTTGATCATTGTGTGTGATCCTCTTGATGTAATTTTGAATTCAGTTTGCTAATATTTTGTTCAGTATTTTTGCATCTACGTTCATCAGGGATATTGGTCTGTAATTTTCTTTTTTGGTGAGGTCTTTGCCAGGTTTTGGTATTAGAGTGGTGCTGGCTTCATAGTATGAGTTTGGAAGTATTCTCTCCTCTTCTATTTTTTGGAAAACTTTAAGGAGAATGGGTCTTATTTCTTCTCTGTATATCTGGTAGAATTCAGAGGTGAATTCATCTGGTCCGGGGATTTTGTTCTTGGATAGTTTTTTGATTACTGATTCAATTTCATTGCTGGTGATTGGTCTGTTTGGTTTTTCTGTTTCTTGCTTGGTCAGCCTTGGAAGGTTGTATTTTTCTAAGAAGTTGTCCATTTCTGTAGGTTTTCCAGCTTGTTAGCAGATAGATTCTCATAATAGTCTCTTATAATTCTTTGTATTTCTGTGGGGTCCGTCGTTATTTTTCCTTTCTCATTTCTGATTCTGTTTATGTGTGTAGATTCTCTTTTTCTCTTAATGAGTCTGGCTAGGGGTTTATCTATTTTGTTTATTTTTTCAAAGAACCAGCTCTTGGTTTCATTGATTTTTTTCTATTGTTTTATTCTTCTCAATTTTATTTATTTCTTCTGTAATCTTTATTATGTCCCTCCGTCTGGTGACTTGGCTCTCATTTTTCTTCTTTTTCCAATTTCAGTAATTCTGTCTTTAGACTATTCATTTGGGAATGTTCTTCCTTCTTTAAATAGGCCTGGATTGCAGTATACCTTCCTCTTTGAACTGCCTTTGCTACGTCCCACAGAAGTTGTGGCTTTGTGTTGTTGTCTCCATATATTCTTTGATTTCTGTTTTGATTTGGTTGTTAACCTATTGATTAATTAGAAGAATGTTGTTAAGTCAGCATGTATTTGTGAGCCTTTTTGATTTCTTTCTAAATGTTCCATGTGCACGTGAGAAGAATGTGTATCCTGTTGCTTTTGGGTGTAGAATTCTGTAGATGTCTGTTAGGTCCATCTGTTCTAGTGTGTTGTTCAGTGCCTCTGTGTCTTTACTTATTTTCTGTCTGTTTGATCTGTCCTTTGGAGTGAGTGGTGTGTTGAAGTCACCTAAGATGAATGCACTGCTGTCTATTTCCTCCTTTAATTCTGTTAGTATTTGTTTCACATATGCTGCCACTCCTGTGTTGGGTGCATATATATTTATAATGGTTATATCCTCTTGTTGGACTGACCCCTTTATCTTTATGTAATGTCCTTCTTTATCTCTTGCTACTTTCTTCGTTTTGAAGTCTATTTTGTCTGATACAAGTACTGCAACCCCTGCTTTTTTCTCCTTGTTGTTTGCATGAAATATCTTTTTCCATCCCTTCACTTTTAGTCTGTGTATATCTTTGGGTTTGAGGTGAGTCTCCTCTAAGTAGCATATAGATGGGTCTTGCTTTTTTATCCATTCTATTGCTTTGTGTCTTTTGATTGGTGCATTCAGTCCATTTACATTTGGGGTGATTGTCAATAGATATGTACTTATTGCCATTGCTGGCTTCAGATTCGTGGTTCCCAAAGGTTCAAGGGTTGCTTCTTTACTATCTAACAATCTAGCTTAACTTTCTTGTTAAGTCATTGTAAACACCATCTGATGTTTCTTTATTTCTCTCCCTTCTTTTCTTCCTCCTCCACTATTGTTTATATACTAGGTGTTTTATTCTTTGCCTTTAGTTAGTATTTGGATGGTCTGCTTTCTTTGCTATGATTTTATTTTCTCTGGTGACGTCTTTTTAGCCTTAGGATGGCTTCCCTCTAGAGCATTCCGTTTAAAATATCCTGTAGAGGTGGTTGATTAGACGCAAACTCTCTCAACTTCTGCCTGTCTGGAAATTGTTTAATCCCTCCGTCATATTTAAATGATCATTGTGGTGGATACAGCATTCTTGATTTGGGGCCCTTCTGTTTCATTAAGTTAAATATATCCTGCCATTCTCTTCTGGCCTGTACGGTTTCTGTTGAGAAGTCTGATGATAGTCTGATGAATTTTCCTTTGTAGGTGATCTTTTTTCTCTCTCTAGCTGTCTTTAATACTCTTTGATCTTTGCCATTTTAATTATTACGTGTCTTGGTATTGTCTTCCTTGGGTTCCTTGTGTTGGGAGATCTGTGGGCTTCCATGGACTGCGAGACTATTTCCTTCCCTAGCATGTTGAAGTTTTCAGCAATTACTTCTTCAAAGACACTTTCTATGCCTTTTTCTCTCTCTTCTTCCTCTGGTACTCCTGTAATGCGAATATTGTTCCATTTGAATTGGTCGCACAGTTCTCTTAATATTCTCTCATTCCTAGAGATCCTTTTATCTTTCTCCACCTCAGCTTCTCTGTATTTCTGTTCTCTGATTTCTATTCCTTTAACAGTCACTTGCATCTCGTCCAGTCTGCTGCTAAACCCGTTAATCGCTTGTCTCATTTCTGCATTTTCTTTCCTCAGTTCCCTCACTTCCTCCCTCAGCTCTTGCATATTTTTCTGTAGATCCGTCAGCATGGTTATGACTTTTGTTCTGAATTCTTTTTCAGGAAGGTTGTGCATTTCCATCCCTTCATGTTCCCTCTCTGTTGTTGTCTTGGTCTGGGTGAGTTTTGTTTGTACCATATTCCTCTGTCTTTTCATGGCAATAGAAGTGGTCGCTGGTAGGTGCCACGTATGTCAGCTGGGTTCTTTAAGACTTCTGAAAAGAGAGAAAAGAGGAAAAAAAAAAGAAAAGAAAAGAAAAAAGAAAGAAAGAAAAAAAAAACGCCAGCCCGAGTAGATTCTGTGAGGATGCGGTAGGTGGCATTGTTCCTCCACCATTCTTCAGTTTCGGCCATGCTGCTCTGCAGGGCCCTTTTTAGCTCTGGCCAGGGCAGGAACGAATGGGACTCTGTTGATCTCTGTGGGAATCTGAGTGTGGCTACTCTTTCCCAGTCACCAGCGAAGGGGTCTGAAATTCCCCAGGACTCCCAGCCTGCTGGGCTGAGTGTGCTGGGATGACCCTGGGCCCTTGTCTCTTTAAGACCGCTAAAGAAAAAAGCGCGCACTCTTCTTTTGTTCTGGGAGCCGGCTGTCAGGACCTGGGTGCGTTCCTAAACTCAGATCATGCACCCTCTGTCTCTCCAGTCTCCGATACACTGCACTATGTGTGTCAGCCCTCCCAGCGCAGATTACCAGGTCTGGTTGGGTATTTCGCGGTCCTGTACTTCCACTCCCTCCCAGCTCTGAATCCTCGCCTCCCCCCGCTGTGCTTGGGTGGGGGAGTGCTCGGGTTCCGCTGTGTCATGGCTCTGTATCTTACCCGCCTCGTGGGGTGCTGAGTCCTCTCAGGTGTAGATGCAGGCTGTGTGCTGTCCTGTATCTTCTGGTCTCTTTTTTAGGAATAGTTGTATTTGTTGTATTTTCATAAATACATACAGTTTTGGGAGGTGATTTCTGCCGCCCCGCTCATGCCGCCATCTCTCCGGAAGTCTCCCTAATTTTGCTTTTAAATGTCCTATGTAGGTAATTTAATATTCATCTGAAATTAATTTTTTAATAAGTTTAATTTTTTTCATTAGAGGTTAACCTGCCTGTCTTTCCTGTCAACTGATAATGTACATCTTTTCTGTTTTTGTTTTCTTCAAATAGGGCTCTGTAAAACAAGCTTACACAAATGCTCCAGTGGTAGACAGTGAATTATTACGACTGAGTCTTCGGTTATTTAAGCGGAAGACTACATGCCAGGCTCCTGGACATGAAAAGACTGAAGATAATAAACTCTCACAGCCCAGTATCCAACACGAGGTGTGCGTGTCTTAGGATGGAGGTTCAGTGACATTCTTGGTACTATCATCCTTCAGGAGTGTTTTTCAGATTCTTTGGTTTGACAAGCATAATAGTGACAAAGGCAGAGAAGATTTTTCAGCCATGCTGAAAGAGTGAAGAAGAACTTGGATCTAGGTTTAAAGACACTAGTTTTGGCTAACTTAAGACTTTACATAGTACTTGATACACAAAATAATGTGAACACATCTAGATTTAGTAGTTTACTCTGTACCTTTTGTTAAAACTGCAGATTTTGGAAAACAGCCACTACTGCTTTTTCAGCCTATGAATATTTTTTATGCAATGGAGTCACTGACATATGTACTGGATCATCTGTACAGAAACTGGTTTCATTCAGAAACAGTGTGTTCACAGAATGAATGTACACACTGTGCCGTACAGAACACTTGAGGGGGTGCTCGTCCTGCATGCTCGTGTGTTCAGAGGCAAACCTCAAACAAGACGGCACCAAAATAATCTTTTCTTTCTAAAGTTCTACAATAATTACTTAATGTGTTTTTGGTTTTCTTTTTCAATATATGTGCATTGTTAACAATGTTTATTGGATGTATTTGATTTATAAATGGTTTTGTTTGCTATCAGAGACTGTCTACAATTTTTAGTTTTAATAAATGTACCTTCCCTTTCCAGGTTCTAGATTTACTTTGCTCTTTATTAATCTTATTCTTGATGTTCTGAAACATTTGTCATCAACACTGCATATTTCATACTTCAAATATTTTACTGCTCAAGGTTTTTTTTTGTACTTCATAATCCAATGCTTTTGTTTTATTAATATTTACTAATGTTGATTGTAAAATAATTTTATATAATTTTAAGTTAAATCCATACACATCTTAGATAGTGTAGTACTGTGGGGGTCAGTACTATTTTTTTAATCAGATAATCTAATTTCCAAAGTGTTACTATATTTTATTTTGAAAAAATACTGTTGACTGTTCCTTTAAATCATGTGCTTTCAGCACTTTCTTAATGTTATTCATGTGGCTATCTCTTACTGAATTGAGCCATAATGACTAGAAAGTTGAATGAATGAATTTTTGTTGTCAGACAAATGAGCTGTCTATGAAGGAGAGAAACTATATAGTGTTTATCTTTGTTCTTGGCATCAGTCATTTCTTTCTCAGTTCCAGTGTTGGTTGGACAGTAAATCTCTTGGAGGTGGTTTTCAGATGTGATTTTCATTGATAAAGTGGGCAAAACACTGAATTTGGAGTTATGAGAAGTGGATTGATGTCCTGACCCTGCTCTCTCTCTACCAAGTCTTAGACAAGTTACCTTCTTTGCAGTTTCCTCATCTATGATTTAGTAAGTGTAAGAACAAATTTGGGAGTGTTTTATAAATTGTATACTCAGCTTGTTTAATAATTATTTGTTTTAAGGATTTTTTTTAAATAGTTTATTTTGGTATCATTAATCTACAATTACATGTGCAATATTATGGTGATTAAATTAACTCCTTCATCAGGTCCCCCCCACCAACCCCATTACAGTCACTGTCCATCAGCATAGTGAGATACTATAGAGTCACTGCTTGCCTTCTCTGAGTTGTACTGCCCTCCCCGTGCCCCCGCAACATTACATCTGCTAATCGTAATGCACTTTTTCCTCCTTCTCCCTCCCTTCCCACCCATCCTCCCCAGTCCCTTTCCCTTTGGTAACTATTAGTCCATTCTTGGGTTCTGTGAGTCTGCTGCTGTTTTATTCCTTCAGGTTTTTTCTTTGTACTTATACTCCACGTATGAGTGAAATCATTTGGTACTTGTTTTTTTCGGCTTGGCGTATTTCACTGAGCATAGTACCTTCTAGCTCCATGCATGTTGTTGCAAATGGTAGGATTTGTTTTCTTCTTATGGCTGTATAATATTCCATTGTGTATATGTACCACATCTTTATCCATTCATCTACTGATGGACGCTTAGGTTGGTTCCATTTCTTCGCTATTGTAAATAGTGCTGCAATAAACATAGGGGTACATATGTCTTTTTGAAACTGGGCTGCTGCATTCTTAGGGTAAATTCCTAGGAGTCAAATTCCTGGGTCAAATGGTATTTCTATTTTGAGTTTTTTGAGGAACCTCCATACTGCTTTCCACAATGGTTGATTAATTTGCATTCCCACCAGCAGTGTAGTAGGGTTGCCTTTTCTCCACATCCTCGCCAACATTTGTTGTTGTTTGTGTTTTGGATGTTGGCCAACCTCACTGGTGTGAGGTGATATCTCATTGTGGTTTTAATTTGCATTTCTCTGATGATTAGCGATGTGGAGCATCTTTTCATGTGCCTGTTGGCCATCTGAATTTCTTCTTTGGAGAAATGTCTATTCATGTCCTCTGCCCATTTCTTTATTGGATTATTTGTATTTTGTTTCTTAAGGTGCGTGAGTTCTTTATATATTTTGGATGTCAACCCCTTATCGGATATGTCATTTATGAATATATTCTCCCACACTGTAGGATCTCTTTTTGTTTTACTGATGGTGTCCTTTGCTGTACAGAAGCTTTTCAGCTTGATATAGTCCCACTTGTTCATTTTTGCTTTTGTTTCCCTTGCCCGGGGAGATGTGTTCATGAAGAAGTCGCTCATGTTTATGTCCAAGAGATTTTTGCCTATAGTTTTTTTCGAAGAGTTTTATGGTTTCATGACTTACATTCAGCTCTCTGATCCACCTTGAGTTTACCTTTGTGTATGGGGTTAGACAGTAGTCCAGTTTCATTCTCTTACATGTAGCTGTCCAGTTTTTCCAACACCAGCTGCTGAAGAGGCTGTCATCTCCCCAATGTATATACGAGGCTCCTTTATCAAATATTAATTGATTGTATATGTTTGGGTTAATGTTTGGATTTTCTATTCTGTTCCACTGGTCTGTGGGTCTGTTTTTGTGCCAATACCAAATTGTCTTATTTACTGTGCCTTGAAGTCAGGGAGCGTAATTCCCCCTGTTTTATTCCTCCTTCTCAGGATTGCTTTGGCTATTCGGGGTCTTTTGTCGTTTCATATGAATTTTAGAATTATTTGTTTGAGTTCATTGAAGAAAGCTGTTGGTATTTTGATAGGGATTGCGTTGAATCTGTAGATTGCTTTTGGTAGTATAGCCATTTTGACAATATTTATTCTTCCTAGCCAAGAGCATGGGATGAATTTCCATTTATTAGTGTCCTCTTTAATTTCTCTTAGGAGTGTCTTGTAGTTTTCAGAGTACAGATCTTTCACTTCCTTCGTTAGGTTTATTCCTAGGTATTTTATTCTTTTTGATGCAATTGTGAATGGAATTGTTTTTCCGATTTCTCTTTCTGTTAGGTCATCGTTAGTGTATAGGAATGCAACAGATTTCTGTGTGTTAATTTTGTATCCTGCAACTTTGCTGAATTCAGATATTCTAGTTGTTTTGGAGTGGAGTCTTTAGGATTTTTTATGTACAATATCATGTCATCTGCAAATAGTGACAATTTGACTTCTTTACCAATCTGGGTGCCTTTTATGTCTTTGTTTTGTCTGATTGCCGTGACTAGGACCTCCAGTACTATGTTGAATAACAGTGCAGAGAGTGGGCATCCCTGTCTTGTTCCCGATCTTAGATGAAAAGCTTTCAGGTTCTTGCTGTTAAGTATGATGTTAGCTGTGGGTTTGTCATATATAGCCTTTATGATGTTGAGGTACTTGCCCTCTGTACCCATTTTATTGAGAGTTTTAATCATGAATGCATGCTGTATTTTGTCAAATGTTCTTTCAGCATCTATGGAGATGATCATGTGGTTTTTGTTCTTCTTTCTGTTGATGTGCTGGATGATGTTGATGGATTTTCGAGTGTTGTACCATCCTTGCATCCCTGGGATGAATCCCACTTGATCATGGTGTATGATCCTCTTGATGTATTTTTGAATTCGGTTTGCTAATGTTTTGTTGAGTATTTTTGCACCTACATTCATCTGGGATATTGGTCTTTAGTTTCCTTTTTTGGTGAGGTCTTTGCCAGGTTTTGGTATTAGAGTGATGTTGGCTTCATAGAATGAGTTTGGAAGTATTCCCTCCTCTTCTATTTTTTGGAAAACTTTAAGGAGAATCGGTGTTATTTCTTCTCTGTATGTCTGGTAGAATTCAGAGGTGCATCCATCTGGTCCGGGGGTTTTGTTCTTGGCTAGTTTTTTGATTACTGCTTCCAATTTCGTTGCTGATGATTGGTCTGTTTAGTTTTTCTGTTTCTTGTTTGGTCAGTTTGGGGATGTTGTATTTTTCTAAGAAGTTGTCCATTTCTTCTATGTTTTCCAGCTTGTTAGCATATAGATTCTCATAATATTCTCTCCTAATTCTTGGTATTTCTGTGGGGTCTATCATTGTTTTTCCTTTCTCATTTCTGATTCTGTTTATGTGTGTAGATTTTGTTTTTCTCTTAATAAGTCTGGCTAGGGGTTTATCTATTTTGTTTATTTTTTCAAAGAACCAGCTCTTGGTTTCATTGATTTTTTTCTATTGTTTTATTCTTCTCAATTTTATTTATTTCTTCTCTGATCTTTATTATGTCCCTGCTTCTGGCGACTTTGGGCCTCATTTGTTCTTCTTTTTCCAATTTCAGTAATTGTGTCTTTAAACTAGTCATTTGGGAATGTTCTTCCTTCTTTAGGTAGGCCTGGATTACAATATACTTTCCTCTTAGAACAGCCTTTGCTGCGTTCCACTGAAGTTATGCTTTGTGTTGTTGTTGTCATTAGTCTCCATATATTCTTTGATTTCTGTTTTGATTTGGTTGTTAACCCATTGATTAATTAGGAGAATGTTGTTAAGTCTCCATGTATTTGTGAGCCTTTTTGATTTCTTTCTAAACTTTATTTCTAGTTTTATACCTTGGTGATCTGAGAAGTTGGTTGGTAGGATTTCAATATTTTTGAAATTACTGAGGTTCTTTTTGTGGCCTAGTATGTGGTCTATTCTGGAAAATGTTCCATGTGCACTTGAGAAGAATGTGTATCCTGTTGCTTTTGGGTGTAGAGTTCTGTAGATGTCTGTTAGGTCCATCTGTTGTAGTGTGTTGTTCAGTGCCTCTGTGTCTTTACTTATTTTCTGTCTGTTTGATCTGTCCTTTGGAGTGAGTGGTGTGTTGAAGTCACCTAAATGAATGCATTGCTGTCTGTTTCCTCGTTTAATTCTGTATTTGTTTCACATATGCCAGCGCTCCTGTGTTGGGTGCATATACATTTATAATGGTTATATCCTCTTGTTGGATTGACCCCTTTATCATTGTGTAATGTCCTTCTTTATCTTTTGCTAGTTTCTTCATTTTGAAGTCTATTTTGTCTGATAGAAGTACTGCAACACCTGCTTTTTTCTCCTTGTTGTTTGCATGAAATATCTTTTTCCATCCCTTCACTTTTAGTCTGTGTATATCTGTGGGTTTGAGGTGAGTTTCTTGTATGCAGCATATAGGTGGGTCTTGGTTTTTTATCCATTCTGTTACTACATTTAGGGTGATTATCGATAGATATGTACTTATTGCCATTGCTGGCTTCAGATTCGTGGTTACCAAAGTTTCAAGGGTTGCTTCTTTACTATCTAACCATCTAACTTAACTTTCTTGTTAAGTTATTGTAAACACTGTCTGATGTTTCTTTATTTCTCTCTCTTCTTATTCTTCCTCCTCCATTCTTTATATACTAGGTCTTTTATTCTTTGCCTTTAGTTAGTATTTGGATGGCCTGCTTTCTTTGCTATGATTTTATTTTCTGTCATGACGTCTTTTTAGCCTTAGGAGTGCTTCCCTGTAGAGCAGTTCCTTTAAGATGTCCTGTAGTGGTGGTTTATGGGAGGCAAATTCTCTCAACTTTCACTTGTCTGGAAATTGTTTAATCCCTCCATCATATTTAAATGATAATCGTGCTGGATACAATATTCTTGGTTCGAGGCCCTTCTGTTTCATTACGGGAAATATATCACGCCATTCTCTTCTGGCCTGTAAGGTTTTTGTTGAGGAGTCTGATGATAGTCTGATGGGTTTTCCTTTGTAGGTGATCTTTTTTCTCTCTCTAGCTGCCTTTAATACCCTGTCTTTATCTTTGATCTTTGCCATCTTAATTATTATGTGTCTTGGTGTTGTCTTCCTTGGGTCCCTTGTGTTGGGAGATCTGTGGGCTTCCGTGGACTGCGAGACTATTTCCTTCCCCAGCATGGGAAATTTTTCAGCAATTATTTCTTCAAAACACTTTCTATCCCTTTTTCTCTTTCTTCTTACCCTGGTACTCCTATAATGCGAATATTGTTCCGTTTTGATTGGTCACACAGTTGTCTTAATATTCTTTCATTCCTAGAGTTCCTTTTATCTCTCTCTGCCTCAGCTTCTGTGTATTCCTGTTCTGATTTCTATTCCATTAACAGTCTCTTGCATCTCATCCAGTCTGCTGCTAAGCCCGTCGATCGCTTGTCTCATTTCTGCATTGTCTTTCCTGACTTCCCTCACTTCCTCCCTCAGCTCTTACAAATTTCTCTGTAGATCCATCAGCATGGTTATGACTTTTATTCTGAATTCTTTTTCAGGGAGATTGTGCATTTCCATCCCTTCAGGTTCCCTGTCAGGTTTTGTTTGGGTCTGTGTGATCTTTGTCTGTACCATATTCCTCTGTCTTTTTATGGCGATAGCAGTGGTCGCTGGTAGATACCACGTATGTCAGCTGGGCTGTTTAAGATTTTTTTAAAAACTGGAGAAAACAAACAAAAACAAAGAAAAAATAAAGGAGAGAAAGAAAAGAAAGAAAAATAAAGAAAAGAAAGGGAAAAAAAAGTCACGGGATTCTGTAAGGACGCTGTACGTGGCACTATTGCTCCACTATTCCAGAGCCGGGCCGCACCGCTCTTTGTAGCTCTGGCTGGGGTGGGAACGAATGGGAGGCTTTTGTTCTCTGTGTAAAGTTTCAGTGTGGCTGCCTTTATCCCAGTCGCCAGCCAAGGGGTCCGAAATTCCTCAGGACTCCTAGCCCGCTTGGCTGAGCCTCCCAGGGCGATCGTGTTCCATCACTGGAGCCCCGCCTCTCCAAGACCATTAAAAACAGCGCGTGCTTTTCTCTTGTCCCGGGGCGCCTGCTGCACGGACCCGGGCGTGTTCCCAGCTCAAAACCTGCACCTTCTGCCTCTCCAATATCCGATGCACCGCGCGATGTGTGTCAGGGCTCCCGGTGCAGATCACCGGGGCTGGTTATTCCACGGGCCTGTACTTCCACTCCCTCCCGGCTCTGAATCCTCTCCTCCCACCAGTGCACTGGGGTGGGGGAGTCCTCGGGTCCCACCAGGACGCAGCTCCATATCTTACCCCTCGCGGGGTGCCGAGTCCTCTCAGGTGCAGATGCAGGCTGTGCACTGTGTTGTAAATTCTGGTCTCTCTTTTAGGAATAGTTATATTTGGTGTATTTTCATAGATTTATATAGTTTTGGGAGATTTCCACCGCCCTGCTCACACTGCCATCTTCCCAGAACTCTCAAGTTTTTATTAGATAGCTGTAAATATTGTGAATAGAATTGAGGATGTGCTCTAGCTATATAGCTCAGTAATACTTGAAATTAAGAGTTAACAAACCAATGTAATCTGAGCTTTAAAATCCTACTGTATTTTTCAGAGCTATAACCTTTGATTACAGTAAACTCTCTAGACTATACGTGTAACAATTTACTTTTTAAAAATTAAAATATATCTGCTTCATTCTGTATGTAAACATTTAACTCATAAAGTAGACTCCTAGGATCTGAAATGGACCCCAAGTTGCAGAATTTGTGGGCAGTGATAAACCAATCAAAATTGTAATTTGATCATTACCTCTTACAGGTTTTTGTTAAAACCATAATCCTATTTTACCTGTCCCAGTTGTTTTGTATTGTCTTCTCTAAACGTATCATATTACTGGTGTAGTTTCTGCTCATTTCAAGAAACATTCGTTTTGCTCTTTATTTTTACAAGATACATACCCAGCAAAGGAAATGGTCTTATTTTCAAATACTTTGAAAGCATGTATAAGAAAGTTGCAAGCAGCAAAAAAAAAAAAAAAATCTTAATCAGATTTTCCTGTTATCCATTTCCTTTTCCAATTGGTACATGTTTTAAATAAAAGAGAAAGACCCTGGAGAATGAATACCCTTTAGAAAACTACTTTCTGATTATAGTGGATAATAATCATTCTCTATAGCTTCTCTCTAGAACTTCTAATCGTAGTTCCCACAATTGTGGAATGTATAATAAAAATAATGGTTTTCGTGTTTTATCCACTGACTTCAGGAGTATTTCACAGGTTATTTATTTCCAGAATAAAAACTATGTAGTTAAATTTGCCGTATAGCCAAAACCTGTTGCCTTTTTAATTTTGAATCTTTTTGTTATGTTGTGAAAGAAAATTTTTTAACTGTTCCTTTGTCTGTTTAGTCATGATATTTAGAGATTTATATTCCCAGTGGGAATGTACCATTAAGTCTCATAATTTTTTAAAAATTCAAACATTCTGTATCACTAATCATATGCCCATAAATTTCTTCTAAAGCAAATCTTTTTATTGAATTTTTTGTAATAGCTCTTGGGCCATAATTAAAGTCTCGATTAAACCAGTATTCCTGAAAACACCTTCCAGTCTATAAATTATTTGCTAGTACAGTTAAAGGTCTTCTGTCTCATAACTGATGGATCAAGGTTGTCCATTTGCTATGACTGCACAACTAGACTCCACTGCTGATAGTAAGGAGCTGTCTAGATAGAGAAGGGACAAGAATATGTCTACAATCCAAAGTAAATAAAATGATAGAGTTAACACATACTTATGTCATTTAGTCAGTTGTTCAACTTTTTAAGCAGTCGTCCTCACCATTTAGTAACAGATTGTACTTACTTAGAATAGCTGGTAACTATTTCACAAAAATTTATTTAACAGAAAGTTATTTCACAAGTAACTAACCAAACAGTGATTTAATATGGTGAACAATTTGACCTGTCACTTTTCTTTATTCTGATCAGTAACTAGGTTATTTTTCCTATCCTACGCATGGCTACATTAGGATTTTAGGGCTTTATTAACTTAAAAGTATGTGGCATTAGCAGAATATATCACATAATTTATTGTCACCCAGTTGGGTAAAAATTAAGGTATATAATATTTTGTCAATGATGCTTTTAAGCCTCAGAAAAAAGAGCCACTGTCTGAATGTCCGGTTATATAAAAAGATGTATGGGTTCTAGTTTACAGACATATGAATCAGCAGCTACATATAGAACAATTTCATCTGAAGAAAACCCCAAAACTAGCTAAGTGACTTCTGTACACCAGGCAAACAAGAAAACCCACACTGAAGAAAGAGTCTGAGACACAGTTTCTCCATAAATGCCACCCATGGTGTAGCCACCCACAATAAGGAGGGGATTTGCATCCCTGAGCTTCTTCCTGGGGAGCAAAGAGTGCACCCTACAGCTGCCACCCCAACTTCTAAGACCTGTACCTGAAAGACAAGCCTCCAAAACATCTGGTTTTGAAAGGCAACAGGACTTTCATCCATGAGCCCCACACGCAGTAGCTAACAGAGAAAGAGTTCCTGAAGGGCTCACATGTCCTCACCCACTGTAGGGCCCAGTGCAGACGCAGCTGTCTGAGAAGTGCCCAAACTCTGTGAAAGAGGCTTACATGCTTCAGGCAGTGGCCTTAGGGTAAGTCATCTAATTTAAAACACATCTAGGTTCCCACTGAGATACTCTCCAAAAACAGACCAGTGGGCACCATTTTTGTGCTCTCCTGTGCCTCACTCCAGCTCACTGGTTTCTCCCAGGAAGGAGGTTGTACACTTCTCTGGCACCCTGATTTCTGTGGCTATTACACACGGGATCCCTCTACATTGCCTGGCTTTCGTGGCCAGCAGGGCTTATGCTTGTGGGTCCCACAGGACTGCAACAAACGGACAAAGTTATTAACCAGCCACCACCTCCAGGGCACAGCAGAAAGGCAACAGACTGAGCCCCCAGTCTTTCTGCGAAAGGAGGCTATACGCTTATTTTGAAGCTTCAGCCTGAGGGGAAGTCGTCTTGTTTGGTGCACATCTAGGAGCCTACTTATGTGCTCTCTGGATAGAGACCATCAGATGCCATTTTTGCAGTCTTTCTCTCTGCCTCACTCCAGATAATAGGTGTCTCTGGGAAAGAAGCTTGTGTGCACACCTGGTGCCTAGGTTTGTGGCTGCTGCCCAGAGGACACTTCCATTTATAGCCTGGCTCTGATGGCCAATGCGGCTTATGTTCACAGGTTCAACAGGACAAACAGTTTTTAACTGGCTATCACCCCAGGGCTCAGTACAGAAGGAGCAGACAGAAATGTCCATGTCCCAGTCTTCCCTCATATTTTATAAGCTTCTGCCTAAGGGTCTGGCTTCCAATCAGCCTAAATATAGGTACTAAGATCCTCCATTTGTGACACTGACAGGTCTTGGAATGTCCTCAACTATTGGGAACCACTAAAAATAAAGTAGACTGCTTGTAAAATCACAACGGTTTGAGAGTCAACCAAGAAGTAGGGCCATGTTGAACAATAAGGTTCGTCTCTTACACAAGGCTGCTGCTTCAAGACGGAGACGTGGCTGTTTGATCTATGCACAGAAACTAACACAGTTAAAGTAAAATTAAGAAATGCAAGAATATATTCCTAACCAAAGAGTAAACCCTCAGAAAGACACCTGATGGAGTGGAGTTCAAAATAATGATCATAAAGACGCTCACCAAAATCAGGAGAATGGATGAACATAATGAAAATTTCAACAACGAGATAAAAAATGTAAGAAAGTACTACATAGAAGTTACAGAGATAAAGAATACAATAATTAAAATGAAAAAAAAGGAGCCCAACAGCAGACTAAATGAAACAGAAGAAAGGATCAGTTACCTTGGCAGTCAGGACAGTGGAAACTCACCCAATCAGAGGAGCAAAAAGAAAAAAGAATGAAAAAGAGTTAAGATAGTTTTAAGGACTTAACAGGTAACATCAAGCAGACCAACATTCGTATTATAGGGGTCCCAGAACAAGAAAGATGGGGCAGAAAACTTATTTGAAGAAATGGTGGTTTAAAACTTCACTAACCTGAGAAAGGATACAGACATCCAGATCCAGGAAGCTGAGACAGTTCCCCATAAAATGAACCCAAAGAGACCCACAGTGAGACACGTTTATAATTAGTGTTAAAAGTTAAAGACCAGGAAAGATTCTTAAAAGCAGCAAGAAAAAAAAACCTGTTACCTATAAGGGAATCCCATAAGACTATCAGTGGAAACTTTGCAGGCCAGAAGGGAATGACACAGTATATTCAAAGTGCTGAAAGAAAAACATCTGCCAACCAAAAATGCTCTACCCAGCAGAGTTGTTGAAATAAAAGAGTGCTAATCAGTAACAGGAAAACATACGAGAGTATAAACCTCACTGGTAAAAGTAAATATATAGCAAAATTCAGATTTATTTAATGTTGTAAAAGTGGTGGTTACATTACTTATAAAGCTAGTATATAGGTTAAAAGACAAAATTAGTAAAAGTATAACTACAATAATTTGTTGATACAGAAGATTAAAAAAATGTGATATCAAAACAAAAGTTTGGGGGGATTAAAAAAAGCAGTAGAATGAATTCAAACTGAAATTATCACATTAAGATAGAGTATTATAAATATAATTGTTTTATGCAAGCCTCATGGCAGCCACAAAGCAAAAAACCTATAATAGGCACACAAAAGAAAAAGAAAAGGAACATAAGCATACCACTTGAAAAAGTCATCAAATTACAAAGGAAGAGAGCCAGAGAAGAAAGGAACAAAAAGGAATTACAAAACAGCCAGAAAACAACAAAATGGCAATCATAAGTCCATACTTACCATTAATTACTTTAAATGTAAATAGACTGAATTTTCCAATTAAAAGACATAGAGTGACTGAATGAATTTTTAAAAAGCAAGACCCTTCTATATGCTGCTTACAAGATACTCACTTGTGATGTTTAGACATGCACAGACTGACAGTAAAGGGATGGATAAAGATATTCCATGCAAATGAAAACCGAAAGGAAGCTGGGATAGACATAATTACGTCAGACAAAATAGAATTTCAGACAAAGACTGTAATAAGAGACAAAGATATAAAGATAAATGGGTCAGTCCAACAAGAGAATATAACATTGGTAAATATTTATGCAACTGCCATTGGAGCACCTAAATATGTAATGTGAATAGTAACAGAAGTAAAGGTAGGAACAGGCAGCAGGACAATAATAGTAGAGGACTTTAATACAAACTTTCATCAATAGGTAGATAATTCAGACAGAAAATCAACAAGAATATATTGGCCTTAAATGACATTTTACTTAATAGATATGTACAGAACATTCTATTCTAAAGTAACAGAATGCACATTCTTCTAACACACATATAAAACATTTTCCAGGATAGATTATATGTTAGGTCACAAAACAAGCCTTAAGACGCTTAAAAAGACAAATCATGTCACGCATATTTTATGACCATAGTAGTATGAAACTAGAAATCAATTACTAGAAAAAACTGGAAAATGTATGTATGCAGAGATTAAACAACATGCTACTGAGCAAACAATGAGTCAAAGAAGAAACCTAAAAAGAAAAAAGAATTACTTTTAACAAATGAAAATGAAAATACAGCATACCAAAACTTATGGGATGCAGCAAAACAATTCTTAGGAAGACATAGCAATAAATCCCTACATTAAAAAACAAAAATATCAAATAACCTAAGTTTACACCTCAAGAAAAAAGAAGAACAAATGCAAAATTAGTAGAAAGAAGGAAATAAGATCAGAGCAGAAGTAAATGAAATAGAGACTAAAAAGATAATAGAAAAGATCAATGAAACTAAGAGCTGGATATTTTTTAAAAAGATAAACAAAATTGATAGAACTTAGACTCACCAAGAAAAAAGAGAAGACTCAAATAAATAAAATCAGAAATTAGAGATTTACAGCTGATACCACAGAAATACAAAGGATCATGAGACTACTATACACAATCTCCAAATGGGAGAACCTAGAAGAAACTGATAAATTCCTAGAAATATACAACCTATGAAAATTGAATGATGAATAAATAGGAAATCTGAACACACCAATTATGTAGTAAGGAGGTTGAATAAGTACTCAGAAAACTTCCAGAAACAAAGGCTTCACTGGGGATTTCTAGCAAATATTTAAAGAATTAATACCAGTCCTTCCCAAACTCTTCCAAAAAATAGAAGTAAAGGAAACACTTCCAAACTCATTTTATGAGTCCAGAATTACCCTGATCCAAAACCATACAAGGGCACTATAAGAAATGAAAATTACCAGCCAATATCCCAGATGAACACAGATGCAAAAATCCTCAACAAAATGTTAGCAAGCAAACCTAAACAATACATTAAAAGAATCATATACCAAGTGGAACCAAGGATCGCAAATGATCATGACCAAGTGGGATTTATTCCAGGAAAGCAAGAATGGGACAACATCCACAAAATCAGTGTGATACACCACATTAACAGAATGAAGGATAAAAATCATATGATCATCTCAATAGATGTAATAGAAGCATCTGAAAAAATTCAACATCCATTCATAATAAAAACTCACAGACAACCTACCTCAGTATAATGAAGGCCACGAGTGACAAACTCTCAACAATCAGCATACTCAATGGTGAAAAGCTGAAAGCTATTCCCCTAAGTTCAGGAATAAAACAAGGATGCCCACTCTCACCACTTTTTTTTTTTGGTATCATTAATATACAATCACTTGAACATCATGGTTACTAGATTCCCCCCATTATCAAGTCCCCCACACATACCCCATTACAGTCACTGTCCATCAGTGTAGTAAGATGCTATAGAATCATTACTTGTCTTCTCTGTAAATACTGCCTTCCCGTGTCCCCCGCCACTGCATTGCATGTGCTTGCTAATCATAATGCCCCTTTTCCCCCTTTATCCCTCCCTTCCCACCCATCCTCTGCAGTCGCTTTCCCATTGATAACTGTTAGTCCATTCTTGGGTACCGTGAGACTGCTGCTGTTTTGTTCCTTCAGTTTTTCCTTTATTCTTATATTCCACAGATGAGTGAAATCATTGATACTTGTCTTTTTCCACCTGGCTTGTTTCACTGAGCATAATACCCTCTAGCTCCTTCCATGTTGTTGCAAATGGTAGGATTTGTTTTCTACTTATGGCTGAATAATATTCCATTGTGTATATGTACCACCTCTTCTTTATCCATTCATCTACTGATGAACACTTAGGTTGCTTCCATCTCTTGGCTATTGTAAATAGTGCTGCGATAAACAGAGGGGTGCATATATCTTTTTCAAACTGGGCTGCTGCATTCTTAGGGTAAATTCCTAGGAGTGGGATTCCTGAGTCAAATGGTATTTCTATTTTGAGTTTTTTGCGGAACCTCTATGCTGCTTTCCACAATGGTTGAACTAGTTTACATTCCCACCAGCAGTGTAGGAGGGTTCCCCTTTCTCCACATCCTCGCCAACATTTGTTGTTGTTTGTCTTTTGGGTGGAGGCCATTCTAACTGGTGTGGGGAGATATCTCATTGTGGTTTTAATTTGCATTTCTCTGATGACTAGTGATGTGGAGCATATTTTCATGTGCCTGTTGGCCATCTGAATTTCTTTGGAGAAGTATCTGTTCAGCTCCTCTGCCCATTTTTTAATTGGCTTATTTTCTTTTTGTTTGTTGAGGTGTGTGAGCGCTTCATATATTTTGGATGTCAACCCCTTTTCGGATATGTCATTTATGAATATATTCTCCCATACTGTAGGATGTCTTTTGCTCTACTGATGGTGTCCTTTGTGTTCAGAAGCTTTTTAGTTTGATATAGTCCCACTTGTTCATTTTTGCTTTTGTTGCCCTTGCCCAGGGAAATATGTTCATGAAGAAGTTGCTCATGTTTATGTCCAAGACATTTTTGCCTATGTTTTTTTCTAAGAGTTTTATGGTTTCCTGACTTACATTCAGGTTTTTGATCCATTTTGAGTTTACTTTTGTGTATTGGGTTATACAATGATCCAGTTTCATTCTCTTACATATAGCTGTCCAGTTTTGCCAACACCAGCTGTTGAAGAGGCTGTCATTTCCCCATTGTATATCCATGGTTCCTTTATTGTATTCTAATTGACCATATATGTTTGGGTTTATATCTGGGTTCCCTATTCTGTTCCACTGGTCTATGGGTCTGTTCTTGTGCCAGTACCTAATTGTCTTGATTACTGTGGCTTTGTAGTAGAGCTTGACGTCAGGGAGTGTAATTCCCCCTGTTTTATTCTTCCTTCTCAGGATTGCTTTGGCTATTTGGGGTCTTTTGTGGTTCCATATGAATTTTGGAACTATTTGCTCTAGTTCATTGAAGAATGCTGTTGGTATTTTGATAGGGATTGCATTGAATCTCTAGATTGCTTTAGGCAGGATAGCCATTTTGACAATATTAATTCTTCCTAGCCAAGAGCACAGGATGAATTTCCATTTATTAGTGTCCTCTTTAATTTGTCTTAAGATGTCTTGTAGTTTTCAGGGTATATGTGTTTCACTTCCTTGGTTAGGTTTATTCCAAGGTATTTTATTCTTTTGGATGTGATTGTGAATGCAATTGTTTTCCTGATTTCTCTTTCTGCCAGTTCACCATTAGTGTATAGGAATGCAACAGATTTCTGTGTATTAATTTTGTATTCCGCAAGTTTGCTGAATTCAAATATTAGATCTAGTAGTTTTGGAGTGGATTCTTTAGGGTTTTTTATGTACAATATCATGTCATCTGCAAACAGGGACAGTTTGACTTCTTCCTTGCCAATCTGGATGCCTTTTATTTCTTTGTGTTGTCTGATTGCTGTGGCAAGGACCTCCAGAACTATGTTGAATAAAAGTGGGGAGAGTGGGCATCCTTGTCTTGTTCATGATCTTAAAGGAAAAGCTTTCATATTCTCACTGTTAAGTATGATGTTGGCTGTGGGTTTGTCATATATGGCCTTTATTATGTTGAGGTACTTGGCCTCTATACCCACTCTCACCGCTTTTATTCAATATAATATTGGAGATCCTAACTAGAGCTTTAGGAAAGAAAGAGAAATAAGAGTCATCCAAATCAGAAAGGAAGAAGTAAAGCTTTGTACATATTTACAGACAACATGACAAAAAATCCTAAACTCCATAAAAAATACTCTTATAATAAACAAATTTAGTAAAGGAGCAGACACAAAGTCAAGATACCAAAATATGTTCCAGTTCTGTACCCTAATAACTACCAGAGAGAGAAATTAAGAAAGCAATCCCATTTACAATTACACCAAAAATATAAATACCTAGAATACCTACAATTGCACCAGAAGAATAAAATAAATGTAACTAAGGAGGTGAATGACCTATATACTGAAAATTATGATATTGATGAAGGAAATTTAAAGAAGACATAAATAAATGGAAAGATATTCCATACTCATGGATTAGGATATTGTTAAAATACCCATATTACTTGAAGCAGTGTATACATTCCATTCAATCCCTACAAAAATTCCAAAGGCATTTTTCAGAGAAACAGAACAAACAATCCCAAAGTTTGTATGTAATCACAAAAGACCCCATATAGCCAAAGCAATCTTGGGAAAGAACAAAGCTGGAGGCATCATTCTCCCTGATTTCAAACATTATTAGAAATCTGTAGCAATCAAAACAGTATGATATTGGTATAAAAACAGACACATAGATCAAGGAAAGAGAATAGAGAAACCATAAATTAATCTATGCACTTATGGTCAATTAATTTACAACAAAGGAGACAAGAATATACAATGAGGAAAGGACAGCCTTTTCAATAAATAGTGTTAGGGAAACCAAGCCACATGCAAAAGAATGAAACTAGATCACTGTCTTACACTATACACAAAATTAACTCAAAATGGATTAAAGACTTAAATGTAAGACCTGAAAAACTAGAAGAAAACATAGGCAGTAAGCCCCTTGACATTGTTGGCAATGTTTTTTTGGATTTGACATCAAAAGCAAAGGCAACAAAAACAAAAATAAATAAATGGGACTACATCAAAATAAAAAGCTCTGCACAGTAAAGGAAACTATCAACAAAATGAAAAGGTAACCTATGGAGTGGGAAAAAATAATTGCAGAGCAAATAACTCATAAGGGGTTAACATCTAAAATGTACAGAGAATTTGTACAACTCAATAGTAAAAAAACAACAAAATAATCTGATTAAGAAATGGGCAGAACTTCCGGGAAGATGGCGGTGTGAGCAGGGTGGCAGAAATCTCCTCCCAACACTATATTTATCTACGAAAACACAGAAAATACATCTATTCCTAAAAGAGAAACGAGAATACACAGGAAAGCGCACAGCGTGCAGCTACACCCGAGAGGACTCGGCACCCCAAGAGGCGGGTAAGATACGGAGCCACGACCCGGCGGGACCCGAGCCCTCCCCCACCCCAGCGCACCGGCGGGAGGAGAGGATTCAGAGCCGGGAGGGAGTGGAAGTGCACCCCGCGAAGTAGCCAGCCCCGGTGATCTGCACGGGGAGCGCTGACCCACATTGCGCAGTGCAGCGGAGATTGGAGAGACAGAGGGGCAGGATCTGAGCGGGGAACGCGCCAGGGTGCTTGCAGCTGGCTCCCGGGAAGGAAAAAAAAAAGTGTGCGCTTTCTTCAGCGGTCTTAAAGAGACAGGAGCCCAGCGGAGGAGCCAGATCGCCCCAGCACACTCAGCCCAGCAGGCTGGGAGTCCTGGGGAGTTTCAGACGCCTTAGCTGGCGACTGAGGAAGCGTAGCCATACTTAACACTTCTCACTGACATCAACAGCCACCTATTCGTTCCTACCCCTGCCAGAGCGATAAAGGGCCCTGCAGAGCAGCACAGTCACAGCTGTGGACTAGTGGGGCAACAGCGCCACCTAGAGCATTCCCACAGAATCTACGTCCGGTGGGCATTTTTTTTGTTTTTTTTTGTTTTGTTTTGTTTTCTGTTTTGTTTTTGTTTTTTTTCTTTTTTCCTTTCCTTTCTTTCTTTTTTTCCTTTCTTTTTAAAGTCTTAAAGAGCCCAGCTGACATACGTGGCAACTATCAGTGACCAATTATATAGCCATGAAAAGACAGAGGAATATGGTTCAGACCAAAATCAACCAGACAACCCCAGAGAGGGAGTCTGAAGGGATGGAAATGCACAGACTCCCTGAAAAAGAATTCAGAATAAAAGTCATAACCATGCTGATGGACCTACAGAGAAATGTGCAAGAGCTGAGGGAGGAAGTGAGGGAACTGAGGAAAGACAATACAGAAATCAGACAAGCAATCGACGGGCTTAATAGCAGAATGGATGAGATGCAAGAGACTGTTAATGGAATAGAAAACAGAGAACAGGAGTACAGAGCAGTCGAGGCAGAGAGATAAAAGGATTTCTAGGAATAAAAGAATATTAAGAGAACTGTGTGACCAATCCAAACGGAATAATATTCGCATTATAGGAGTACCAGAGGAAGAAGAAAGACAAAAAGGGATAGAAAGTGTCTTTGAAGAAATAATTGCTGAAAACTTTCCCTCGCTGGGGAAGGTGGTAGTCTCGCAGTCCACTGAAGCTCACAGATCTCCCAACACAAGGGACCCAAGGAAGACAACACCAAGACACATAATAATTAAGATGGCAAAGATCAAAGATAAAGACAGGGTATTAAAGGCAGCTAGAGAGAGAAAAAAGATCACCTACAAAGGAAAACCCATCAGATTATCATCAGACTTATCAACAGAAACCTTACAGGCCAGAAGAGAATGGCATGATATATTTAACGTTATGAAACAGAAGGGCCTCGAACCAAGAATATTGTATCCAGCACGATTATCATTTAAATATGATGGAGGGATTAAACAATTTCCAGATAAACGAAAGTTAAGAGAGTTTGCCTCTCATAAACCACCACTACAGGATATCTTAAATGGACTGCTCTAGATGGAAGCACACCTAAGGCTAAAAAGATGTCACCAGAGAAAAAAAAATCATAGCAAAGAAAGCAGACCATCCAAATACCAACGAAAGGCAAAGAATAAAACACCTATTATAGAAAGAATGGAGGAGGAGGAATAAGAAGGGAGAGAAAGAAAGAAACATCAGACTGTGTTTACAATAACTTAACAAGAAAGTTAAGTTAGATTGTTAGATAGTAAAGAAGCAACCCTTGAACCCTTGGTAACCACGAATCTAAAGCCAGCAATGGCAATAAGTACATACCTATCAATAATCACCCTAAATGTAAATGGACCAAATGCACCAATCAAAAGACAGAGAGTAACAGAATGGATAAAAAAGCAAGACCCATCTATATGCTGCCTACAAGAAACTCACCTCAAATCCAAAGATATACACAGACTAAAAGTGAAGGGATGGAAAAAGATATTTCATGCAAACAACAATGAGAAAAAAGCAGGTGTTGCAGTACTTGTATCAGACAAAATAGACTTCAAAACGAAGAAAGTAGCAAAAGATAAAGAAGGACATTACATAATGATAAAGGGGTCAGTCCAACAAGAAGATATAACCATTATAAATATATATGCACCCAACACAGGAGCGCCAGCATATGTGAGACAAATACTAACAGAATTAAAGGAGGAAATAGACAGCAATGCATTCATCTTAGGAGACTTCAACACACCACTCACTCCAGAGGACAGATCAACCAGACAGAAAATAAGTAAAGACACAGAGGCACTGAACAACACACTAGAACAGATGGACCTAACAGACATCTACAGAACTCTACACCCAAAAGCAACAGGATACACATTCTTCTCAAGTGCACATGGAACATTTTCCAGAATAGACCACATACTAGGCCACAAAAAGAACCTCAGTAATTTCAAAAATATTGAAATCCTACCAACCAACTTCTCAGATCACCAAGGTATAAAACTAGAAATAAATTTTAGAAAGAAATCAAAAAGGCTCACAAATACATGGAGACTTAACAACATTCTCCTAATTAATCAATGGGTTAATGACCAAATCAAAACAGAAATCAAAGAATATATGGAGACTAATGACAACAACAACACAAACCCACAACTTCTGTGGGACGCAGCAAAGGCAGTTCTAAGAGGAAAGTATATTGCAATCCAGGCCTATTTAAAGAAAGAAGAACATTCCCAAATGAATAGTCTAAAGACACAATTACTGAAATTGGAAAAAGAAGAACAAATGAGGCCCAAAGTCACCAGAAGGAGGGACATAGTAAAGATTAGAGAAGAAATAAATAAAATTGAGAAGAATAAAACAATAGAAAAAATCAATAAAACCAAGAGCTGGTTCTTTGAAAAAATAAACAAAATAGATAAACCTCTAGCCAGACTCATTAAGAGAAAAAGAGAATCTACACACATAAACACAATCAGATATGAGAAAGGAAAAATCATGACGGACCCCACAGAAATACAAAGAATCATAAGAGAATATTATGAGAATCTATATGCTAACAAGCTGGAAAACCTACAAGAAATGGACAACTTCTTAGAAAAATACAACCTTCCAAGACTGACCAAGCAAGAAACAGAAAAACTAAACAGACAAATCACCAGTGATGAAATTGAATCAGTAATCAAAAAACTACCCAAGAACAGAACCCCTGGGCCTGATGGAGTCACCTCTGAATTCTACCAGACATATAGAGAAGAAATAACACCGATTCTCCTTAAAGTTTTCCAAAAAATAGAAGAGGAGGGAATACTTCCAAACTCATTCTATGAAGCCAGCATCACTCTAATACCAAAACCGGGCAAAGACCTCACCAAAAAAGAAAATTACAGACCAATATCCCTGATGAACGTAGATGCAAAAATACTCAACAAAATATTAGCAAACCGAATTCAAAAATACATCAAGAGGATCATACACCATGATCAAGTGGGATTCATCCTAGGGATGCAAGGATGGTACAACATTCGAAAATCCATCAACATCATCCACCACATCAACAAAAAGAAGAACAAAAACCACATGATCATCTCCATAGATGCTGAAAAAGCATTTGACAAAATTCAGCATCCATTCCTGATTAAAACTCTCAACAAAATGGGTATAGACGGCAAGTACCTCAACATCATAAAGGCTATATATGACAAACCCACAGCTAACATCATACTTAACGGCGAGACGCTGAAAGCTTTTCATCTAAGATCAGGAACAAGACAGGGATGCCCACTCTCTCCACTGTTATTCAACATAGTACTGGAGGTCCTACCCACAGCAATCAGACAAAATAAAGACATACAAGGCATCCAGATTGGTAAAGAAGAAGTCACATTGTCACTATTTGCAGATGACATGATACTGTACATAAAAAACCCTAAAGATTCCATTCCAAAACTACTAGAACTAATATCTGAATTCAGCAAAGTTGCAGGATACAAAATTAACACACAGAAATCTGTTGCTTTCCTATACACTAATGATGAACTAACAGAAAGAGAAATCAGAAAAACAATTCCATTCACAATTGCATCAAAAAGAATAAAATACCTAGGAATAAACCTAACGAAGGAAGTGAAAGACCTGTACTCTGAAAACTACAAGACACTCCTAAGAGAA
The DNA here is from genome assembly GCA_032199065.1 of Smutsia gigantea. Classification (NCBI taxonomy): domain Eukaryota; kingdom Metazoa; phylum Chordata; class Mammalia; order Pholidota; family Manidae; genus Smutsia; species Smutsia gigantea. The sequence goes on from JAVSCE010015315.1 coordinate 400,956, forward strand.
ATTAAAGAGGACACTAAGAAATGGAAATGCATCCCATGCTCTTGGCTAGGAAGAATAAATATTGTCAAAATGGCAATACTACCTAAAGCAATCTACAGATTCAATGCAATCCCTATCAAACTACCAACATCTTTCTTCAATGAACTGAAACAAATAATTGTAAAATTCATATGGAACCACAAAAGACCCCGAATAGCCAAATCAATCCTGAGAAGGAGGAATAAAACAGGGGGAATTACACTCCCTGACTTCACGCTCTACTACAAAGCCACAGTAATCAAGACAATTTGGTATTGGCACAAAAACAGACCCACAGACCAGTGGAACAGAATAGAAAATCCAAACATTAACCCAAACATATACAGTCAATTAATATTTGATAAAAGTGCCTTGGATATACAATGGGGAGATGACAGCCTCTTCAGCAGCTGGTGTTGGAAAAACTGGACAGCTACATGTAAGAGAATGAAACTGGACTACTGTCTAGCCCCATACACAAAGGTAAACTCAAGGTGGATCAAAGACTTGAATGTAAGTCATGAAACCATAAAACTCTTAGAAAAAAACATAGGCAAAAATCTCTTGGACATAAACATGAGCAACTTCTTCATGAACATATCTCCCCGGGCAAGGGAAACAAAAGCAAAAATGAACAAGTGGGACTATATCAAGCTGAAAAGCTTCTGTACAGCAGAGGACACCATCAGTAGAACAAAAAGACATCCTACAGTGTGGGAGAATATATTCATAAATGACATACCCATTAAGGGGTTGACATCCAAAATATATAAAGAACTCATACACCTTAACAAACAGAAAGCAAATAATTCAATTAAGAAATGGGCAGAGGACATGAATAGACACTTCTCTAAAGAAGAAATTCAGATGGCAAACAGGCACATGAAAAGATGCTCCACATCGCTAATCATCAGAGAAATGCAGATTAAAACCACAATGAGATATCACCTCACACGAGTGAGGATGGCCAACATCCAAAACACAAACAACAACAAATGTTGGCGAGGATGTGGAGAAAAGGGAACCCTCCTACACTGCTGGTGGGACTGCAAATTAGTTCAACCATTGTGGAAAGCAGTTTGGAGGTTCCTCAAAAAACTCAAAATAGAAATACCATTTGACCCAGGAATCCCACTCCTAGGAATTTACCCTAAGAATGCAGCAGCCCAATTTGAAAAGGACAAATGCACCCTATGTTTATTGCAGCACTATTTACAATAGCCAAGAAATGGAAGCAACCTAAGTGTCCATCAGTAGATGAATGGATAAAGAAGATGTGGTACATATACACAATTGAATATTATTCAGCCATAAGAAGAAAACAAATCCTACCACTTGCAACAACATGGAAGGAGCTAGAGGGTATTATGCTCAGTGAAATAAGCCAAGCCGAAAAAGACAAGTATCAAATGATTTCACTCATATGTGGAGTATAAGAACAAAGAAAAAATACTGAAGGAACAAAACAGCAGCAGACTCACAGGACCCAAGAACGGACTAATAGTTACCAAAGGGAAAGGGACTGGGGAAAATGGGCGGGAAGGGAGGGATAAGAGGGAAAAAGGGGCATTACGATTAGCAGATGTAATGTTGGGGGGGCACGGGGAGGGCAGTACAACTCAGAGAAGACAAGTAGTGATTCTATAGCATCTCACTACGCTGATGGACAGTGAGTGTAATGGGGTTGGTGGGGGGGACCTGATGAAGGGGTAGTTTAATAATCGTAATATTGCACATGTAATTGTAAATTAATGATAATAAAATAAATTATATTTTTAAAAAAAAGAAATGGGCAGAAGATATGAACAGACATTTTTCCAAAGACATATGAATGGCCAACAGGTACGTGAAAAGGTGTTCAACATCTCTAATAATAGGGAAATGCAAATCAAACCACAGTAAACTATCACCTCACACCTGTCAGAATGGCTATTATGAAAAAGACAAGAAATAACATGTTCACAATGATGTGGAGGAAAGGGAACCCTTGTGCCTTGTTGGTGGGAATGTAAGTTGGTGCAGCCACTATAGAAAATAGTATGGAGGTTTCTCAAATAATTGAAAATAGAACTATCATATAACTCAGCTATTCCACTTCTGGGGATTTATCTAAAGAAAATGAATCACTAACCTGAAGAGATATCCGCATCCCTGTGTTCATTGTAGCATTATTTACAATAGCCAAGACATGGAAGCACGCACACCCACAACCTAAGTGTCCATCAAGGAATGAACACATAAAGTGTGGAGTGTGTGTGTGTAAATAAAAAATTAATATGAAAGAATGAAATCTTGCCATTTGCAACAAAATGAATGAACCTTGAGGGCATTATGAAATAATGAAATAAGTGAAATAAGACAGAAAGACAAATGCTATATGATCTCACATATAAAATCTAAAAGAAAGGAAGGAAAGGAAAAGGAAGAAAAAAAGAAACTGAACTCATAGATACAGAGAACAGATTGGTAGTTGCTGAAGGTAGGGGTTGGAGGTGGTGGGCAAAATGGGTGAAGGCAGTCAAATGGTACAAACTTTCAGTTATAAAATAAATAAGCCCTGGGATATAATATACAGCAGGGTGACTACAGTTAACAATACTGTATTGCGTATTTGAAAGTTGCTAGGAGAAATCTCAAAAGTTCTCATCACAAGAAAATAAAATTGCTGCAGTGTGTAGTGATGGACGTTAATGGTTATGGATGGACTTACTGCAGTAATCATTTTGCAATATATACACATATAGAATCATTGTGTTGTACATCTGGATTTGTCGATTATATCTCAAGAAAAAAACATTCCTAACACCCATGAAATAAATTTAAAAAATTTTAAAGTCTACAGTCCCTTCCTCCCACTTATTTCCTTTTACTTACCTCCCTAGGTAAAATTATTATATAGACATCTTTCTAAATAATGTATTTAAATTTTAACTTGGACTTGCCTTATTATCACTGCTGTTTGAAAATCTCCAAACTATATAAGAAACTTACTTTATTCATTAGTTTCATTGATCTTTCTATTTGAGGATTTTGAAAGCCATGCCATATTCTGGTGGAATCTGTACTTTGAGAGGTAAGATTTCTTAAAACAACCTTCTACATAGATCTACAGACACAATTTCCCAGCTTTAATTGAGCTGTTTCTTCTTTCAGATTTTCTATCATATTGTCTTGGTACACATCTTTGAGGACTTAGTCATTTTGAATAGCTTAGACACTTCTTTTCTGAACTAATGTTCTTTTGGAGCACTTAGGCAAAGATGGAGAAGTAAAGGTGTATGAATAACGTACTTTAAATAGCAATAATTGCAATGAAAAGAAAATCCAGAGGGCTGAGCTAGAAAACAGAGTGGAGGTCAGGGTGGGAGCTATTTTATATTGGTGGTCAGAGAAGATCTTACATATCTGATGAGACCTAAAAACTGAAAAGCAGCCAGAAGGGCAAAGAGTGGGGAAGAACATTTCAGGCAGAGGGGTTGCAGTATGCAAAGGCCTGAAGCAAGAAAAGAGCTTTGGTACATTCTAAGAACTGAACTGCCAGTGTAGCTCAGCTTTGGGTGAAGTGGAAGAAGGGTAGTAGAAATGCTAGAAGTAGGGTCTGGAACAATGCTATGTGACAGAATTTTCTGCAGTGATGGAAATGTTCTATATCCTCACTGCCCAATATAAGTTACTCACCTTATGTGGCTATTAAACACTTGAAATGTGACTAGTGTTAAGTTTTTTAAATTTTGTGCAACATTAATTACACCGCTATATGTGGCTAGTGGCTATCATTTTGGATAGTACAGGTCTACTAGATCTTGGCAAATCCTAGTAAATTGTGGAAGTGTTACTCAAAGTGGTACGTGATATGAGCCCTTTTTGCTGTAACTGTTTTATGTAAATGTTATAGTCATTTCTATGGCAAGTGATACTTATTTTTTATAACTTGCAGTGTCATATTTCCTTTTAGAGTAAATGGTTAAACAAATTAAGTAGAACAGATAGTATGGAGAGAGGACAAAAAATGTTGCTCAGATAACTGACATTTAGAAAGTACAGGCTACATAGAAGGTTAGTGTTTATCTAAAAGCAAAAGTAGAGCAGAATAATCAAATTATGTAAGGTTCTGCCTTCTCTTTTTCTGAACCAAACCAGGTCCAGGAGGGCTTCCACAGCCGGTCTTGCTCATCTCTGTCCCCTCATGATCGTTACAAACAAGGTCACAGCTGTTATTTTTCAGAGGGGAATGTTTCACATTCAGAAAGATGGTTTTTGTTTTGTTTTGTTGCTAAGATCTGCTGCTGTCAGGTCCCTCTTGACTAACTGCACGTCCTCCCTACGTTACCTCCACTAAGTCTCAGCCCTTTTGGAAGTTCTTATGCCTATTTTGGCATCTGAAGATTATATCTGTTGCCTAGTTTCACTGAAAATAGAATTTATGGAGTACTTTTACCATCTTTTTGTTGCTTGTGTACAATTTATAGCTGGAAAATAAGGATCAATATTGATTTATACAGCCATGTTCCTACTGAAGGCCTCTCCAAACTAAACCTTAACCCTATGGCCACTTTAATCCTCAGCTTGGACAGTTCCGTCTAGGTGCATTCTAAGATGAACACCCACATTGAATCAAGATTTGGAGTTACTATATCAGTACAGACCAAATAAATGAAGTTTAGTTCATTTATTTTATGTCCTTCTGATAGATGGGAATCATATTTTCTTTGTTCACATTTCCTTTGTTATAATTAACACATGGCCACCTCTAGCAAAGGAGGCTGGGAAATTGAGTGTTCAGCTTTTTTAGCTACTATGTTAGAATGACTAGAGAGATGAGAGTTGGATATAGATGTTGTGATTGCCAACCAATGGTGTCTTCCACAGTTTCAGTAGTAAGGAGGAACATTGGCACCAGTTCAGTCCTGCTGCTACCAACATCTCTAGACTGAACAATATTTCAGAGACCTGGGTTCTAATCCTTCCACCACAAACTGACAGTGTGACCTTGAGCAAGCATTTACCTTGGCTCCTTCATCTATAAAGTAAACAAAGTGGTAGAGAATCACAGGATTTGGAAAGAAAGATGGCATGCAATGACTCAGAGACATGCCAAACGTGTCAGTTTGCTCAATAGGAACTAAGAGCAGTATGTGGCATGTAAGGTAAGGAAAGTTCTCCTTGCTTAGCAGTGAGCCTGAAGAATAGGACAAGGTGTTGATTGTGAAAATCCTCTATGGCTTCTCAATCTCTCTTGCTTCACAAACTTTAATTCAGGTTATGACTTCTTGATCAGGATTTTTTCCTGACATTAATATAGTTAATCTATATATATAACTAGCTAGCTACCTATCTACCTACCTATCTGTCCAAGTTCACAGTTAAGGGTGCTCTCCTTGAATGTGGCCTGGATGTGTCTCATTTCTTTTCTTTTTTTTTAAATAATTTATTTTTTTGGTATCATTAATATACACTTACATGGAAGGGTGGCTCAAGATGGTGGCATGAGTAGGGCAGAGGAACTCTCCTCCCAAAACCATATATATTTTTGAAAATACAACAAACATAACTATTCCTAAAAGAGAGACCAGAAGATACAGTACAACAGCCAGGCTACATCTACATCTGCAAGAACTCAGCATCTCATGAAGCAGGTAAGAGACAAAGCCGTGACCCAGCGGGACCCAAGCACTTTCCCCACCCCAGTTCACCGGTGGGAGGAAAAGAATCAGAGTGGGGAGGGAGTGGAAGCACAGGCCCGCCAAATAACCAGCCCTAGTATTCTACACTGGGAGCACAGACACACATCACATGGTGTACTGGAGATCAGAGAAACGGAAGGGCAGGATCTGAGACAGGGACTGCGAGCGGGTCCCCACAGCCGGCTCCCCTGGGACAAAAGAAAAGCAGGTACTTTTTTAAAGTCTTAAAGGGACAAGGGCTTAACAGCTGGACAAAATTGTCCCAGCGCTTAAAACTTCCCCAATCTGGGGAAGGAGATAGTCTCTCAAGCCATCGAGGTGCACAGATCTCCCAACACAAGGGACCCAAGGAAGACAACATCAAGACATATAGTAATTAAAATGGCAAAGATCAAGGATAAAGACAGACTTTTAAAAGCAGCTAAAGAGAGAAAAAAGATCACATACAAAGGAAAAAACCCATCAGGCTATCATCAGACTTCTCAACAGAAACCTTACAGGCCAGAAGGGAGTGGCATGATGTATTTAATGCAATGAAGCAGAAGGGCCTTGAACCAAGAATACTTTATCTGGCAAGATTATCATTTAAGTTTGAAGGAGGGATTAAACAATTTTCACATAAGCGAAAGCTGAGAGAATTTACCTACCACAAACCACCTCTACAGGGCATGTTGGAGGGACTCCTATAGATGGAAGTATTCCTAAGGCTGAACAGATATCATTGAAGGGAAGACAAAGAGTACAGCGTATGATTCATAACATACAAAGAATGGAGGAGGAAGAAAAAGGAGGAAAACAAAAAAGAACCTTTAAGTTGTGTGTGTAATAGTATAGGAAGTAAGTTATATTAGACAGTTGGATAGTAAGGGAATTGCCCTTGAACCTTTGGTAACCAAAATCTAATGCCTGCAATGGCAGTAACTACGTACCTATCGATAATCACCCTAAATGTAAATGGTCTGAATGCACCAATCAAAAGATATAGAGTCACTGAATGGATAAAAAAACAAGACGCAACTACATGCTGCCTACAAGAGACTCACTTCAAACCCAAAGACATACACAGACTGAAAGTAAAGGGATGGAAAAAGACATTTCATGCAACTAATAGTGAGAAAAAAGCAGGAGTTGCAGTACTTGTATCAGACAAAATAGACTTCAAAACAAAAAAGTCACAAGACGCAAAGAAGGACATTACATAATGATAAAGGGGTCAGTCCAACAAGAGGATATAACTATTATAAACATCTATGCACCCAACACAGGATCACCTACATATGTGAAACAAATACCAAATACCAAATGATTTCACTCATATGTGGAGTATAAGAACAAAGAAAAAACTGAAGGAAGAAAATAGCACCAGATTCACAGAACCCAAGAATGGACTAACAGTTACCAAAGGGAAAGGGACTGGAGAAGATGGGTGGGAAGGGAGGGAAAAGGGGGAAAAGAGGCATTACAATTAGCACACGTAATGTAGTGGGGGTGGGGGTGGGGTGGGGTGATACGGGGAAGGCAGTGTAACACAGAGAAGATAAGTAGTGATTCTATAACATCCTTCTACACTGATGGACAGTGACTGCAATGAGGATATGTGGTGGGGACTTGATAATAGGGGGAGTCTAGTAACATAATGTTGCTCAGGTAATTGTATATTAATAATAGCAAAATAAACAAAAAAAATATTTAAAAAAATCGTCCCAGCACACTCAGCCCAGCAGGCTGGGAATCTTAAGGAACTTCAGGTGCCCTAACCCCCTGGGGAGAAACCCAGCCCTGAAGCCACTCACAGCGATAAGCAGCCTGCCATTCATTCTCCGCCAAGTGCTGCAAGCAAACCGGCTGACCCGCCACAGCTGCAGAGCATCAGGAGAACAGCCCCGCCCACAGCAAACACACGGAGTCTTCTCACAGTGTGCAGCTAACTGGGACAGACCCAGAGGCTGCTGCCGGCACACAGCTGCCCAGCACAGACAGAGGAAACCGGGGCAAGGTCTGGAAGGCACAAAGGGGCACCGTTCTCACAGGAGAACACACCCAATGTGGCTGTGACCCCCCACAGGGCTCTAGGCTCTCCCGGGGTCGCCCTGCCAATGGCAGCTCACAGGATTATCCCAGAGGCTGCTCCCGGTGTGCTGGTAACCGGCACAGGCTGCAGAGAAGGACAAGGCAAACAACAAGCAGGAAGGGACATTGTTCTCCCAGCTGACACACCCGTCACCTGCCTGCGACCACTTCTATTGTCATAAAAAGGCAGAAGAATCTGGTCCAGTCAAAAAATCACTCAGACAACCCCAGAGAGAGGGCCTGAGGAGATAGATATAACCAATCTTCCTGAAAAAGAATTCAAAATAAAAGTCATAACCATGCTGATGGACCTACAGAGAAATATGCAAGAGCTAAGGGATGAAGTCCGGAGGGAGATAACAGAAATGAAACAATCGATAGACGGGCTTATGAGAAGACTGGACGAGATGCAAGAGACTGTTAATGGACTAGAAATCAGAGAGCAGGAATACAGAGAAGCTGGGGCAGAGAGAGATAAAAGGATCTCTAGAAATGAAAGAATATTGAGAGAACTGGGTGACCAATCCAAATGGAACAATATTCACATTATAGGAGTACCAGAGGAAGAAGAGAGAGAAAAAGGGATAGAAAGTGCCTTTGAAGAAATAATTGCTGAAAAGTTCCCCAAGCTGGTGAAGGAAATAGTCTCTCAGACCATTGAAGCCCACAGATCTCCCAACACAAGGAACCGAAGGAGGACAACACCAAGACATAATAATTGAAATGGCAAAGATCAAAGACAAGGACAGAGTATTAAAGGCAGCCAGAGAGAGAAAAAAGATCACCTACAAAGGAAAACCTATCAGGCTATCATCAGACTTCTCAGCAGAAACCTTACAGGCCAGAAGAGAATGGCATGACATATTTAACGCAATGTACAAAAGGGCCTTGAACAAGAATACTGTACCAGCACGATTATCATTTAAATTTGAGGGCGGGATTAAACAATTCCCAGTGAAAGTTGAGGGAATTTGTCTCCCACAAACCACCTCTACGGGATATTTTTAAAGAACTGTTCTAGTTGGAAGTACTCCGAAGGCTAAACAGATGTCACCAGAGAAAATAAAATCAAAGCAAAGAAAGCAGACCAACAAAATACTAACGAAAGGCAAAAAATAAAATCAACTATCCTCAAAAGCAGTCAAAGGAAACACAAAAGAATACAGAATAAAACACCTAACATATAATGGATGGAGTAGGAAGAATAAGAAGGGAGAGAAATAAAGAATCATCAGACTGTGTTTATAATAGCTTAATAAGAGAGTTGTTAGATGGTTACATAGTAAAGAAGCTACCCTTGAACCATTGGTAACCATGAATCCAAACCCTGCAATGACAATAAGTACATATCTTTCAATGATCACCCTAAATGTAAATACTGAGTGCACGAATCAAAAGACACAGAGTAATCGAATGGATAAAAAGCAAGACCCATCTATATGCTGCTTACAAAAGGCTCACCTCAAACACAAAGACATACACAGACTAAAAGTGAAGGGATGGAAAAAGATAATTCATGCAAACAACAATGAGAAAAAAGCAGGTGTTGCAGTACTTGTATCAGACAAAATAGACTTCAAAACAAAGAAAGTAACAAGAGATAAAGAAAGACATTACATAATGATAAAGGGTGCAGTCCAACAAGAGGACATAACCATTATAAATGTATATGCACGCAACACAGGAGCACCAAAATATGTGAAACAAATACTAACAGAATTAAAGGGGGAAATAGAATGCAATGCATTCATTCTAGGAGACTTCAACACACCACTCACTCCAAAGAACAGATCAACCACCCAGAAAATAAGTAAGGAGACAGAGGCACTGAAGAACATGCTAGAACAGATGGACCGAATGGACATCTACAGAACTCTACATCCAAAAGCAGCAGTATACACATTCTTCTCAAGTGCACATGGAACATATTCCAGAACAGACCACATACTAGGCCACAAAAAGAGCCTCAGTAAATTGAAAAGATTGCAATTCTACCAACCAACTTCTCAGACCACAAAGGCATAAAACTAGAAATAAATTATACAAAGAAAACAAAAAGCCTCACAAACACATGGAGGCTTAAAAACATGCTCCTAAATAATCAATGAATCAATGACCAAATTAAAAGAGAGATCAAGCAATATATGGAGACAAATGACAACAAAAGCACAAATCCCCACCTTCTTTGGGACGCAGCGAAGGCAGTTCTAAGATGAAAGTATGTAGCAATCCAGGCCTATTTAAGGAAGAACAATTGGAATGAGTTGTATACAGTCACAATTATTGAAACTGGAAAAAGAAGAAAAATGAGGCCCAAAGTCAGCAGAAGGAGGGACATAATAAAGATCAGAGAAGAAATAAATAAAACTGAGAAGAATAAAACAAAAGAAAAAATCAATGAAACCAAGAGCCGGTTCTTTGAGAACATAAACAAAATAGATAAACACCTAGCCAGACTTATTAATAGAAAAAGAGAATCTACACACATAAAAACAATCAGAAATGAGAAATGAAAAATCATGATGGACCCCACAGAATTATTAGAGAATACTATGAAAACCTATATGCTCACAAAGTGGAAAACCTAGGAGACATGGACAACTTCCTAGAAAAATACAATCTTCCAAGACTTACCAAGGAAGAAATAAAATCTGAACAGACCAATTACCAGCACAAATTGAATCAGTAATCAAAAAGCTACCCAAGAACAAAACCCCCGGGTGAGATGGAATCACCACTGAATTTTATCACATATATAGAGAAGATATAATACACATTCTCCTTAAAGTTTTCCCCCCCCAAAAAAGAGGAGGGAATACTTTTAAACTCATTCTATGAAGCCAGCATCACTCTAATACCAAAACCTGGCAAAGACACCACCAAAACAGAAGATTACAGACCAATATCCCCAATGAACATAGATGCAAAACACTCAACAGAATATTAGCAAACCGAATTCAAAAATACATGAAGAGGATCATACACCATGATCAAGTGGGATTCATCCCAGGGATGCAAGGATGGTACAACATTTGAAAATCCATCAACATCATCCACCACATCAACAAAAAGAAGGACAAAAACCACATGATCTTCTCCATAGATGGTGAAAAAGCATTCGACAAAATTCAACATCCATTCATGATAAAAACTCTCAACAAAATGGGTATAGACGGCAAGTACCTCAACATAATAAAGGCTATATATGACAAACCCACAGCTAACATCATACTTAAGAGCGAGAAGCTAAAGTTTTTCCTTTAAGATTGGGAATAAGACAGGGATGCCCGCTCTCTCCACTGTTATTCAACATAGTACTGGAGGTGCTAGCCACGGCAATCAGACAAAACAAAGACATACAAAGCATCCAGATTGGTAAAGAAGAAGTCAAATTGTCACTATTTGCAAATGACATGATACTGTACATGAAAAACCCTAAAGAATCCACTCCAAAACTACTAGAACCAATATCTGAAATCAGCAAAGTTGTAGGATACAAAATCAATACACAGAAATCTGTTTCTTTCCTATATACTAATGATGAACTAGCAGAAAGAGAAATCAGGAAAACAATTCCTTTCACAATTGCATCAAAAAGAATAAAATGCCTGGGAATAAACCTAACCAAGGAGGTGAAAGACCTTTACTCTGAAAACTACAGGACACTCTTAAGAGAAATTAAAGAGGACACTAACAAATGGAAACTCATCCCATGCTCTTGGCTAGGAAGAATAAATATTGTCAAAATGGCTATACTACCTAAAGCAATCTACAGATTCAATGCAATCCCTATCAAAATACCAACAGCTTTCTTCAATGAACTGGAACAGATAGTTGTAAAATTCATATGGAACCACAAAAGACCCCAAATAGCCAAAGCAATCCTGAGAAGGAAGAATAAAGCAGGGGGTATCTCGCTTCCCAACTTTAAGCTCTACTACAAAACCACAGTAATCAAGACATCTTGGTACTGGCACATGAACGGACCCACAGCCCATTGGAACAGAGGAAGAGAGAGTCCAGATATTAACCCAAACATATATGGTCAATTAATATATGATAAAGGAGCCATGGATGTACAATGGGGAGAAGACAGCCTCTTCAACAGCTGGTGTTGGCAAAACTGGACAGCTACATGTAACAGAATGAAACTGGACTACTGTCTAACCACATACACAAAAGTAAACTCAAAATTGATCAAAGACCTGAATGTAAGTCATGAAACCATAAAACTATTAGAAAAAATATTGGCAAAAATCTCTTGGACATAAATATGAGCAAATTCTTCATGACCATATCTCCCTGGGCAAGGGAAACAAAAGCAAAAATGAATAAATGGGACTATATCAAACTAAAAAGCTTCTGTACAGCAAAGGACACCATCAGTAGAACAAAAAGGCATCCTACAGTATGGGAGAATATATTCATAAATGACATATCTGATAAGGGCTTGACATCCAAATTACATAAAGAGCTCATGCCCCTCAACAAACAAAAAGCAAATAAGCCAGTTAAAAAATGGGCAGAGGAGCTGAACAGACACTTCTCCAAAGAAGAAATTCAGATGGCCAACAGGAACATGAAAAGATGCTCCACATCGCTAATCATCAGAGAAATGCAAATTAAAACCACAATGAGATTTCACCTCACACCAGTAAGGATGGCCAACATCCAAAAGACAAACAACAACAAACGTTGGCGAGGATGTGGAGAAAAGAGAAGTGTATATAAATTTTTTTATTTTGGTATCATAATCTACAATTACATAAGCAACATTGTGTTTACTAGACTCCCCCCATCATCAAGTCCCAAGCACATACCCCATTACAGTCACTGTCCATCAGCGTAGTAAGATGCTATAGAATCACCACTTGTCTTCTCTGTGTTGTACAGCCCTCTGCATGCTGCCCCCCACATTATGTCTGCTTATCGTAGTGCCCCTTTTTTTCCCCTTATCCCTCCTTTCCCACCCATCCTTTGGGTCCCTTTCCCTTTGGTAGCTGTTAGTCCATTTTTGGTTTCTGTGAGTCTGCTGCTGTTTTGTTCCTTCAGTTTTTTTCTTTGTTCTTATACTCCACAGATGAGTGAAATCATTTGATACTTGTCTTTCTCCACCCAGGTTATTTCAGTGAGCATAATACCCTCTAGCTCCATCCATGTTGTTGCAAATGGTAGGATTTGTTCTCTTCTTATGGCCGAATAATATTCCATTGTGTATGTGTACCACCTCTTCTTTATCCATTCATCTACTGATGGACACTTAGGTTGCTTCCATTTCTTGGCTATTGTAAATAGTGCTGTGATAAACATAGGGGTGCACATGTCTTTTTAAAACTGGGCTGCTGCATTCTTAGGGTAAATTCCTAGGAGTGGAATTCCTGGGTCAAATAGTATGTCTATTTTGAGTTTTTTGAGGAACCTCCATACTGCTTTCCACAATGGTTGAACTAATTTACATTCCCACCAGCAGTGTAGGAGGGTTCCCCTTTATCCACATCCTCACCAACATCTGTTGTTGATTGTCTTTTGGATGTTGGCCATCATTACTGGTGTGAGGTGATATCTCATTGTGGTTTTAATTTGCAGTTCTCTGATGATTAGCAATGTGGAGCATCTTTTCATGTGCCTGTTGACCATCTGAATTTCTTCTTTGGAGAAGTGTCTGTTCAGCTCCTTTGCCCATTTTTTTAATTGGCTTATTTGCTTTTTGTTTGTTGAGGTGCATGAGCTCTTTATATATTTTGGATGTCAACCCCTTATCGGATATGCCATTTATGAATATATTCTCCCATACTATAGGATGCCTTTTGTTCTACTGTTGGTGTCTTTTGTTGTGCAGAAGCCTTTTAATTTGATATAGTCCCACTTGTTCATTTTTGCTTTTGTTTTCCTTGCCCAGGGAGATATGTTCATGAAGAAGTTGCTCCTGTTTATATTCAAGAGAGTTTTGCCTATATTTTTTTCCAAGAGCTTTATGATTTCATGACTTTCATTCAGGTCTTTGATCCACTTCGGGTTTACTTCTCCTTATGGAGCTAGACAGTAATCCAGTTTCATTCTGTTACATGTAGCTGTCCAGTTTTGCCAACACCAGCTGCTGAAGAGGCTGTCATTTCCCCATTGTATATCCATGGCTCCTTTATCATATACTAACTGACCATATATTCTTGGGTTAATATCTGGACCCTCTAATTTGTTCCACTGCTCTTTTGGTCTGTTCTTGTGCCAGTACCAAATTGTCTTAATTACTGTGGCTTTGTAGTGGAGCTTGAAGTTGGCAAGCAAGATCCCTCTGGCTTTATTCTTCCTTTTCAGGATTGCTTTGGCTATTCGGGGTCTTTGGTGGTTCCATATGAATTTTACAACTATTTGTTCCAATTCGTTGAAGAATGCTGTCGGTATTTTGAAAAGGATTGCATTGAATCTGTAGATTGCTTTAGGCAGGATGGCCGTTTTAACTGTATTAGTTCTTCCTACCCAAGAACATGGGATGAATTTCCATTTACCTAGTATCCTCTTTAGTTTCTCTTAGGAGTGTCTTGTCGTTTTCAGGATATAGGACTTTCATTCTTCGGTTAGGTTTATTCCTAGGTATTTTATTATTTTGGAGGCAATTGTGAATGGAATTGTTTTCCTGATTTCTCTTTCTGTTAGTTCATTGTTATTGTATAGGAAGGCAACAGATTTCTGTGTATTAACTTTGTATCCTGAAACTTTGCTGAATTCAGATATTAGTTCTAGTAATTTTGGAGTGGAGTCTTTAGGGTTTTTTATGTACAATATCATGTCATCTGCAAATAATGACAGTTTGACTTCTTCCATACCAATCTGGATGCCTTGTATTTCTTTGTTTTGTCTGATTGCTGTGGCTAGGACCTCCAGTACTATGTTGAATAAAAGTGGGGAGAGTGGGCATCCCTGTCTTGTTCCCAATCTTAGATGAAAAGCTTTCAGCTTCTTGCTGTTAAGTATGATGTTAGCTGTGCGTTTGTCATATATGGCCTTTATGATGTTGAGGTACTTGCCGTCTATACCCATTTTGTTGAGAGTTTTAATCATGAATGGATGCCGAATTTTGTCTAATGCTTTTTCAGCATCTATGGAGATGATCATGTGGGTTTTGTCCTTCTTTTTGTTGATGTGGATGATGATGACGGATTTTCGAGTGTTGTACCATCCCTGCATCCTTGGGATGAATTCCACTTGATCATGGTGTATGATCCTCTTGATGTATTTTTGAATTCGGTTTGCTAATATTTTGTTCAGTTGCACAGATAAACTCTTAAGATTCTTAACATGCTGCACTTTATCTTTTAACAGTAGTGAACACAAATGATTACTAAATCCAGCTGTGGAGTAAGTAAAATATGTCTATTATGGCACTTTATGGATTTTTTTCCTTTGGATTTATTTCTTTAATTAAGGACATGAATTTTGTGATAGAATTATTATCACTGGTCACGTTCTAGTTGAGTCTACCTAAAACCTTCACCCTTTTAGTGTATCTGTGGGTTTTTGTCATATTAACAAGCAGATATAGGTCATAAAGATTTCTTAGGCCTCTTTAATTTTTGCTAATTCCCAGATGTTGTTTCTCTGCACTATTTTTCCATGTCAATCAAGTTTCATCTGTAGTGATGGGGGAAAAAAAACAGACAAAATGATTTAGAATGACAATAAAATCATTTTAAAATGAAAACTACAATGCAGTTTTACATTTGTGGCAGCACCATTTCGACTGCTCTCTTCATTCTTGCTCTGTATCAGGCCCCTCATGGAAAAACTCCAGCTCTTTCCATCTGCACTGCTGTCTCATGTGTAAACTTTATGAATGCATTACAACTGTTCCAAATCATCAAGGGCAACTAAAAGCAGTGATACGCTTTGTCAAAACTGTTACTACGGCTAACCAGCTGCCTAGAACATTCACCAGCATGGGTTTAGCTTCAGGAAGTTAACCAGCACAGCCGTTAACAACCAGTGTAAATGATTGCTTAATTAATCTTCATTTTGTGCTAATGAGGTTATTAAATAGGCTCATCCTTGAATTTGACTGTTCATAAAGAATGTGAATTCTTGAAAGGGCAAATGTGGAAAGGTTTCCTATTAAAATTAGCCATCCAACCAAGAAGTCCTTTTAGTCATTTTGAAGTTAAAAGGGCTAGTAGATAATGTCATAATAAGTTGATGACATTTCTAAGTGGCTACATGTGAGATATAATTGCCATCTCTCCTAACGATCTTTGCCTGTTCCCTTGGAAAAGAATCTCATATTACAATTCTTAAATAGATACTGGCTTTTATTTTCAATCAGACACCACAGCATGAGGCATAAATTAAACTTATGGCACTTATCTTTAACAAGCAGACTTTGGCAGGGATGGGAAATAGCACATGCCAGTGGTGTCATTGTTCCGTAAGAACCCATTAGGTTAAAAAAAACTTAAATCCAAAACTTGATATAATTAAACCAGAGGAAGATCATGCAAGATAGGTTTTTTTTTTAATTGGGGGAGTGCTGTTTACTTTTGCACTGGCCTGTCACATGCGGTTCATGTGTGGGCAGAAGAGACCATGCCCCCACCCCAGAGGGTCATAGCCTGTATAGCACTGCATGGACGCTGGTACTAGTTAATCCCTAGTGTGTGTCCCCAGGACCTGGAGCTGGCTTCCTTGCCCCTGTGAAATGTGACATAGGCCCGATATTTACAGAAACAGGAAAGGACTCAGCTGCTTAGAAGCTGTGTATTCAGGGAAGGAGGCTTTACAAAGCAAGCACAAGGAAGGTAGAGAGACCTATTTTTGAAGTGGCTGGTGATTACTGCCCATTAACACATTTGTCTGTTTCTCCACCCACACTTCAAAAACCATCTGTGTGGAAATTTCCTCTTTATCTCTCTGTGTGGGCAGAGAAAATTCTTCTGTTTATGATACATAGGGTGGGTAGGAGGCATTTCCTTGATCTTGAATGTGTTTTGTATACAGAACTTGAAAGTTACTCCTATTATGAAAATGTTTATTCCTGCTGTTGGTGCATAATGTTGAGTAAGTCTTTTTAGTATTTTAACTGTGAGAACAGCTTAAATACGGAGAATTAAAATGAACCTGCTGAGCATAAGTAATAACAGACTTTAATGACTTTAACAATGTGTTCATAAAATACATTAAAATATAAGTTTAAATAATGAACAGTCTGAAATATAAGTACATACATACTTTTTAAGCTGCAAATAGCTTAAGTTGGTTTAATGCTTATTCAGTTGGAAACGTTGAGAATTGCAAACTAAAAACATCTATATTGAATCAAAAAGACTTCAACCTTATCCACACCCAGGATGAAATTATATATGTATTTGTCATCCAGAGGCTTTGTGGATAACACTGAAATGTAACTCATTATTATTCCATAACTCGGATCTTACCATCCTAGACATGACGCACTTTGTCCTAGTGCGCATGCTCTCTGATACTTAGCGTTGTGATGGGTTAGAACAGATCAGAGAAGTGAGAATCAACTACTAGTGTCAATTGCTAGTCCTTCTCACATTCTAATTATTATAATCATTTTAAGTAATTCTCAGTATTCAGTTGACCATGCTGAACTTCAGCTGAGTCTCACACTTCTGTGTTCCAGAGATGGCTTACTGCAAAGACCACCCTTCCCCAAAAACTTAGATAAGATTTAGGGATGACCTCTTCTTGTTTATCTGTAACAAGACACAGACCCTCCAAATTCTCATTCTTTGTCCCATAAATGATTAGCTGAACTATTTGTCTGCACTGACCAATCTCGACTAACTATCCAGTAATTTAACTTGACCAAATTTAAGTCAAGCTTCTCTCTTTGCCACAAACCCCTGGATCCTGACCCACCCTTCAGCTTAAAGAACCAAGAACCATATCTCCTTATCTCCCCTCCTGAGAATCCATCTAGTTCAGGGAAACACATCCCTAATCAATTATTGTCACACAGCCTGCTGGTCCCAGTTGCCCACTCTCATCCTTTCTAGCCCCTAGCCCCGTTTGCTCATCCCTATGAAGAAAAGGCCTCTTCCGCCTGGCCTTTGAAATTCTTCCAGAACTTATGGTTGGCCCGTTCTCCTAACTACAATAGTCTCTCTTCTAATTGCAATAGTCTCTTCACAGTTTCCAAAGCCCTTTCCCTTACATTATCACATGTTCATCCACCTTAGATGAGTTAACAGTGAGGGAGGCATCCTGGATATGAGGAAAGGGATATCTGGAGCTGACCAGTCCACTTCATGGACACCACTATCCTACATTTCCAAGCCAGTTGGCATGCAGAGTGATGGATGTCACTTTCAGGCCTAGCACCCACTAACACCCTTGAGAGCCTCCATGATGCTCAGCAGCTGTCTAGAACCAGTAGAGGATCATCTAGCAGGAGACCCTGGGACCCTATGGAGCCATGGTATCACAAGCTGGAAAGAGTACTTGTCCCCACGTCATTGCTCAGAGGAGTGTGTGGGGCCAAGGTGTTAAACTGCTGAGATTTATCTCTGACAAGTTTAGGCACAGACCCTCTGAATTCCTATTCTCTTTCCATAGTGATTAGTTGAACTGTTTGCCCACACTGACCAATCTAGATTAAATATCCACTAATTAATTTAACTTGACCAAACATCAGTAATGCTTCTCCCTCCCCACAAGCCCCTTGCTCTGGCCCCACTTGTTGTTACAGCACTGTATCTATCTTGACTAATAAAGGCTGGCATATGGATCAACAGGAACTACTCTTCCTGGTTTAAGCTGAAAAGAATTTAGGACAGGATGTAAAAAAGTCCAGAGAACAACCTTGAAGTTTATGCAGCCAGGAGTAGGCACCAAGCTAACACTGCACGATCACTCCTGAGCAGCCTTCCCCTCCGCACCCCTGGGTATGGACCCTGCACCTCGCCCTGTGCAGGCCTGGGAGGCTCCCAGTAGGAGTTTGGGCACTGCCGCCCCCCTCAGCAGAATGGAGCCTGTATGGCAGCTGCTTATTTCCTTCTCGGGCTTCTGCATGCATCTCAGGTGGAAGCTGATTGCTGGAGCCTAGTCACATGCCTGGCCCCAGCCACAGCAGGAAGCTGGGAATTGAGTTTCTTTCTTTTACTTTGGAGGAAACACAGATTCATTGAGTGGAGAAGTCCCCAAACATAGGAAAGATATTGAAAGATATCACAAAAGAATGCAAATACCCAAGAACAGGAAAAAATTCACTTTAACTAACTGCAAATTGTACTCTAGAACACTCCGCAAACTGAATGTGGTATTGTCAATGAACATTAACTATCCTCATCACCAGAGGAATGGGCACGGGAACTGACACAGCTTGAGTGGCAGCGAGGTGCCAGGCACTTTCTCACTGTCACGCAATTCTCATCAACCTGTAAGAAATCTATCAGCAACCTCAATTTTCTCATAAAGGGAAGATCAAAACAGTTGATTGTCCAAGACCAAACAGCTGCTATATTCAGACTTCAAAGCACATTTGCAACCAGTATGCCATGAAGTCTTTGTGCATGCATGCAGTATGCTCCCACCAGAGCAGAACCAGTGTTGTAAAGAGAAATCCACATTTTCAGATTTAAAATTTTTGTGAAACTGTCATTCAGATTCTGAAGTTAGTTTTATCTTTCCTTTCTTGCCCCCAAAACTTCCTTCCCCCTCACTCACCCTCTACATTTCTCCTCTTTACTCCAGATTTCCCTCTTTTCCATCCTTCTAGAATTTTACCTTCAACTGCTTATCCACTAATCCTCAATAAGGTCTTAGCTGAAAGCAGACTAATCTTTTGAGAGTCATGAATCATTGACCCAAATATTTTCTTAGTGCCCTTTAAGTACCAAGCAGTATTCCAGCTGCTGAGAATAAAATGTTTGAAGAAGACAAACTCCTTGTCCATATAAAGCTTATAGTCCAGTGGTGTCAACAGATGAATAAATCATTGAGTAATCATAAAATATAGTTTTATATAATAAGGACTATGATGAAAATTAAGGCAGGGTAACAAGCAGGTGTGCCACCTTAGATAATGTGGTAACCTCTCAGGAATAGACTTGACTACAATGAAATCAGGTTATCTTGGCAAAATATTTCCTGGCTGACAGTGTGTACTCCCAGGAGGAAGCACGTACTGTGTGTCTGTCTCTCTTATTGTGATGTTAGCAGCCATTGGCTATTGCTGTCTACATTCATTATTTCACTCTGTGTTGCAAAATGGTAATAATCTATCATTCTTTCTCCACTTACAAACTGGAAGTCTTCTCTAAGGAGAAACTTTGCATCTCAGTTATTTGATTACCATGAGGCACATTCATACAGGAGAGGCAAGATGAGCCTTATTCTTTCCCTCACCTTTCCAGTCACCCCCAAGGTAACTTAGGTTTTATATATATATAATAAAAACTAATGGATTTAAACCTATTTGATCTGCTTCGATCCACTGCAGTCATTATTTTATTGATGCCCCAGTTATACCATTACTGGCCAATGGAAACTTTTTCAAACTGACTCAATATTTTTGGACACAATATGTTTTTCTTTAAAGCTTCTCTATTTTCTAGTAAGAAGAACTTTCAGAATTATTTTGTACCTTTGTTGCCATGATTAGAATCAGCCATTTCTCCAAAAACCCTTATTTCTTTTACAGGTGAATGGTATTTAGAGAACAAGTCCTTGTCTCTGGGCCCTTTCCATGGACAGATCTCAGAAATAAATAAATAAATAAATGTTATTAATCTCTTCTTTCTCACTACAGAATCTTCTTTTCTTCATATTAAAAAATCTGCTTCCTCCTACTCTTGATACTTTTATTCCACATAGTCCTGAAAGTCCTACCCATAGCACTTGGGTCAGAAAAAGAAGTAAAAGGCATCCAAATCAGAACAGAAGTAAAACTCTCTATTAGCAGATGACATGATATTATATATAAAAAACTCTAAAGATTCTGCCAAAAAGGAACCCCAAAACCTGTTAGAACTAATCAATGAATTCAGGGAAGTCACAGGATGTAAAATCAATATACAAAAATCAATTACATTTCTATACACTAATAATAAACTATCAGAGAAATTAAGAAAACAATCACATTTACAATTGCATCAAAAAGAATAAAATAGCTAGGAATAATTAAACAAGGTGAAAGACCTGTACATTGAAAATTACATGACATTGATGAAAGAAATTGAGGACAAGAATAAATGGAAAGATATTCTGTGCTCATGGATTAGAATAATATTATTAAAATGTCCATACTATCTAAACCAATCTACAGATCCAATGCAATGTCTACAAAATTCCAATGGCATTTTTCACAGAAATAGAACAATCTTAAAATTTGTACAGAGGACTTCCAGGAAGATGGCGGTGAAAATCTCCTCCCAAAACCGTATATATTTATGAAAATACAACAAATACAACTATTCCTAAAAGAGAGAACAGAATACACAGGAAAGCGCATAGCGTGCAGCTACACCCAAGAGGACTTGGCACCCCAGGAGGCGGGTAAGATACGGAGCCGTGACCCGGCGGGACCCGAGCATTTCCCCACCCCAGCGCACAGGCGGGAGGAGAGGACTCAGAGCCGGGAGGGAGTGGAAGTAAAGGCCCGCAAAATAACCAGCCCTGGTGATCTGCAATGGGAGTGCTGACACACATTGCATGGTGTATTGGAGATCAGAGAGACAGAGGGTGCAGGATCTGAGCCGGGGAACGCACCAGGTCCTCGCAGCCAGCTCCCAGGACAAAAGAAGAGTGCACACTTTTTTTCAGCGGTCTTAAAGAGACAAGGGCCCAGGATCGTCCCAGCACACTCAGCCCAGCATGCTGGGAGTCCTGGGGGATTTCGGAACCCTTGGTTGGTGACTGGGAAAAAGTTGCCGTACTGAGACTTCCCACAAAGATGAACAGCCTCCCATTCGTTCCCGCCCTGGCCAGAGCTACAAAGGGCCCTGCAGGGCGGTGTGGCCATGGCTGCGGAATAGTGGAGCAACAGCGCCACCTACAGCATCCCCACAGAATCTACTCCCAATGGGCGGTTTTTTTTCTCGTTTCTTTCTTTTTTTTACTTTTTTTCTGTTTAAAAGTCTTAAAGAGCAGAGCTGAGATACGTGGCACCGACCAGCAACCACTTCTATCACCATGAAAAGACAGAGGAATATGGTACAGACAAAGATCACACAGACCCAGACAACACCACAGAGGGAACCTGAAGGGATGAAAATGCACAATCTCCTGAAAAAGAATTCAGAACAAAAGTCATAACCATACTGATGGATCTACAGAGAAATATGCAAGAGCTGAGGGAGGAAGTGAGGGAAGTGAGGAAAGACAATGCAGAAATGAGACAAGCAATCGACGGGCTTAAAAGCAGACTGGATGAGATGCAAGAGACTATTAATGGAATAGAGAACAGGAATACAGAGAAGCTGGGGCAGAGAGAGATAAAAGGATCTCTAGGAATGAAAGAATATTAAGACAACTGTGTGACCAATCCAAATGGAAAAATATTCTCATTATAGGAGTACCAGAGGAAGAAGAGAGAGAAAAAGGGATGGAAAGTGTCTTTGAAGAAATAATTGCTGAAAACTTTCCCACGCTGGGGAAGGAAATACTCTCACATTCCACAGAAGCCCACAGATCTTCCAACACAAGGGACCCAAGGAAGACAACACCAAGACACATGATAATTAAAATGTCAAAGATCAAAGATAAGGACAGATGGTATTAAAGGCAGCTAGAGAGAGAAAAAAGATCACCTACAAAAGAAAACCCATCAGACTATCATCAGACTTCTCAACAGAAACCTTACAGGCCGGAAGAGAATGGCGTGATATATTTAACGTAATGAAACAGAAGGCCCTCAAACCAAGAATATTGTATCCAGCACAATTATCATTTAAATATGACGGAGGGATTAAACAATTTCCAGAGAAGTGAAAGCTGAGGGAGTTTGCCTCCCATAAACTACCTCTACAGGATATCTTAAACAGACTGCTCTAGAGGGAAGCACTCCTAAGGCTAAAAAGATGTCACCAGAGAAAATAAAATCATAGCAAAGAAAGCAGACCATCCAAATACTAACTAAAGGCAAAGAATAAAACACCTAGTATATAAAGAATGGAGGAGGAAGAATAAGAAGGAAGAGAAATAAAGAAACATCAGACTGTATTTACAATAACGTAATAACAAAGTTAAGTTAGATTCTCAGATAGTAAAGAAGCTACCCTTGAACCTTTGGTAACCGCGAATCTAAAGCCAGCAATGGCAATAAGTACATATCTACCGATAATCACTGTAAATGTAAATGGACTGAATGCACCAATCAAAAGACACAGAGTAATAGAATGGATAAAAAAGCAAGGCCCATCTATATGCTGCTTACAAGAGACTCATCTCAAACCCAAAGATATACACAGACTAAAAGTGAAGGGGTGGAAAAAAGATATTTCATGCAAACAACAAGGAGAAAAAAGCAGGAGTTGCACTGCTTGTATCAGACAAAACAGACTTCAAAACGAAGAAAGTAGCAAGAGATAAAGAAGGACATTACATAATGATAAAGGGGTCAGTCCAACAAGAAGATATAACCATTATAAATATATATGCACTCAACACAGGAGCACGAGCTGTGAAACAAATACTAACAGAATTAGAGGAAATAGAAAGCAGTGCATTCATTTTAGGAGACTTCAACACACCACTCACTCCAAAGGACAGATCAAACAGACAGAAAATAAGTAAAGACACAGAGGCACTGAACAACACACTACAACAGATGGACCTAACAGACATCTACAGAAATGTACACCCAAAAGCAACAGGATACACATTCTACTCAAGTGCGCATGGAACATCTCCCAGAATAGACCACATACTAGGCCACAAAAAGAACCTCAGTATATTCAAAAATATTGAAATTCTACCAACCAACTTCTCAGATCACAAAGGTATAAAACTAGAAATAAATTTTAGAAAGAAATCAAAAAGGCTCACAAATACATGGAGACTTAACAACATTCTCCTAATTAATCAATGGGTTAACGACCAAATCAAAACAGAAATCAAAGAATATATGGAGACTAATGACAACAACAACACAAAGCCACAACTTCTGTGGGACACAACAAAGGCAGTTCTAAGAGGAAAGTATATTGCAATCCAGACCTATTTAAAGAAGGAAGAACATTCCCAAATGAATAGTCTAAAGACACAACTACTGAAATTGGATAAAGAAGAACAAATGAGGCCCAAAGTCACCAGAAGGAGGGACATAATAAAGATCAGAGAAGAAATAAATAAAATTGAGAAGAAAAATACAATAGAAAAAATCAATGAAACCAAGAGCTGGTTCTTTGAAAAAATAAACAAAATAGATAAACTCCTAGCCAGACTCATTAAGAGAAAAAGAGAATCTACACACATAAACAGAATCAGAAATGAGAAAGGAAAAATAACGACAGACCCCACAGAAATACAAAGAATTATAAGAGAATATTATGAGAATCTATATGCTAACAAGCTGGAAAACCTACAAGAAATGGACAACTTCTTAGGAAAATACAACCTTCCAAGACTGACCAAGCAAGAAACAGAAAAACTAAACAGACCAATCACCAGTGACGAAATTGAATCAGTAATCAAAAAACTATCCAAGAACAAAACCCCTGGACTAGACGGATTTACCTCTGAATTCTACCAGACATATAGAGAAGAAATAACACCCATTCTCCTTAAAGTTTTCCAAAAAACAGAAGAGGAGGGAATACCTCCAAACTCATTCTATGAAGCCAGCATCACTCTAATACCAAAACCTGGCAAAGACCTCACCAAAAAAGAAAATTACAGACCAATATCCCTGATGAACGTAGATGCAAAAAAACTCAATCTGTTGCTTTCCTATACACTAATGATGAACTAAGAGAAAGAGAAATCAGAAAAACAATTCCATTCACAATTGCATCAAAAAGAATAAAATACCTAGGAATAAACCTAATGAAGGAAGTGAAAGACCTGTACTCTGAAAACTACAAGACACTCCTAAGAGAAATTAAAGAGGACACTAACAAATGGAAATGCATCCCATGCTCTTGGCTAGGAAGAATAAATATTGTCAAAATGGCTATACTACCTAAAGCAATCTACAGAGTCAATGCAATCCCTATCAAACTACCAACAGCTTTCTTCAATGAACTGGAACAAATAATTCTAAAATTCATATGGAACCACAAAAGACCCCGAATAGCCAAAGCAATCCTGAGAAGGAGGAATAAAACAGGGGGAATTACACTCCCTGACTTCAAGCTCTACTACAAAGCCACAGTAATCAAGACAATTTGGTACTGGCACAAAAACAGACCCACAGACCAGTGGAACAGAATAGAAAATCCAAACATTAACCCAAACATATACAGTCAACTAATATTTGATAAAGGAGCCTTGGATATACAATGGGGAGATGACAGCCTCATCAGCAGCTGGTGTTGGAAAAACTGGACAGCTACATGTAAGAGAATGAAACTGGACTACTGTCTAACCCCATACACAAAGGTAAACTCAAGGTGGATCAAAGACTTGAATGTAAGTCATAAAACCATAAAACTCTTAGAAAAAAATGTACGCAAAAATCTCTTCAACATAAACATGAGTGACTTCTTCATGAACCTATCTCCCCGGGCAAGAGAAACAAAAGCAAAAATGAACAAGTGGGACTATATCAAGCTGAAAAGCTTCTGTACAGCAAAGGACACCATCAGTAGAACAAAAAGATATCCTACAGTATGGGAGAATATATTCATATATGGTGTATCTGATAAGGGATTGACATCCAAAATATATAAAGAACTCGCACACCTCAACAAACAAAAAGCAAATAATCCTATTAAGAAATGGGCAGAGGACATGAATAGACACTTCTCCAAAGAAGAAATTCAGATGGCCAACAGGCACATGAAAAGATGCTCCACATTTCTAATCATCAGAGAAATGCAGATTAAAACCACAATGAGATATCACCTCACACCAGTGAGGATGGCCAGCATCCAAAACACAAACAACAACAAATGTTGGCGAGGATGTGGAGAAAAGGGAACCCTCCTACACTGCTGGTGGGAATGCAAATTAGTTCAACTATTGTGGAAAGCAGTATGGAGGTTCCTCAAAAAACTCAAAATAGAAATACCATTTGAGCCAGGAATCCCACTCCTAGGAATTTACCCTAAGAATGCAGCAGCCCAATTTGAAAAAGATGCACCCCTATGTTTATTGCAACAGTATTTACAATAGCCAAGAAATGGAAGCAACCTAAGTGTCCATCAGTAGATGAATGGATAAAGAAGATGTGGTACACATACACAATGGAATATTATTCAGCCATAAGAAGAAAACAAATCCTACCATTTGCAACAACATGGATGGAGCTAGAGGGTATTATCCTCAGTGAAATAAGCCAAGCCGAAAAAGACAAGTATCCAATGATTTCACTCATATGTGGAGCTTAAGAACAAAGAAAAAACCTGGAGGAACAGAACAGCAGCAGACTCACAGAACCCAAGAACGGACTAATAGTTACCAAAGGAAAAGGGACTGGGGAAAATGGGCGGGAAGGGAGGGACAAGGGGGAAAAAGGGGCATTACGATTAGCAGATGTAATGTTGGGGGGGCACGGGGAGGGCAGTACAACTCAGAGAACACAAGTAGTGACTCTATAGCATCTCACTATGCTGATGGACAGTGACTGTAATGGGGTTGGTGGGGGGACCTGATGAAGGGAGTAGTTTAATAACCATAATATTGGACATGTAATTGTATATTAATGATACCAAAATAAATTATTTAAAAAAAACAGTATTTCCTACTTTGAGCAATCTTGATAGTAGAAGTAACCTCCTCTTCTCCTTCCTTCCCTATCCTCTGGCATTTCATTTGAATTAACATTATCTTACAGTTAATATTATAAATCCACCTATTAGCTTTTCTACATTCCATACATTCTACATCTTCTCCCTCCATGTTTTGAGCTTTGGAGATAGTCATTGTCATATATATTGTCAAAGCATAGTTTATACTTGAAGATTGGTTTGTCTGAATATATAGCCTTTGGCTTACATTTTCTTGCCTTGGGCATTTTAAAGTTACTCCTGCTTTCCTTCTGGCATGAAATATTGTAGCTCAAAAGTCTCTCCTTCAAAATTGAGCTGATTACCAATCTCTGGTCAGTATATAATTTTGAAAATAATTCACTTTGGTAAGCCTGGCAGTCTGAATTTGATCCCCATTCCTCAGGCTACCACTGTATGACCTCAACTAAGTGTTTAACCTCTTTATGCCTCAGCTGAAAAAACTGGGGATAAAAATAGCTCGTAAGATTATTCTGAGGATTGGATTGGGTAATGTTGGTAAAGGACCTGGTCTTTCCCATGAAGCCAGCTGTAACAATAGGTTTATTTTGAATAATATTTCTTTTTCTGTAGAAAAAAACTTAAGGCTGAAGTTTTAAGCGACACAGACAAATGATAGTCGCAATAGAAACTCACATCTCAATCACTTTACAAAATGCTTCTGTGACTGGAAGCATCTTCAAAGAACATGTAGTTTAGTATTGAAAACTCGCAAACCTCCCTGGTTTTTCATAAGCCCTGTTTTGCACTAGGATTTTTTGTTTTGGGGCAGGGGGCATTGCTACTTTTAATTCCTGCCCTTCTTCACAACCTGAAAAGACATCTCATTTAGTCCATCCCTTGAGTTCTTTAAATGATGCTTATCAAACGATTAGTATATAAGCAGCTTTATCAGTTCTGTGGATAGACCCATTAACTAACGAAACACCTTGTTAGCATGAAGAGTGGCCCAACGTCCACATGAAAAGGCTCTGCTAGATTCTATCTCTCTGGCATGATTTTTAACAGTTATCTAAATTTCCAATCAACAAAGCACACTGCTGGATGTTCCCTAAGGATGAATTTCAATTATTCAGAACAAGAATAATCTCCAAGTACGCTTTTGGCAAGCAAGGTTTACACTCCATGGGCAAGATGATAAACATCTGGGAACGGGTAGCTGTCACTGATGGCTCTACAGAGATGCTGTGTGAAATAGTCCGATGAACAGTTTTGATCTTTTTTTGAGGCCAAAGCTAGAAGAGAGGAAAGAAAAATACTTGGTCCTGGAGAGATGTGGCAGTCCCTTTTTTCCATTTTTCTTTCTCCAGATGACGTTTTTAAAGTTCTCATTGGAGCTGACCTTTGTAACATGTTCGGTGCCAACTTGGCACATGCGTTGCATTTAGGTACACTGTGCCAGTTGCCTTTTCCATATACTTATTCCTGTGGTCATGCAGGAATCAGCTCCCACACCAGCACTAGGACATGTGTGAGCCCAGCATATGTGGAGGCAGACCTGGCTTTGAAAATGAAACCTTTACATCCCCTCTCACTATCCAAGGAGCCCCACGGGTTTGCTTTTCCTTCTTCAAACACCAATCCCTCTGTGTTTTAAGTGCACGCCTAAGGTTAAAAGATGTTCTGTGTGTTTCTTTGCTTGTCAAATGGGGTTTCTTACATTAAGTGACCCCGGCAAATGACTGCTTGGTAGAAAATGGGGTGAATTGTGTGGGCATGATGTCCTTTAGACTCGCACCTTCCTCCCCAGGTTAGACTCCAGCTCCTTCATCACCAGAAAGGCCGCTGCCCTCATCTCCAGCTTCTTCTGTTCTTGACGGAATTCTTTATCACTGATTCTCACACGAGGGACTGCCTGATATTTGCAACATTCCCAAACACTGTCAGTGTAAATGAAGTGAAAATCCTGCCCTTACCATGCAGTTATGGCTCTGCAGGCCTGGGTTGCAGACGTGGGACAGCCAGTCTCCTCCAGCTTTACAGGACCAGCCCTTCTCCCAGCACCACCTGCAGAACCAGGGCGCTAGTCCTTCATTTCCACTGTATTCATACACATCTGTGAATATCCTGTATGCTTGACTTTTGTCTTTTTTCAAGATTAACAATGAGAGCAGAAAATGGGGTGGGCAGGGGGCTTTGGTGGGGAACTGGAAGAGAAGAAACTGAAGAGATCAGATAGGAGGTAGGAAGAATAAGAGTAAAGATTCAAAAATGTGGAAGATAGGAAGACAGACTCATTCTGGGATGTGAGCTGAGAGAAGGCAGGCTTTGGAAAGCAATGCATGCTGAATGACTTAAATCAGCACAGCTATTTCAGTTGCACGCAAGGTACAAAAGAAGCCAAAATTGTGATTTGATGTATTAAATGGAATAGTAACTTTGGGCAAAGGACTCTGGAATCCAGGGCATGAGGAGGGGCTCCTAACCTGGGGCTCTGCTGAGGCTGCCCAGAGGTCTCAACCAGATGCCTGCTGAGGGACAGCTTTACAACTAAACCACCTCTTTTTAGTCTGGAGGTGGAGACAGTGAGTTACCTTGTGTGAAAAATCACCGGGGTTGCTTCTCTAACTAGTAAGCCTAAGTGGTGCAATAGAAGCTCCTGGGTTTTATTGCTGATTATGGTGTGGTGGAGACTGCCCTTCCTTGGCATGCAGCCTCTGGGATGGGGCTCACTATGAAGTTGCCTAGGAAATCCAGTCCCCACCTCCTCTTTCTGATAGTTGACGTTAGGAAACTTTGCTGGCATAAACCACAGTGGTCCTGACTATGCTCTGCAGACATCAGCATCGCCTGACTCAAGGCCGTGCCATTGACACTGTGCAACAACCAGCTGCTGAGCGTGGCTTAGTCGTGCAGGCTACTACAACACATTACCAGAGATAGCATGGTTTCAACAACAGAAATTTGTCATCACACAGTTCTGGAGACTGGGAAGTCCAAGATCAAGGCCCCCGCAGATCTGGGGTTGATGAGGGAGGAGAACAGAAAGAGAGCAAGCTCTCATGTCTCTTTTTATAAGGGCACTAATCCCATTTAGGAGGGGTCCACCCTGGTGACCTAGTCACTTCCCAAAGGTTCCCTCCTCATACCATCACACTGAGGGTTAAGTTTCAACATACAAATTTCAGGGGGTCACACCCACCCAGTCCGTAACAACTTGCCTCCCATTTTCCTAAGAAAATAGCTGCAATAGACAAGAACTTCTGCAGGCTCTCCCACCAGCCTCTGACACAGACCATCACCTCTGTTCAGAAATCATGGCTTAGCTGTCTCTTGCACTACTAAATTCTCCACTCTGCTTCCAGAACAATTCTTTTCACATACACTTCTGCCTAACACTCTCTAGTGGTTCTCCACAGCTCTCAGAGCAAACTCAATATTTAACTTAAGATCTTAAGCCCTCATGCTCTGGGCCTTCCCTCTTCAGTATCCTAAATCCAGCTTTCCCTCCTGCCCTTCCTCTGCTCATGCCCTAAATACTTCACACAGACTTGTTCATAGATCTGTGGCAGTTTCCCACATGCCACCCCTCTGCCTGACATCACTTCTCCCTGTTTATCTAAATAATGCCTATCTTCCAAAATGCACCACACCCGAGAAGTCTTCTGGGATCACTACCTCTGCCCAGTTTTTCAGATGCCCATGTTCTGTGTTGCTGTTCTGGAGCATCTGTGATGCTTTGATATGTTTACCTTAAAAGCATGAGGATGAGCAATGACTGAGGAGGACCCAGGAATTGGGGAAAGATACATGTTTTATCAGTTAGAAGAGGGACCTTGGTAGTGTTCAAGTAGCTCACAACAACTGCAGCCCCAGCCCCTGGGCAAGTGCCAATGTGAAGAGAGGAAGGTGTGCCTAGAAGGCATGGGGGGAATGGACACTGCCTTCAAAGCTCACTTTTGCTTTGGGAGATTCAAGGGCAAACTTGGCCAGGCTTCAGGGATCCTAGTGCTGGACTAGAAGCAGGAGTTTCTAGGAGGGTTTGCCAGATGAAGAGGCAGGAAGCTGTGTGCATATAACTGGGAAGCTTCAGGCACAGTTGGATCCAGGAGCTCAAGCAATGCCATCCGGGTTTTCCCTTCCTCTCTTTCACTCCCTGTCCAGCTCCAGCCCTAGCTGAGGTCTTGCTTGTCTCTGCTTGTTTTTATTCTGCATGCAGGCCCTCTCCAATTGTAAAAGATATCTTCAGAAGCCCCAAGCTCGTATTTAGCCATCCCAGTGCAAAACAAACACCTGTGCCCTGAAGTCCACAAGTCAATCACAGGCAGGAATTTTCATTAACTGGTAAAAGGAAGAAGAAACTACCTGACTTAAGGAATCTTTCCAGCACACTTCGTTCTTACTTGATTCTATTTAGGACTCATTCGTTCAAAAACCTATTTCTTGAACATCTACTCTGTGCCAGACACAGGAGACAGCAATAAGCAGGGAGGGAAGAGGGAAGAAGCTGAGTGCCTTTGGAAGGAGGGAGTGATTCACTGTTCATATTTTGGTGGCACTCACAGGCTGACGTCTGAAACTGAGGAATTCCAAACAGCTGGGACAAAGCGCACTGAGGAGCGTGTGACCTGTGGGTAGTCATGTGACCACTGGAGCGGGCGACCCACCAATGCCTCCTTGTCAAGGGGAACAAAAAAGCCAGAAACAAAAAATTTAACTGACATTTCCCCAAATAGGTAAAGAAACAGGGAAAGACCTGAGAACCAAAGGCACAACGTGAATGAACATTGTGTGGTGCCCAGCAGGGAAAACAGATGTCCTACAGGGAGGCCCCAAATGCACTGCCACCAAGGTTACTGGTCAGGGCTTTATTTCCATGAGGATGTGACGAACCTTCTAGGGGAGATTTCATCATATCATTTAAGACTCAAAAAAAGTTGCAAAAACAACATAGAGAGTTCTTTCACCCTACCTTTCCCCAAAGATAACATCTTAAGCAGCCACAGTGCTTTTCCAAAACCAGGAAATTGACACTGGTACAATATTATTAATTAAACTGTAGGTCTGATTCAGCTTTCACCAGTTTTAATGTGTGCTCAAGTGCTGTGCAAGAGCTCACAGGGCTGTGAAATGTCAGCACACAAATAGGTTCGTACAACCACAGCCCTAATCAGGACACAGAGCCGTGGCAAGATGCTTTTGACCTCAGTCCTAAAACAGATCCCAGCGCACAGAGAGGGAAGAGACTGGGCCCCACTCCTCAGCTGCCACTCCCTCCTGGCCAGCAAGGGAAACAAGGAGACTTAATACTTGGTGGTAGAGAAGGGAGGGTCCTTTACAACAAATACCTGGAGGCGCTGGTCTCTCTGCCCCTGCCTGGACCCAAGGTGCCTGTAAAACAGGGGAGTAAATGCCAAAATCAAGCCACAGTTTGGGGGTCTCTATAACGCCGATTCCTCTGGCTGTGGTTTGGTAGAGGAAAGCAGCCTTGTCGACACGGATGGAGGCAGGAAAGGTGACCCAAGGCCCATTTGGCCATGTCCTTTCACCAGCAGGCCCTGCTCCTGGAGGTTATAATGGCCACGAAGGACATGCAGTAACACCCGCCCTTCCCCAACCCCCTTACTCCTCCACCCTCCCACCCCTTCACCTGGGTCGGGCAGGGGCCTTCGGGGCCATGCTAGGGATGCAGGATCAGAGTGTGTGTCCTTTGCCCTCATCGGCCCCTAGGGAGCAGGCCAAATTGCAAGGATAAAAATGATAATGCCAAAGTAGGGGCATTCTCTGGAGCTGTGCCTGAGACCCTGTAGTCTGCAGAGGGCTTTTCCCCTCTTTTCTTGAAGAAAGGGAGTTAAAATCCTAGAGGTCTTCCTTTTATGAAGAAAATTCTATTTTCTATAAGTACTGATAAAGTGTAATCATTTTCCTTCACAAAAATTGGCTGCAATCTCAAGCCCAAACTAGAGCACTGCAGTGAACTATTTAAAGGAGAGGAAGCCCAGGAGGCCTCAGATTAGAAGAGATATCATGGTGGGACGGGTGAGCTCATGGCTGGGGGTCCTGGAGGGACTGGGCGGTGAAGGTCATCTATTTGCAGGGCAGGCAGATGCAATGGGTGGGCCCTGAGAGGTCACATGTGGACTCCTCTCACTGTTGGCAACAATGGGGACACTCTCTCTGTCCTGTGCTGAATTTCCTCCCCTTACCCTCTGAGGAAGCATTGGGACTGAATCATATTACCCAAGAGCACAGTCGTGGCACTAGGGGCATATCATTTGGGCACGCTGACCCCTGGTCTGATCTCAGCCACAGTGCTTTTCAAGGGCCTCCCGTCTAAGTAGGAAGCAACCTCTATTCTTCCCCCAGAAGTTTTGGGCTCAAATCAAACTCCATTTCCCAGAAGACAGTGTTGGGAGATGCCTTAGATGGTCAACATTTAAGCTCCCTGTAGGCATCACTCCCAACCAGCTGCTGTCAATACTATCAGCTCCATCACCAAGACTCTGAGGATATGAGATAAACAGAAAAATGGCTGGGCATGTAAGCCCTTGCTGTGTGCCAGGCACTGTGCCAGATGCTATACCTATTAGACCATGAAATTCTCATAAAGGTGCAGGGGGGCCCCAACCCCCATTTTCGAACCTGAGCAAATATTGGTGGAGGTACATGCTCTAGTTCTCCCAGCTAGAAAGCAAGGGAAACGGGTTGAAGTGGAGTTGGCCTGACTCCAGGGTCTGCATGCTGTCCACTGTTGCATAATAGGTCCCAATAAGACACTTTAGGTGAGCAGATAGGAAAGGCATCGGACACAGGGAGTGAGTGAGCTCCCTCAGACCACTGCTTTCAACTTTTCTAATACTCTTGTATGACTCTTCCCTAAAGCCCTCATTGGAGTGTGCACGAGCCAAGGGCAGGCAGAGGCCCTGAAGTCTGCTGCTCAGGCCTCAGTTTCAGCAGAGAAGCTTCTCCTCGACCTTTCACTGTGCCCCATTGTGCCCCCTCCCCTCTCTCCTGGTCCCCATCTGAGTGCCCAGATTTCCAGCAGCCTTCAAATTCGATATATGGAATGTCTCCAAAAGATAATCCCATTGACATTGAGCATGTTGCTATGTGTACCTCAGCAATAACGGGGGGATATTAACAGGCATTTAAATTCTAAAATTAGACTAAACTTGAAGTGTTGATACAGAAACAGCAGGTCTCGGAGGATTAAAGATGGCGGCGTGAGAGGTGAGACAGAGGCTTCCTCCTAAAACTGCATATAATACGAAAATATAATTAATACAATGAATCCTGAAAGAGCAACAGGAAAGAGGACTGCACCAAATGGCATACACGTGGAGAAAATAATAAACCTCAGGGAACAGGGTAACTTGCCAAAGCCGTGGCCCAGTGGGACCCAAGCCCTTCCCCCACCCCAACTCACCAGCAGGAGGAAGAGAAATGGAGTGGGAAGGGAGTGGAAGCCTGGGACCATTGAATAGAATACCTAACTTCAGAGATCTGCTTTGGGAGCACAAACCTACATTTCATGGTGTTTCCATGATACTCTTGTAATTAGGGGGTTGGAAAGCTAAGACAGGCAGAATTCCTGGAGAGACTGAGATTCCAGCTGCTTGTGGAAAGCAGAGATCCATATCTGGTTATTCTGGGGCAAAAGAAAGGCGGGCAGTCTGGGAGACTTCCTAAAAAAAAGAGGGCTACTAAAGGGGCAAGGATTGCACAGAGCTTCCTGCTCAGGAGAATGGACAGGCAGACAAAATTGTCCGGGTGCACTCTGCCCAGCAGGTTGGGAGCTTTCACGATCTTCAGGTGCCCCAGCTCCCTGGCTGCCTACAGAGCTCCATGGACTCCCTCCGTTATACACAGCCTACTGTGCCTTTCTCCCAGCCAGCCCCACCTGGCTTGCAAACTGGCAAACCCTACCCTGGTGTTAGGCCAGCCAGAGGGAAGATCTGTCTACAGCAACTACAAATGCAAAGCACAGAGGCTTATACCTGTGTGCTTGGCCCACTGGTTCAGGCAGTGGAGACAGGCATAGCGGCTGGGAAGCAGGAAACAGCTCTTTCCTCCTCCCAGGCTACCAATACAACTCCCCTGAAACTCCCAACATTGCTTCAGAGGCTGAGCAGCTCCACAGAGTACAGCTTCTGGGCACAAGAGGGCACCATACACAAATATGAAGTGGTAAAGGAACCTGGTTCAGAGTAAAATTATTAATACAACTCCTGAGAAAGACTTGAATGACATCCACCTCATGACTCTTCCTGAAAGGGATTTCAAAATAAAAATCATTAACATGCTCATGGGCGTAGAGAAAATATTCAAAAACTCAGGAACGAATTCCGGTCAGAGATCCAATTGCTGAAGAGCAGAATGGAGGGTATTAACAGCAGATTAGATATGGTGGAGGAGACGATAAGTGAAATAGAAATTAGAGAAGAGGAATACAAAGAAGCTGAGGCACAGAGAGAAAAAGGATATCTAAGAATCACAGAATATTAAGAGAACTGTGTGACCAATCCAAACGAAACAATATTCGCATTATAGAGTTACCAAAGGAAGACAGAGAAAAAGGGAAAGAAGGTGTCTTTGAGGAGGTAATTGCTGAAAACTTCACCAATCTCGGGAAGGAGATAGTCTCTCAAGCCATGGAGGTGCACAGATCTCCCAACACAAGGGACTCAAGGAAGACAACAAGACATATAGTAATTAAAATGGCAAAGATCAAGGATTAGGACAGACTATTAAAAGCAGCCAGAGAGAGAAAAAAGATCACATACAAAGGAAAGCCCATGAGGCTATCATCAGACTTCTCAGCAGAAACCTTACAGGCCAGAAGGGAGTGGCATGATGTATTTAATGCAATGAAGTAGAAGGGCCTCGAACCAACATTACTTTATCTGGCAACATTATCATTTAAATTTGAAAGAGGGATTAAACAATTTCCAGGTAAGCAAAAGCTGAGAGAATGTACCTCCCACAAACCATCTCTAGAGTGTATTTTGGAGGGACTGCTATAGATGGAAGTGTTCCTAAGGTTTAATAGCTGTCACCAGAGGTAATAAAACCACAGTAAAGAAAGTAGAACAGCTAATTATTAAGCAAATGCAAAATTAAATTAACTATCCCAAAAGTCAATCAAGGGATAGACAAGGAGTACAGAATATGATATCTAATATATAAAGAATGGAGGAGGAAGAAAAAAGAGGAGAAAAAAAACTTTTAGATTGTGTTTGTAATAGCATATAAAGTGAGTTAAGTTAGACTCTTAGATAGTAAGGATGTTAATCTTGAACCTTTGGAAACCACGAATCTAAAGCCTGTAATGCCAATAAGTACATACCTATCCATAATCACCCTAAATGTAAATGGACTGAATGCACCAATCAAAAGACATAGAGTCACTGAATGGATAAAAAAACAAGCACCATCTATATGCTGCCTACAAGAGACTCACTTTAAACCCAAAGACACACACAGTCTAAAAGTGAAGAAATGGAAAAACAATTTCATGCAACTAATAAGAAGAAAAAAGCAAGAGTTGCACTACTTGTATCACACAAAATAGACTTCAAAACAAAGAAAGTCACAAGAGACAAAGGACATTACATAATGATAAAAGGGTCAATTCAACAAGAAGATATAACCATTATAAATATCTATGCACCCAACACAGGAGCACCTACATATGTGAAACAAATACTAACAGAATTAAAAGGAGAAATAGAATGCAATGCATTCATTCTAGGAGACTTCAACACTCCACTCACTCCAAAGGACAGATCAACCAGACAGAAAATAAGTAAAGACAAAGAGGCACTGAACAACACACTAGAACAGATGGACCTAACAGACATCTACCGAACTCTACACCCAAAAGCAGCAGAATACACATTCTTCTCAAGTGCACATGGAACATTATCAAGAATAGATCATATACTAGGCCACAAAAAGAGCCTCAGTAAATTGAAAAAGATTGAAATTGTACCAACCAGTTTCTCAGACCACAAAGGTATGAAACTAGAAATAAATTATGCAAAGTAAATGAAAAATCCCACAACACATGGAGGCTTCACCACATTGCTTCTAAATAACCAATGGATCAATGACCAAATAAAAACAGAGATCAAGCAATATATGGAGACAAATGACAACAGTAAGTCAACATCACAAAATCTGTGGGACACAGCGAAGGCCATGCTAAGAGGGAAGTATATTGCAATACAGGCCTACCTCAGGAAAGTAGAACAGTCCCATATGAACACTCTGAACTCATAATTAATGAAAGTAGAAGAAGAAGGGGGAATGAGGCCCAAAGTCAGTAGAAGGAAGGACATAATAAAGATTAGAGCAGAAATAAATGAAATTGAGATGAATAAAACAATAGAAAGAATCAATGAAAGGAAGAGCTGGTTCTTTGAGAAAATAAACAAAATAGATGAACACCTAGCCAGACTTATCAAGATAAGAAGAGAGTCTACTCACATAAACAGAATCACAAATGAGAAAGGAAAAATCACTGGAGACACCACAGAAATACAAAGAATTATTAAAGAATACTATGAAAAATAATATGCTAACAAACTGGATAACATAGAGGAAATGGACAACTTTCAAGAAAAATACAACCTTCCAAGGCTGACCCAGAAAGAAACAGAAAATCTGAACAGACGAATTATCAGCAATGAAATTGAACTGGTAATCAAAAAACTACCTAAGAACAAAACACCTGGACCAGATGGCTTCACCACTGAATTTTATCAAACATTTAGTGAAGACCTAATACCCATCCTCCTTAAAGTTTTCCAAAGAGTACAAGAGGGAATACTTCCAAACTCATTCTATGAGGACAGCATCACTCTAATACCAAAACCAGGCAAAGACACCACAAAAAAAGAAATTACAGACCAATATCCCTTATGAACGTAGATGAAAATATACATAACAAAATATTAGCAAACCAAATTCAAAAATATCGTCCATCATGATCAAGTAGGATTTATTCCAGGGATGTAAGGATGGTACAACATTCGAAAATCCATCAACATCATCCACCACATCAACAAAAAGAAGGACAAAAACCACATGATCATTTCCATAGATGCTGAAAAAGCATTTGACAAAATTCAACATCCATTCATGATTAAAACTCTCAACTAAATGAGTATAGAGGGCAAGTACCTCAACATAATAATGGCCATATATGACAAACCCACAGCCAACATTATACTTAACAGTGAGAAGCTGAAAGCTTTTCCTTTAAGATCGGGAAAAAGACAAGGTTGCCCACTCTCCCCACCTCTATTCAGCATAGTACTGGAGGTCCTTGCCATGGCAATCAGACAACACAAAGAAATAAAAGGCATCCAGATTGGCAAGGAAGAAATTAAACTGTCCCTGTTTGCAGATGACATGATATTGTACATTAAAAACCCTAAAGAATCCACTACAAAACTACGAGATCTAATACCTGAATTCAGAAAAATTGTAGGATACAAAACTAATATGCAGAAATCTGTGGCATTCCTATACACTAACAATGAACTAGCAGAAAGAGAAATCAGGAAAACAATTCCATTCACACTTGCATCAAAAAGTATAAAATACCTGGGAATAAACCTAACCAAGGAAGTGAAAGACCTATACTCTGAAAACTGAAAGACACTCATGAGAGAAATTAAAGAAGATATCAATAAATGGAAACACATCCCATGCTCATGGATAGGAAGAATTAATATTGTCTAAATGGCTATCCTGCTTAAAGCAATCTACAGATTCAATGCAATTCACATCAAAATGCCAACAGCATTCTTCAACAAACTAGAGAAAAACATTCTAAAATTAATATGGAACCACAAAAGACCCCGAACAGCCAAAGCAATCCTGAGAGGGAAGAATAAACTGGGGGGATTATGCTCCCCAATTTCAAGCTCTACTACAAACCACAGTAATCAGAACAGTTTGGTACTTGCACAAGAAGAGACCCACAGACCAATGGAACAGACTAGAGAGCTCTGATATAAACCCAACCATATTTGATCAATTAATATATGATAAAGGAACCATGGACATACAATGGGGAAATGACAGCCTCTTCAACAGCTGGTGTTGGCAAAACTGGACAGCTACATGTAAGAGAATGAAACTGGATTATTGTTTAATCCTGTACACAAAATTAAACTCGAAATGGATCAAGGTCCTGAATGTAAGTCATGAAACCATAAAACTCTTAGAAGACAACATAGGCAAAAATCTCCTGAATATAAGCAAGAGCAACTTCTTCCTGAATGCATCTCCTTGAGCAAGAGAAACAAAAGCAAAAGTGGACTCATGGGACTACATCAAACTAAAAAGTTTCTGTATGGCAAAGGACACCATCAATAGAACAAAAAGGCATCCTACAGTATGGGAGAATATATTTGTAAATGACGTATCTGACAAGGGGTTAACATCCAAAATATATAAAGAACTCACATGCCTCAACACCCAAAAAACAAATAACCCGATTAAAAAATGGGCAGAGGATATGAAGAGACAGTTCTCCAAAGAAGAAATTCAGATGGCCAACAGACACATGAAAAGATGCTCCACATCACTAATCATCAGGGAAATGCAAATTAAAACCACAATGAGATATCACCTCACACCAGTAAGGATGGCCAACATCCAAAAGACTAAGAACAACAAGTACTGGCAAGGATGTGGAGAAAGGGGAACCCTCCTACACTGCAAGTGAGAATGTGAGCTAGTTCAACCATTGTGGAAAGCCATATGGAGGTTCCCCAAAAAACTAAAAATAGAAATACCATTTGACCCTGGAATCCCACTCCTTGGAATTTTCTCAAAGAATACAACTTCTCAGATTCAAAAAGACATATGCATCCCCATGTTTATCACAACACTATTTATAATAGTGAAGATACGGAAGCAACCTAAGTGTCCATCAGTAGATGAATGGATAAAGAAGAGGTGGTACATATACACAATGGAAAACTATTCATCCATAAGAAAGAAACAAATCCTATCATTTGCAACAATCCAGTGGAGCTGGAGGATATTATGCTCAGTGTAATAAGCCAGGCAGAGAAAGACAAGTGCCAAATGATTCCCATCATTTGTGGAGTATAACAATGAAGCAAAACTGAAGGAACAAAATAGCAGCAGACTCAGAGACTCCAAGAAGGAACTAGTGATTACCAAAGAGGAGGGGGGTGGGAGTGTGGGTGGGGAGGGTTGGAGAAGGGGATTGTGGGGTATTATGTTTAGTACATATGGTGTGGGGGGTCACGGGTAAAAAAGTGTAGCACAGAGAAGGCAAATCGTGAATCTGTGGCATCTTACTACACTGATGGACAGTAACTGCCTTGGGGTATGGGTGGGGAGTTGATAATATGAGTAAATGTAGTAACCACATTGTTTTTTCATGTGAAACCTTCATAAGAATGTATATCAATAATACCTTAGTAAAAATAAATAAATAAATTATAAAATTAATGCCAAGAGGTCAGAGTCTTGAGAACATGTTTCCAACATTCTCAAAGGGGCCTTCAACTTGCAGCACTGAGCCGTGTGGTTTTCAGCAGTTAATTGTGACTTCATACAGCTCTGTGATCAGCAGCAGGGAGCTGGACATTGTGACTCAGCCATTGTACTCAGTGCTCGGTGGCTGAGTAGCGTGTCCGCTGCAGCTCACGGGCCTGGCCCTTTGTGTAGGTTTCCATGCACCTGTCTGGAAAGCCAAAGTCTGTATTTCTCAAGTGGAAGAGTTCTGGAAACTGAGGGTTCAACAAAGAAGTCCTCATGCCGAAGGAAACATGCTTGGTAGAGCTGCACTAACCAATATGACAGCCACTAGCCACATGGGGTTGTTAAGCATCGGAAATGTGGCCGGTCTGAGCTGAGGTGTCCTACAGGTGCAAAATACATACTTGGTCTCAAAGACTTAGAATGAAAAAAAGGATTTCTTTACATTGATTACATTGTTGAAATGATAATATTTTGGCTATACTGGGTTAAATAAAATATCATATTAAAGTCAATTACAACTGTTTCCTTTTATTTTTTTTCACTATAGCTGCTACAGAAGTTACATAGGTGGCCCACATATTTCTGTAAGTCACTATTGCTGTAGAGTTTCTGTAGCTTAGTGTTTCTTGTGGGGGGCGCTGGGGCATTATCCCCTTTAGAGGCCTTTAGGAAATTTTGGAGGGCTCTTTGCCGTCACACTGCATTGGAGAGGTGTCGGCCAGTGTCCGGCATGAGGCATGTGGGGAGGCCCACAATCGCCAGAGCAGTTTGATGACACGGAAGAGTCGTCCCATGACCTGCACCATTTTGAACTTCCCAGCTGACATGAGATGGGCAAAGACTTAGTTATAATGATCTGAGCCTTGACGAAACTCCATTTGACATCTAAACACTAAGTATTTATTTTGCACAAACTAACATTTCCAAGGACAGAGCTAACTGTGTCAATCAAGGAAAGACTGCTCTTTGCTCATCTGGAACATTACCCATTGTTGTTCATCATTTTAGACATTCATAGCACTGTTGGCAATGCCGCTCACAGTATTTGAGTTGCCAACATAACACACCAACTTCACCATTCACTGTCACTCCACCAAGAGGTGTCATTTTCTGCCCACTTCTCTAAATCTTCTAGCTGTGTTTCAGCATTTGTATATGGAAAAGCATATCATTTATTTAAATTAGTTTTCTTTGATTCCTCTATAATTAGGACTTTAATTAGTTTTAAAAAATCATATGTGTAGGTAAATTATACTACTGAAAAGGGGTGTTACAAAATATTTTTTACAGAAAAAAATCACGTTGCATCTGATAGTATTACAAACCATCACTTGAACATATTCAACATATTCATGCCCTGTTTTGACTCAAGAGTTAAAAGTCTTTACCTCCTCATTCTTTAGCTTTCAGAAGCAGTGGCCCTTCCTCCAAATAGCCAGATGTTGTCCCCTGCTGTTTCCCTGCATTCTGTGCTTCCCAGCACCCTGACCATCACCACATGGGCGGAAATTGCTTATTCAATTATCATCTGCCTCCCTGGACAGAGGGCTACGGGAAGGTAGAAGTTAGGTGCTTCTGCCTCATTGCTCTCCACCCCACGCCCGGCATACGGCTGAGCACACTGGTGCACACTTAGCACTTGGTGAGCAGATGGACTGATTAATGGAGGTGAGGTGGAGGTGGGCTCTTGAGAGCTGTAGGGTGAACGGGACTCTGGGACGGCAGCAGGATAGACATGGTTGACAATTCCAAGGGAGTCTGGTGCCTTGGATGCTGGTAAAACAGAGGGCCCAGAGTATGCAGAATAGAGCACCTCAGAGCCAGGCAGATTTGGCTTCAAGTCCCCGTTCTGCTACTTACTAACTTACTTGTCCTAGGAAAGGTTACTTAACCCTGAGAGAATAATAAGGGTACTTCCCTCATTTGTTGGAGGAGTTAATTGAGAACTGTTTGGAAAGCACATAACCACAGTGTCTGGCAAATAATAAGAGCTCAAGAAGTGTTGGCTGCTGTTCTTATTATGGAAACTTTCACAGAAGCTGGATATGGCTCTAGCAGAGGCACTGGCTGCCCAAATGTCAGTGTCCACCACTTTAAGGGAACTCTGCAATTCAATAATGAAAAAACAAAAACAAATAACCTGATTCAAAAAAGGGAAAAGGAACTAAATTGATATTTCTCCAAACAAGACATTCAAATGACCAACAGGTACATGAAAAGGTGCTTACCATCACTAATCACTAGGGAAATGTAAGTCAAAACCACAATGAGATATTACTTCACACCAGTTAGAATGGCTATTATATATGTAATGATAACAAGTGCTATTGAGGATGTGGAGAACAGGAGACGCTTAGGCACCATTGGTGGAAATGAAAACTGGTTCAGCCATGGAGGCACCTCAAAAAATTACAAATAGAACCACTCAGTAATCCCACTTCTGGGTATATACCCAAAAGAATTGAAATCAGGACCTGAACAAGACATCTGCACTCCCACATTCACTGCAGCATTATTCACAATAGCCAAGATGTGGGAGCAATCCGAATGTCCATAGATGGATAGTAAAAATATCATGGATAAAGAAAATGTGGTATACATATATAATGGAATATTATTCAACCTTTAAAAAGGAGGAAATCCTGCCATTTGCAACAACATAGATGAACCTGGAAGGCATAATGCTAAATGAAGTAAGTCAGACACAGAAGGACAAGTACTACCTGGTACCATTGATATGAGGAATCTAAAATAGTCAAACTCATAGAAGCAGAGAATAGAATGGTGTTTGCCTGTGGCTGGGGGTAAAGGGAAATGGGGAGATACGAGTCAAGGGGTAAAAGTTTCAGCCATATGAGAGGAATAAGTCCTAGAGATCTACTGTATGAGACAGTGTCTATGGTTCATAATACTGTATTATATACTCAAAAATTTGATAAAAATATAGCAGCCTCTTATGTTAAATGCTCTCATCACGCTCATAAATGACAATAAAAACAAATGTGGAGGGTGGGAGGAATCTTTTGGAAATGATGGGTATGTTTATGGTATAGATTATGGTCCAGGCTTCATAGATATACACATATCCCCAAATTCATCAGGTTGTATAAATTAAATGTGTGCACCTTTTTGTATGTCAACCATATCTCAATAAAATGTTTTTTTTTATTTAAGAAAAACAATAACAAAAATCAGCTGACTAAAAAAAAAAGTTAACCTCTCTTAAAACATGCTCCAGAAACACCCAGAATAATGTGTGACCAAATATCTGGGCACCCAATGCCCAGTCAAGTTAACACATAAAGCTAACCATCACAGGTTACATAAATATAAACTCACTCACATAAACAGGTCCCCACTAATCTGTGAGTTCCTCAAGAACTAGGACTAGTGTCTTTTATCTCTGAATCTCAGTCAGCGTCACTTGCTGACTAATGGATGACAGTTCTGGCCCTGCCCTCACATTTCTAGGTAAGAAAATGCTACCTCCTCACTGGTACACAATTTTATAATTCTTCCTTCATCCAAAAGTCATTAATTCTTAGGTCCAACAGGAAGCCTTGAACCGCTCATGCTGAAATTTAAGCCCATTAAACTGGGACTAATCCTCAGCGGAGGAGAGAGAGCAGCTTCTCAGGCCTCTCCAGGATTATCATCAGCATCGCCTCCAACCAGCAGTCCCGTAGATCGGCGGCCCTTCCCCTTCAGCCTCCCCGTGCTCATCCCGGATCACCACCCCTCCCACAGGGAGGAAGGTCGTTGGGTAGACACATTTATACCAAGGAGAAGGGGACTAGGATTTCCTGACAAATGATTAGGTGACACATACTGTATGTATATTATCTAGTTTAATCATCACAACATCTATAAGTGTTCTTTACGCTTGACAGATGAAGAGTTTCAAAGAAGTTACTTAAATTCTGGTTAAATATAGGTTGACCCTTTATCATCTGGTGGGAATGGGTCTTGGCTCCACAGCTGTGGCTCCTCTGCGATTGCCTCCCTTAGCAGTGGTGGAAAGTCATTGTCATCTCCTCTGGAAACAGGTGAGATGACCCGGAACGAGGCTGGGGCCTCTTGACAGGTGGTTGGCAGT
The DNA here is from genome assembly GCA_032199065.1 of Smutsia gigantea. Lineage (NCBI taxonomy): Eukaryota > Metazoa > Chordata > Mammalia > Pholidota > Manidae > Smutsia > Smutsia gigantea. The sequence goes on from JAVSCE010015315.1 coordinate 445,196, forward strand.
GAACTGGCTGGCACTGGAGGCTCCTTCTTCTGCAGCAGGTGGGCTGAGCCAAGCTCCCAGAGGTCTTCAGATGCGGGCAGCTGACTTTCCAACCATGGCTGTAAAAAGCTGATGCCCAGGCTCAGACCATGTGGTGCTCAAACATGACTGTTCTTGCCCTGAGCTTCAAGTCCACTCACGTACAGCCCAAGCAAAGGGAGGGCATCGGTTGGAGGAGGGTCTTCTGCCGGCCACTGTGCCCTCACGTGGACCTGAGCGCACTTCCCCAAGGGCTCGAGGGCTGCCGGCCCCTCTGTTCCAGTCCGGGCCAGTGAGCTTCCCAGTGTCCACCTGAGGCCTCTCCTCTTCATCCCTTACTTTTAGATGGCACATTGCAGCTCACTCTCACATATGTTTCTTGCCTCATCTGCTAAATCAGGGTCAGCAAACTACTGCCAGCAGCCAAATCCTGCTCACTGCCTATTTTTGATCTTGGAACATACCCAACACCACCCTTTTATGTTTCATCTATGGCTGCTTTCCCTAAAATGGCACGACTGAGTAGCTGCTTCAGAGGCCATTATGATGGTCTACAAAGCTGAGAATATTTACTATCTGATCCTTTGCAGAAAAAAATTGCCAGCCTGCTCTAAACAACCCCAGGGGCAAATGCAATTCCTGCCAATTCCATATTACACATGAAAAACAAATGTGGATGGAACCAAGGGGCTCAGAAAGCCTGTATGTTTTCTTAAAGACACAGAACTGTTTGGCAAAGCCAAACTGAAATCCAAATGCTTTTCCTCCATACAAGAATTCACACTTAACAGATGGGAGCATGGGGAGGGTTGGCATCAGAGAGCGATTCTTTGAGAATACCTTTTAGGTCCAGTGACCTTGTTTTGGAGAAAAATGACAAGTTTATGCTCTTTGAAACGTGGCGGACAGCCAAGATTTCTCAGTCCACAGATACAGAGGACCAGCCCTGAGTACAAGGCTGCAGTCTGAAATGCCAGCCAAAGCGTCTTGAATAGCCAGAGTGGTATTTTATTTACTTTTTATCTCCTAATTCAAAAAGCAAACAAAATCCGTACGACCTCTAGTAGGAAAGAAATAAATGTGAGGATGGCAGGGAAGGAAGTCGTGAGCTCGTCTGGGTAGCCAGGGAACCACATTCTTCCGGCGGGTGGCTTTTCTGGTGTAACACTCTCTCCTCCCTCCCCCGGCCCCTCAGCACACACAGACTTTGAATGGCAAAGGCGGCCTTGTTCGGTCATTATTCCCCTGCACCTTCTAGAATCAGAGACGCTTCCCACAGGCTGTTCTTATGTTGATTCATGTTTATAACGCAGAGACTTCGAGGCTTTTGTTTCTGATAAGGAGTCATCATTTCCTTATGATATATAGTGACAGTCACACACCAGCTCCCTGTGGCTGCATCCAAGACAAGCTAACTCTCCCCAGTCGCCCCGGTGAGTCTAGAACGGTCTGGGAATGGGCGGTGAAGGGTGGGAGGGCCCAGAGGGCTTTGTTCTCAGTCTCGGAAACCAGAGGGATGTGGAGCTTCCAGCAAGCAAGCCCAACTTTATACAGATAGATGGGCCCTTGCAGGGGTGGCAGTCCAAGTCCTGAGGTAAACATTTGAAGCAGGAGAGAAGAAAAAGGGAATACAAAGTCTGAGTTGGAGGGTGAGGCCACCTAGTAAGGGAGCAGGGCACAGGCTGCAAACAGGAGTCAACCCTCCTAAGCCAGGTGAGTGGTTGCATCTATAAATGGCGGCTCCTGGATTGTGCAGTGCACAGCCTGTGCAGCCAGACATGGCACCGCTGAAAGCACCAACTTGGCTCAAAAACTTGCAGAAATAGATTTCAGAAATATGAAATTGAGTCAAGACTAATAAGTATATATAGCTATATAGATCTTTGTGTATAAGAATGAAGGAAGCAGAATAAAAATAAAGTAAAATGAGCACCTCTGGGCTTTTTGTGCTGAGCTGCATTATGAATGATCATGGCCTGACCTAGGAGACAGAAATCCAATAGGGGTTTCAAAAAGTCATTCTGCATGAGAAGATCAATGGTGAAGAGCAAGAAAGAGGTTGATCTGAGACCCAGGTTTCTCTCTGGCACTGGTGGTTCCTCTTCTCTCAACCAGAACCTGGAGGCAGGCCTGTGTTTTCCCAGCCAAACCCATTTTTTACCTTCACATCAATATTTTCCATTAATACCTTTCTAATACCTTTTTAAAAAAATGCTGTCAGTTGTAGCCAATTTCATGCACTCTATAAGGAAATTAAATGCTGGGCTTGCTGGAAGATATGAGGGCAAATCCTCATTTTGCCCAGTTGCTCAGAACGCTCTGAAGACGTGGGAACACGCTGATGGCTGGGCTCCACCTCAGCGCGTCAGATGCAGTAGTTCTGTGGGTAGGGCAAACGAATTTGCATTTCCAGTAAATTCCAGGTCCTGCTGCTGTTGGTTCACACTTTGAGAACTGCTGGATTTACTAGCATAAACTCCGGAGCCAGAGTACCTGCATGTGAATCTTGGCCCCACGCCTTGTGCCTCTGTGAGGTGGAACAGGCTAGCAAATTCATCAGCTGTAAGTTAGTTAACAATACACATAGGTCCCAATTCACAGAATGCAGTAAGCAGGCATAGCCCATCTCTGCCTCACCTGAAGAGGGAGAGGGACGAAGAGAGGGCAGCACAGGTTATGGGAGGGGAGGGCCTGCTCACAGTCCGCCCCTGGACAGTGGCCTTGCTGCCTTCCTACCTTCCAGAGGAACGGGGCGCAGAGGGAAGTGGCCGGTGTCATGACTCCCTGTCCCTGAGGCACCGCCTCATCTCCTGCCCCCTTTGGTCTTCTCCATCCCCCGCTGAGTCAGGTCTTCCCGCATGCAGAAACCTGCAGCTCCCAAAGGTCACACGAACCCCACTCCCAAAGACAGGCAGCGGAAGCACCCGCTGGCCCCACACCAGCAGTTCCATCGCGGCACCTCACTGGCAGGCTTGGCAACACCTCAGCTCAACTCCCCTTCCTTTCCTCCCTCCTGCTAGAGCTGAGGGTCAGGGTCAGTCAGTGTTCCAGGGCTCTTCCTGGGCAAGGGGCCTAGGCAGAAGGATGGCTGAGGGTGACTCTCTCCATGAAAGGGGGTCTGGGGACTCACAAGCCACCGACTTCTCCAGCAGCCCCCAGATGGCTAAGGGGACAAGCGCAGAGTGGGCCCCTGTCCCTGTGCTTGGCCTGGAGTGGCAAAGCCCAGCTCACAGGGCACTCGCGGAACAGGGTGGCAGGGCTGGCCGGAGAGCGCTCGGGACTCCCACAGGCAGCCTGCGCAGGCTCGTCTCAGGATCGGGAGAGGTGCGGCTGGGTGCCGGCTGCGGGCAGGAGTGACAGTCTCAGGCTCAGGAGAGGTGCGGCTGGGTGCCGGCTGCGGGCAGGAGTGACAGTCTCAGGCTCAGCATCCCCTTACCCCACATCTGCCTCAGGCTGAGGAAGCCTGCCTGCTTAGGCGGGCTGTGTGTGTGTGTGTGTGTGTGTGTGTGTGTGTGTGTGTGTGTGTGTGTTTGGCAGGAATGTGGCTACTGAATCAGACCCTTCTCACCAGGTCCACCTGCTCCATCAAGGACTCTTTCTAACCCTCCCTGGGTGTCCACCTCCATTTGTCTCCTCTTCCTGTCTTGCCATTTCTTAGCCTGATGACCACCTAGCATTTGACCTCCCCTCCCATGAGCTGGTCTGAGGGCAGCCCCGGGGCATAGCAGGCTGGGGGCCAAGGAGGGTGGGCCCTCTGCTCCCAGGTACACTTTCCTACGCCCACTTTTGTGTGGTTTCCCCAACGGGGTAAATAGTTGGAACACTAGGGAAAGCCCTGGGAACATTCCCCAAGTCCCTGGACACACACATCCAGGCTGTATGTCCTGACCAATTGCCTTTCTGTTCGGGGAAAGGTGGTGTTTTCTTGTTCGTTTTCTTTCCAATCTGATTTCACAAGAAGTAACATCATCAGAGGGATTTAAAGTGCCCAAAGCCACAGGCTGTCGTCGTGAATCTCCTTCCGCCCCAGTTAACCCAAAGTGTGATTACAGGGAACGCTGTAAATCACAGCTGGGTGACAGCAAAACACAACACAAATATTTCACAAAACTCATAAGCTCAGTGAGAATGACAGAAACAGGTTGAAACATTAATATGTTATACACTTATCTTGGGCTTATCTGTTTTTATGATTTAACCACATTTATGCTTTTATCAGCAATAGGTACTCTTCAGCCACTAAATGGTCCTTTTGGGATTGTAAATGTCTTTGAAATGAACATTTCCACACAGAATTCCCCTTATGTACCAGAAGAGTTTGGGAATGCTCCATGATGTGACCTGAAACATGCTAAGAGGCCCCCATTCCACATCTGTGTCCTTGTCACAGTCCTGAAATTCCCACGACCAAAGGCACTTATTGGGGACATGCCATTGAGTTCAGGAGGCATCTGTTAAAATTCAATTATAGCACATGAAACAGGTAGCAGGTTGACCAATTAACACATAACCCACCCTTCCTCCCATCTTCCTTCCTAAATATTATTGGGTGACCTCAAGGTTCTTAACTGAGGCTCCCAGGCCCGGGCTTCAGTGGTTTCATGATGTGCTCTGCCAGTTTAGTGCACCTGTTATGTGCACAGAAATCTCTAGAGAGACATCCCTAACTCCCACTGTATTTCAAGGGGGTCCATGACTCCCCAAAGAGGGAGACTCATTACATTTGCTGCATTAATTTTGCTTATTTAGAAGGTTGGCCTGGGTCCTTAAAAAAGAGGGACAATGACGAAGCAACCTGGGAGGAAGGGGCTCTGTGCCCTGCTGCCCGGGAGGGCAACCAGTTGGAGGGTCACACAGCAGATTCTGCAGAAAGGCGCCAAGGTTACGTTTGAATTTCTCTGATCATACCTAAAGATGACCTCTTGTGTCCACATCTCCCCTCCTCCCCAACCTCCCTCCAAGAACTGCATACCCACTCTATGCAGAGAAACAATATATGATTTATGAGGCACATTCAGCATGGCAGGTACCATGCTTGGCACTCCATATGGTATCTTGTTTAACCCACACATAACAACCTTTTGAGATCCATTCTATTACCGCTACATCTTATAGATGGTGAAACTGAGGCTTAGAGTGATGGAGTAACTTGCCAAGGTTACCAGATAACAAACCACAAAACCGGGCTCAAGCCACCTAACTCCGGAACCCATGCTTGTAACCACGATGCCAGTGGTTCTCAAATTTGGGCATCAAAAGCACCTGTGGGATGATTTCTGGGCACACCCCAGAATTTCTGGTTAAGCAGGTCTGGAGTGGGACACAAGAATTGGCATTTTAACAAATTCCCAGATGCTGCTGGTCTGGGGACCCCCCCGAAACATATGTTACACTAATGAGCCCCCCTCCCTTGTACAGGCTTTTGCACAAGCTTCTCCCAGAGAAGGGTGGGGGTAGGGGTGGGGAAGCTAACAGTGTGCTCATAAGATCATATATTTTTGTAAAATTTGAAAACTACAAGACATTGTGTATTATTTTCTTAAAGCATATCCTTGAAATTGTATAACCTTTGGGTTCCCCAAAGCACAGGTTTGCCCCATTCTGCTGTCTTTTTTAGTGACATTTCTGTATTTAGCTCAGGCCTGGTTCAAGTTACAGTCCACATGTCAGACAAATAGTTACCCTTACCTGAGTAGGCTAGGATTACACAAAGTGTTTCAGCCTGTCAAGATATATCCATGAATGTGATCTGTCTGCAGTTTTCAGATAAAGATGGGTCTAAAGTAGCTTAATATACTAAAGTGAGTGCCTCAGCCATCAGGACACTGATGGGAGTCTGAGTTGGGACCTTAAGGGATGTTACACACACCTCTGCAGGACGGGAGAGGAGATGGAGATCCCTCTGACAGCTGGCCCAGGGGTGGCGAGAGAACCCCTTTTATAAGTACAGGATGGTGAATGAGGGAAATCTGCCTGCAGAGAATTCAGCACCACCCGGAATGTCTGTGAGTATGGCATTGGGAAACAGCTAAGGACAAAGGCGAGAAATAAAAGCCTGAGCACACTCTCTATGGTGACCTGGCGCTGGACAGCTCCACAGAAACTTGGTCACCTGCACCCCACAGCCACCGCTCGGCAGTCTGCAGACCAGCACTATCCAGTATAGAAATATAACTGGGGCCACCAAAGTGATTTTACATTTTCTAGTAGCCACACAGAAAAGGCCCGAAAGAGGTGAGATTAATTTTAATATATTTAGTCCAATATACAAAAAAAGTATCACATCAACATATAATCAGTATAAAAACTTAATGAGATCCTTTATGTTTTTTTCATGGTAAGTCTTTGAAACCCAGTGTGTCTTTATGCTTACAGAGCATCTCAGTTCACTGGATAAAGTGAAATACGGTCCTAACAATAACATTGCATTTAATGGGAAAATTCTTTATACAGATTCCATTTTTAAATTTACATTTAAATAAAATCAAATTAAAGCCTGAGATCCTCAGTTGACCTAGGTACATTTCAAGTGCTCAAGAGCCGTACATGGCTAGTATTGGAAGCAGAGTGCAAGGGTAAAACAAACTGACCTCCTGGGCCTCCTGGAAGTTCATACCAACGGGATGAGAATTTCTATGTCCCTGAAATAGTGGTAGTAATAGGAATGGTTGTCTAGAGACATTGCAGGGAAGATGAAGGAGGGGTTTTAGAATCTGAAGAAAAGCAAAAGAAGAAAATCCAAGATGGTTAGGATTCTTATCACAGGATTTCATACTCTGGAATAACTCTTCTTAGCAGTAGTTACCACATTGATTAACACAACGTGTGATTGGTTGTTTCATCTCTGACTCCTCTGCTAAACCATAAGCTCCACGAGGGCAGGAAATGTGTCTCTCTGACTCACTGTTACATGCATGGAGGCTAGCACAGTGCCTGTTTTCATAGCTCTCAGCATTGGTGAAAGAAAAAGTGAGTGAGTTGCACCAAGTCTCTGAAGGGCGGTGGGGTGGGGTATATGTGATTCTGCCCATGAGTGAGCAAACTGACCCAGACAGGGAGTTCTCAGAGCAAGACTGGCAAAAATCAGCACATAGTCCACAGTTTAGCTAAAAACAGGAAACTACCTGACTGGGATGAATGTCTCCATATTACAGGTGAAGTAATTTGAGGTATTAATAGGGGATAGGAACTTCTTAAGTCCTGAATTCCCATAGATCCTGATGGGTTTCCATATCCCATAATCCTGAGAACGCTCTCTTTCCTACTCAGGCCCTGTTGTCTGGGTCCTTTTATTTCGTCCAGTTACAGGGAAATCATGGCCAAGCAGCTCAGATTCTTACTGAACGATGGCAAGGCCACTTACCAGTGTGGAGTGGTTTTAATATACTATTTGCAGGGCAAATGACAGACTCTGAACCCTAACTTCCTTAAGCATAAAGGGGAATTTATCATGAGCACACTGGGGCATGCCATGGAAGGCTGAACAGGAATGGAGCCAAGGTCGGGCACATGGCCGCCTCTCTCTGTTTCCAGACCAGCTTTCCCCATTATGAGCCGTGGACCAGGAAACAACCCAACAACCGCAGCAACTTCAGAGCTTCAGTTTCAAACACCAGGGGGAGGTTGGCACAACTCTCTTGGGTCCAAACTCCAGAATCCCATGGTGGGGCCCTTTTAGCCTAGCCTGCTTAGGTGCCCTGCCCTGGATAGAGCAGTGTGATCTGGGAAGTCATAGTACACTAATATCGAAAGGTTGCGGAGACTCCTACTGCTAAGCCTATATTGGTGAGTCCAGCACTCTCACAAAAATAAAAAATATGACTTGTTAGTACTCCCACTTTGTAAAGAGTCACCTCTGGTGGGTACTCAAGGGACTGTCAAACTGGCCAACTGCCACCCCAGGCAGGCCCGCCCCAGGCCATTTAAAATGACCGGAGGGAGGAAGAGGGATGGTTATCTGGGATGCAAACCTTGTGTGGAGTGAACTGATTCAGGACAGGAGGGTGCTTTCTTACCTTCAGCCAAGGGCGAAGGAAGGCACTGAATCACTCTGAGTGGCTGGCCAGCAAGGAGGGGAGCCTGAGCTTCAGGGCCAGCGTCGTAGGTCTGTGTAGTTACACAGGACAGGCACTCAGGAAGGTCCCACATTTGGCGTAATGCTCTGCTATCACTGTGTAACTCCAGGGGAAAATAAGTTCCCAGCCCGGGGCAAAATACCTTTGAAACCAAAGTCATTCAAAGGGAGAAATAAAGTCGGAGAAACCCGTTTATTGCCTACAAGCAGTCATCCACTTCTGCTCACCCATGTCTCTCGTGACCCAGCTGCAAAAGGACCCTACCTGACCTCTTTGGTCCAGATATGCCCTCCTCGCCCACGGAATCACCTATTGATATGGAGATGAACTACTTTTCTCTACCCCTTGGAAACACCTATTGAGATGGAGATGAACTAAGGCCAGGCAAGAGATTCTGGAAATACTGCTCTTTTACCCACACACTGTCTTAGAATTCGTAACAATTGTTAAACAGTTTTGTGTTGGGTCCTGCAAATTAAGTGGCAATTCTGATGGCCATCAATTCTCTAGTGAAACATTACCCAGGTGGTGGGCTTGCTGGTCTATCCCTGTGCCTCCATGAATAAGAGGGATGGCAGGGCAAAGAGAGGGTGGTCCTGGGGCACCCAGTACAGCCCTCCACTTGAGGTGGCAAGGATTTGGGGGTTTCCACTGGTCAAAGACAGAGGGAGAATTGACAGTAAGCCATCTTGCTGATATCCTATCAAAAAAACACCCCCACACAAGGTACCCTGGTAGCAAGAAAACTGGGGCCTCTGTCTGATGGTAGAGGCTGAGGTGGAATGGGGGATGGTGTTGGGCTTTGCAGCCCCCCCACACCAGGAGCTGAGCCATGGGAAACCCCACAGGCTCTTCAAGGAGTTCAAAGACGTCACGTGCTTTGTGAGAGAGCCGTTCTTGGGATGCCTCCCGCACAAGGGCAGCAACAGAGTTTGTGTTGGCCCTCAACAAGAAGGAGGCTGCGGCGGAAGCCCAGCGGAGAGCTGCTGGCCTCTCAGCACCCACCCCTCCATCCCTCCTCCCTTCACTCTCCCAACTTCTGAGGAAAGAGATGGAGGAGGCATGTCAAGGGCACACCGTGCTGCCATGCCCACTGCAGGTCCTGGTGCTCTGGGGAGAAGACAAGGTAAGCTATGAAATGCCTATGAGACTGAAAGTTTCAGACTGAGCTGGAATGAACTTTAATATCTAAAGTGACCTGAAAGTTATGAGATCTGGCCTAGATGCTCAGAAGGGATCCTCTACCTACTAGGGAAACAGGGAGTGTCCACATAGCCCAGCTGGGACAGTGAGTGGAGGAAAAACATACATGCTTTATGTATACAGATGGCTGAGTTGAGTTCATTACCTTGACATTACAACACCATGGCATCCATGATGCAGGGGCCCTGGCAGACCATGCCAGACATGCCCGCACCGGGAGAAGGTGTGATTTAGCCCTGCATCCCAGACTTGGGCTCACAGCCACTCAGGTTCTTTCTGTCTTAGCAGCACCTTGGGAATGTGTGCTCCCTGAGACAGCCTGCCTTGTGTCTTCCCATTGCACACAGTCTGGGGCTCTGTGCATGCAGGAAGAGCTCCCTCAGCCTGCTGGCTTACTGCCAGAAGAGTGACCATCTTTCTGCATTGGTTGAGAGCAGTAGTTCTCCAACTTTAGCTCCAAAATCAGAATTTCCTGGATGATTTGTTAAAAAACACGTTGTTGGGCCCCAGACCTGGTGTTTTGGGTCAACAGATCCCCGTGGGACCTGAAAATTTGCATTTCAAACACATTTCCAGAGGACCACTTTTCAGGAACTCCCAGGTTCAGTGCTGACTTCCCTTCCCTGAGAGCCACACCAGTCACCAGAAGTGGTGGGCAGGGTAGCAGAGGCAGCAGGTGGGTGAGTGTTCTTTTCCTGGCCTGCAGGGCTGGTACAGGAGGTAGGAGACCCAGCACAAGCTCTATCCCCCCACCAGCCCCTGCCCAAGTCCAAGGCTCCAGCCCCTTTGTACTCTGAAGGGGGCTACAAGGGCTGGCCTGGGGGCAGCAGTGGGAACAGAATTAGGAGGCTGGTCAGGGGCGCCTGCAGATGCCCGGCACGCTTCCCCCCCACCTCACCTTTCCTCCCAGTCTATTTTAAATAACATCTAAGAGCACAATTGTCACTTCTTATCAGTCTCTTCCCAATCTCCCACAGGCTTTTAGTTTTTAATGTGGTAAACTATACATAACATAAAACTCACTATTTCAAATATTTTTAAGTGTAATGACACAGTGGCATTAAACACCCCCCCCCACCCACTGCTGTTCCACCATCACCACTACCCATTTCCAGAACTTTTTCATCATCCCAAATGGAAATTCTGTTCGCAGTAACACCCCATTCCCCTTTTCCAGCCCCTGATGACCTCTATTCTATTTTTTGTCTCTATCAGTTTGCCTGTTGTAGGTATCTCATTTAAGGGGAATCATACAATATTTGTTCTTTTGTGTTTGGCTTATTTCATCCAGCAAAATGTCTTCAAATTTCATCCATGTCAGAGCATGTATCAGAATTTCCTTCCTTTTTAAGGTTGAATAATAGTCCATTGGATGTACAGACCAGATCTTGTTTATCCCTTCATCTGCTGATAGACATTTGAGTTGTCTCCTCTTTCGGTGATCGTGAGTAATGCTGCTACGAATGCTGTTGTGCAAGTATCTGAGCCTCTGCTTTCAACTCCTGATATATACCCAGGAGTGCAATTGCTGGAACATATTGTAATTCTGTGTTTAGTTTTTTTAGGAAATGTCATACAGTTTTCCACAGACTTTGAGTGTAATATTCCACCTCAGAATTGTCCACCATGAACAGGGATCTCCTGAAAACCTCACCAGTACCCTCCAAAAGGGATTTGAGGCCAGCCTCTGCCAAGGGTCTTATGGCTCTGAGCCTCCCCTAGAAGAGGCTCGACTAGTCTCCTTACTTATAGATGCATAAACCCAACACCCAAGCCCGCACTGTACGGGATGAGCAGGTTGAACTCAAGAGAGGTGAGGTTGCTATATGGTTTTACTGGCTCCTCATCTCTCAGGGTTCAACCCAAATGTCACCTCCTCAAAGACCTAGCCACCCCCCTCCCTAATCACTCTCTAATCTTGTTTTATTTTCTGCACATTATATTCCAAATTTATTTTATTCATTTGTCTCCTTACTTACTTTGTCTCTTCCTAATAGATGTCAGGACATGTACAGATACCTTCTGCCTTTCAAAAGTTTGCATTATGCCACTTCACTTTTACAAGATATCTGTGTTAGCACCTGTATCTGCTAACTGAAAGAAACCCAGAGAGACCCTGTGCTTTTAGAAAAAAGGTTGTAAAATGAAAATAGCAGTCAGTATTTGTTTTACAGTGAGCCATTACAAAAGCAGTGTGCACTCTTGAGAAGTGAGTGGCCCCGCCAAGCTCCTTCCCTGGAAATCACCCTCAGCCTCCCAGTATCAAGCTACCATAGCTCTGAAATGTGTCTGTGAGCATCTTTGCATAACCATCAACTTAAAACACACTGCTATATATATGTAGGATGTCATATGTGAACCTCATGACAACCACAAATCAAAAATATATAATAAAATATACAAAAATAAATTTTAAATCTCTATAATTAAGAATCTAAGCATAGGAGATTAAAGACGGCAGTGTGAGAAGTGAGACAGAGGCTTCCTCCTAAAACCGCATATAATAAGAAAATATAACTGATACAAGTACTCCTGAAAGAGCAACAGGAAAAGAGGACTGCGCCAAACTGCATACACCTGGAGACAAGAGCAGACCTCACAGAACAGGGTAACGTACCAAAGCTGTGGCCCGGCAGGACCCAAGCCCTTGCCCCACCCCAGCTCACCAGCAGGAGGAAGAGAAACTGAGCAGGGAGGGAGTGGAGGGCCTGGAACTGCTGAATACCTAACTCTGGAGATCTGCTGTAGGAGCACAAACCTACATTTCATGGTGCTTGCATGATACTCTCATAATTAGGAGGTTGGAAAGCTAAGACAGGCAGAGTTCCTGGAGAGACTGAGATTCCAGCTACTTGTGGAAAGCAGGGATCCATATCTGGCTGCTCTGGAACAAAAGAAAGGCAGGCAGACTGAGAGACTTCCTAACAAGGAAGCCCTTAGCAAGAAGGCTGCTAAAGAGGCAAGGATTGCACAGAGCTTACTACTCAGGAGAAAGGACACGTAGACAAAATTCTCTGGGTGCACTCTGCCCAGCAGGTTGGGAGCTTTCATGATCTTCAGGTGCTCCAGTTCCCTGGCTGCCTACACAGCTCCAAGGACCCCCTCCGTGATATGCAGACTACTGCACCTTTCTCCTGGACAGCCCCACCTGGCTCGCAAACCGGCAAACCCAACCTAGGTATTAGGCCAGCCAGAGGGAAGATCTGTCTATAGTAACTACAAACGCAAAGCATAAAGGCTTATACCTGTGTGCTTGGCCCACTGGTTCAGGCAGTGGAGATAGGCATAGCAGCTGGGAAGCAGGAAACAGCTCTTTCCTCCTCCCAGGCACCAATACCACTCCCCTGCGACCACCAACATACCTTCAGGGGCTGAATAGCTCCAGAGAGCAGAGCTTCTGGGCACTAGAGGGCACCATACGCAAATATGAAACGCCAAAGGAACCTGGTTCATAGGAAAATTATTAATACAACTCTTGAGAAAGATTTAAATGACATCGACCTCATGACTCTCCCTGAAAGGGAGTTCAAAATAAAAATCATTAACATGCTCATGGAGGTAGAGAAAGATATTCAAGAATTCAGGAATGAACTCAGGTCGGAGATCCAATCATTGAAGAGCACAATGGAGGGTATTAAAAGCAGACTAGATACAGTGGAGGAGACGATAAATGAAATAGAAATTAGAGAAGATGAATACAAAAAAGCTGAGGCACAAAGAGAAAAAAAGGATCTCTAAGAATGAAAGAATATTGAGAGAACTGTGTGACCAGTACAAATGGAACAATATTCGCATTATAGGGGTACCAGAAGAAGAAGAGAGAGAAATGGATAGAAAGTGTCTTTGAGGAGGTAATTGCTGAAAAATTCCCCAATCTCGGGAAGGAGATAGTATCTCAGGCCGTGGAGGTGCACAGATCTCCCAACACAAGGGACCCAAGGAAGACAACACCAAGACATATAGTAATTAAAATGGCAAAGATCAAGGATAGGGACAGACTATTAAAAGCAGCCATAGATAGAAATGAGATCACATACAAAGGAAAGCCCATCAGACTATCATCAGACTTCTCAAAAGAAACCTTACAGCCAGAAGGGAGTGGCATGATGTATTTAAAGCAATGAAACAAAAGGGCCTTGAACCAAAATTACTTTATCCCACAAGATTATCATTTAAATTTGAAGGAGGGATTAAACAATTTCCAGATAAACAAAAGCTGAGAGAATTTGCCTCCCACAAACCATCTCTAGAGTGTATTTTGGAGGGACTGCTATAGATGGAAGTGTTCCTAAGGTTTAATAGCTGTCACCAGAGGTAATAAAACCACAGTAAAGAAAGTAGAACAGCTAATTATTAAGCAAATGCAAAATTAAATTAACTATCCCAAAAGTCAATCAAGGGATAGACAAGGAGTACAGAATATGATACCTAATATATAAAGAATGGAGGAGGAAGAAAAAGGAGAAAGAAAAAAAAAGAACCTTTAGATTGTGTTTGTAATAGCATATTAAGTGAGTTAAATTAGACTCTTAAATAGTAAGGAAGTTAACCTTGAACCTTTGATAACCACGAAACTAAACCCTTCAATGACAATAAGTACATACCTATCCATAATCACCCTAAATATAAATGGACTGAATGCACCAATCAAAAGACATAGAGTCAATGAATGGATGAAAAAGCAAGACCCATCTATATGATGCCTGCAAGAGACTCACTTTATTTATTTATTTATTTTTAATTATATAATTTATTTTGGTATCATTAATCTACAGTTACATGTGCAATATTATGATTGTTAAACTACCCCTTCATCAGGTCCCCCCCCACCAACCCCATTACAGTCACTGCCCATCAGTGTAGTGAGATGCTATAGAATCAGTACTTGTCCTCTCTGAGTTGTACAGCCCTCCCCATGCACCCCCAACATTACGTCTGCTAATCGTAATGCCCCTTTTTCCCTCTTATACCTCCCTTCCCACCCACATTCTCCAGTCCCTTTCCCTTTGGTAACTATTAGTCCATTCTTAGGTTCTGTGAGCCTACTGCTGTTTTGTTCCTTCAGTTTTTTTTCTTTGTTCTTATACTCCACATATGAGTCAAATCATTTGATATTTGTCTTTTTTGGCTTGGCTTATTTCACTGAGAATAATACCCTCTAGCACCATCCATGTTGTTGCAAATGGTAGGATTTGTTTTCTTCTTCTGGCTGAATAATATTCCATTGTGTATACGTACCACCTCTTCTTTATCCATTCATCTACTGATGGACACTTACGTTGCTTCCATTTCTTGGCTATTGTAAATAGTGCTGCAATAAACATAGGGGCGCATATGTCTTTTTCAAACTGGGCTGCTGCATTCTTAGGGTAAATTCCTAGGAGTGGGATTCCTGTGTCAAATGGTATTTCTATTTTGAGTTTTTTGAGGAACCTCCATACTGCTTTCCACAATGGTTGAACTAATTTGCAGTCCCACCAGCAGTGTAGGAGGGTTCCCTTTTCTCCACATCCTCGCCAACATTTGTTGTTGTTTGTGTTTTGGATGTTGGCCATCCTCACTGGTGTGAGGTGATATCTCATTGTGGTTTTAATCTGCATTTCTCTGATGATTAGCGATGTGGACCATCTTTTCATGTGCCTGTTGGCCATCTGAATTTCTTCTTTAGAGAAGTGTCTATTCATGTCCTCTGTCCATTTCTTAATTGGATTATTTGCTTTCTGTTTGTTAAGGTGCATGAGTTCTTTATATATTTTGGATGTCAACCCTTTATCAGATACGTTTTTTATGAATATATTCTCCCATACTGTAGGATGTCTTTTTGTTCTACTGATGGTGTCCTTTGCTGTACAGAAGCTTTTCAGCTTGATATAGTCCGACTTGTTCATTTTTGCTTTTGTTTCCCTTGCCCGGGGAGATATGTTCATGAAGAAGTCGCTCATGTTTATGTCCAAGAGATTTTTAGCTTTGTTTTTTTCTAAGAGTTTTATGGTTTCATGACTTACATTCAAGTCTTTGATCCACCTTGAGTTTACCTTTGTGTATGGGGCTAGACAGTAGTCCAGTTTCATTCTTTTACAGGAAGCTGCTCAGTTTTTCCAAAACCAATTGCTGAAGAGGCCGTCATCTCCCCAATGTATATCCAAGGCTCCTTTATCAAATATTAATTGACTGTATATGTTTGGGTTAATGTTTGGATTTTCTATTCTGTTCAACTGGTCTGTGGGTCTGTTTTTGTGCCAATACCAAACTGTCTTGATTACTGTGGCTTTGTAGTAGAGCTTAAAGTCAGGGAGCGTAATTCCCCCTATTTTATTCCTCCTTCTCAGGATTACTTTGGCTATTCGGGGTCTTTTGTGGTTTCATATGAATTTTAGAATTATTTGTTCTAGTACATTGAAGAAAGCTGTTGGTAGTTTGATAGGGATTGCATTGAATCTGTAGATTGCTTTAGGTAGTATAGCCATTTTGACAATATTTATTCTTCCTAGCCAAGAGCATGGGATGCATTTCCATTTGTTAGTGTCCTCTTTAATTTGTCTTAAGAGTGTCTTGTACTTTTCAGAGTACAGGTCTTTCACTTCCTTCGTTAGGTTTATTCCTAGGTATTTTATTCTTTTTGATGCAATTGTGAATGGAATTGCTTTTCCGATTTCTCTTTCTCTTAGTTCATCATTAGTGTATAGGAAAGCAACAGATTTCTGTGTGTTAATTTTGTGTCCTGCAACTTTGCTGAATTCAGATACTAGTTCTAGTAGTTTTGGAATCGAGTCTTTAGGGATTTTTATGTACAGTATCATGTCATCTGCAAATAGTGACAATTTGACTTCTTCTTTACCAATCTGGATGCCTTGTATGTCTTTGTTTTGTCTGATTGCCGTTGCTAGGACCTCCTGTACTATGTTGAATAACAGTGGAGAGAGTGGGAATCCCTGTCTTATTCCCGATCTTAAATGAAAAGCTTTCAGCTTTTCGCCATTAAGTATGATGTTAGCTTTGGGTTTGTCATATATGGCCTTTATGATGTTGAGGTACTTGCTGTTTATACCCATTTTGTTGAGAGTTTTAATCATGAATGGATGTTGAATTTTGTGAAATGCTTTTTCAGCATCTATGGAGATGATCATGTGGTTTTTGTTCTTCCTTTTGTTGATGTGGTGGATGATGTTGATGGATTTTTGAATGTTGTAGCATCCTTGCATCATTGGGATGAATCCCACTTGATCATGGTGTATGATCCTCGATGTATTTTTGAATTTGGTTTGCTAATATTTTGTTGAGTATTTTTGCATCTACGTTCATCAGGGATATTGGTCTGTAATTTTCTTTTTTGGTGAGGTCTTTACCTGGTTTTGGTATTAGAGTGATGCTAGCTTCATAGAATGAGTTTGGAAGTATGCCCTCCTCTTCTATTTTTTGGAAAACTTTAAGGAGAATGGGTGTTATTTCTTCTCTATATGTCTGGTAGAATTCAGAGGTGAATCTGTCTGGTCCGGGGGTTTTGTTCTTGGGTAGTTTTTGATTACCGATTCAATTTCATTGCTGGTGATTGGTCTGTTTAATTTTTCTGTTTCTTGCTTGGTCAGTCTTGGAAGGTTGTATTTTTCTAAGAAGTTGTCCATTTCTTGTAGGTTTTCCAGCTTGTTAGCATATAAATTCTCATAATATTCTCTTATAATTCTTTGTATTTCTGTGAGGTCCGTCGTTATTTTTCCTTTCTCATTTCTGATTCTGTTTATGTGTGTAGATTCTCTTTTTCTCTTAATGAGTCTGGCTAGGGGTTTATCTATTTTGTTAATTTTTTCAAAGAACCAGCTCTTGGTTTCACTGATTGTTTTCTATTGTTTTATTCCTCTCCATTTTATTTATTTCTTCTCTGATCTTTATTATGTCCCTCCTCTGGTGACTTTGGGCCTCATTTGTTCTTCTTTTTCCAATTTCAGTAATTGTGTCTTTAGACTATTCATTTGGGAATGTTCTTCCTTCTTTTAATAGGCCTGGATTGCAATATACTTTCCTTTTACAACTGCCTTTGCTGTGTCCCATAGAAGTTGTGGCTTTGTGTTGTTGTTGTCATTAGTCTCCATATATTCTTTGATTTCTGTTTTGATTTGGTCGTTAACCCATTGATTAATTAGGAGAATGTTGTTAAGTCTCAATGTGAGCCTTTTTGGTTGCTTTCTAAAATTTATTTCTAGTTTTATACCTTTGTGATCTGAGAATTTGGTTGGTAGGATATCAATATTTTTGAGTTTACTGAGGTTCTTTTTGTGGCCTAGTATGTGGTCTGTTCTGGAAAATGTTCCATGTGCACTTGAGAAGAATGTGTATCCTGTTGCTTTTGGGTGTAGAGTTCTGTAGATGTCTGTTAGGTCCATCTGTTCTAGTGTGTTGTTCAGTGCCTCTGGGTCTTTACTTATTTTCTGTCTGGTTGATCTGTCCTTTGGAGTGAGTGGTGTGTTGAAGTCTCCTAAGATGAATGCATTGCTGTCTATTACCTCCTTTAATTCTGTTAGTATTTGTCTCACATATGCTGGCGCTCCTGTGTTGGGTGCATATATATTTATAATGGTTATATCTTCTTGTTGGACTGACCCCTTTATCATTATGTAATGTCCTTCTTTATCTTTTGCTACTTTCTTCGTTTTGAAGTCTATTTTGTCTGATACAAGTACTGCAACACCTGCTTTTTTCTCCTTGTGGTTGGCATGATATATCTTTTTCCATCCCTTCACTTTTTGTCTGTGTATATCTTTGGGTTTGAGGTCAGTCTCTTGTAAGCAGCATATAGATGGGTCTTGCTTTTTTATCCATTCTGTTACTCTTTGTCTTTTGATTGGTGCATTCAGTCCATTTACATTTTGGGTGATTATTGATAGATATGTACTTATTGCCATTGCTGGCTTTAGATTCGTGGTTACCAAAGGTTCAAGGGTTGCTTCCTTACTATATAACAATCTAACTTATCTTTCTTGTTAAGTTATTGTAAACACCGTCTGATGTTTCCTTATTTCTCTCCCTTCTTATTCTTCCTCCTCCATTCTTTATATACTAGGTGTTTTATTCCTTGCCTTAGTTAGTATTTGGATGGTCTGCCTTCTTTGCTATGATTTTATTTTCTCTGGTGACATCTTTTTAGCGTTAGGGGTGCTTCCCTCTAGAGTAGTCCCTTTAAGATATCCTGTAATGGTGGTTTATGAGAGGCAAACTCTGTCATCTTCCGTTTGTCTGGAAATTGTTTATTCCCTCCATCATATTTAAATGATAATTGTGCTGGATACAGTATTCTTGGTTTGAGGCCCTTCTGTTTCATAACGTTAAATATATCATGCCATTCTCTTCTGGCCTGTAAGGTTTCTGTTGAGGAGTCTGATGGGCTTTCCTTTGCAGATGATCTTTTTTCTCTCTCTAGCTGCCTTTAGTACTCTGTCTTTATCTTTGATCTTTGCCATCTTAATTATTATGTGTCTTGGTGTTGTCTTCCTTGGGTCCCTTGTGTTGGGAGATCTGTGGGCTTCCGTGGACTACGAGACTATTTCCTTCCCCAGCAAGGGAAAGTTTTCAGCAATTATTTTTTCAAAGACACTTTCTATCCCTTTTTCTGTCTCTTCTTCCCCTGGTACTCTTATAATGCGAATATTGTTCCGTTTGGATTGGTCACACAGTTCTCTTAATATTCTTTCATTCCTAGAAATCCTTTTATCTCTCTCTGCCTCAGCTTCTCTGTATTCCTGTTCTCTGATATCTATTCCATTAACAGTCTCTTGCATCTCATCCAGTCTGCTGTTAAGCCTGTCAATGGCTTGTCTGATTTCTGCATTGTCTGTCCTCACTTCCCTCACTTACTCCCTCAGCTCTTGCACATTTCTCTGTAGGTCCATCAGCATGGTTATGACTTTCATTCTGAATTCTTTTTCAGGAAGACTGTGCATTTCCATCCGTTCAGGCTCCCTCTCCACGGTTGTCTGGTTGATTTTAGTCTGGACCATATTCCTCTGTCTTTTCATGGCTATAGATGTGGTCGCTGGTAGTTGCCACGTATGTCAGTTGGGCTCTTAAGACTTTAAAAACAGAAAAAAAAAAGATAGAAAGAAAGAAAGAAAAGAAAAAACAAAAAACAAAACAAACAAACAAAAACAAAAAATGCCCACCGTGTGTAGATTCTGTGGGGATGCTGTTGGTGGCGCTGTTGCCCCACTATTCCGCAGCCATGGCCGCGCCACTCCGCAGGGCCCTTTATAGCTCTGGCTGGGGTGGGAACGAATGAGAGGCTGTTGATGTCAGTGAGAAGTCTAAGTGCGGCCACCCTTTCCCAGTCGCCAACTTAGGGGTCCAAAACTCCTCAGGACTCCCAGCCCGCTGGGCTGAGTGTGCAGGGTGATCTGTCTCCTCCGCTGGGCTCCTGTCTCTTTAAGACCGCTGAAGAAAGCGTGCGATTTTCTTTTTTTTTTTTTCTTCCCCGGAGCCGGCTGCAAGCACCCTGGTATGTTCCCTGCTCAGATTCTGCCCCTCTGTCTCTCCAATCTCTGCTACGCTGCGCTATGTGTGTCAGCGCTCCCCGCGCAGATCACCAGGGCTGGTTATTTCACAGGGTGCACTTCCACTCCCTCCCGGCTCTGATTCCTCTCCTCCTGCCAGTGCACTGGGGTGGGGGAGGGCTCGGGTCCCACTGGGTCGCGGCTCCGTATCTTACCCGCCTCATGGGGTGCTGAGTCCTCTCTGGTGTAGCTGCACGCTGTGCGCTTTCCTGTGTATTCTCGTCTCTCTTTTAGGGATAGTTGTATTTGCTATATTTTCGTAGATAAATATCGTGTTCAGAGATTTCTGCCACCCTGCTCAAGCCACCATCTTCCCGGAAGTCTGTCAAGAGACTCACTTTTAACCCACAGATATACACAGACTGAAAGTGAAGGGATGGAAAAAATATTTCATGCAACTAATACGGAGAAAAAAGCAGGAGTTGCACTACTTGTATCAGACAAAATAGACTTCAAAACAAAGAAAGTCAAAAGAGACAAGAAGGACATTACATAATGACAGAAGGGTCAATCCAACAAGATATAACCATTATAAATATCTATGCGCCCAACACAGGAACACCTACATTGTGAAACAAATACTAACAGAATTAAAAGGGGAAATAGAATGCAATGCATTCATTCTAGGAGACTTCAACACACCACTCACTCTGAAGGACAGATTAACTAGACAGAAAATAAGGAGACAGAGGCACTGAACAACACAACAGAACAGATGGACCTAACAGACATCTACCGAACTCTACACCCAAAAGCAGCAGAATACACATTCTTCTCAAGTGCACATGGAACATTTTCAAGCATACATCATATACTAGGCCACAAACAGAGCCTCAGTAAATTGAAAAAGGTTGAAATTGTACCAACCAGTTTCTCAGACCACAAAGGAATGAATCTAGAAATAAATTATGCAAAGAAAATGAAAAATCCCACAAACACATGGAGGCTTCACAACATGCTCCTAAATAACCAATGGATCAATGACCAAATAAAAACAGAGATCAAGCAATATATGGAGACAAGTGACAACAATAAGTTAACACTACAAAATCTGTGGGACACAGCGAGGCCATGCTAAGTGGGAAGTATATTGCAATACAGGCCTACCTCAGGAAAGCACAACAGTCCCATAAGAACACTCTGAACTCACAATTAATGAAACCACAAGAAGAAGGAGAAATGAGGCCCAACGTCAGTAGGAGGGACATAATAAATATTAGAGCAGAAATAAATGAAATTGAGAAGAATAAAACAATAGAAAGAATCAATGAAAGGAAGAGCTGGTTCTTTGAGGAAATAAAATAGATTAACCCCAAGCCAGACTTATCAAGAAAAAAAGAGAGTCTACTTACATAAACAAAATCAGACGAAAGTAAAAATCACTATGGACACCACAGAAATACAAAGAACTATTAGAGAATACTATGAAAAATTATATGCTAACAAACCGGATAACCTAGAAGAAATCAACAACTTTCTAGAAAAATATAACCTTCCAAGGCTGACCCAGAAAGAAACAGAAAATCTCAACAGACCTATTACCAGCAACGAAATTGAACTGGTAATCAAAAACCTACCTAAGAGAAAAACACCTGGACCAGATGGCTTCATCGCTGAATTTATCAAACATTTAGTGAAGACTAATATCCATCCTCCTTACAGTTTTGCAAGGAGTAGAAGATGGAATACTTCCAAACTCATTCTATGAGGCCAGCATCACTCTAATACCAAAACTGGGCAAAGACACCACAAAAAAGAAAATTACAGACCAATATCCCTGATGAACATAGACGCAAAAATAGTCCAAAATATTAGCAAACCGAATTCAAAAATACATCAAAAGGATCATCCATCATCATCAAGTAGGATTTATTCCAGGGATGCAAGGATGGTACAACATTTGAAAATCCATCAACATCATCTGCCACATCAACAAAAAGAAGGACAAATACCACACGATCATCTCCATAGATGCTGAAAAAGCATCCGACAAAATTCAACATCCATTCATGATAAAAACTCTCAACAAAATGGATATACAGGGCAAGTACCTCAACATAATAAAGGCCATATATGACAAACCCACAGCCAACATACTTAACAGTGAGAAGCTAAAAGATTTCTCTTTAATATCAGGAACAAGACAAGGAGGCCCACTCTCCTCACTTCTATTCAACAGTACTGGACGTCCTAGCCATGGCAGTCAGACAACACAAAGAAATAAAAGGCATCCAGATTGGCAAGGAAGAAGTTAAACTGTCCCTGTTTGCAGATGACATGATATTGTACATAAAAATCCCTAAAGACTCCATTCCAAAACTACTAGATCTAATATCAGAATTCATCAAAGTTGTGGGATACAAAATTAATACACAGAAATCTGTGGCATTCCTATACACTAACAATGAACTAACAGAGAGAGAAATCAGGAAAACAATTCCATTCATAGTTGCATCAAAAAAGAATAAAATACCTAGGAATAAACCTAAACTAGGAAGTGAAAGACCTATCCTCTGAACACTACAAGACACTCATGAGAGAAATTAAAGAAGATAATAAATGGAAACACATCCCGTGCTCATGGATAGGAAGAATTAATATTGTCAAAATGGCCATCCTGCCTAAAGCAATCTACAGATTCAATGCAATCTCTATGAAAATACCAACAGCATTCTTCAACGAACTAGAGAAAATCGTTCAAAAATTCATATGGAATCACAAAAGACCCTGAATAGCCAAAGCAATCCTGAGAAGGAAGAATAAAGCTGGGAGGATTATGCTCCCCAACTTCAAGCTCTACTACAAAGCCACAGTACTCAAGACAATTTGGTACTGGCACAAGAACAGACCCATAGACCAATGGAACAGACTAGAGAGCCCTGATATTAACCCAAGCATATAGGGTTAATTAATATATGATAAATGAACTATGGACATACAATGGGGAAATGACAGCCTCTTCAACAGCTGGTGTTGGCAAAACTGGACAGCTACATGTAAGAGAATGAAACTGGATTATTGTTTAATCCTGTACACAAAATTAAACTCAAAATGGATCAAGGTCCTGAATGTAAGTCATGAAACCATAAAACTCTTAGAAGACAACATAGGCAAAAATCTCCTGAATGTAATCATGAGCAACTTCTTCCTGAAAATATCTTCTCAAGCAAAGGAAACAAAAGCAAAAATGAACTCATGGGTCTACATCAAACTAAAAAGTTTCTGTACAGCAAAGGACACCATCAACAGAACAAAAAGGCATCCTACAGTATGGGAGAATATATTTGTAAATGACATATCCGATAAGGGGTTAACATCCAAAATATATAAAGAACTCACACGCCTCAAAAAATAAATAACCCGAATAAAAAATGGGCAGAGGATATAAAGAGACAATTCTCCAAAGAAGAAATTCAGATGGCTAACAGACACATGAAAAGATTCTCCACATCACTAATCATCAGGGAAATGCAAATTAAAACCACAATGAGATATCACCTCACACCAGTAAGGATGGCCAGCATCCAAAAGACTAAGAACAACAAATGCTGTTGAGTATGCAGAGAAAGGGGAACCCTCCTACACTGCTGGTGGGAATGTAAGCTAGTTCAACCATTGTGGAAAGCAGTACGAGTTTCCTCAAAAAAGTAAAAATAGAAATACCATTTGACCTGGGAATCCCACTCCTTGGAATTTACCCAAAGAATACAGCTTCTCAGATTCAAAAAGACATATGCACCCCTATGTTTATCACAGCACTTTTTATAATAGCCAAGATATGGAAGCAGCCTAAGTGTCCATCAGTAGGTGAATGGCTAAAGAAGATATGGTACATATACATAATGGAATACTATTCATCCATAAGAAAGAAACAGATCCTACCATTTCCAACATTAATGGAGTTGGAGAATATTATGCTCAATGAAACAAGCCAGGCAGAGAAAGACAAGTGCCAAATGATTTCCCTCATTTGGGAGTATAATAACAAAGCAAAATTGAAGGAATAAAATAGCAGCAGACTCAGAGTTCAAGAAGGAACTAGTGGTTACCAAAGGGAAGGAGTGTGGGAGGGCGGGTGGGGATGGAGGGAGAAGGGAATTGATGGGTATTATGTTTAGTACACATGGTGTGAGGAGTCATGGGGAAAACAGTGTAGCACACAGAAGGAAAATAGTTAATCTGTGGCATCTTACTACACTGAAGGACAATGACTGCATTGGGGTTTGGGTGGGGACTTAATAATATGGGTAAATATAGTAACCACATCGTTTTTTCATGTGAAACCTTCATAAGAGTGTATATCAATAATACCTTAATAAAAAATTTTTAAAAACAAGCAAGATAGATGGCCTTGGTTAATATTTCCTGGTGAGAAAATGTCAGTGATTATTTAAACAAATATATGTTCACAGTAAGAAAAATCTTAGTAAAAACATATATGAAGTTATAGTTCACTTTACACATTTAGAGTCCCTAAAATTAATTTCTTTTTTTCTGTGATATTGTAATACATTTTTAAATTAGACTTTAATTTTTTTGGTTTCTTATTATTGTTGATAATCTTCCCTATTTAAAAATCTACTTCTTCTGAAATCAATAAAACTACTCAAGCTTTCTTTAAAAAAAATAGAATCTAAGCATAACACTACATAAAGTCATCACACACAAAGGAAGAGAGCAAGAGAAGAAAAGATCAAAGAAGAATTACAAAAACAACCAGAGAACATTTAACAAAATGGCAATAAGTACATACCTGTCAATAATTACTCTAAATGTAAATGGACTAAGTGGTCCAATCAAAAAACATAAGGAGATGGATGAAAAAAATACAAAGACCCATCTATATGCTGCCTATAAGAGACTCACTTCAGACCTAAATATACACAAAGACTGGAAGTGAAAGGATGGAAAAAGATATTCCATGCAAATAGATGTGTAAAAAGGCTAAGGTAGCAGTACTTATATCAGATAAAATATACTTTAAAACAAAGACTCTAATGAGACGCAGAGGAACATTATGTAATGACAAAGGGTTCAATCTAGCAAGAAGATATAACACTATAAATATCTATGTGCCCTGAGGAGCACCTACATATATAAAGCAAATATTAACAGAGATAAAGGGAGAAATTGGCAGTAATATAATAAAGGTAGGGGATTTTAATATCACACTTATATCAATGGATAGATCATCCAGACAGAAAAATCAAGTTTTGAATGACACATTAGACCAGGTGGACTTAACAGATATATAGAACATTCCATCCAAAACAGAATATACATTCCTTTCAACTTCATATGGAGCATTTTCCTGGATATATCATGTTATGCCACAAAAAGTCTCAAATTTAAAGTTGAAATCATATCAAATATATTTTCCAACCACAAAGGAATGAAATGGACATCAGTTACCAGAAAAAAACTGGAAAAAACACAAACCCTTGGAGGCTAAACTATGTGCCTAACAACAAATGGTCAGTGACGAAATCAAAGAGGAAACTCATTAATACCTGGAGACTAATGAAAATAGAAACACATCAGTTCAAAGTCTTTGGGATGCAGCAAAAGCTGTTTTAAGAGGGAAGTTTTAGCAATATAGGTCTACCTCAAGAAATAAAAAAATTCTCAAACGAACAATCTAACCTTACACCAAAAACATTACCCTAATGCCAAAACCAGACGTGGACATTAGAAGAAAATTGTAGACCAAATACTTGATCAACATAGTTGCAAAAATTCTCAACAAAATATTAACAAACCAAATTAAATATACATGAAAAGGATCATTCACCACAACCAAGTGAGATTTATTCCAGGGATTCAAGGGTTCAGTGTCCACAAATCAATCAAGGTAATACACTACATTACAAAATGAAAGGTAAAAACCATATGATCACCTTAATAGATGCAGAAAAAGCATTTGACAAAATTCAATATCCATTCATGATGAAAACTCTCAACAAAGTAGGTATAGAGGAAACATACTATAACAAAAAAAAGCATATATGACAAACCCACAGCTAACATCATACTCAATTGTAAAAAGCTGAAGCTTTTTCCCTAAAATCAGGGACAACACAATGATGCTCAGTCTCACCATAGTACTAAAAGTCCTAGCCACAGCAATCAGACAAGAAATAAAAGCCATCCAAATTGGTAAAGAAGTAAAATTGTTACTACTTGCTGATGACATGATACTATATATAGAAAACCACAGACTCCTCCAAAAAACCATTAGAACTAATAAATGAATTTGGTAAAGTTGTAGGATACAAATATCAATATACTGAAATCTGTAACATTTCTATATACAAATAATGAACAGATAGAAAAATTATGAAATCAATCCCATTTACAGTTGCATCAAAAAGAATAACATACCTAGGAATAAATCTAACCAAGGAGGTGGAAGACCTATACTCTGAAAACTATAAGATACTGACAAAACACAAATAAATGGAAGGATATTTCATGCTCATGGTTTGGAAGACTATTGTTCAAATGGCCATATTATGCAAAGCAATCTACAGATTGCTACCAAAATATCAATAGCATTTATCACCAAACAAGAACAAAGAATCCTAAAATTTGTATGGAACCACAAAAGACCCCAAATAGCTAATCAATCTTGAGAAAGAAGAACAAAGCCAGGGGTATCATGCTTCCTGATTTCAAACTATACCACAAAACCATAATAATTAAAATAGTATTGTACTGGCACAAAAAAATAGACACACAGATCAATGGAACACAATAGAGATTCCAGAAGTAAACCCACACTTACATGGTCAATTAATATATGACAAAGGGAGCAAGAATATACAATGAGGAAAAGAAAATCTCTTCGAAAATGGTGTTGGGAAAATTGGACAGCTACATGCAAATGAAGGGAACTGGACTACTGTCTTACACTGTACACCAAAAAAAACCCTCAAAATGTATTAAAGACCTAAATATAAGATCTGAAACCATAGCACTTCTGGAAGAAAACACAGGCAGTACACTCTTGAACACTGGCATTAGCAATTTTTTTCTGGATTCATGTCCCCAGGTAAGGGAAACAAAAGCAAAAATAACCAAATGGAACTATCAAACTAAAATGCTTCTACACAGACAGAAACCATCAAAACAATGAAATGGCAACCTACTGAATGGGAGGATATATTTGCAAATGATATATCTGATAAAGGGTTAATAATCCAAAATACATAAAGAACTCATACAATTCAATACAAATAAATGAATAATCCAACTAAAAAAGGATCTTAATAAACATTATTTCCAAAGAACACATACGGATGGCCAACAGATTATGAAAAGATGCTTAACATCACTAATCAAAAGGAAAACGAAAATCAAAACCACAATGAGATACCACTTCACACAAGTCAGAATGGCTAGCATCAAAAAGACAAGACAGGACAAATGTTGGTGAGGATGTGAAGAAAAGGGAAGCCTCATGCATTGTTGGAGGGAATGTAAATCAGTACAACCACTATAGAAAACCCTAAGTGTGGAGGTTCCTCAAAATATTAAAAATAGAAATACCATAATACTCAGTAATTTCATTTCTGAGTATCTACCCAAAGAAAACAAAATCACTAATTCAAAAAGATATATGACCCTCTATTCTTATTGCAGAATTATGTACAATAGCCAACATATAGAAACAATCTAACTGTTCACTGATGAATGGATAAAGGAGATGTCGTATATACATACAACAGAATATTACTCAGCCATTAAAAAGAATGAAACCCTGCCATTTTGAAAACATGGATGGACCTTGAGAGTATTATGTTAAGTGAAGTAGGTCAGACAGAGAAAGACAAAGCATATCATCTTACTTATATGTGGAATCTAAAAAAATAAATAAAACTCATAGATACCGAAAACAGATAGGTGATTGGTAGAGACAGAGAGTAGGGGGTGTTTGAAATGGGTGAAGGTAATCAAAAGGTATAAACTTTCAATTGTAAGATGAGTAAGTTCTGAGGTG
This sequence comes from Smutsia gigantea, assembly GCA_032199065.1. Classification (NCBI taxonomy): domain Eukaryota; kingdom Metazoa; phylum Chordata; class Mammalia; order Pholidota; family Manidae; genus Smutsia; species Smutsia gigantea. Next base: position 473,029 of record JAVSCE010015315.1, read on the forward strand.
TAATGTACAGCATGGTGACAGTATTTTTTTTTTAATTAGAAAAATGAAAAGTTCAGTTTAAGTGATGGGGAAAAGAAAATAGTAATTCAAGGGACAGCAAGGTTTCAGAAGGATTGGCTTGGGTTTATTTTTTAAGACAGGGTACAACAGACCATCCTTTTAGACAGAGAAGAACACAAGAGAGGGTGAAACAGAAGACCCAAGGGCGAGAATACTTAAGAAGAGCCATGGTCATAAGGGTGGATCAGTAACTGGGGGAGAGATGGTCTTAGAGGGAAGAGGACACTTGTTTCCCTTCTTTCCAGAGATGTTCCAAGGTGGAGAGGAGGGAGGGGAAAGGAGCCCAGAATAACCTCAGTAATGACCTTGTTCAGCTCTGGCAGAGAGCACGGGCCCACAGAGGGGCTGGGGAAGATACTTCACTTTGTCTGCATACCCATACCTAGGACAAGATCTTTCTCATCTTCTTATTAAAGTGCCTTCCAGGCACCCACATCTCTTTGCTCCATATTCCTCCTTTCCACATTCTTGCATGAGAAAGACATAGGATGTAGTATGTTACTGGTTGCAGGCATACTGACCTTTGCAGGTGGCTCCTGGAGGGAACCTGGGGGAACATAGGACTGACATCTCCTCCCGGGAGCCACTACAAAGTCAGCCTATCAGAGGCTGAGGCAATTACCACCTGCCCAAGCCAGATCACCTTACATTCTTGCTAGAATTGCTATTCTTGTTAAAAGGAATTGACATCTAACCCCAGGGCTAAAATCTTGAGCCAACCTTGACACCTTCCTCCCCAAAGATCCTCTCAGCTCTCCCTGTGGTGTCTTCTGTGCTCATCTCAGGAATATTCTCACTCCCTCTGCTGGCCTCAGGTCCTCATCACCTTTCAGGGGGATGACAAAAATACCTACTAGCTGGTCTCTCTGCTTCCAGCCTATTTCCACTACACACGCCCTCCTTCTCCCTCCCCCACCCTCACTGTGCCTTGTTCTCCTTGGCTTAGGGGCCTTGGCTTTTGTGGTTCCATACAAATTGTAGGATTCTTTGCTCTTGTTCAGTGAAATGCCCTTACTGCCTTTTCTTGGCCAACTTCCAGTCATACCCCAGACTCTGCTCTAACCCTCCCACTCAAGTCCGGATTCTCCCCGGCCCTGACATGCTGCACTATGACTGTCAATGTCTTTGTGCAATCTGCAGGACTGTGTGAGGTCCGCAACACAGCTCTGTTTATCATCTTAGTCCCACATCTAACCTGGTACCTGGCACTTAGTGAGTGCTAGGTAAGCATTTGGTGAAGAGCTGAAAGCAAGGAGTGATGCTTACAGCTTATTCTACTCAAGTTAAATGACTAGCGGACAGGAAGTAATCCTTGTGCTATGTCTACCCCAGCCATTGCATGAAGTGCAGCATCCTAAGTGCTTTGAGTATGCTATTTCCATAAGTCTCAGATAAACATAATGAGGTAGAAGTTATAATTACTCTACTGCAGATGAGGAAACTCTAAGATGAGGCTTAGAGAGGGAAGGAGTTTACTCAAAGGCATCCAGTTAGCACTGCCATCTGACTGCAGATTTCTTATAATCACAGACTCTGTATCATTACACACACTCTCTCTCCCCAGTTAAACTCCCTAGTGATTTCAAAGCTTAGGGAATTAGGAAGTTATTCCTTTGCGTAGAGGTTTAGGGCTTCTAACAAATAACTTTATGTCATCTGTGTATCTTTAAATGTCTATTTCTTATCTTTACATCAGGCTGAGAGGTACCCGCAGGCAGGAACTATGTCTTATTCATCTTTGTACAATATACAGTTCTTCACAAGTTGTAGGTATTTTGTAAATATTTACTGACTTGATTATCAATCAAATTATTTGTTGATTTATTAAGTGACACTATATGATGGTGAATTTTCTGGAGTCAAGGCAGGAAGTATTTTTGAGCAGATGGCCCATTCCAGCACCCATCAAATTATACTAGATGGGTCATTTGCTAAGCATGAGGCCAGCCCTGGGCATGAAGAGAGAACAAATTTAAATTCATGATGAATTCATTAAGAATTCCAGGGCAAGAAATCTTTCAGGAGCAGTAATGACATCCCCATTTAAAACTAAATTAATTCTGTATGGTTTAAATGTTATTATAGTGAAGTGCAAACGAACATAATTGTGATGAGGCTTGCTTCTGAAAAAGAATCCATTAAGAGAGTCAGTCATCAAAGCTTAGCTATTTGCTAATACTACTCGACATCTTCTATGTTACATCACTTTTCTCAATTCATTTATTCAACACATATCTATGGAGCACCTATGCAAAACAACACAGGGACTTGGATTTTTACAAAAATGCAACCAAAATGGAAGGCACGGTCCCTGCTGCTCCAAATGTGGTCTGAGAACCAGTATGTCTAACCTTCTCCATGATATCACTGCCTCCAAGTTCATTTTGTGTAGCCAAGTGGCCTGCAGGGACTGTGAATTGACACTGGTCCCACATGCAAGTACATGCCCTGGGTAACAGCCCACAGAGTCACAGTAATTGTAAGTTCCTGGTAGGACTTCCCTAATGGCGTTTGTGATAAAAGTCTCCTCTGCCTCCCAGGGCCTTCCCCTGTATGACCCTTAGAGAAGACCCCCTGAGAAGCTTGCCAAAATCCTCTTTAGGTTTGAACTGAGCAAACTGGCTGTCATGAAGGAGGATCTCGGCTCTGGGCAAGTTCACTCTGGATTTGGTGTGAATGAAAAATGACAATGGAACGTTGTGGGTAAAAGGTCTTATACCAAGCTTTATTCTCCTCATGACAGGTCAAGCCCTAGAATCATGGCTGCATCCTGCAGTCTGCAAGCCCACCTCTGCCTCCACCTTCCCCTTGGGCAGCAGTCTATATAGTAACACAGCTGGTAATAGCTCATTGTCAACAATTGTGCAAGCATGCACCTGCACAGTAGGCCAATTAGTAAATCTCATTGCTCATGCACAGTGGGCAAGTAGATTAGGGTCTGGTGAGGATTCTGGCCATAGGAACTTCCATTTTCCCTACATTGGCCATAGCCTGGGAACCACAAAGCACTCCACCCACCATCCCTAAAAAGGCATGTGCTGGGGGTCCTGTTGCTCTGCCTACACCCTGCCCTGACCTCCCCATGGAGCCCCTCAAGCCATGCCATGGACCTCCTCCAGGACCTGTGGTAATAAACCTATTTCAATTTTTTTCTGTGGTCTTTTGTTGAAATTCTGCTCACCCTCTGACACCCTCAGGATCTAATTTAACATACATAATACAGCCACATAAGCAGCATTCAGAGTTAGTTAGAAAGGCCGGACCTCAGACCCCACCCCAGAATTACTGAATCAGAATCTCCAGGTTAACAAGATCCCCAGGTGATCTAAATGACAATTAAAATTTGAGAAGCATCTTAGAAGACACTATCATCTGGTTGGCCATGTAGGTCAAATGAGATAATTTCTTAATAATCTAAAACCTTCTCAATAAGTTCTACCCTATACATATATCAAATCATTTTGTTGTACACCTTAAACTTAAACAACATTATACATCACCTATATTTATTGATAAAGCCAGAAACAAGAAGGCCTACACTGATTCCCTCTATTTCTGCTTCTGAATCCTCTACCTCACCACCCTAAATCTCCTTAACCTGCTTTTATTTTTTCCACGATATTTATCACCTCTGAACATCATATAACACACACTTATTGTGTGCATAATTCACTCTATGTCTCCTGCTAGAATTAAGCCCACAAGGGGAGGGATCTTTGTCTTCTTTGCCCAATGATTCACCCCAGCATTATGGATTTGAGCTCCTCTAAGGCAGGGATGCTCCCTATGTTCCTCCAGCCCCCAGCCCAGCCTGAGTCTTTCTAAGTGCAGAACAAATGTTTCTTAATAATCATTTCAAGATATGGTTGTCTGCTTCCAGGATGCAAAGATCCCTCCCTAGTGCAGGAATTCCAGCCTGTCTCCTTGGCCAAGCCAGTGAAGAGCAATCTGGAGTGTACATGCCCATGAGTAGCAGGACAGACCATGCCAACCAAACAGGACACTTTTAAGATTAAGAGAAGGAGGCTGCTCTCTGCTCAGAGGCAGCCATTCTCTCTTTCAGTCATTAAAATTTCTTGCGTGGGCCCGTGTCTCCTAAGTTGTGCTGGGCCTTAAGTATTGTGCATGTCCACACAGCAGATCCTTGAAGTAACTATTTGCTAAAGAAAAAAGCTTCCTGTATGTTCCATTTAGACTTGACCATATGCAAAAGGAGATTAAAGATGGCGGCGTGAGAGGTGAGACAGAGGCTTCCTCCTAAAACCGCATATAATATGAAAATAAAGCTACTACAACTACTCTTGAAAGAGCAACAGGAAAGAGGACTGCAACAAACTGCATACACCAGGAGAAAAGAGCAGACCTCAAGGAAAAGGGTAAGTACTAAAGCTGTTGTCCTGTGGGATCCAAGCGCTTCCCCCACCCCAGCTCACCAGTGGGAGGAACAGGAATGGAGCAGGGAGGGAGTGGAGATCTGGGACTGCTGAATACCTAAATCTGGAGATCTGCTCTGGGAGCACAAACCTGCATTTCATGGTGCTTGCATGATACTCTCATAATTAGGGATTTGGAGAGCTATGACAGGCAGAATTCCTAGAGAGACTGAGATTCCCAGCTGCTTGTGGAAAGCAGGGATCCATACCCAGCTGCTCTGGGACAAAAGAAAGGCGGGCAGTCTGAGAGACTTCCTAACAAAGAAGCCCTTAGCAAGAGGGCTGCTAAAGGGGCAAGGATTACACGGAGCTTACTGCTCAGGAGAAAGGACAGGCAGACAAAATTGTCTGGGTGCACTCTGCCCAGCAGGTTGGGAGCATTCACCATCTTCAGGTGCTGCAGCTCTCTGGCTGTCTACACAGCACCAAGAACCCCTTCTGTGGCAGGCAGACTTGTGCGCCTTTCTCCTGGCCAGCCTCACCAGGCTTGCAAACCGGGAAATCCTTCCATGGTGTTAGGCCAGCCAGAGGGAAGATCTGTCTACAGCAACTACAAACACAAAGCACAGAGGCCTATACCTGTGTGCTCAGCCCACTGGTTCAGGCAGTGGAGACAGGCATAGCAGCTGGGAAGCAGGAAACAGCTCTTCCTCCCCCCAGGCACCAATACCACTTCCCTGCGACCCCAGACATTACTTCAGGGGCTGAGCAGGTCCAGAGAGTAGAGCTTCTGGGCACTAGAGGGTGCCATACACAAATATGAAATGCCAAGGAAACCTGGTCCAGAGTAAAATTATTAATAAAACTCCTGAGAAAGATTTAAATGATATTGACCTCATGACTCTCCCTGAAAGGGAGTTCAAAATAAAAATAACATGCTCATGGAGGAACGGAAAGATATTCAAGAACTCAGGAATAAATTACGGTCAGAGTTCCAATCATTGAAGAGCACAATGGACAGTATTAAAACCAGATAGGATATGGTGGAGGAGACGATAAATGAAATAGAAACTAGAGAAGAGGAATGCAAAGAAACTGAGGCACAGAGAGAAAAAAGGATCTCTAAGAATGAAAGAATATTGAGAGAACTGTGTGACCAATCCAAACGGAACAATATTCACATTACACGAGTACCAGAAGAAGAGAGAGAAAAAAGGATAGAAAGTGTCTTTGAGGAGGTGATTGCTGAAAACTTCCCCAATCCGGGGAAGGAGATAGTCTCTCAGGCCATGGAGGCGCACAGATCTCCCAACACAAGGGACCCAAGGAAGAAAACATCAAGACATACAGTAATTAAAATGGCAAAGATCAAGGATAAGGACAGACAAGTAAAAGCAGCCAGAGAAAGAAATAAGATCACATACAAAGGAAAGCCCATCAGGCTATCATCAGACTTCTCAACAGAAACCTTACAGGACAGAAGGGAGTGGCATGATGTATTTAATGCAATGAGGCAGCCGTGCCTTGAGCCAAGATTACTTTATCCAGCAAGATTATCATTTAAATTTTAAGTAGGGATTAAATAATTCCCAGATAAGCTAAAGCTGAAAGAATTTACCTCCCGCAAACCATCTCTACACTGTATTTTGGAGGAAGTGCTACAGATGGAAGTGTTCCTACAGTTTAATAGCTGTCACCAGAGGTAACAAAACCACAGTAAAGAAAGTAGAACAGCTAATTACTAAGCAAATGCAAAATTAAATTAACTATCCCCAAAGTCAATCAAGGGATAGACAAACAGTACAGAATATGATATCTAATATATAAAGAATGAAAGAGGAAGAAAAAGGAGGAGGAAAAAAACAAAAAAACAAAAAAAGAACCTTTAGATTGTGTTTGTAATAGCATATTAAGCGAGTTAAGTTAGACTCTCAGTAAGGAAGTTAACCTTGAACCTTTGGTAACCACGAATCTGAAGCCTGCAATGACAAAAAGTACATACCTAACCATAATCACCCTAAATGTAAATGGACTGAATGCACCAATCAAAAGACATAGAGTCACTGAATGGATAAAAAAACAAGACCCATCTATATGCTACCTTCAAGAGACTCACTTTAAACCCAAAGACATACACAGACTAAAAGTGAAGGAATGGAAAAAGACATTTCATGCAAGTAATAGGGAGAAAAAAGCAGGAGATGCAGTACTTATATCAGACAAAATAGACTTCAAAACAAAGAAAGTCAGATGAGACAAAGAAGGACATTACATATGATAAAAGGGGCAATCCAACAAGAAGATATAACCATTAAAAATATATATGCACCCAAGAAAGGAGCTCCTGCATATGTGAAACAAATACTAACAGAATTAAAGGGGGAAATAGAATGCAATGCTTTCATTCTAGGGGACTTCAACACACCACTCACTCTGAAGGACAGATCAACCAGACATAAAATAAGTAAGGAGACAGAGGCACTGAGCAAAACATTAGAACAGATGGACCTAACAGACATCTACAGAACTCTACACCCAAAAGCAGCAGGATACACATTCTTCTTAAGTGCACATGGTACATTTTCAAGAATAGATCATATCTAGGCCACAAAAAGAGCCTTGGTAAATTCGAAAAGATTGAAATTGAACCAACCAGTTTCTCAGACCAGAAAGGAATGAAACTCGAAATGAATTATGCAAAGAAAATGAAAAATCCCACAAACACATGGAGGCTTCACAACATGGTCCTAAATAACAAATGGATCAATGACCAAATAAAAACAGAGATCAAGCAATATATGGAGACAAATGACAACAATAATTCAACACCACAAAATCTGTGGAACACAGTGAAGGCTGTGCTAAGAAGAAAGTATATTGCAGTACAGGACTACCTCAGGAGAGAAGAACAATCCCATATGAGCAGTCTAAACTCACAATTAATGAAACTAGAAAAAGAAAAACAAATGAGACCCAAAATCAGTAGAAGGAGGGACATAATAAAAATTAGAGTAGAAATGAATAAAATTGAGAAGAATAAAACAATAGAAGGGATCAATGAAAGCAAGAGTTGGTTCTTCGAGAAAATAAACAAAATAGATAAACCCCTAGCCAGACTTATCAAGAAAAAAATAGAGCCTACTCACATAAACAGAATCAGAAATGAGAAAGGAAAAATCACTATAGACACCACCGAAATACAAAGAACTATTAGAGAATACTATGAAAATTTATATGGTAACAAACTGGGTAACCTAGAAGAAATCGACAACTTTCTAGAAAAATACAACCTTCCAAGGCTGACCCAGAAAGAAACAGAAAATCTGAATAGACCAATTACCAGCAACGAAATTCAACTGGTAATCAAAAACCTACCTAAGAACAAAACGCCTGTACCAGAAGGCTTCAGAGCTGAATTTTATCAAACACTTAGTGAAGACCTAATACACATCCTCCTTACAGTTTTGGAAGGAGTAGAAGAAGATGGAATACTTACAAACTCATTCTATGAGGCCAGCATCACTCTAATACCAAAACTGAGCAAAGACACCACAAAAAAGAAAATTACAGACCAATATCCCTGATGAACATAGATGCAAAAATACTGAACAAAATATTAGCAAACCGAATTCAAAAATACACCAAAAGGATCATCCATCATGATCAAGTAGGATTTATTCCAGGGTTGCAAGGATGGTTCAACATTCGAAAGTCCATCAACATCATCCACCACATCAACAAATAGAAGGACAAAAACCACATGATCTTCTCCATAGATGCTGAAAAAGCATTTGACAAAATTCAACATCCATTCATGATAAAAACTCTCAACATAATGGGTATAGAGGGCAAGTACCTCAACATAATAAAGGCCATATATGACAAACCCACAGCCAACATTATACTTAACAGCAAGAACATGAAAGCTTTTCTTTTAAGATCGGGAACAAGGCAAGGACGCCCTCTCCCCACTTCTATTCAACATAGTACTGGAGGCCCTCACCACGGCAATCGGACAACACAAAGAAATGAAAGGCATCCAGACTGGCAAGGAAGAAGTTAAACTGTCCCTGTTTGCAGATGACATGATATTGTACATAAAAAACCCTAAAGAATCTACTCCAAAACTACTAGATCTAATATCTGAATTCAGCAACATTGCGGGATACAAAATTAATACACAGAAACCTCTGGCATTCCTATACACTAATAATGATGTAGGAGAGAGAGAAATCAGGAAAACAATTCCATTCAAAGTTGCATCAAAAAGAATAAAATACCTACGAATAAACCTAACCAAGGAAGTGAAAGACCTATACTCTGGAAACTACAAGACACTCATGAGAAAAATTAAAGAAGATACCAATAAATGGAGACACATCCCGTGCTCATGGATAGGAAGAATTAATCTTGTCAAAATGGCCATCCTGCCTAAAGCAATCTATAGATTCAATGCAATTCCTATCAAAATACCAGCAGCATTTTAACGAACTGGAACAAATAGTTCTAAAATTCATATGGAACTACAAAAGACCCCGAAGAGCCTAAGCAATCCTGAGAAGGAAGAATAAAGCTGGGGGAATTATGCTCCCCAACGTCAAGCTCTGCTACAAAGCCACAGTACTCAAGACAGTTTGGTACTGGCACAAGAACAGACCCACATACCAATGGAACAGACTAGAGAGCTCTGATATAAACCCAACTATATATGGTCAATTAATATATGTAAAGGAGCCATGGACATACAATGGGGAAATGACAGTCTCTTCAACAGCTGGTGTTGGCAAAACTAGACAGTTACACGCAAGAGAATGAAACTGGATAATTGTTTAACTCCATACACAAAATAAACTCTAAATGGATCAAGGACCTGAATGTAAGTCATGAAACCATAAAACTCTGATGACAACATAAGCAAAAATCTCCTGAATATAAGCATGAGCAACTTCTTCCTGAATGCATCTCCTCGAGCAAGGGAAACAAAAGCAAAAATGAACTCATGGGACTACATCAAACTAAAAAGTTTCTGTATGGCAAAGGACACCATCAACAGAACAAAAGGCTTCCTACAGTATGGGAGAATATATTTGTAAATGACATATCTGACAAGGGGTTGAAATCCTAAATATATAAATAACTTACACGCCTCTACATGCAAAAAGCAAACAACACGATTAAAAAATGGGCAGAGGATATGAAGAGACAGTTCTCCAAGGAAGAAATTCAGATGGCCAACAGGCACATGAAAAGATGCTCCACATCACTAATCATCAGGAAATGCAAATTAAAACCACAATAAGCTATCACCTCACACCAGTAAGGATGGCCAGCATCCAAAAGACTAAGAACAAGAAATGCTGGTGAGGCTGTGGAGAAAGGGGAACCCTCCTACACTGCTGGTGGGAAAGTAAGCTAGTTCAACCATTGTGGAAAGCAATATGGAGGTTCCTCAAAAAAGTAAAAATAGAAATACCATTTGACCTGGGAATCCCACTCCTTGGAATTTACCCAAAGAATACAGCTTCTCAGATTCAAAAAGACATATGCACCCCTATGTTTACTGCAGCACTTTTTACAATAGCCAAGATATGGAAGCAATCTAAGTGTCCATCAGTAGATGGATGGATAAAGAAGATGTGGTACATATACACAATGGAATACTATTCAGCCATAAGAAGGAAAGAAATTCTGCCATTTGCAACCATATGGATTGAGCTGAAGAATATTATGCTCAATAAAATAAGCCAGACAGAGAAAGACAAGTGCCAAATGATTTCCCTCATTTGTGGAGCATAACAACGAAGTAAAGCTGTAGGAACAAAATAGTAGCAGACTCAGAGACTCCAAGAAGGAACTAGTGGTTACCACAGGGGAAGGCTGTGGGAGGGCATGTGGGGAGCAAGAGAGGAGGGGATTTGGGGGTATTTTGTTTAGTACACACGGTGTGGGGGATCACGGGGAAAACAGTGTAGCCCAGAGAAGGCAAACAGTGAATCTGTGTCATCTTACTACACTGATGCACAGTGACTGAATTGGGTTATGGGTGGGGACTTGATAATATGGGTAAAGTAGTAACCACATTGTTTTTTCATGTGAAACCTTCATTAGAGTGTATATCAATAATACCTTAATAAAAAAAGATTAAGAGAAGGAGGTGATGGGTGGAGACTATTAATAGTACTGCAGACACAACAGGTATACAACTGGACTGTCTCAGTAAACTGTAATCTTACTTAGGGCACCTGCTCTGTTATAGTCTCAGTCCTCAGTTCCAGGGGGATGGATTGGAAGGTTGCCTCCATGTTAGTTCTTCTCACATACACACAGAGATACTAATGTTTTATGGAAAAATAGTGCCACATTTTTCACTGACATTCTCCTATGAAATAAAACAGATCACCTAGACTGTAACCTTGCATTTTTGTTTCTATGGAATAATATAATGCCATTTTTATTTGCAAGGGGGAAAATGTAAACATTTTTTTTCAAAAATTGGCTTTTATGAGAGAGAGGATTAAAGATGACAGCATGAGAAGTGAGACAGAAGCCTCCCCCCAAAACCACATGTAATATGAAAATATAATTAATTCCACTAATCCTGAAAGAGCAACAGGGAAGAAGGCTGCACCTGACTGCATACACCTAGAGAAGAGAACATAACTCACGGAACAGGGTAATGTACCAAAGCCATGATCCAGCAGGACCCAAAACCTTCCCCCACCCCAGCTCACCAGCGGGAGGAAGAGAAACAGAGCAGGGAGGGAGTGGATGCCTGGGACTGCTGAACCCCCAGTCCTGGAGATCTGCTCTAGGAATATGAACCTACATTGCCTGGTTCTCTGGAGATTAGTGGGGTTGGAAAGCTAAGACAGGCGGAATACCTGGAGAGACTGAAATTACAGCTGCTTGTGGAAAACAGGGATCCACATCTGGCTGGTCTGGGAGAAAAGAAAGGTGGGCAGTCTGAAAGACTTCCTAACAGCAAAAGAGCTGCTAAAGAGGCAAGGATTGCACAGAGCTTACAGCTCAGGAGAAAGGACAGGTGGACAAAACTGCCTGGGTGCACACTGCCCAACAGGTTGGGAACATTCAGGACCTTCAGGCACTCCATTCCCCCTGGCTGGCTATGCAGCTCCAAGGGCCCCCACCTTGACACAAAACTTGCTGGACCTTCACTCCAGCCAGCCCACACTGGCTTACAAATTGGAAGCCCCTGCCTTGGCGTCAGGCAAGCCAGAGGGAAGCCGTGCTTATGGCCGCTACAAACACAAAGCGTAGAGGCTTACACCAGCGTGCTTGGCTCACTGGTTCTGGCAGTGGAGACAAGCACAGCAGCCGGGAAGTAGGAAACAGCTCTTTCTCCCACCAGGAACAAGAGCCACTCCCCATGATGCCCCCACATCAATCCAGGGGCTGAACAGCTCTAGAGAGTATAGCTTCTGGCTAGCTTCTGGGCACTAGAGGGTGCCACATACAAACATGAAATGTCAAAGGAACCTGGTTCTAACCAAAATCTCACAAACACCAGAAAAAGGATCAAGTGAAACTGAACTCATCAATCTTTGAAAGAGATTTCAAAATAAAAATCATAAACATGTTCATGTAGGTACAGAAAAATATTCAAGAACTCAAGGAAGAATTGCAGAGGGAGATCCAATCATTAGAGAATACAGTATCAGAAATGAAACATAAAATGGATGGATTTAAAAGCAGATTAGATATAGTGCAGGAGATGGGAAATGGAATAGAAATTAGAGAAGAGGAATACAAAGAAGCTGAGGCACACAGACAAAAAAGGATCTCTAGGAATGAAAGAATATTGAGAGAACTGTGTGACCAATCCAAATGGAACAATATTTGCATTCTAAAAGTACCAGAAGAAGAGAGAAAAAAGGATAGAAAGTGTTTCTGAGAAGATAATTGCTGAAAACTTCCCCAATCTGGGGAAGGAGATAGTCTCTCAGGCCACGGAGGTGCACAGATCTCCCAAAACAAGAAACCCAAGGAAGACAACACCAAAACATAAAACAATTAAAATGGCAAAGATCAAGGATAAGGACAGACTATCAAAAGTAGACAGAGACAGAAAAAAGATCACAAACAAAGGAAGGCCCATCAGGCTATCATCAGACTTCTCAGCAGAAACCTTACAGGCCAGAAGGGAGTGGCATGGTATATTTAATTCAATGAAGCAGAAGGGCCTTCAACCAAGAATACTCTACCTGGCAAGATTATCATTTAAATTTGAAGCAGGGATTAAACAATTCCACAAAAGCAAAAGCTGAGAGAATTTATCTCCCACAAACCATCTCTACAGTGTGTTTTGAAGGGACTGCTATAGATGGAAGTGTTCCTAAGGCTAAATAGCTGTCACCAGAGGAAATGAAACCACAGTACAGAAAGTGAAACAATTAATTCCTAAGCAGATGCAAAATTAAATCAACTATCACTAAAGTCAGTCAGCGGATAGACAAAGAGTACAGAATATGAAACCTAATAAATAAAGAATGGAGGAGGAAGAAAAAGGGGGAGAAAAAATAAAGGAACCTTTAGACTGTGTTTGTATTAGCATACTAAGTGTGTTAAGTTAGACTTTTACATAGTAAGGAAGTTACCCTTGAACCTTTGGTAACCACGAATATAAAGCCTGCAATAGCAATAAGTACATACATATCGATAATCATTGTAAATGTAAATGGTCTAAAAGCACCAATCAAAAGACTTAGAGTCACTAAATGGATAAATAAGCAAGACCCTTTCGTGCAATGAATAGAGAGAAAAAAGCAGGAGTTGCAGTACTTGTATCAGACAAAATAGACTTCAAAACAAAAAAGTCACAAGAGACAAGGAAGGACATTACATAATGATAAAGGAATCAGTCCAACAAGAAGATTTAAACATTATAAATATTTATGCACCCAACACAGGAGCACCTACTTATATGAAACAAGTACTAACAGAATTGAAAGGGGAAATAGAATGCAATGCATTCATTTTGGGAAACTTCAACACTCCACACACTCCAAAGGACAGATCAACCAGACAGAAAATAAGGACACAGAGGCACTGAACAATACATTAGAACAGATGGACCTTACAGACATCTACAGAACTCTACACCCAAAAGCAGCAGGATACACATTCTTCTCAAGTGCACATGGAACATTGTCAAGAATAGATCATATACTAGGCCACAAAAAGAGCCTCAGTAAATTTAAAAAGATTAAAATTATACCAACCAGCTTTTCAGACCACAAAGGTATGAAATTAGAAATAAATTATGCTAAGAAAACAAAAAAGCCCACAAACACATGTAGGCTTAACAACATGCTCCTAAATAACCAATGGATCAATGATCAAATAAAAACAGAGATCAAGCAATATATGGAGACAAATGACAGCAATAATTCAACACCGCAAAATCTGTGGGATGCAGTGAAGGCCATTCTAAGAGGGAAGTATATTGCAATATAGGCCTACCTCAGGAAAGAAGAACAATCACATATGAACAGCCTAAACTCACAATTAACAAAACTAGAAAAAGAAGAACAAATGAGGCACAAAGTCAGTAGAAGGAGAGACATAATAAAGAATACAGCATAAATAAGGTCAAGAAGAATAAAACAATACAAAGAATCATTGAAAGAAGGACCTGGTTCTTTGAGAAAATTAACAAAATAGATAAATCCCTAGCCAGATTTATTAAGAAAAAAAAAGAGCCTACTCACATAAACAGAATCAGAAATGAGAAAGGAAAAATCACTACAGAGACCACAGAAATACAAAGAATTACTAGAGAACACTATGAAAAATTATATGCTAATGAACTGGATAACCCAGAAGAAATGGACAACTTTCTAGAAAGATACAACCTTCCAAGGCTGACCCAGAAAGAAACAGAAAATCTCAACAGACCAAGTACCACCAATGAAATTGAATTGGTAATCAAAAAACTACCTAAGAACAAAACTCCTGGAACAGATAGCTTCACCACTGAATTTTATCAAACACTGGGTGAAGACCTAATATCCATCCTCTTTAAAGTTTTCCAAAAAGTAGAAGAGAAGGGAATACTTCCAAACTCATTCTACAAGGCCAGCATCACTCTAATACCAAAACCAGGAAAAGACACCACAATAAAGAAAACTAAAGACCAATATCCTTGTTGAACATAGACACAAAATACTCAACAAAATATTAGCAAACCAAATTCAAAAATACATAAAAAAGATCATCCATCATGATCAAGTAGGATTTATTCCAGGGATGCAAGGATGGTACAACATTCGAAAATCCATCAACATTATCCACCACATCAACAAAAAGAAGCACAAAAACCACATGATTATCACCACAGATGCAAAAAAAATCATTCAACAAAATTCAACATCCATTCATGATAAAAACTCTCAACAAAATGGGTATAGAGGGCAAGTACCTCAACATAATAATGGCCATATATGACAAACCCACAGTCAACATCATACTTAACAGCAAGAAGCTGAAAGCCTTTCCTTTAAGACTGGGAACAAGATAAGGATGCCCACTCTCCCTACTTTTATTCAACATAGTACTGGAGGTCCTCAACACAGCAATCAGACAACACAAAGATATAAAAGGCATCCAGATTGGTAAAGAAGTTAAACTGTCACTATTTGCAGATGACATGATACTGTACATAAAAACCCTAAAGAATCCACTCCAAAACTACTAGATCTAATATCTGAATTCAGCAACGTTGGAGGATACAAAATTAATACACAGAAATCTGTTGCATTCCTATACACTAATGATGAACTAGCAGAAAGAGAAATCAGGAAAACAATTCCTTTCACAATTGCATCAAAAAGCATAAAATACCTAGGAATAAACCTAATGGAGGAAGTGAAAGATCTATACCCAGAAAACTACAAGAGCTCATGAGAGAAATTAAAGATACCAGTAAATGGAAATGCATCCCATGCTAATGGATAGGAATAATTAATATTGTTAAAATGTCCATCCTGCCTAAAGCAATCTACAGGTTCAATGCAATCCCTATCAAAATACCAACAGTATTCTTCAGTGAATTAGAGCAAATAGCTCTAAAATTCATATGGAACCACAAAAGACCCCACATAGCCAAAGCAATCCTGAGAAGGAAGAATAAAGCTGGGGAGATTGTGCTCCATGACGTCAAGCTCTACTACAAAGCCTCGGTAATCAAAACAATTTGGTACTGGCACAAGAACAGACCCATAGGTCAGTGGAGCAGACTAGAGAGTCCAGATATTAATCCAAGCATATCTGGTCAATTAATATATGATAAAGGAGCCATGGGCATATAATGGGGAGACAGCCTCTTCAACAGCTGGTGTTGGCAAAACTGGACAGCTACATGCAAGAGAATGAAACTGGATTATAGTCTAACCTCATACACAAAAGGAAACTTAAAAGAGATCAAAGATCTGAATGTATTTCATGAAACCATAAAACTCTTAGAAGACAACATAGGGAAAAATCTCCTTATATAAACATGTACAACTTTTTTCTGAACTCATCTCCTCAGAACGGAAACAAAAGCAAAAATGAACAAATGGGACTACATCAAACTAAAAAGCTTCTGTACAGCAAAGGACACCATCAGCAGAACAAAAAGGCATCCTACAGTGTGGGAAAATATCTTTGTAAATGACATATATGGTAAGGGGTTAATATCCAAAATATATAAAGAACTCAAATGCCTCAACACCCAAAATTCAAATAACCCGATTAAAAAATGGGAGGAGGATATGAATAGACAATTCTCTAAAGAAGAAATTCAGATGGCCAACAGGCACATGAAAAGATGCTCCACATTGCTAATTATCAGGGAAATGCAAATTAAAACCACAATGATATATCACCTCACACCAGTTAGGATGGCCAGTATCGAAAAGTCTAAGAACAACAAATGCTGGTGAGGATGTGGAGAAAGGAGAACCCTCCTACTCTGCTGGTGGGAATGTAAGCTAGTTCAACAATTGTGGAAAGCAATATGGAGGTTCCTCAAAAAACTACAAATAGAAATACCATTTGACCTGGGAATTTCACTCCTAGGAATTTACCCAAACAATAGTTCCCAGATTCAAAAAGACGTATGCACCCCTATGTTTATCGCAGCACTATTTACAATAGCCAAGATATGGAAGCAACAACCTAAGTGTCCATTAGTAGATGAATGGATAAAGAAGAGGTGGTACATATACACAATGGCATACTATTCAGTCATAAGAAAGAAACAAATCCTACCATTTGCAACAACATGGATGGAGCTGGAGGATATTATGCTCAGTGAAATAAGCCAGGTGGAGAAAGACAAGTGCCAAATGATTTCCCTCATTTGTGGAGTATAACAACGAGCAAAATTGAAGGGACAAAATAGCGGGAGACTCAGAGACTCCAAGAAGGAAGTAGTGGTTACGAAAGGGGAGGGGTGGTGGAAGGCAGGTGGGGAGGGAGGGAGAAGGGGATTAAGGGGCATTATGATTAGCACACATAATGTAGGGGGAGCATGGGGAAGGCAGTATAACAGAGAAGACAAGTAGTGACTCTGTTGCATCTTACTACACTGATGGGCAGTGACTGCAATGGGGTATGGGGCGACACAATAATATGCGTGAATATAGTAACCACTTTGTTATTAATGTGAAACCTTCATTAAGAGTGTATATCACGACTTCTGGGAATATGGCGGCGTGAGCAGGGCAGCAGAAATCTCCTGCCAAAACTATATATATCTATGAAAATAGAGCAAATACAACTATTCCTAAAAGAGAGACCGGAATACACAGGAAAGCGCACAGCATGCAGCTACACCAGAGAGGACCCGGCAACCCGCGAGGTGGGTAAGATATAGAGCCGTGACCCGGCGGGACCCGAGCACTCACCCACACCAGCGCACCAGTGGGAGGAGAGGATTCAAAGCCAGGAGGGAGTGGAAGTACACCCCGCGAAGTAGCCAGCCCCAGTGATCGGCGCAGGGAGCGCTGACACACATTGCGCAGTGTAGCGGAGATTGGAGAGACAGTGGGTGCAGGATCTGAGCGGGGAATGCACCAGGGTGCTTGCAGCTGGCTCACGGAAAGGAAAAGAAAAAAAGAAAAGCGGGTGCTTTTCTTAGTGGCCTTAAAGAGAAAGGAGCCCAGTGGAGGAGCCGGATCGCCCCGGCAGACTCAGCCCAGCAGGCTGGGAGTCCTGGGGAGTTTTGGATACCTTAGCTGGTGACTGGGAAAGGGTGGCTGCACTTAGACTTCTCACAGAGATCAACAGCCTCTCATTCATTCCCACCACAGCCAGAGCTATAAAGGGCCCTGTGGAGTGGTGTGCCACGGCTGCGGAATAGTGGAGCAACAGCGCCACCTACAGCATCCCCACAGAATCTACTCCTGATGGGTGTTTTTTTTTCTTTTCTCTCATTACTTTTGTTGTTTTATTTTGTTTTTTCTTCTCTTTGTTTTTTCTTTTCTTTTCTTTTCTTTTTTCTTTTTCTTCTTTTTAAAGTCTTAAAGAGCCCAGCTGACATAGGTGGCAACTACCAGCGACCACTTCTATAGCCATGAAAAGACAAAGGAATATGGTCCAGACTAAGATGAACCAGACAACCCCAGAGAGGGAGCCTGAAGGGATGGAAATGCACAGTCTGCCTGAAAAAGAATTCAGTATAAAAGTCATAAAAATGCTGATGGATCTACAGAGAAATGTGCAAGAGCTGAGGGAGGAAGTGAGGAAAGACAATGCAGAAATCAAACAAGCGATCAATGGTCTTAACAGCAGATTGGATGAGATGCAAGAGACTGTTAATGGAATAGAAATCAGAGAAGAGGAATACAGAGAAGCTGAGGCAGAGAGAGATAAAAGGAACCCTAGGAATGAAAGAATATTAAGAGAACTGTGTGACCAATCTAAACGGAACAATATTCGTATTATAGGAGTACCAGACGAAGAAGAGAGAGAAAAAGGGATAGAAAGTGTCTTTGAAGAAATAATTGCTGAAAACTTTCCCACGCTGGGGAAGGAAATAGTCTCATAGTCCACGGAAGCCCACAGGTCTCCCAACACAAGGGACCCAAGGAACACAACACCAAGGCACATAAAAATTAAGATGGCAAAGATCAAAGATAAAGACAGAGTATTAAAGGCAGCTAGAGAGAGAAAAAAGATCACCTACAAAGGAAAACCCATCAGACTATCATCAGACTTCTCAACAGAAACCTTACAGGCCAGAAGAGAATGGCATGATATATGTAATGTAGTGAAACAGAAGGGCCTCGAACCAAGAATATTGTATCCAGCACTATTATCATTTAAATATGATGGAGGGATTAAACAATTTCCAGACAAACGAAAGTTGAGAGAGTTTGCCTCTCATAAGCCACTGCTCCAGGATATCTTAAATGGACTGCTCGAGAGGGAAGCACCGCCAAGGCTAAAAAGATGTCACAAGAGAAAATAAAATCATAGCAAAGAAAGCAGACCATCCAAATACTAACTAAAGGCAAAGAATAAAACACCTACTATACAAAGAATGTAGAAGGAAGAATAAAAAGGAAGAGAAATAAAGAAACATCAGACGGTGTTTACAATAACTTAACAAGAAAGTGAAGTTAGATTGTTAGATAGTAAAGAAGCAACCCTTGAACCTCTGGTAACCACAATTCTAAAGCCAGCAATGGCAATAAGTACATAACTATCAATAACCACCCTAAATGTAAATGGACTGAATGCACCAATCAAAACACACAGAGTAAGAGAATGGATAAAAAAGCAAGATCCATCTATATGCTGCCTACAAGAGACTCACTTCAAACCCAAAGATATACACAGACTAAAATTGAAGGGTTGGAAAAAGATATTCCTGCAAACAACAAAGAGAAAAAAGCAGGTGTTGCAGTACTTGTATCAGACAAAATAGACTTCAAAACGAAGAAAGTAGCAAGAGATAAAGAAGGACATTACATAATGATAAAGGGGTCAGTCCAACAAGAAGATATAACCATTATAAATATATATGCACCCATTACAGGAGTGCCAGCATATGTGAAACAAATACTAACAGAATTAAAGGAGGAAATAGACAGCAATGCATTCATTTCAGGAGACTTCAACACACCACTCACTCCAAAGGACAGATCAACCAGACAGAGAATAAGTAAAGACACAGAGGCACTGAACAACACACTAGAACAGATGGACCTAACAGACATCTACAGAACTCTGCACCCAAAAGCAACAGGATACACATTCTCCTCAAGTGCACATGGAACATTTTCCAGAATAGGCCACACACTAGTCCACAAAAAGAACCTCAGTAAATTAAAAAATATTGAAATCCTACCAACCACATTCTCAGATCACAAAGGTATAAAACTAGAAATAAATTTTAGAAAGAAATCAAAAAGGCTCACAAATACATGGAGACTTAAAAATATTCTCCTAATTATCAAAGGGTTAACGACCAAATCAAAACAGAAATCAAAGAATATATGGAGACCAATGACAACAACAACACAAAGCCACAACTTCTGTGGGACGCAGCAAAGATAGTTATAAGAGGAAAGTATATTGCAGTCCAGGCCTATTTAAAGAAGGAAGAACATTCCCAAATGAATAGTCTAAAGACACAATTACTGAAATTGGAAAAAGAAGAACAAATGAGGCCCAAAGTCACCAGAAGGAGTGACATAATAAAGATCAGAGAAGAAATAAATAAAATGGAGATGAATAAAACAATAGAAAAAAATCAATGAAACCAAGAGCTGGTTCCTTGAAAAAATAAACAAAATAGATAAACCCCTAGCCAGACTCATTAAGAGAAAAAGAGAATCTACACACATAAACAGAATCAGAAATGGAAAGGAAAAATAACGAGAGACCACACAGAAATATAAAGAATTATAAGAGAATATTATGAGAATCTATATGCTAACAAGCTGGAAAACCTACAAGAAATGGACAACTTCTTAGAAAAATACAACCTTCCAAGACTGACCAAGCAAAAAACAGAAAAACTAAACAGACCAATCACCAGCAACAAAATTGAATCAGTAATCAAAAAACTACCCAAGAACAAACCCCCGGACCAGATGGATTCACCTCTGAATTCTACCAGACATACAGAGAAGAAATAACACCCACTCTCCATAAAGTTTTTCAAAAAATAGAAGAGGAGGGCATACTTCCAAACTCATTCTATGAAGCCAGCATCACTCTAATACCAAAACCAGGTAAAGACCTCACCAAAAAAGAAAATTACAGACCAATATCCCTGATGAACATAGACGCAAAAATACTCAACAAAATATTAGCAAACCAAATTCAAAAATACATCGAGGATCATACACCATGATCAACTGGGATTCATCCCAATGATGCAAGGATGCTACAACATTCAAAAATCCATCAACATCATCCACTACATCAACAAAAAGAAGAACAAAAACCACATGATCATCTCCATAGATGCTGAATAAGCATTTGACAAAACTCAGCATCCATTTCTGATTAAAACTCTCAACAAAATTGGTATAGACGGCAAGTACCTCAACATCATAAAGGCCATATATGACAAACCAACAGCTAACATCATACTTAACGGCGAGACGCTAAAAGCTTTTCCTCTAAGATCGGGAACAAGACAGGGATGCCCACTCTCTCCACTGTTATTCAACATGGTACAGGAGATCCTAGCAACGGCACTCAGACAAAACAAAGACATACAAGGCATCCAGATTGGTAAAGAAGTCAAATGGTCACTATTTGCAGATGACATGATATTTACATAAAAACCCTAAAGACTTCACTCCAAAACTACTAGAACTAATATCTGAATTCAGCGAAGTTGCAGGATACAAAATTAACACACAGAAATCTGTTGCTTTCCTATACACTAACGATGAGCTAACAGAAAGAGAAATCAGAAAAACAATTCCATTCACAATTGCATCAAAAAGAATAAAATACCTAGGAATAAATCTAACGAAGGAAGTGAAAGACCTGTACTCTGAAAACTACAAGACACTCCTAAGAGAAATTAAAGAGGACACTAACAAATGGAAATGCATCCCATGCTCTTGGCTAAGAAGAATAAATATTGTCAAAATGGCTATACTACCTAAAGCATTCTACAGATTCAATGCAATCCCTATCAAACTACCAACAGCTTTCTTCAATTAACTCAAACAAATAACTCTAAAATTCATATGGAACCACAAAAGACCCCAAATAGCCAAAGCAATCCTGAGAAGGAATAAAACAGGGGGAATTATGCTCCCTGACTTCAAGCTCTCCTACAAAGCCACAGTAATCAAGACAATTTGGTATTGGCACCAAAACAGACCCACAGACCAGTGAAACAGAATGGAAAATCCAAACATTAACCCAAACATATACAGTCAATTAATATTTGATAAAGGAGCCTTGGATATACAATGGGGAGATGACAGCCTCATCAGCAGCTGGTGTTGGAAAAACTGGACAGCTGCATGTAAGAGAATAAAACTGGACTACTGTCTAACCCCATACACAAAGGTAAACTCAAGGTGGATCAAAGACTTGAATGTAAGTCATGAAACCATGGAACTCTTAGAAAGAAACATAGGCAAATATCTCTTGCACATAAACAGGAGCGACTTCTTCATGAACATATCTTCCCAGGCAAGGGAAACAAAAGCAAAAATGAACAAGTGGGACTATATGAAGCTGAAAAGCTTCTGTACAGCAAAGGACACCATCAATAGAACAAAAAGACATCCTACAGTATGGGAGAATATATTTATAAATAACATATCCGATAAGGGGTTGACATCCAAAATATATAAAGAACTCACGCACCTCAACAAACAAAAACCAAATAATCCAATTAAGAAATGGACAGAGGACATGAATAGACACTTCTCTAAAGAAGAAATTCAAATGCCAATAGGCACATGAAAAGATGCTCCACATTGCTAATCATCAGAGAAATGCAGATTAAAACCACAATGAGATATCACCTCACACCAGTGAGGATGGCCAACATCCAAAACACAAAGAAGAACAAATGTTGGCGAGGATGTGGAGAAAAGGGAACCCTCCTACACTGCTGGTGGGAATGCAAATTAGTTCAACCATTGTGGAAAGCAGTATGGAGGTTCCTCAGAAAACTCAAATTAGAACCACCATTTGACCCAGGAATTCCACTCCTAGGAATTTACCCTAAAAGTGCAGCAGCCCAGTTTGAAAAAGACATTTGCACCCCATTGTTTATCACAGCACTATTTACAATAGCCAAGAAATGGAAGCAACCTAAGTGTCCATCAGTAGATGAATGGATAAAGAAGATGTGGTACATATACACAATGGAATATTATTCAGCCATAAGAAGAAAATGAATCCTACCTTTGCAACAACATGGATGGTGCTAGAGGGTGTTATGCTTAGTGAAATAAGCCACGCCAATAAAGACATGTATCAAATGATTTCGTTTATATGTGGAGTATAAGAACAAAGAAAAAACCCTGAAGGAACAAAACAGCAGTGGACTCACAGAACCCAAGAATGCACTAATAGTTACCAAGGGGAAAGGGACTGGGGAAGATGGGTGGGAAGGGAGGGATAAGAGGGGAAAAGGGGCATTATGATTAGCAGACATAATGTTGGGGGTGCATGGGGAGGGCTGTACAACTCAGAGAAGACAAGTAATGATTCTATAGCATCTCACTACGCTGATGGACAGTGAGTGTAATGGGGTTGGTGGGGGTGACCTGATGAAGGGGGTAGTTTAATAACCATAATATTGCACATGTAATTGTAGATTAATGATACCAAAATAAATTATAAAAAAAAGAACAAACAAAACAAAAAAAAGAGTCTATATCAATAATACCTTATTTTGAAAAATTGTAATGAAAAAATTGGCGTTTATGCAGAAAGTGTGTGTATTCCAATGCTAAGCATAGAAATCTACGAATACAAGAATGTGAAGGTGTTTGTGGTGGGAGGCAGGACCACACAGTTGTTTCCCTTTTTCCATTTGCCACAACATGCTTGGGCCTTTGTCTCAAAACAAAACAACCTCTCCCCCATAATCTTCCTTTTCTTCCTTCTCTCATGAGTCTCAAATATTTATATATACACATAGAACTTTTTCTGAGGGGAGCACATTTGATGTTTTTTCATATTTAACATTATGTGTGAAAGAGATACATATATTATGTTCCCTTCAGTAAAACAAAGGATCACAAAGAATCTTGTCACTGGAACATACCATGTTCATTAATAAAGGCACTACATAATGCTTTGTAGCACCTATTCTGGCTCTCAACTGAGTTCTAAGCTCATGTCATATAGTTTTGTCTTAATTTAGAATCACTTAATTGTGAGAAACAGAATTCAAATGAGGTTAAATTATAAAGTGCCTTACCGGAAGATTATAGTGACACCTCAATGGAACCAAATGCAGAAGTTACAGCTCGGCCTGAGTGCAATGGGAAAGGTACAAGGCATGGAGCCATGTGGCCATCCCACAGAGCCTGTGGTCCCCCCATCATCATGTCTGTCTCCTTTTTTTGCACCAGCTCACTCTCCGTGCCTATGCCCCAACAACCAAGCCAGCTGTTAGACTTAATGCTTTTCCAATGGGAGCACCTTTGGCAGTTTAGGTAGGACAGTTCTTCACTGAGCTGACTGTCCTGTGCATGGCTGGATATTTAGCATCCTCTGTCCCTGCCCAATGAATGCTTGCAAGATCTACTTACCTATTCATTGTAGCAACCTAAAATACCTCCATACGCTCCCAACTATGTGATAATATAAGCATAGCATCTGCTTCCAACAGAATGTCAGTGTCTTAGTTCACATTCCCAGGAGACAAACTGATCAATCTGTAGCCTTGGCTAGAAGCGTGAATTTCAGTCAGTCACAATCACAGGATATCAGTCAGTCACACAATCACTAGGCTGCCCAGCCTGCCCCTTCCATGGGAGCTAAGGGCAGGGATAATTCCCAGAGAGGGGACTGTGACCCCTTAATCTAAATGAGACTGACTGAAGGGCGTGGCCGGTAGGAGGAGTTCTCGGGGATGATCCATGTGCCCAGAAGGGCCCCTTTACGGTGCTCAGCATCTCGCCCTGCCTTTAGAGTCAGTGCTGCAGGTCACCTGTTTTCCCCTCCCTTCTTCTTTAAAGGTCAACCTCACTCCCACCTTTTATCTTCTCCAGCTCCACTTTCTCTCGTCTTGCAGTTTTCTATGCCTCCTCCAACCTTTCATGTCCATAAACATGTAATCTTAGTAGTTCTGGCTCTTCTGGCATACCAGCTATATTAATTTACCAAAACTTTAATGAACTATTTTATAGTCATAAGAACATAGGAAAATGCCTTAATTTACCCCCCAAATTGAAGTACTTTTTCCTTACATGTTTGCCTTGTACAGCTGTTCACCATTTGAAGAGGCCATCACAATGCTAAGAAAATGATCAAAGAAGCATAGGAATAACATGCCACCTTTTAATGCCCATGCTGAACTCTGAACAGCAATGAGCTCAGGCAGGAACCCAGCCGAGACCTCGATGACCAACCCGCCCAGCTGGGATATTTGCATTTTATATAAACCATTTTTATGAGGCTATAAATTTCACATTTTTACAGTTACAGGTTTTAATCATCACAAATACCATTTCTGCACATATCTTTGGTAAATGGAATTAAAATTTCCACATGATTTGAAATTGCTACATTGTTAATAGCTTCTCCAGGGTTTTGTGGTTTGTTCTGACCTTTTGATGATTTCATTATTGTTTATGCATATTAAAATAATTACAATTTAGGCTCATGAGCCTAATGTAAGTCTGCAGGCCTTGTTCAGTCCATTTCACTTCTTTTTGACATTCTTCAAGATAGAGGACCAGGGGTTTGAAAAGCAGTGAACATATTGGTTGAGGTGTATAAATCCCTTTCTCACACCAAATTATTTTATAAGCAACTTGATAAAATAATGGAGATACCAATTTGTAAACCCAGCATACATTACAAACACCACTGTTATATTGTCACACTTTAAAGCATGCAGTTATATCATTCAATCACAATGTATAAACCATAATTTTCAGCTGTTTCATTCGGTATTTGGCTCTTAAATCTGCTTTTCCATTTAGAATATTTTTCTTAGCAATTGCTTTAACCTCATTCATTTGAAGTTTTGAACTTGCTCTTTCCATAATTGCTTACTTTTTAGGTCACAAAGCTTTTTGGAGCACACTCAAGCACATTTCTTGGATCTAGATAAGCATTTGATTTAAAAGTTATCTTTGAGCTGTTGAATAACTGTACTTGTGAGCATTATATGCTATTCCATGGGAATTCTTCTGAGGTTTCCATTCACTGATTATTTTCTTTATCAGTTCTGTATGTTTTGGATAAAGAACATAAAATAGGGAATGTGTTCACAAGACTATAAATTTATCAACCAGTTTTGATTTCACCATGAAATGAAAGCTTGAGCTTTTCTGAAAACCTCTTTTGCATGGAGTAAAGGCATTGCTTCTTTGTGGTACTACCTGCCAGAGTTGATCAACAAATGCTTGGTAAATACTGAGCAGACTGACTCAGGGTCTGCATCTCTGTCTACCATGCAATCTTGAGGATGTGGGTTCAAAAGCAGTGTGAGTGTATTGGCTGAGTTTTATGAACCCCTTTCTCACTCCAAGTATGCGTGGTTGATGGAATGATGGGGTGAAGGAAAAGCACTACATTTCCCCTGGAATATATAGACACTGAAGAACTGGACACATCTGTAGGGTCTGACGATCCTGCTTAAAGTGTCTGACAAATGTTCCTTGTCCTTAAACAGTAGCAGGCCGTAAGAGATGCTGGGTCTGTCCTTTAAATCAATATAAGAATTCCCTAACTAAACTTTGCCCACTTCAGCCTTGCACCTCTAGTTTATCCTTCTCAAACGTAAATGTGATTGTATTATGTCCTCTTTGAAATTCTTCAGTTTTCCTACGGCTTGCAGGGAAAACAAACAGGTAAGACCTCAAAAGTTAGCATCATTCAGCCCCTGGCCACTCCTCTGGCCATCTCTCAAAGCACTTCCCATTCGTCCAGTCCATTGAGCCATGTGGGGCTGCACAGAGCCCCTGTCAGGAGCCATTCTTTTATGTGTATGTATGTGTCTAAAAGGACTTTTGATGCCGGGGTTCTTGTTCACAAAACCAAAGAATGAGCTTCACAAACACTCAAGGTAGGAGAGCAAGGTACAGGCTTTTATTTAGAGATAAAGTAAAAGGACAGAGCTCCTGGCTCACACCAAGAGGGGACAAGAGAGTCCATAGTGGTGCGTTGTCTAGGGGTTTTATAGGCAGTTGAGAATTTGGGGGAACCGATAAAGGCTTAGGGGTGTGGACTTGTTAAGTGGTCCCTGAATATTTAGAATTAACTTAACACAAGCAACTTCCTGCTCTGACGATTTCTCCCTGAGATACTAGCATCTTGGTCTGGGAGCATATCAAACAAGGCTGCCTGCCTAGCCCCCAAGGTGGGCTGAGGTATTGTTTGCTAAAGAGTAAGTTAAGAATCTTACTTCTTAAACTTCCTGGGTGTTAAAATGCAATCTTATCTTTAAGGTGGAATCCTTCCTGCCTTTTGCTATGTTGTTTACAGCTGGGTTTGCATGCTAAATTAGTTGCCCAGTTTGCAAAATCACCTCATCAGATCTGAAGAAGGAAAGACAGCACACAGGCCTGGGCCTTTTAGCATGCTAAAGTGAATCTTACACATGATTACAAATGATTAGCATAATAAAAACATGTGCTACTCTTCTTTATCTGGGGAATATTAACTGATCTTACTGAAGAATAACTCTACAGCTTAATGTTTAAGACAGAGTTTTGGTAGGGGGTTTCCTTGCATGTAGTTAACATTGCTCTGCCTTGCTTTTTCCAGAGGCCCTCACCCTACTCTGACTACACCCATGGTCCCTGTCTCATTCCCCCCTCTACAGATAGAGACCCTAGCTGCTGCTGGGGAAAGGGGGCGATGACTGCTCTGGCTGCTTCATGTTGAGAGGGGGCACAGTAAAGGGTACAGCTGGGTCTCCATCAGTGGTTGGTCAGGAGGGCCTCGGAAGATGGGTATTTCCATCCTGGGTTCTATTTCCATCACCATTTGCAGTTTCATGGCTTCTAGGTCAGATAGAATAAATCATGTTATTAGGTTAAGTATACAGGGGATAAATATTAGTATGAGAATAATGATGAGCCTGATGAGTAAAATGGATTTCCACCAAAAGGACTTAGAAAGCCAGTTTCCTATTGTAGAAGTGAAAGGGGGGTTCTTCAGCTACCCGATTCACTCATTCAGGAAGAGAGGACATGAGATCTCCAGCAGCGAAGTTTATTGCCTGAAAGACAGAATGGCTGTCTCTAAAGGAGAGAGCAGCAATGGCAGCAAGGGGGAAGCTGCTTGTAAAGGAATTTGAGCGGGAAGTTGGTCTCGTGACTTCTATGCATTACAGGGTTCAGGAAGAGGGGGTGCTGATTGGATGGTTTAAAACAAGTATGTCTTGTACATTTTCTATAGGTTGAGCTCAGTTGGTGCCGAGTTGCTGGCTGATGTAATTTAGAAGGTATGTAAGTAAAGGGAAGTAGGTACCTTTTATGGTAAGGGCAGGTTACCTTTGCCCTTTCCAGTCAGGTGGCTGGTCGTTGCTAGGGAAACTATCTAGAATGAGAATCACTAGAACAATGGATGGGTTTTCCAGTAACTAGAACACATTTTTCTTAGAACTAGGTTGGGGTGTGGAATTGGGGGGATTCAAGGCTGGGGTGCAGCTGCTGCAGGTGGTACAAGGGGGCTTACTATGCCCATAGGTAGTTCTGGGTTCTAACAAGTAGTCTATGGGAATTCTGGGTTTGACATAGCTTGGATTTGCCTTTAGAGGTCCTGGAGTGAATCAGAGACATTTTGTGAATAATTTGAAATGTACACACAACACTTACCTTTGATTATAGCACAGGTCCCTCCTGTGCTGCTAAGATGTCTAGTGCCATTCTATTTTGTATAACTGCTTGGCGCATTAGTTTAACTTCAGTGTTTAGGAGGGATATCCTTCAGATAGCATCATTTAAGGCCTTTTGTCCTTTAAGGTATTATTAATGGGCCAAAATTTTACATTCCAATTAGTTATTTCAATACTTAGTACACCCTGGGCAGTGCATGCACCATTTTTAAGAATTTGTAATTGCAACTAATCATGTCCCTGAAGAGGAGACACCTGCTAAGGGATTCCTAAGGTACTAGAAACAGGAAGTAAGCCACATATCTAACAGTGATGCCGGGGTTCTTGTTTGCAGAGTCGAAGAATGAACTTAGCAAACACCCGAGGTAGGAGAGTCAGGGTGGAGGCTTTTATTTAGAAATAAAGTGAGAGGAAAGAGCTCCTGACTCACGCCAGGAGGGGACAAGAGAGCTTGGGGTGGTGCATTGTCTAGGGGATTTATAGGCAATTGTGGATTTGGGGGGATGTAAAAAAAAGGCTTAGGGGTGTGGACTTGTACCACCTGTCCTACCCTCAAGGTGGGCTGGGTTGTTGTCTGTTTGCTAGGGCTGTTTACAGTGAAGTCATGGGGTATGCTGAGATACCCTTGCAGAACACTCAAACATTCCAGGCCAAGTTGCTCCTGGCCTTTTGACCTTTAACTGATCTCACTGAAGATGTCTATATTCCTAGTCTAGTATCTTTACCCTAGAGAAGTAGTGTGACCTTGACTTTGCATAATGATGAACACAGAGTTGTGATAGGGACTTCTTTACATTGTTACATTGCTTTGACTGTAAATATCCTGCCTTGCTTTTTCCAGAGGCCTCCCCCTACTCTGACTACACCCACGGTCCCTGTCTCAGCAGGATGAACTGCTATTTATTCTAGCTAGGTCTTCAGCCCAATTTAAGAAATTAGATTTATTTATTATGAAGGGAGCATTAGAGAGCAGCAAATAAAAGAGTAATGTAGACTTCATATTGATTACTAATAAGAAGAGGAAAAAAACATGTAGTATTTATCTCAAACATTGGTAGTTGAGGATTTTCTTTCCAACAGTTGTTTCAGATCTTCTATAGGTTCCCAGGCATACTCAGGTTCCCGAATTTTGGTGTTCTGTGCAATGGGTTTTTCTTTATCTGTGTTGTCTGAGAGGTCTTGGGAGTTTTTCCAGGCCTTTACTCTGGAGTGGTGAATCCAGGCCTCAATACCTGTGAACTTGATGGCTGTAGGAGAAGAGAGTGTAACAGTGTGGGGCCCGTCCCAGAGTGGATTAAGATGTAGAGAATTAGAAGAAATTGACTTAATTAGGACTTTATCTCCTGGTTCAAAGAGGGCTTCCCCAGGGTTCTGTTCTGTCCTTTAGTTAGATTTTGAAGGAGTGTCTGGAACTTAGTGAGGTGTGTCACATATCGGATTATCTCTGTGACTTCTCTGTCCATGATTAAGTCATTCCTTAAGAAAGGTCTTCCATAGAGCATTTCAAATGGGCTTAACCCTGAAATTTTGGCAGTATTTCTTATTCTTATTATGGCTAAAGGTAGTAGGTCAGGCCAGGGTAAGTGAGTTTCTTGTGACAGCTTTCTTAGTTGTCCTTTTATAATGTCATTAGTTTTTTCTACTTTACCTGAGGATTGTGGCCTCCAGGCACAGTGTAAATTATACTGAATACCAAGGGCCTGGGACACTCCTTGAGTCATAGCTGCTTTAAATGCCTTAAATGCCAGGCCATTGTCATTTTGTAATCCTTGAGGCATCTCAAATCAGGGAATACTTTCCTGTAAGAGTATTTTTACTACTTCCTTTGCTTGTTCAGTTTTACAGGGGAAGACCTCAACCCATCTTGTGAATGTATCTATCCACACGAGGAGATATTGGAATCTTTTCTTCCTTTGGCATATGTGTAGAATCTATTTTCCAGTCCTCTCCTGGGTATTTGCCTGTTCATTGTAATCCAGGAGGAATGGCTTTTCTATTTAATGGGTTATTTCTTTGGCAGATCTCACAAGCTTTAGTAATTTGCTCTATGGTCTTTAATAGACTACCGCCTGCAAAAGTACTTTGGGCCATCTGATAGGTATTTTCTATACCTAAATGGAAAGTCTGATGTAAATTTTTAAGAACTTTCCATTCTGCACTCTGAGGCAAATAAATTGTCTCATCCTCCGTCTGAAGCCAACCAGAGGGAAGGAGAGAACCGCCTTCGGAGAAGCCATCTTGTAGGTCTTTTTTACTATAGCTAGGGATAATATTAGCCGGCACACCTGTCCATAAGAGAGGACCTTGGATAGGTGCTCTTGTAAGTCTCTCAAGCTGCCTCTTTGGCTTTTGTATCAGCTCGCTTGTTTCCTTCTGTTACTTCATCCATTTCCTTCTGGTGGCCTCTGCAGTGAATAACTGCTACCTCTTTAGGCTTATGTACTGCTTGTATTAGCTGGTTAATTTCACTATGGCATTTGACAGGGGAACCTTCAGAGTTTAAAAAGCCTCTTTCTTTCCACATGGCTGTATGGGCATGCAGCACTGGGTATGCATACTTAGAATCAGTATATATATTGACTCTCTTTCCTTTCCCTATTTGAGGGCTATTAATTCTGCCAGCGGGGCACTCATGCCCAGTGGAAGTGGTGGGTACTTGATAGTATCCCACAGAGTTACCACTGTATAGCCAGCTTTCTACTGGCCCTGCTCAATAAAGGAGCTGCCATCTGTGAAGAGGACAAACTCTGGGTTCTCTAAGGGGCTGTCTTCTAGCTCTTCTCTGGCAGAATAGTTTAGGGCAAGGACCTGTTGCCAGTCATGCTCAAGTCCTCCGCTCATGGATTCAGGTAGAAAGGTAGCTGGATTTAGGGTGGAGCATGTCCACAGCTGGGTTACAGGGCCCTGAAGGAGGAGTGCCTGATATTTTAGTAGCCTGCTGTCTGATAACCAGAGGTCCCCCCGGGTGTTCAATAAGCTGGTGATATTATGGGGTGCATGCACTATCGAGTCTCTTCCCAGGGTCGGTTTTGTGGCTTCAGGTACTAGCAGGGCTACGGCTGCCACAGATCTCAGACAGTGTGGCCAGCCCTTAGCTACTGGGTCTAGTTCCTTGCTTAGATAGGCTACGGGCTGCTGTATTTCTCCTTGAGGTTGAGTTAGTACTCCCAGCACCACTCCTGATCTCTCAGTAACAAATAGGTTAAACCGGTTTCCAGAGGGCAGGCTTAAGGCGGGGGCCTGGAGTAGAGCTTTCTTCAAAGCCTCATAAGCTTTAATAGCATCAGGTTCCCACTGGAGTTTTATGGCGCCTTCCCTTTGGGCTTCTTTAAGGAGTTGGCAGAGGGGTCTGGCTCACTCTCCGTATCTGGGGACCCAATTCTGCAATACACAGTGATGCCCAGGAATCCCCTCAGGTGCCTGCTATTAGGGGGCAACGGGTGGCAGAGAATGGGCTGAATTCCCTCTTCCCCCAGGGCTCTAGTTCCCTGAGAGAGGTTAAGGCCCAGATACTTTACTTGCTGCTGACAGATCTGTGCTTTTTGACAAGAGACATTACAGCCACAATCGGCTATAAAGTTCAGTAATCTCTGAGTACTTTCCTGACATCCTGCCTCTGTGGTGGTGCAGAGAATATCATCCACATATTGGATGATTTCTGCCTCCCTTGAATCAAAGGAGGCCAGGTCCTTGGCTAAGACCTGCCCAAATAGATGTGGGCTATCTCTGAATCCCTGGGGCAAAACTGTCCAGGTTAATTGAGCTGAGGGATTTACAGGGTCCTCAAAAGCAAAGAGAAACTGGCATTCAGGTGCAAGCGGGATACAAGACAGCATCCTTCAGGCCTAGCACAGTAAACCATGCTGCTCCCTCAGGAATCCTGGATAACAGGGTAGAGGGATTAGGTACTACAGGATGTAGGGGCACAACTGCCTCATTAATGGCTCATACATCTTGTACAAGGCGCCAGCTTCCATCTGGCTTTTGTACTCCTAATATGGGAGTGTTGCAAGGACTGTTACAGGCTATCAAGAGGCCTTGAGTTTTTAGGTTATTGATAACTGGTTTCAAGCCTTCACAAGCTTCTGGCTTTAAGGGATACGGCCTCTTATGAGGAAAGTGATCAGGGTCTTTAAGATGAATCTGTAATGGTTGGGCTGATTTTTCCCTTCCAATAATTCTATTAATTGCCCAGACCTCAGGATTAATGTCTACTTCCACTAAGAGAAGACATCGCTCGTCTCTCTCTGTGTTCATATGCACAGAGGCCTGTACTTTAGGAAGTACGTCACAGCTTAGAAGCGGCGTCAGACTTTCTGGGACCACTAGGAAGGCCTGGGAAAGAGCACCGAGCCCCACCCACAGCTTAAAGGCCGAGGGAAATGTCTGGTCATGGGCGTCCCAGACCCGCCTCTAACAGTAGCTGACTGGGAGGAGGGGGCCTGGATTATGGAGGAGGACCGAATAGGCAGCTCCTGTATTGAGCAAAAAATGGGTGGTGTGGCCTCCTACAGAGAGAACCACCCGGGGCTCCTGTGGGGTTATGGTGGTGACAGGAGCCAGCATGGGCAGCCCCGAGCCCCTTCAGTCCTGACCGCATTGTTGCAGGTCTGACCCCAGTTGCCTACACCTCTGAGGGCAGACTCCCTCCCAGTGGTCTCCTTGACAGAGGGGGCAGGGCATTGGCGGTTTGGAGCACCCACCCCTAGGGCACTCTTGCTTAAAGTGCCCCTGTCTGCCACAGAGGAAACAAGCCGCCCGGGGCCCAGTCCCTTGGGCCCATCTCCCTTTCTCCAACCTTGGAGGCCCAAAGTTGACTCTCTGCAAGGCCATCGCTAATGCCTCTGCCTTTCGATTATCTCTCCTCCCCCAGTCCCTCCTTTCCTCCTCATCTCTATTATAGAAAACTGATGTGGCGACCTTCAGGAGGCTTTCCAGATTTTGTTCTGGGCCAGATGCCAATTTTTGTAACTTCTTCCTGATATCTGGGGCCAAATGGGTGATGAATTTATCCTTAAGAATGACTTGGCCCTCTGGGGACTCTGGGGACATTTAAGTAAATATGCTTCACCAGTGCCTCCCTGAGCCGCTCCAGAAAGGCTGAGGGGCATTCTTTTTCTTCCTGCATCACGGCTGATAATTTAGAGTAATTTACAGATTTTACTCATGCTCTTTTCAGCTCTTCTAAAATACAAGTTACCTCTTATCAGCATCGTCTGTATCATGGCCCCACTCTGCGTCAGTGAATGGCACTGCCTGACAGCCAGTGGGGACCCGAGTTAGTTCCTCTGGAGATTTGCCATTTGCATTTATAGTATACCATTCATCTCCAAACTCTAGGACTACCCTGATCATTTTTTCTTTCTCCCCTCTGGTAAGGGTTTGGTTCAATAGAAGCATAACATCTTTCCAGGCCAGTTCAAAAGTTAAGGTAAGCCCTTGGAAGGCTTCTATGTACTTGGTCTGGGTCATCTGAAAATGTATCCATGTCTTGTTTTATTTGCCTCAGGTCTTGGAAGGAGAAGGGGACATGGACCCGAGCCGGTCCCCACTCTCCACTGGCTACTTCTTGTAAGGGCAATAAGGATGGGTATAACTGTCTTTCTTCACCCCCTGGGAAGCCTGGTGGGGTGAATGGGCCAATGATGCTGGGGGTGGTAGTTCTCCTGTGGTCTGACTTTTGGGGTTCTTGGCAAGTGGACTCAGATCTGGATAAGGTGGGCATGGCAGAGGCAATGGGGAGGAATTAGGGTTTGGAGTAGGGTCTGGAATTAATCCACCTTTTCTGCATAGTCCTTTACTTTCCCTATGTGCAAAGAAGGACTGTACATATGGGACTTCTGACCATTTCCCTTTCTTGCAGCAAAATAAATCTAGCTGCATGATCTTATTATACAGTATACTTCCCTCGGAGGGCCAGGCCTCTCCATCAGAGAGTTTGTATTGCAGCCAGGCTTGTGTGCAGAAGAAGATAAGGCACTTCTTCTTCAGGGTCTGGGAATGGAATTGCTCCCAGTTCCTCAGAATGCAGGCCAGAGGTGTGTCCGGCTTTAGACTTCAAGAGGCTGCTCCCATCTGGAAGAAAGAGAAGGACAGGTGTCCAGCACCTAATTGGCCTCTCTCTCTGTGAGGGTGTCCCCTCGCCTTGGAGCCTGGGTGACAGTGGTCAGTCACCCCCTCTGCCAGGCCTACTGGAACTAACCACTCCTTACCAGCATGGCCTGCACCTCGCCTTGATTCCTCTCTTGCCTTCCCACTCAGCAAGTCACCTCGGAGCTCTGGACTCAGTGGGACCTTACCAGTGTGCTCCTACTTTATGCCTTTTGGGAGTTTTAACCTAGATCCGTTTTCTGTGCACATGCTTTAGTATAGTATACTCGGGATCATTCTTTAAGAGGCTCCTGCCTGTCCGATAAGTGCAGGGACTGTGTGATCTCTCGCTGCCAGTTCCATGGACTGCAGATAAGGAAATGCCATAGTCCCAGGAAGACTACCTCCAAGGAAGAGAGATCAATAGAATAGAGCCATGGCTACAGTTTAAACGGGGCCATTTACATGTAGTTATGAAGGGAGGTGTCTATACTCTTAAACACCAGTTTCTGACACTACCTGGGAATTATCCTATTAATCACCCACTATAAGAAATCTAACCTGTGAGACAAAGAGGTCAGGGGTCATCTGCAACTCTCCCATAGGCAGCAGCCTAGACGGAGGTTCACTCAGCGCCATCGGATCCATCGGCCGGAGCCGAGATCAAGGACCACTGGCTACTAGTGCGGTCTGCCCTCGGAGTCCGCAGATTAGGATAGGAAAGTAGGAAATCGGCTCGGCCACTCCCCGACATTCCTGTCTGTCCGGAGGCGGGGCATCAAGGAGAGGCAGATACCGGGAAACTTTTCACCTGAGACTTACTAAGACTGGTAGCCAACACTAATCATCTTTAAGTGGCTAACGGGTGCCCAGACACATTTTTATGAGATAAAAAGCACAACATTAAGTCAGGAATAAGAGCGAAGCATTGCTCTCCTACCTTGCGGTGGTGAGCATCAGGTTCCATGAAACTGATGAACTTAGAAGAGAGTTAGGAGCACCCCCTGCCTCACTCAGAGGCCAGGGCAGCCTGGAGAAGCAGGCTGGAAGTCAGAGAGACAGAGAGAGACACTCCTCATGGATACCCAGTTGGCTGTGGGGGTCTGATTCCAGACACGTGGACCTATGAGAAGCCGCTGAAGTGTAGCCTCAGCCTAGACTCTCGCAGTTGCCCACGGCTTTCCTCAGTCTCTTGCATCCAAGGAGCTGCCTCTGAAAGGGAATCCTGGCCTCCACTCAGCTGACATTCCCGGCTCCCAAGGAAGACAGGGGATCCACTGAGGGAGACACAGGGGAACCTGTCACTTGAGGCTTTGAGATGGGCAGCCAGGCTAGTCCCATTTAAGTGGCTGACAAGCGCCCGATGTTGGGTGCCATAGACGGCTTCCTTCTATAAGGACAGTGAAAGAACAGGCAGGCTTGGATGCCCAATACTCACCTCCGAAGTTACCCAGACGAGCCCCCAAAGATGATGCCGGGATTCTTGTTCACAAAGCCGAAGAATGAGCTTCACAAACACTCAAGGTAGGAGAGCAAGGTACAGGCTTTTATTTAGAGATAAAGTGAAAGGACAGAGCTCCTGGCTCACGCCAGGAGGGGACAAGACAGTCTGTAGAGGTGCGATGTCTAGGGGTTTTATAGACAGTTGAGGATTTGGGGGAACCAGGTGAAGGCTTAGGGGTGTGGACTTGTTAAGTGGTCCCTGAATATTAGAATTAACACAAGCAACTTCCTGCTCTGATGATTTCTCCCTGAGATACTAGCATCTTGGTCAGGAAGCATATCAAACAAGGCCGCCTGCCCAGCCCCCAAGGTGGGCTGAGGTATTGTTTGCTAAAGAGTAAGTTAAGAATCTTACTTCTTAAACTTCCTGGGTGTTAAAATGCAATCTTATCTTTAAGGTGGAGTCCTTCCTGCCTTTTGCTATGTTGTTTACAGCTGGGTCTGCATGCTAAATTAGTTGCCCAGTTTGCAAAATCACCCCATCAGATCTGAAGGAGGAAAGACAGCACACAGGCCTGGGCCTTTAACATGCTAAAAGTGAATCTTACACATGATTGCAAATGATTAGCATAATAAAAACATGTGCTACTCTTCTTTGTCTGGGGAACATTAACTGATCTTTCTGAAGAATGACTCTAGAGCTTAATGTTTAAGACAGAGTTTTGGTAGGGGGTTTCCTTGCATGTTGTTACATTGCTCTGACTGCAAATATCCTGCCTTGCTTCTTCCAGAGGCTCTCACCGTACTCTAACTACACCCACTGTCCCTGTCTCACTTTCAGACCCACTTCAGCTTTTACCTGCCCTGGTAACCCCCTAACAAATGCCTTATTCCAGTTTTCAGACCCAGTTCAAGCATTAATTACCTCTATAAGGTTTTCTCTGACCACTAACCCCTTTTCAATGACCAAATTAGTGGTTCTGTCTTAGCTGATACAGCTCTGCCGCCATATCTCTATTCCAGCACTTACCATGTTGTGTTGTATTTTCCTCCAACTGGCCAGCAGTTCTCTCCCTGATTACATGACAAATTCACACAGGAGATTTTTTTCACAATACCTACTCTTGGGCTGCACCCTTGAAAATTCTAATTTAGTAGTTCTGGGATAAGGTGAGGGTTTTTTTTTTTAAGTGCTCCAGGTCATTCTGATATGTACTCCCGGTTGAAAGTCATCAAAGTGAACTGAGCTGTTGGCAGGCCAGGACTAGGTCTTGTTCATTTTTGATCCCCTGCCCGTAGTAGAGTTGCACTTAGTAGCCTCTTAGTTGACATGGAATGAAAGAACGATAAAAGAAAGAGAGAGAGAGAAGCAAAAAAGCAGAGGTATTCTAGACTTATTGGAAGAATCTTACCCTCTGGGGGAAAACACTGCAAATTATTACAGGGAGTTTTGTGAAAAGAAAGTTTGTGGTTTAGCAGTAAGGGCTGGATCTATCAAGCAAGAGGATATGGGCCTGAAGATAGATATACTTAGAATTACTGGTCTGGTTAGCATGGGCACAGCCAAACTGTAGGAGTTATTTCTGGTCTTGGAAGCAGTAATCTGAACCATCCCAAGAAAAAAACACCAATCAGCCTCTTGTACTTGGTACCACACATCATTTCTCTGGTAATCAGACATCCACCTTAAAAGATCTTCCACTTCAATAAGTCACAAATTATTCCCAAGACTAGCCAAGAGTTCCCATTCTCAAACCAAGTTTTGGGCAATCAGCTGGCCTTCACGCCATTCCACAGAGTGCACAGATCAGCCTCAGGGCTTCACCGCCTTGCCCAGCCCAGTCCACATCAGGCTTAGTTGCTCTGATGTCAGAGGTCTGTGCTCAAATGGCATTTTGCTTGAAGATAGGCAAGAGGAGACTCCAGAGTAGGATCAGAAAGAAATCTTTCCACCTCTCAAGGAGTTTCCAGCTGCAGGCCTAGTGCCATCACTTCCTCTGTCCTGGATACCCATATTGGGGCTACACACCATGCAAAATTAGCCCCAGGTTGCCCCGCTGCTGCCAAAACAGATCTTCCCCAATTTCTGGGATAACTCTTCCCCACTCTCGGTGTTTGAAATCATTGGAAATCAGAACTTAGGAAGTTAGCAGTGGAGATGCCCAGCTTAATGAACCTGCTCAGAACTGACTGGAATTGCTAATGACTGCGGGTTTTTGCTTTTGAATATTGTCTTGCCAATGGGTTTCAGCCCCAGGCAAGTTCGCTATGGATTCAGTGTGACCAAAGAAATTGACAGCAAAACGTTCTTGGGGTGAAAGGGTTTATTACCCAGCTTGTTCTCCCGGCGGTAGGTCGAGCACTAGCGTCTCTGCCTCTGCCCAGAGCACTGGGCAGAGCTCTCTATATAGCACAATAATAGCTTATTGCCTACAGGTGTGGAAGCGGTAGCCTAGCAACAGGCCAGTTACATCATCAAGTGGTTTAAGTTCAGTGAAGATCCTGGCCATAGGAACCCCAACTTCCCCACAATATGTACCCTGGTTATGGAAGGAAGACTCATTGTGCAGGCTGCAGCATTTCAAGCACAAACTGTGATATGAGGAAGAGTTATGATGGCAGCAACCACAGAGCTCCTCCACTTTGGGGATCTGCCAGGCTTCTCATAAAAAGCTCCTTTTTCTGGAGTCGACACCATGTGCTCTTATGTGATCAATTTAAGAGGCTTTTATGAAATGCCAGAGCACGTTACTTAAACCATTCCCATTTATTTTGCCTTACTTTATGTTTTTATTACATAGAATTTGAATTAAATCCATTTGGCAGTGTTCTACACTGGAGGGAGGTGGGGTCCATCAGGAAGCGAAAAGGAATTTGTACGCTAGGAGGAGGCTCCCCTTGGGTCAGGCTGCTTGGACCCCAGTGGAGGGAACGAGGTAAAGGTGCCTCAGGGCGAGAAGCACCCCTTCCCTCAACTTAGTGAAATGTGGGAAGTTCCTCATACATCACCAGTGCTTCCCTCCTTCCTGCAGTTTGTGGTAAGTTTTCTAAAGGCAAGCTCTGCCTACCACACTGCTCTGTTCAAAAGCCTGCATGAATCACCCTGCCTTCAGCATAACCAAATTCCACACTGTGAGTTTCCCGTCATCTAAGATTTGCACTCGATCTGTCTCTACGGTTTAAGTTCCTTCCTTTTCTCTCTCCTCACTCCCCAGCTAAACACGCACAGCTTCCTGTGGGTGACTGCTACTCACAGCCCTCTGATCCTACCTCATGGCGGAGGCCCAGACAGATGTCTTCTCAGCCTCAGCTTCTCACTCAGTCTTTGCGGAAGGAACTAGCTGGTTACTGCTCTCAAGGACTGTTGCATTTTATGTGTACTTCTTTATGACAATTAGCACTTTTTACTTTGATCTGTACAAGGCATGGTTTGTTTTTCAAAATTTTAAGTCTAGAGCAACAGTTGCCTGAATGTTTTATATTTGAATCATGCTCACCACCTGGTACAAAGACTTCAATATCAGAGGGATGCAATAAATACTTGTTGAAAGGCTATACAGATGCTCACTCCAAAAAGCAATTTTAGAATTAAGGAGTATTTGCCACTTACCTATAAATGAGCCTTAAGTGCTCATTTTAAAGGCTGCTCCCAGACTCACAGCTACTCACACACCCCACAAGACCAGGCTGGCCATCCTACAGATCAGCCTCCTATTTCCACTGGTCAGCCCTGCCCCAGCACAGAGCCACTCCTTGGCTGACCTGCTGTGGGGTCAGAGATCTGCGCATGGTTGGTACCTTGCGGAAGAGTACTGAATACCAGGATTGGGTTCACCTGGCTGCCATAAAGAGGCTCTGATTCAGCCAGCGCTAATAAATAGAGTTTGTCCTGAGGATTCACATGGAGCTAAAATCAGGCCAAGCCCCTAACAATGCACCCAGGGTCTGGATTTGGGGCCCTTCATTCTGGCCCTCAGTCAGAGGCAGCCATACACCTCACATCTCCTTCCCTCTGCAGAGCCACCACCAGGCCCTTCCATCTCGGCAAGGTCCCCCCACGCCTGACTTTCCTGCAGGACCTTCCAGGGATAGCTCTTGCAATCTGTGGATAAATGCATTGTCTCTATCTTTTTTAGTTTGCACTTCTGAGCAAAGGAATTTGATTGCCCTAGCCCATCTCTGTCAGCCAAATAACCATGGCCCTGGGGTCAGGTGCTTTCCCTGGGCTCCAGTCAGCAGAGGCCAGATACAGGGACACATGTGCACTGTGGGTGTGTGCACCGGGCGCCGCTGGTCAGGCAGACACACGTCACACCTGTGGCATGCTGGCACCACCCTCCACTGGCAGCCAGAGAAGGGTGAGGGAGGGCGCCTCTGCTGCTGTCAGGGCAGAAGGGATCAGAAGATGAGGCAGCTGATTCTCCCAGATGTCCAGGCTCTGACACACTGAAACAAGAGAAGGGAGAGTGGAATAACTGCAGTGAGCCCAGATTTATTGGGAAATAAAAATTAAAGACATGCACAAAGGAGAAAGAGGAAGAGAAATGAAGTATTTTAAACACCATAATTAGCAGCTGAAACCCAAGGACCATCTTC
This sequence comes from Smutsia gigantea, assembly GCA_032199065.1. NCBI lineage: Eukaryota > Metazoa > Chordata > Mammalia > Pholidota > Manidae > Smutsia > Smutsia gigantea. Next base: position 513,607 of record JAVSCE010015315.1, read on the forward strand.
TGAACTGAGTGATAAACTCAATGCCTTATATATTCATTTGGTTCTCCTATATTTTAGATTCTTACTCTATCCTGGATCATCATTTTCCAAATGTTTGAGTTTGGGCTTTGGATATTTAGAAAGAAAAAAAAGCACCGTAAGCCACTGCCTGATTAATGCCTAAGACACAGCAGCTTCTTATGTTCATTGAAAGCTTTGCTGCTAGGAGTGGCTGACACTCATTCAAATACTACCTGACAGGCTCTCCTTTCTCATGTCCTTGCTACTTTATAATCACAGATGGAGAGCCATGATTAGCTCTTTACTCTGGTGACCACAAGCACTAGTTATTTCTTTTAGCAGATTCAAGCAATCGCCCTCATGTGCCTCTGAGACAAGAGTCGGCTAAGATCTGATTACAGAGCGCGGATGGTCATGGGGGCCCTACCGCCCCACCTGCCTCTTCCCCAAGCAGAGCTTTCTTCTCTTTCTCCCTTCAGGAGTGCTCTGGCTAAGAGGGCGAGCCCAGTAAAGATGGGAGGAGCTAAGGGCTATTGAACGCTTAATACAGACAGGGCACACTTGTTAGCATGCTCCCTAATTACTCACTGAATCCTCACGACAGCCCTGCGAGGCAGGAGCCATGCGTATCCATTTCCATTTCCATGTATCGTCAATCACCTCCTCCATACCACACACAGGAAAAAAGGAGAGGGGAAAGAAAAATATCCTCGGTAGCCTGGAAGATTTCAGTTTAGGAGTTAATCCTGCTTCCACATCAAGACAACAGAAATGTGTGATGATTATGGGCTATTTATTTCGTTAATGGATTTTTAATTTCACATTATTTTTTTATTTACTTTCTTGGGGAAAATTCTACATTCTCCTCCACCACCACCCCTGGGTGTATGTCTTGAGGTTCTCTCATGTCCCTCTTGTTTTCACTTTTACGCTTTTTTACAAAACATTTTTCTGCTTTGTCATTCTTTAAATCCCAGAACCTCAATGATCACCTCGGCAGCATTAACATGTGCCCCTGATTTCCAGCCCTTCCCGGACATCTGCCTTGGGGTCTCTCATCTCCTCACAGCCAGGGCTGGGAATGCCTCTCGGCCCTTCTCTCTTCCTAACCCTGCTGACAGAGGAAGACAAATGCAGGAGCCTTAACTTCTCAGAGTCTGGTCGCAGTCCGTGTGCCAACAGGCAGCTTGGCTGAGATGAGTTCAACATTCACTCAGAGAGCTGAAAGCTTTTTGAACAAAATCTTGAACAGTTATTTCCATCCTGAAAAAGAATTATACTTTCTCAAATTCACATTGTTTTTATTCTCCCAGTAGAAGTGCCTTAGGGGTTTTGCACTGGGCGTTTCAAATTGAGGCTAATTCCATTTCATACATAATCTCCTCAAAGATGAGAGACTCTCAGCCCATCAAATCTGGGGGCTTCATCTGCACCTGCCCTGCCCCACTACTTCCTGGAAAGCACATTTGCTCATGGTCCATGACAATGGGTGTGCGTCACACTTTTCCTGTAGTAAGGGAGGAAAAGCAGATGCCTCCCATCTCAGAATCTTTGACACATGCATTAGTCAACAGATAGCAAGCCCCTCCCTGTGCCAGGCAGGATGCTAGGCACAGGAATAAAAAAGAAACCATGTAATGTTCTAGGAAAGAAAGAAATCACATTCCTATTTCCATCCTCTGAGTTCAGAACCAATGGTAAGATACACTTGAGAGTGTGACAGATGGAGATTACGGGATCAGCTTCATTGTTGGTAAAAGCTGGATTGGAGGATGTGGTTTTGATACACAGTCTCCAGCTATTTCCCACACTTGCCTAACCCATTACCGTGGAGCCGGAATACCAAAGCCCCACCACAGGTCTGAGCATGCGTGGGAGCTCGCTGCAAAGGCTGAGAGCAGAGAGGCACAGCCAGCTGCTCGGGAAGTGGGGCCGGATCTGAAAGAGGAAGGAAGGGCAGAGTCCGGCGGACCAGGCCCCTGACTAAGCACCTCAGTCTCCCGCACTGGTTAGTCCTCTTCACAGAGGGAATGAATGAGGATGGGAGGAGGCCAGGGGCATGAGGCTGGCTGAAGCCCCTCCACCTGGAAGTGGGGCACCAGGGCATTAGAGATGCCCCCTGGCAAACATGTTCCTGCCTCTCATAGAGAAGACATCCTGGCAGGGAGAAGGGAAAAGAATTATAAAGCCATACGGTGATTGCCTTACACAACAGGTAGTCTCTGGGCTAAGTCCAGAAGGATGACAGGGGACCTTATCATCTGGACAAATTGCAGAGGACTAGGACACCAAGGCTCAGAGCCTGGTGCAGAGGGTGAGCGTGAGAAGAAGGTGGACGTGCAGGAAGCAGCCAAGGTAGATTTTGTCCTCCTGGCTGTCTGAGGACCAGCTTCCTCTACCTCCATCTCTTTGTAGTCAGGATTAGCAACTGAGCATGGGACCCAGGAGGCAGATGCTCCATAGGACAGACTCTCTTACTCATGTGCCTGCCTTGGTGCCAGCCTGGTACATGTGGGTGCTCAACAAATACTTGTTCTTGGAACTCACATCATATCCCTCTGGTTGCTTTCTACCCACCTAAAGAAGCCACTTTTCTTTTATGCCTATTTCTTTAACTAAAGAGACCCCAGTCCAAGTCACCTTCCCCCTTCCCTGGAACTACATTGTGAACATTCTTGAACTGATGTTTGCACAAGCCTGATGCTCTCAGAAGCACAGCTCTCTGTAAATACAGAGTTTTATTATTAGAAGATGAATTTTTAAAATGCCAATCCTGGCCTTTTCGTTGTGACAGAGGGTAACCCAAGTGTGCAGACACTTTGCTCCTTCTTCATCAGAAACCTTGCCAGTGTCAGCTCTGTGTTAAGGACATGACTTTGGGCAGTGGTCAAGGTCATAGATTGATCCTGTTGGGGAAGAAGATTTTCCTCTACCCTTCAAGGTTCCTCTAGCCGATCTAACACTCAAATTCACATACAGATTAACGGGGGGTGGGGGGGGGAAACAGTTTTCTTACATATGTACAGAGGCCCAGTAATGAAATTGAGACCTAAAAAAATGACCAAGGCAGGCATTTTTTATACATTTTATGAAGAGATAATAAATCTGTGAGGAATTGATAGGACAAAGAAAACTTATGTTTTCTTTGGGAGGTTCAATTATTAATAAGGAGTTCTAAACAGCATTTGGCTGGGATAGTAAATTCATAAGGAAGTAATGAAATTCGTTTATGCAGACTTCTCGGCTCTAAATTCCCTGTCTTTGTTGATAAGGATGTCTCTCTACCTCCTGGTACAGGGAGGGTAGCTTTCCCATGGGAAACATAATTCCTGAATCCAAGGGAGACAGAGGAGGGTCAGAGAATCCCTCCTGCACCTGCTGTTCCTCCAGTCGCCTTAATTCAAAATAATCAATATGCCGAAGTAGCACCTTTGGGGGCAGCCTGCCCTTGGGCCTCGTAACGCCCAGGGAGCCAGGGAGGTCCCGTGAGTGCTGGGGCCTGCCTAGCCCCAGTGAGGCTCTCCATCTCCTGGGAAGGTTCAGAAGCACAGGGCCAGCAGGGCTTGTCAAGAGAAGGCAGAAATCTGTATTTTATGTGAATCCTCCCGGGTTTTAAATACTGTCCTCAAATTCAAAAATTAGGAAAGAATACTGCGAGGGCCTAACATGACACATCTGTGGGCTGGATTTGCTCTGCGCACCCCGACCCCACCAGCTGGCATCTGATCTACAGCAGCTTTGTCCTGTCCCTGGCAGTAGCTGGACCTCCTACTGGAAGGAGAGCTCAGGTCTTGAGGGACTGATCCTTGGTCACCCAGGGGAGGGCAGTGTCTGGGCTGGGCATGGTGCTTAAACTACTGGTTCTTACCATTTTCAGTCTTACATGATTTTTTCCTTTAATGTCTCTGGTCGGAGGGCTCGCCCTAGTCAAGCTTTATGCCCTAGAGCACTGATGCTCAGCCACAAGGGAGGCCGGTGGGAGAAGCTCACGGAACACGGCCTATGCAGCCACCCGGGTCTTGATTCAGATCCTGACTCCATCGCGTTTGGCTGTGTGACGCGGGCAGATCACTTACTCTTTCTGGGCCTCACGTGTACCAGAGGGGCACTCATAATCCCCGTTTCACAGGACAGTGTGAGAGATACTGCAAGTCGGGCACCAACCACCCTCTCTGGCACAGTGAATCCCCAGCTATAGGGTTCCCTTTCCATGCTTCACTTCCAACATAGACCCCCAGGGGATGTCAAAAGCCAGGTGGCCAGCACTCAGGGAGAGAAATGGAAGACCAGAGCAGCCAGCATTTGGGGCACATCCTTCATTTTCAGCAGGTCACTGATCTAACTCAGAAGCAGGGTGCCACATGCCCAACTGGCCTCTTTCCTGATGGGGTCAAGTAGGCCTGCAGGACAGTGTTTAGGGCGTGGGGGTCTCGGCACTTGCCTCAGGCCCTGGTGGGTACAAAGGGATCCCTTCTCCTGGATGGAGGTTACATCTCTTCCTCCTCCTGGACTTGCCCCGGAGAGCTTACTGATTCCCTCCCATGGCATTTATTATTCTCTCTCATTTCTCAGTCGTCTGCCTCCCCTGCCCCATTAGGCTGTAAGCAGTTGGGAGACGGGATGGACAGCAAGCACAGACTCCGTCTCATTCGTTCTCCTCAGCCATCCACGGATCGCCCTCCTCCTAAGCAGCTTGCCTGGTGGCAGCCAAGTAGTAGTGCTAAAAAAAAAAAAAAAAAAAGCAAACACTGTGCTAATGAAGGGCTGGGCCAAGAAGCTTTCACACCGTCGTGCCTGGACTCTCTCCTGACCCCAGCCTAGCTTTTGTCCATGGATCGTTCTCACGCCCTTTTCCTCTTCACAGCTCTCAGTAACGCCAGTTCTCTCTCTACCATGTTGTGGTTGTCTGTCTCCCCCATTACATTATAGATTCTTTGGGTGCCCATACAACTTCAAACATGAAACTTTGGAAATAATGGACTGTGAGAGATAAGAACTCGGGCTTAAAATTTTTTTTTATTGAGGTGATGTTCACATAACTTAAAATTGATCATTTTAGAGTATTTAGTGCATTCACATCACTGTGCGGCCACCACCTGTATCCAGGGGTCGGACATTCCATCATCTCGAAGAAACTCCTGGCTCCATTAAGGACCCACTCCCTCTCCCCACTGCCCAGAGCCCCTGGTAGCCAGCAGTTTGCATTGTCTCTATAGATTTCCCTACAGTGGATATTTCATATAAATGGAATCATGTAATGTATGGTCTTTTGTGTGTTTCATTTAGCAAAATGCTTTTAAGGTTCATCCATTTTGTAGTATGTTTTTATAGCTGAGTAATATTCTATTGTATGTACCACATTTTGTTTATCCATTCATTTGTTGAAGGATATTTTAGTTGTTCTTGCCTTTTGGCTATGATGAATAATGTTGCTGTGAACATCTGTGGAGAATTGGGTCTTTTTCACCATGTAGTTTCAGTATAGAGGTGTGCAATGCATATTTATTAAATAGTTCGGTGGATGTTCAAAATGGTTGTGAGAAGAATATGCCAATGTAAACACATTTTAAGCCATAAGCTTAAAGAGTCCTGTTATCTCATCCCCAACTCCAAGGAAAAGAGCTCACCATGTTCAGGTCTTGACAAATGTTATGGGCACTGCCAAGGATGACAATGGGCAGTAATAATGAAGAGGAAACCAAGAATGATGTTCACTCTAGAACTGGTCTGGTAGTGGCATTGGGTTTCATGGAATCATAGAGGAGCTCATGATGGCAAGATAGGCTAACTTAAAGATAGGCCTGTGTTTCAGATTTTCGTCCATTCCTGCAGAAATCCAGAAAAGGAAAACAAAAGCTCTAAGCTGGAAAAGAACTTCCCACTTGCCCCCAACCTGCCCCACGGAGCAGTGGGAATACCAACCAGAGAGCAGAGCTGTGACGTGCTGGGTCACTGCAGTGACAGAGACAGGCCAGCCGGGAGACGACGGGCAGTGGGCTGGCCCTTCTGAGGAAAGAAAGCCAGCTGACCTGGAGCCAGAGAGAAGCTGTGAGCAGAATAGAGACAGGCCCTGGGAAAAGAGCGATACAGTTGAATATCCAAGAACAATCACGTTGTGGAAAGAGAAACCAGTTATACCTTGACCTTTTCAATGCCACCTGAAGAACCTGTCGGTAATTACTTTCAAGGTGTTTATGTAATTTAAAGTATGTTAAATTTGGGTGCCCATACAACTACAAACATGAAACTTTGGAAATAATGGACTGTGAGAGATAAGAACTGGGGCTTAAAAAATTTTTTATTGAGGTGAAATTCACATAACTTAAAATTAATCATTTTGGAGTACAGTTTTTATTACACTGCCACCTTCCAGTTGTGTGATATAGAGAGCTTGAAATAACCAATGATCCCACATCCACTCATTCATTCAACATTCAAGGGGTAATGACTATGCGCAAGGCACTCCGTGGTAATGCAAGATGACTAAGAGGAGCTCACAGTCAGTGGGGAGATATGTTTTGGTCCAAAAGCTTGAATAGGAATTTACTAGGGTGGGCATGGGCTGGGGAAGGCACAGGACTGAAAATCGAACTTTGAGGAAGATAGAAAGATACAGCATAGGGACAAGGTTTTTCAAAGTTCAGATAATGCAGTCGCTAATTTAAAAATATGTGGGATGATCTATAATTGGGCAATATTTGAAAAAAGTGAATCTAGGATAAAATATCTTTTTTTACTTGTAATTGACAAAATAATAGTTGTCTGCAATGTTCAAAAAGGAATTAGAGTGATTTACAATAAAACTTCCTTATTTATAAGGAATGTAAGTGAAAGCCTTAATGTAAAAAGAGCCCCATTATCTAAAGTAGCAGAAGCGGTTGGCAGTCTACCATGGCCCTCGCTATTCCTGCAGGCAGCCATTTCCCAAATGCCACATCTATGGCTCTGCCTGAGGGCTTTCTCAGGTGGGCTCAGTCCGCTTCTGACAGGCTCCAAATACTGGGAGGTAATGCCCCAGCAGGTTTTGGCCAATGACAGAGGAGAGTTGGCCAAAACTTCCTCAGGTGAGACAACTCTGAGATGCATTCTATACCATCACCTGGAGGCCCCCAGCAGGATTCAGCCCAGCTGCCCACAAGTGTCTTGCTCACCAATGTACTCTATATTGGCTTCCTTCCCTTCTCTTTCTCACTTCTCCACTTACTTACCAGTGCTTCCTGGAATCACCTCAGCATTAAACTATTTGCATTCAAATCTTTGTCTCAGGGTCTATTACAGGAGGAACTCAACTACCAGGGGTTGAACTGTGTCTCCCAAAATGATACAATGAAGTTCCTTCATCCATGCATTTGACCTGATTTGGAAATAGGATCTTTGCAAATAAAATTAAGTTAGGATGAGGTCATCCTGGATTAGGGTTGACTCAATCCAGTATGACTGCTATCCTTATAAGAAAAGGAGAAGGGACCCAAACACTGGAAAAATGCTATGTGAAGACAGGTGGAGATCGGGGTGATGCATCTGTAAGCCAAGGAACAACAAGGATTGCCAGCAGTCATCAGAAGCTATGAGAAATACACAGAAGATTCTGCCAGAATATCCCCAAGGAACCAATCTTGTGAACACCTGGAGTTTGGACATCTGGCCTCAAGAACTGTAAGAGAATAAATTCCCACTCCTTTATCACATTCAGTTTGTGGTCTTTTGCTACAGCTTCCCTAGAAAACTAATACACCAACCTACACCGCACCAAACGCAAGTGTTTCAAGCTGCTGAATTTTCCAAGCGTCTGGGGCTCTTCGGCCATATGTTTCTGCATCTCTTATTGCAGGGGTTCACAGTGTTCCTGCGCGGGGATCAGGCTGCTGGTAGGAGACTCAGGCAAAAAGGAATGGAAGGTGGAGGCCAGTGGACTCTTCAGGACTCCTCCTGGTGACTACAGCCAATGAAAAAAGTCATGTGACAGATTTAATAAACAGAAAGGACTGGAAATACCTGACACTTCTGTAACATTTACGGATCTTTTCTATACACTTCCGCAAAACCCTACATTCACATGAAACAGAGCTGGTACAGCTTTTAAAATGTTAAGGTATATTGTTTGCCATCTTTAGATGGATCATAGCACTAATTAAATACTGGCACAAGACTCTGTATAACTTTAAACTTGCCTATGCCACATTACACATTCCAAATCTCTTGGCTGTATTTATTTCTATTCTACTCCTTAAAAAAAAAGAAAGAGAAACATACATACACAATCATTGAGCTCTCTTGAATATTATCTTATTCCTTTATCAAAACCCAATTCTAGTTTTCAAACCTGCAAATGTTTTTGTCTTCTTTTATCCCCCACTATTGAGCTAGTGATCTCTTCCCTAACTTCTCAGTCAATCCTTGTCTAAAAAAAATAAGACTACTTTTAAGTGGTTTGACCTTGGAAGATGGAGGAAGGACAGAGGAAAAAAAGTACAGCCTGACAGAGACACTACAAACCCACTCAGGAGGCTGGGGGAGACACGTCATATGTCTTTAGTACCTTTGAGTTTTCCTCCTGGCCTTTCATCCTCTAGGCCAGAGGCAGCAGATAGTGCCCAAAGCAGAGCCCAGCGTGGGCCTGTGGCCGCACCAATGTGAAAGTTTCTTTTAAAGATTTGATCCTGTCGGTCTGCAGACAAGGGTTGCCATGGCAACTCTCCAGGGCATTTTCAACTAGACAGAGACATTCCAACAAGCGGAGATGGTTGATTAAGAAAATCCATCTTGACAAATAGTTGGCCTTTCAATATGAGAAAGAGTCAGAAACTCTGCCGGCAGCTCCGAGTGACCCTCTGAGCAGGAGAATGCAAACAATCAAAGTAATCTGTACTGCTTGTAATCAGATTCAGGGAGAGCAGGTCTGGGAGCCCTTTCAGAAAGATCTCTCCGTAAGAAAGAGGCCCAGCTGAAAATTACAGACCAATATCCCTGATGAACATAGATGCAAAAATACTAAACAAAATATTAGCAAACCAAATTCCAAAATACATCAAAAAATCATCCATCATGATCAAGTAGGATTTATTCCAGGGAAGCAAGGATGGTACAGTATTCAAAAATCCATCAACATCATCCACCACATCAACAAAAAGAAGGGCAAAAACCACATGATCATCTCCACAGATGCTGAAAAAGCATTTGACAAAATTCAACATCCATTCATGATAGAACAAAAAGGCATCCTACAGTATGGGAGAATATATTTGTAAATGACATATCCGACAAGGGGTTAACATCCAAAATGTATAAAGAACTTACACACCTCAACACCCAAAAAGCAAATATCCTGATAAAAAATGAACAGAGCATATGAAGAGACAGTTCTCCAAAGAAGAAATTCAGATGGCCAACAGACACATGAAAAGATGCTCCACATCCCTAATCATCAGGGAAATGCAAATTAAAACCACAATCAGATATCACCTCACACCAGTAAGGATGGCCAGCATCGAAAAGACTAAGAATGACAAATGCTGGTGAGGATGCAGAGAAAGGGGAACCCTCCTACACTGCTGGTGGGAATGTAAGCCAGTTCAACTATTGTGGAAAGCAGTATGGAGGTTCCTCAAAAAACTAAAAATAGAAATATCATTTGACCCGGGAATCCCACTCCTTGGAATTTACCCAAAGAATACAACTTCTCAGATTCAAAAAGACATGTGCACCCCCATGTTTATTGTAGCACTTTTTACAGTAGCCAAGATATGGAAGCAACCTAAGTGTCCATCAGTAGATGAATAGATAAAGAAGATGTGGTACATATACACAATGGAATACTACTCAGCCATAAGAAAGAAACAAATCCTACCATTTGTAACAACATGGATGGAACTGGAGGATATTATGCTCAGTGAAATAAGCCAGGTGGAGAAAGACAAGTGCCAAATGATTTCCCTCATTTGTGGAGTATAACGATGAAGCAAAACTGAAGGAACAAAATAGCAGCAGACTCAGAGACTCCAAGAAGGAACTAGTGGTTACCAAAGGGAAGGAGTGTGGGAGGGCGGGTTGGGAGGGTGGGAGAAGGGGATTGAGGGGTATTATGTTCAGTACACATGGTCTGGGGGGTCAAGGGGAAAACAGGGTAACACAGAGAAGGCAAACAGTGAATCTGTGGCATCTTACTACACTGATGGACAGTGACTGCATTGGGGTATGGGTGGGGACTTGATAATATGGGTAAATGCAGTAACCACATTGTTTTTTCAGGTGGAACCTTCATAAGAGTCTATATCAATAGTACCTTAATAAAAAATAAAAATAAATAAAGAAAGAGGCCCAGCTAATGCCCCCCCACAAGTGCTGGAAAGAGCAGAAGTCAGTAATGTCGATTCCTCCCAGAAAGGGACACGAGCACTTTGTTTCTTTTACTCTCTCACTTACTCATTCATCTTCCCCATCGCCCTCCTAGAATCTCCCTGCCTTTCCAGGTCCTTTATGTCTCAGGCAGTATGCCACATAGGATCTGGGATTCATTTGAACATGGAGTTCAGTCCCAGATGAGTGACTTGTTACTTAACCTCTCTGGGCCACAGTTGCCTTTTCTGTTAAATGTACATAGTGTGGCAGAGGACTTTTAGAGCCAGTAAACGGAATGACATCTGTAAATGGTTTAGCACATAAGGAGCACAGAGCCAGCCAATAAACAGTGGTTCATTCCCCTCGTAACTTCTTAGCCTTTGTAGTCTCTGTGCAAAGAAGAGCAACTGTAAATTGGAGATAAGTGTGCCATCCTTCCAGCTCTCTGGATGTTGGGCTAAAGTAAACATTTGATGATGGTCACTGCTCCATTGGAGGGGAGACTCTCACAGGATGAAGGCCCAGCATCCCGAGAGAGCTGGAAGGGGACGAGCAGAAATACCAGTCCGCAAAACACAACAGCTTCTAGTGAATCGCACTGCTTGGGCGACAGGGAGGAGGGAGTGTGAGAGCGTTCCCAATAGCACAACCTCCAAAATGGCGTAAATGCCACGGAAGTGTACACTTAAAAATGCTTAAATGGGATTGGGATTAAAGATGGCGGCGTGAGAGGTGAGACAGAGGCTTCCTCCTAAAACCGCATATAATATGAAAATAAAGCTACTACAACTACTGTTGAAAGAGCAATGGGAAAGAGGACGGCAACAAACTGCATACACCTGGAGACGAGCAGCCCTCATAGAAAAGGGTAACGTACTAAAGCTGTGGTCCTGCGGGATCCAAGCCCTTCCCCCACCCCAGCTCACCCACAGGAGGAACAGGAATGGAGCAGGGAGGCAGTGGAGATGTGGGACTGCTGAATACCTAACTCTGGAGATCTGCTCTGGGAGCACAAACCTACATTTCATGGTGCTTGCATGATGCTTTTGTAATTAGGGGGTTGGAAAGCTAAGACAGGCAGAATTCCTGGAGACACTAAGATTCCAGCTGCTTGTGAAAGCAGGGATCCATATCCAGCTGCTCAGGAACAAAAGAAAGGCAGGCAGTCTGAGAGACTTCCTAACAAAGAAGCCCTTAGCAAGAGGGCTGCTAAAGGGGCAAGGATTGCACAGAGCTTACTACTCAGGAGAAAGGACACATAGACAAAATTGTCCGGGTGCACTCTGCCCAGCAGGTTGGGAGCTTTCACGATCTTCAGGTGCTCCAGCTCCCTGGCTGCCTACACAGCTCCAAAAACCCCTTCTGTGACAGGCAAACTAGTGCGCCTTTCTCCTGGCCAGCCCCACCGGGCTTGCAAACCAGGAAATCCTTCCCTGGTGTTAGGCCAGCCAGAGGGAAGATCTGTCTACATCAACTAAAAACGCAAAGCACAGAGGCTTATACCTGTATGCTCAGCCCACTGGTTCAGACAGTGGAGACAGGCATAGCAGCCAGGAACCAGGAAACAGCCCTTTCCTCCCCAGAGACACCAATACCACTCCCCTACAATCCCCGCATTGCTTCAGGGGCTGAGCAGCTACAGAGAGAAGAGCTTCGGGGCACTAGAGGGCGCCATACACAAATATGAAACGCCAAAGGAACCTGGTCCAGAGTAAAATTATGAGTACAACTCCTGAGAAAGATTTAAATGATATGGACCTTATGACCCTCCCTGAAACGGAGTTCAGAATAAAAATCATTACCATGCTCATGGAGGTACGGAAAGATATTCAAGAACTCAGGAATGAATTTCGGCCGGAGATCCAATCATTGAAGAACACAATGGATGGTATTAAAAGCAGATTGGGTATGGTGGAGGAGACAATAAATGAAATAGAAACTAGAGAAGAGGAATACAAGGAAGCTGAGGCACAGAGAGAAAAAAGGATCTCTAAGAATGAAAGAATATTGAGAGAACTGTGTGACCAATCCAAACAGAACAATATTCCCATTATAGGGGTAGGGGTACCAGAAGAGGAAGAGAGAGAAAAGGGGATAGCAAGTGTCTTTGAGGAGGTGATTGTGGAAAACTTCCCCAATCTGGGGAAGGAGATAGTCTCTCAGGCCATGGAGGTGTGCAGATCTCCCAACACAAGGGACCCAAGGAAGACAACACCAAGACATATAGTAATTAAAATGGCAAAGATCAAGGATAAGGACAGACTATTAAAAGCAGCCAGAGAGAGAAATAAGATCACATACAAAGGAAAGCCCATCAGGCTATCATCAGACTTCTCAGCAGAAACCTTACAGGCCAGAAGGGAGTGGCATGATGTATTTAATGCAATGAAGCAGAAGGGCCTTGAACCAAGATTACTTTATCCAGCAATATTATCATTTAAATTTGAAGGAGGGATTAAACAATTCCCAGATAAGCAAAAGCTGAGAGAATTTGCCTCCCACAAACCATCTCTACAGTGTATTTTGGAGGGACTGCTATAGATGGAAGTGTTCCTAAGGTTTAATAGCTGTCACCAGAGGTAATAAAACCACAGTAAAGAAAATAGAACACCTAATTACTAAGAAAATGCAAAATTAAATTAACTATCCCCAAAGTCAATCAAGGGATAGACAAACAGTATAGAATATGATACCTAATATATAAAGAATGGAGTAGGAAGAAAAAGGAGGAAACAAACAAACAAACAAAAAAAGAACCTTTAGATTTTTTTGTAATAGCATATTAAGTGACTTGTTAGACTTTTAGATACTGGGGAAGTTAACCTTGAACCTTTGGTAACCACGAATCCGAAGCCTGCAATGCTAATAAGTACATACCTTTCCATAATCACCCTAAATGTAAATGGACTGAATGCACCAATCAAAAGACATAGAGTCACTGAATGGATAAAAAAACAAGACCAATCTATATGCTGCCTTCAAGAGACTCACTTTAAACCCAAAGACATACACAGACTAAAAGAGAAGGGATGGAAAAAGGTATTTCATGCAAACAACAAAGAGAATAAAGGAGGTGTTGCAGTACTTGTATCAGACAAAATAGACTTCAAAACGAAGAAAGTAGCAAGAGATAAAGAAGGACATTACATAATGATAAAGGGGTCAGTCCAACAAGAAGATATAACCATTATAAATATATATGCACCCAACACAGGAGCGCCAGCATATGTGAAACAAATACTAACAGAATTAAAATAGGAAATAGACAGCAATGAATTCATTTTAGGAGACTTCAACACACCACTCACTCCAAAGGACAGATCGACCGGACAGAAAATAAGTAAAGACACAGAGGCACTGAACAACACACTAGAGCAGATGGACCTAACAGACATCTACAGAACAAGTGCACATGGAACATTCTCCAGAATAGACCACATGCTAGGCCACAAAAAGAACCTCAATATATTCAAAAATATTGAAATCCTACCAACCAACTTCTCAGATCACAAAGGTGTAAAACTAGAAATAAATTTTAGAAAGAAATCAAAAAGGCTCACAAATACATGGAGACTTAACAACATTCTCCTAATTAATCAATGGGTTAACAACCAAATCAAAACAGAAATCAAAGAATATATGGAGACTAATGACAATAACAACACAAAGCCACAACTCCTGTGGGATGCAGCAAAGGCAGTTCTAAGAGGAAAGTATATTGCTATCCAGGCCTATTAAAAGAAGGAAGAACATTCCCAAATGAATAGTCTAAAGACACAATTACTGAAATTGGAAAAAGAAGAACAAAGGAGGCCCAAAGTCACCAGAAGGAGGGACATAATAAAGATCAGAGAAGAAATAAATAAAATGGAGAAGAATAAAACAATTAAAAAAATCAATGAAACCAAGAGCTGGTTCTTTGAAAAAATAAACAAAATAGATAAACCCCTAGCCAGACTCATTAAGAGAAAAAGAGAATCTACACACATAAACACAATCAGAAATGAGAAAGGAAAAATCATGACAGACCCCACAGAAATACAAAGAATTATAAGAGAATATTATGAGAATCTATATGCTAACAAGCTGGAAAACCTACAAGAAATGGACAACTTCTTAGAAAAATACAACCTTCCAAGACTGACCAAGCAAGAAACAGAAAAACTAAACAGACCAATCACCAGCAACGAAATTGAATCGGTAATCAAAAAATTACCCAAGAACAAAACCCCCGGACCAGATGGATTCACCTCTGAATGCTACCAGACATATAGAGAAGAAATAACACCGATTCTCCTTACAGTTTTTCAAAAAATAGAAGAGGAGGGCATACTTCCAAACTCATTCTATGAAGCCAGCATCACTCTAATACCAAAACCGGGCAAAGAACTCACCAAAAAAGAAAATTACAGACCAATATCCCTGATGAATGTAGATGCAAAAGTACTCAACAAAATATTAGTAAACCGAATTCAAAAATACATCAAGGGGATCATACACCATGATCAAGTGGGATTCATCCCAGGGATGCAAGGACGGTACGACATTAGAAAATCCATCAACATCATCCACCACATCAACAAAAAGAAGAACAAAACCACATGATCATCTCCATAGATGCTGAAAAAGCATTTGACAAAATTCAGCATCCATTCCTGATTAAAACTCTCAACAAAATGGGTATAGACGGCAAGTACCGCAAAATCATAAAGCCATATATGACAAACCTACAGCTAACAACATACTTAAAGGCAAGAAGCTGAAAGCTTTTCATTTAAGATCGGGAACAAGACAGGGATGCCCACTCTCTCCACTGTTATTCAACATAGTACTGGAGGTCCTAGCCACAGCAATCAGACAAAACAAAGACATACAAGGCACCCAGATTGGTAAAGAAGAAGTCAAATTGTCACTATTTGCAGATGACATGATACTGTACATAAAAAACCCTAAAGACTCCATTCCAAAACTACTAGAATTAATATCTGAATTCAGCAAAGTTGCAGGATACAAAATTAACACACAGAAATCTGTTGCTTTCCTATACATTAATGATGAACTAACAGAAAGAGAAATCAGAAAAACAATTCCATTCACAATTGCATCAAAAAGAATAAAATACCTAGGAATAAATCTAACGAAGGAAGTGAAAGACCTGTACTCTGAAAACTACAAGACACTCCTAAGAGATATTAAAGAGGACACTAACAAATGGAAATGCATCCCATGCTCTTAGCTAGGAAGAATAAATATTGTCAAAATGGCTATACTACCTAAAGCAATCTACAGCTTCAATGCAATCCCTATCAAACTACCAACAGCTTTCTTTAATGAACTGGAACAAATAATTCTAAAATTCATATGGAAACACAAAAGAGCCCAAATAGCCAAAGCAATTTTGAGAAGGAGGAATAAAACAGGGGGCATTACGCTCCCTTACTTCAAGCTCTACTACAAAGCCACAGTAATCAAGACAATTTGGTATTGGCACAAAAACAGACCCACAGACCAGTGGAACAGAATAGAAAATCCAAACATTAACCCAAACATATACAGTCAATTAATATTTGATAAAAGGAGCCTTGGATATACAATGGGGAGATGACAGCCTCTTCAGCAGCTGGTGTTGGAAAAACTGGACAGCTACATGTGAAGAGAATGAAACTGGACTACTGTCTATCCCCATACACAAAGGTAAACTCAAGGTGGATCAAAGACCTGAATGTATGTCATGAAACCATAAAACTCTTAGAAAAAAACATAGGCAAAAATCTCTTGGACATAAACATGAGCAACTTCTTCATGAACATATCTCCCTGGGCAAGGGAAACAAAAGCAAAAATGAACAAGTGGGACTATATCAAGCTGAAAAGCTTCTGTACAGCAAAGGACACCACCAGTAGAACAAAAAGACATCCTACAGTATGGGAGAATATATTCATAAATGACATATCCAATAAGGGGTTGACATCCAAAATATATAAAGAACTCATGCACCTCAACAAACAAAAACCAAATAATCCAATTAAGAAATGGGCAGAGGACATGGATAGACAGTTCTGCAAAGAAGAAATTCAGATGGCCAACAGGCACATGAAAAGATGCTCCACATCGCTAATCATCAGAGAAATGCAGATTAAAACCATAATGAGATATCACCTCACACCAGTGAGGATGGCCAACATCCAAAACACAAACAACAACAAATGTTGGCGAGGATGTGGAGAAAAGGGAACCCTCCTACACTGCTGGTGGGACTGCAAATTAGTTCAACCATTGTGGAAAGCAGTATGGAGGTTCCTCAAAAGACTCAAAATAGAAATACCATTTGACCCAGGAATTCCACTCCTAGGAATTTACCCTAAGAATGCAGCAGCCCAATTTGAAAAGGACAGATGCACCCCTATGTTTATTGCAGCACTATTTACAATAGCCAAGAAATGGAAGCAACCTAAGTGTCCATCAGTAGATGAATGGAAAAAGAAGAGGTGGTACATATACACAATGGAATATTATTCAGCCATAAGAAAAAAACAAATCCTACCATTTGCAACAACATGGAAGGAGCTAGAGGGTATTATGCTCAGTGAAATAAGCCAGGTGGAGAAAGACAAGTATGAAATGATTTCACTCATTTGTGGAGGATAAGAACAAAGAAAAAAAAAACTGAAGGAACAAAACAGCAGCAGACTCACAGGACCCAAGAACGGACTAATAGTTACCAAACGGAAAGGGACTGGGGAAGATGGGTGGGAAGGGAGGGATAAGGGGGAAAAAGGGGCATTATGATTAGCAGACGTAATGTTGGTGGGGGGCACGGGGAAGGCTGTACAACTCAGAGAAGACAGGTAGTGATTCTATGGCATCTCACTACTCAGATGGACAGTGACTGTAATGGGGTTGGTGGGGGGGACCTGATGCAGGGGGTAATTTAATAGCCATAATATTGCACATGTAATTGTAGATTAATGATTCCAAAATAAATTTTAAAAAATGCTTAAATGGTAAATTTCATGTTATGCATATTTACCACAAATTTTTAAAGTATCACAAGCGATTTCCAGAGAATTTGATTCCAGATGGGAAAAAATGCAATTAATGCATTGTTAAACTAAGAAACAAGTCCATTTAGGTTTTTTGTTAATAACAGTGGCAGGCTCAACCTGAAAGAATTCTGCAAAGAAAAAAGGTGCTACTAATTTTGATAAGATGGTGGGCAAATGGAAAGTCATTAAATACCAAAGGTCACACACAAACGTGTTTTCAGTTCCCCTTGAATGGGATCCTAGGCACACACACCACTGGCAAGTCTCTAGGCCACCTTTAAAGCCTGGGTTTGGTTATCTCTCTAAATGTCTTCCTCTTTTACCCTTGGAGGCAAATTGATCCTCGTGAAATTGCAAAGTCATTAAACAACTGTGACTCTGATGTAGGTGGTTTTGCAGGGGCTGGAAAACAATCGAGGGCTTAAGGCTTCTTCTGCTACCCACTGCAAGCAACACAGCTCCTCCCCAAAGAAGGCCACTTCTCACCTGCAGGGTGGGCTCAGTGAGGCGCTAGGAACATCTGCTGCAAAGGTGGCTCAAAGGGTGATTGTATTAAATTACTACTTAAAATGGCAAGTGCCGTAAATTATTTAATGAAATCTTCCACTGCAGGGTTTGGGCTTTTGTTTTCTTCAAACTGAAAATGAAAAAAAAAAAAGCGATTTCAGTGCAGCTCCACTGATGTTTTTCAAGCCTGTGGAGTTTCATCCCCAGCTCTGCCCCAACAAAAAAGCATGTCAATCATGGAGTTCAGGAGCTGAAAGGAGGAAGAACTTTCTAGGGGAGTTCTGACCCAAGCCGTGGGGAGGGGCACTGGCAGACACGAAGGGGTTCTGCTGTTCTGGGTGTGAATGAGGCCAGGGGCGC
Organism: Smutsia gigantea; assembly: GCA_032199065.1. Classification (NCBI taxonomy): domain Eukaryota; kingdom Metazoa; phylum Chordata; class Mammalia; order Pholidota; family Manidae; genus Smutsia; species Smutsia gigantea. Next base: position 531,858 of record JAVSCE010015315.1, read on the forward strand.
GAGGCCACTGATGGTGCAGGAAGGGACAGCAAGCACCCGCCCTGTGGGGCAAGGATGAGCCCGGTCCGCAGCCCTCCCCACCCCCCTCGCCCCCCACCCTCACCACCCCCCACCCCGCTCCCTGCTCACAGCTCCCTGGAAGGGGAAGGAAAGAGCATTTCTCTAGGTCCTGCATATAACGAGCACTTTTTGTGCCTTACCCTTCTGAGCCCTCCCTTCCAGTGCAGGTACAACTCTGCCCAAGAGGAAAATGGCTCAGAGCAAGTAAACAGCTCACAGAAGTTAACCTGGATGGGGACCCATGGTTCTACCAAACCCGAGCTCCATTGAGCACACTCCTACGAGGACACGCAACACAGGGCAGAAGAGGTTTTCAGTTCAGGGGGAGCACAGGGGACTGGAAAACAGCCAAGAAATGCAGGGCTGCTCACAACCCAGCAAGGACCTGGCTGAGTCCAAGTCCTGGGGGGCCTTTGAGTGGTCGACTGAGCCTTACTGCCCATGTTGGGTAATCAACAGGGAGCCACTGAGGATGTATGAGGAAGGGACTGCCCGTGCCAGATCTTTAGGAGGTTCCTCCAGCCATGATCTGGGGGCCAGACCCCAGTGGAAGGGCCTCAGGAGAGTGTCAGTGGTCGGTGAGCTGTTTCTGAAAAGCTATATATTCTCCCTTTTTGCACCCATCCTGTTATAGTGATGAGGAAATACTCAGACAGTTCTCAAATCCCTCCCCCTCTTGGCAGGTGTGGTGGGAAGCCAAGAAAGCCAAGGAAACAAAGTTTCTGTTAAGGCTTCAGGAATGTAGAGGAATCACAGGGTGCTTGGGTGCTTGGGATTGAAACAATGTAACTGTATTCCTCCCCACCCACCCCCAGGGGAACTCATTGGTATGGAACAGTTTGTTGATCATAGTCATGGAAGCCCATTAGTTTATAATTCGGTATCCAGGTAACCTTTACAGAAATGGATTAAAATACAACTAGCATCCTGAGTACACCTATAGTGACCTAATATCTCCCACTGCAATGGTTCCTGGGTGCTGACTCCCCCATAGCTTTGTAGTAAATCTATAAAAGGTGTGGCCTGCTGTACTTGGGGCTCAGACTTTTGTAGATCACTCCCCTCTGAGCCCACAGGCATAAAATAAACCTCCACCCTCCAAGACCTCCGAGTGCCCCTTGGTTCTCCCGTCAGCAGTCCAGTCCAGGTTTTCAGCAGAGTGAGCTGGTCATGAGCTTGACAAAGTTCTGCTTCTTTGAAACTATGTGATTTGGGGCAAGTTATGTCCCCTTCTGAGCTTATTTCTTCTTTTATAAAATGGCACAAAAAAGTGCAATGCACCTCACAGGGTTATCATGAAAGACATAGGTGGAAAAAGTTATTTAACACTTGACACAGTATTATGTATCCATAAATGACAGTCATTAGCACTGTTAGGAACAGACAACAGCAGTTTGCTCCTTCAGTGCACCTTGGTGAGCAGGTCTGGCCAGAATCGAAACTGTGAAGTAAGTGAGATTAAACTCCGGTCTCCTCCCACCTCTCTCCCATCCCCCTAAGCTCCAAAAACTCATTTGGTGACAAAGCCTGACCTGAAGTCAAGGGAGCCCTTGGCTCTATTCTGGGTCACTCCCTTATTGGGACCTAGGCTGATAACACAGCCTCTGTCTGTGCATTTCTTTTTGCTGGGAGGGGAAGAAGAGTGCTCTGGGGTCACTCACAGGGCAATTAACCCTCAGCCCAGCAGGGAAGGGCACCCTTCCACTTACACAACTCCCTGGCCAGCACTGGTCACAATGCCTCAGAGCCCACTCATGTGGGCCAGGAAGTAAAATCTTCCCATGGGCCCAGAACTTCACAGTATTTAGTGTGTAGCCCTGGTACCTACCACAATAATGTACTGTGGTTAGTAATTTTCATATCTGCCTTTCTCACCAAATTGCGGGCTCCTCGAAGCAACAGGCTGTGCATTACTCCCTCAGGAGCCCCAAAGCCTAGCCATCTCCCAGTTCCTGAAGGTGCCTGATGAATGAATAAATGTCTGATGAATGAATACAGGAATGTCCTTTCTCTCATCTTCCCTCCTTCTTGGATATTGTCTTGAATAAAGGGGAATTGTGTTCCTTGGCTACAAGAGCCCTTAGGTCTTATGAGAAAACTTTGAGGAGCTATTTAAAATAGAGCCCAGGACCTGCTGCGGTGGCCGCTCGAGGTACTGACTCTGCCATCCGAACACGCCAAGCCTGCCCCGTGCCGGTCAGGACAGGGTTTCTCTGCAAATACCTGTCTGAGCAGCCAGTTCAAGTGGCTGGACTTCCACCATTTGGAGTGGTTTTGGGGAGTCATGGAGTGAGCCTCTTTAATGCTTACCTGCCTGTGGGTACACTGACTCATTAAAACTTTCAGAGGGGAAAGATTGAGCAAATCGTCTCCAGTGAGAGGGCACCCATCTAGAGTGAGCAGCTCTGCGGGACTGCAGGAAGCCCGATGGAAGAGTCTGAACACAGTACAGGGGTGCTGGGCGGTGAAGGCCCAGGCATCCAGAAGGGCGGGTGCCTGGGGAGCGGGGGAGGCAGGCAGGATATGGAAGCGGGGAAGCAGAAGGCACTGTCCAGAAGTCGTGGGTCCTGGAGTGAATTGTGCCCCTCACAGGGATGTCAGGGCACCTGTGGGCCAAGCTGTGTGCTGGTAAGGCAGAGAAGCCTAGCCCAAAGGTTCAGGTCCCTGGGAAGGGCAGGCAAGGTGGGAAAACTGGTCAGGCTTTGGAAACCGACAGGCTTGGGCTCACATTCCAGCTCCAGCGTGTTCCTTGCTCTATGACCCTGGGTTTGTTCTTTATCTTCTCTGATCCTTAGTTCTCCCATCAGGTGGGATCAACCACATCTCATCAGGCTGATGTGAAGATTTAGGAGACAATATATGTAAAGCAGTAAGGTACTGAGCTTACTGTTACATGGCAGGAAACAAGTGCTCAATAAATGTGAGCATCTTTTCATCTTTTCTCCTGCTCCAGTTTCCTCCAAGCGTACCCCCCCACACGCACACAAATTCCTATATTTATAAAAGTACCATTCTTACCTTAGAAGTCTTTAAACTAGTGTTTTTCAACTTTTTTAAATCACAACCCACAGTCAGAAATACATTTGAACAAAACCACATGTGGGCTGGTGGGAGGAATGGCTGCAAGCGCTGAAGTCCACCTCATCAGTTAGAAGAAGCAGGATTCACAAGCCCAACAGCTCTCCCCTGTGGGTTCAGAGAAACTCCTCTGCAGGCTGCCGAGAATGTGAAAGAGAAGGTTCATAGCAGCACTGTTTGTGGACACCTGATCTGGGACGATCCGGCGTCCACCAGCCCTGGGGCAATAGATACATCGTGTGACAATCATAGGAAGAAAGCAGTGAAAATGAATGAGCTACAGCTGCACACATCAACAGGAATAAATCTCATGAACGTAACACCGAGTGGAAGAAGCAAATACTGGAAGAACTGTTACAAAGAGCTCAAAGATGGGCCAAACTAAACTATTTTCCTGATGTATGCATGGTGGTAAAACCATAAAGACAGCAAGGGTAGTGGTTGCCTCTGGGCAGTAGGGAGGGGACCAGGTGAACAGAGTCATACAGATGGCTCTAAGGTACCAGCTCTGCCCAGTTCCCAACTGGAATGGTGGGAATTCAGATTTTAAAATACATAATACAAAAATACAAATACATAAATTGTATATATGCTGCTGGGAGTTTAATATATTTCACAATAAAAATAAAGGTTAAAAAAATAAACAGGAATATATTTTATGTGCACTCCAGTACACACATTTATATACTTATGTGCATGTATACATACAACAAAAATTTCACAAAGTAACGAATCTTTATTACATGAGGTATACTTTTATTCTGTTCAGTTTGGTTTAACTCTTATTTTTTAATGCTAGTTGTAAACCACCAAACTGATTTCAGAACCCCCTAGTGGATCAGGCCCTACAGTTTTAAGAATACTGCCTTGGACCAGTAATACCCATATTCCACAAGCACAGTGGGGCAAAGACAGGCCTTGTTCTTGGAAGGGATTTACTGCTTCTGATCATCCATTTGCATTTCAATGGCAAAGCTTTTCCTCTGGGGAGCCTGTGGGAGAGGTGACTGCTGGTTATTACACTGCAGAATCAGCTGAGGGGAAAAGAAGGCAAGTGCAACAGTTTGTTGGCTGTATTTCTGGGCTGGAATAACAGGGTTTCCAAGAGACAAACCAAACTGTATCATCAGGAAATAAGCACTGGAAACTATTCACTGATGCAGCAGGGTAAGAACTGTGGCAGGCTCACCTGAAGGACGAGGAGCCCTGAGAAGACCATGGAGTCTAACAGAGCATCCCAGGGCAGAGCACTTTGTTCAGGTGCCGTCCTGCGGTGGTGGGCAAATGATGTGGAGGGAGCATCATGTGGACGAAAGGGATGCTCGCTGGCCAGATATCAGAGCAGCGATAGGAACAATCAATAGACAAGCAGCGGTCACTCTTTAGCGTCTAAATTACTCAGAATGCTCCTCTCCAGTGCTTCAGACTTAGCAGTGCTTTTAAGGTTGAACGTGACCCCGGGCAAAACAAGCCAGTTCCCATTACTCAGAACTAGGTGAACCACACATTTGCTCTAGGGAGACTGGGCACCTGCGGGGACGGTGTCACCCCTTTCAGCATCCCTGGAGGGAACACTTTGCTGTCCTCTGGATTTCCTTTCAAGGTCAGCAAATGGGGACACCCTCTCAGGCTCCAGAACCCAGGCCAGCCAGAGCGGGAGCCTGCGGGATGCCATACCCAGGAACCCTAGCCCATCCAGCAAAACCCCATCTGGGCTATTTTGAGTGGCCTCTGCCTTGGGTGTGGATGCTGGTAAGTACTTTGGGACACACTCTGTTGAAAAGATAAGAGGATGGAGCACCCAGGAGAGGTCAGAGTTAGCTGCTGCCCTGTTCCCTTGCTGCACCACAAGAAAGCAGAGTGCAGATCCTGATAACTACCTGGCTTATATACTCAGGCCAGCACCTCCGACCTGAGCTGCCAGGAGGCAAGAAGATCATCTGGGCTCCAGATGGTCTCTGCAGTGATGCGGGGTGGCCAGAGTCCCATCTAATTATAAGAGTAGGTTGCCGTAAGACAAGGGCAGGGATGAGAGAATATGAGAAGGAAGAAAAGACAGAACTCTCCTGCCCTTCTGTTTTCTTGACAATCACTGAAAATTTGTAGCTAGAATAATAAAACTTAGGTTCCCAGGTCCCTTTCATTCCAGTCTTTCTCTTCTTAAGTAGGAGAGAAAAATGTTCTGCAACATTAATGGCATTCTATAAATCCTTTATCATTTTATGTGCAGAGGAGCTCACCCCCATGTGCATCCAGGCTTTTTGTGCCAAGGGCCTTCCTTTTGCATCAAGGTCCATAGTGATGCACACAGTGAGGGACTGTCCGTCTTCTGAAAGAGTCCATGAGGAAGGATCTGCTGAGATGACATGAAAGGTGCCTCTTCATCACGAAAAACTGTGAATGCTTCTTTGTGTTGTGGATAGGAGGCTGCAATATTGCAGCTGTGTGTGTGTGTGTGCGCACATGTGCACGTCTGCTTATGTGCACATGTATTTGTCCACAAATTGAAGAGACAGAACAAGCTTCTAAGAAAGTCCAGGAAGGAATGGAAAACACTGTCTGTTAAGCAGATGTTGACATAATCACCTTGCAGGGAGTGAGTTTTAACTCATGGGGCCCTCTCCCTGATAGCTGGGCTCTTGGCTTTGAACCCTGTGTCTGGATCCATAATGCCTGCTTCTAACCTACTTTATTTGGAGGACCTATATATACATCTCAGGAGAGGAAATCGAGGTTTGAGAAAATAAACTTGCCACAAAAGCTTTTTGAAACAAGGACCATGTTTTGCAGTAACTATGCACTTCTTGATAATAACAGAAATTAAGCTTCTGTGGGTTTTTCCTATCCTACTTGTAAATGCATCCAGAGGGTAATAAGGCATGAGCACATCCAATAACTCTGGTAATTGAATAATAAATAAGCATCGAGTCAGGACAGATTGTGTGAGGGAGGGAGGCCCACGGGCTGCAGCACATCGCCCCGAGTGGCACACAGGCAGGTTGAGACAGATCAAAGAGGAAATATTAGGACAACCCTCTATAGACTTCCTGACCTTGGTGTTTGTCCAGGACGTGCAGCTGCAAACAAGTTCCCAAATGCACACCTAGCACACACCCCAACCTCCTTGCTCTTCCCAATGAGCCTGCTGAAATGTGGTTGTTTCTGCGAGGGTGGAAGGCAGCCACTGGAAGCTGCAGGGCAATTGCCTGGAGGACTTGCACCATCACAAAATTGGATGGATCCTGACTTTAGCATCAATCAGCTTCTTCCCTGGGGGGATAAAAGAAAGGTGTGTGGTGGGGGGCAGGAAATTAGGTTATTGAGTTGGAAGAATTAACATAATGGGAGGAAATGAGCTACACAAAGTGTATGAATTCATTGCCATATATGACTCACTTCCTGAAATATATTTTCCTTTACGATTCTTGGCAGATTTGGCCCAATGATTTGGGGCTTGTATGAGGCTCCACTTAAATCTGAGGTGAGAGTGGAGCTTCTTCACTGGAGGCAGGCTACAGGCAATGCGAAAGTAGGGAAGGAGTGGCTGGTGCAGGTGATGAAATACACGGCCACACCTCCCAGGGGGCTCAAGGAGGGGCACTGCCTAATTACGGGGGGCACTCCTCTCTCTGAGCTGGTACCATGGAGGCCCCACCACCTTTAATTGAGACACTCAGAACTTGCCTCTGGCCATTCTCTTTTTGGACCCTGGAAAGGGAAAGGAGCATGGGGTCAGCAAATTGTTGCACATTCTATTAATGTTATCAGCATATCCTTCAAAGTGGTGACAGAGTACAGGAAATCATTAGAAATGGAAGATATAATGTCTGTTTCAGTCTACAAGGTAAAACAAACCATGAAGAGCAGTTCTGTGGTTCTAACAGTTCTCTGTATTCATTTTACACAGAATAGTACTCTGTTCACAGAGCCTTTGGTAAAGGCTGATAAGTAGAGGAGGAGGAAGAATGTGAGGAAGGGGAGGAGATGACAATGCCATGGAGTAGTTTGGTGCAATCTTTTCTGCGAAAAGGATGGATTAAATGATCTGTACTATTCCTTGTAATCTATAAAAAAGCACTTTACTCTCGAGTCCAAAAATTCTGTAAATAGGAGTATTGTACCTCTCGGTGCTGTGCATGCATTAGTTGGATAATAAATACCTCCGGACTGATTTTACAAATCCATTTACTAGATTGTAAATGGAAAGACTAAACCTGTTCCACCATCAGACAGCTCGTTAATAGAGGAGTGCAAAGAGAAATGGACTAGGCCGAGTCCTGGACAGAGAACAGGTCCCTGAATAATGAGACCTTTGGTTCAGTGCTAGGTTCACCTTTTCTGCTAGGAGGGGAACAGTGAGAAAGCACCAAGGCAGTGAGGTCAGGGATATCAGAGCCAACTCTTTCCTGGAGAAGGGAGAATCACATGTCCATCAAACCATTAGGAGATGGAAAAATCTGCTTTTGCTTTTCTTAAAGAGCTCTAACTTCTTGTTCTGTCAGTGGAAGTGAGTAAATTTTGAGTGCATACTATTCACTCCTTCATTCATTTAATGATTTTTCTTACTGAACATCTGCTAGGCACTATATCAACGCCAAGCCAATTTAGTAACAGCCAGTGTCCTCAGAGCTTTAGTAAGTCTAAGTATACTACTACAACACCAGGCAGGATAGCGCAAATGCCTTGAGAGAGATGCAGATGTAGGCTAGTAGGTGATATGAACTGGTAGAGATACTGCAGGAGAAGACTCTACCACCTCCACTCTTGCATGAGAATAGGGAAAAGGAAGAGGCCCATCAGAATGCTGACCACCCGGCCTCCTGAAGCTGATCCGACCTTGCAGATATGTGGGCAGTACATTGGCCTTCCTACCCCGAACCTCCCTCTCCCCTATCCGGACTCACTATTTGTTACCTCATTAAGAACCAAAGTACCTTTTGGCCTTCAGCTTTGTGTTTCAGGATCTAGAAGCCCAAGACTGCTTCAAGAAGTCTTCACAATTGTGCAGTCAGAAGATTAAATCTCTGATTACAGGTCAGCAGTCCAAAAAGAGAGCAAGGTAACATGAATTATATGATAACACTTTTGCAGTGTCCAGTCTGAAAAGTGCTGACTGGTTTCTGGGTTATCTATACTCCGAGCAGTCAGAGTGAAATGTTTGGCATTATCAAAAAATAGAATCATTTCAAGCCCAAGCCTGCCATTACATACACTAAAAATACAGGTATGCCTTATTTCATTACACTTCCCTTTATTGTACTTCACAGATAATTGCGTTTTTACAAAGTGAAGGTTTGTGGCAATCATGCATCAAGCAAGTCTACTGGCACCATTTTTCCAACAACATTTGCTCATTTCATGTTTCTGTTCACATTTTGGTGATTCTCTCAATATTTCAAACAATTTTATTATTATTTTATTTGTTATGGTGATTTGTACACAGTGATCTTTGATGTACTATTGTAACTGTTTTAGGGTGCCGTGAACTATGGCCATATAAGACAGCAAACTTAATTGATAAACATTGTGTGTATTCTGACTGCTCTACCAACAGGCCATTTCCCCATCTCTCTCCCTCTCCTTAGGCCTCCCTAGCCCCTGAGATGCAACAATATTGAAATTAGACCAATTAAAAACCCTGCAATGGCTTCTAAGTGTCCATGTGAAAAGAAGAGTCACATGTCTCTCACTTTAAATCAAAAGCTTAGTGAGGAAGACATGTCCAAAACCAAGACAGGCCAAAAACTAGGCCGCTTGCACCAGTTAGTCAAGTTGTGAGTGCAAAGGAAAAGTTCTGGAGGAAATTAAAAGTGCTACCCAATGAATGCACAAATGATAAGAAAATGAAACAGCCTGATTGCTGATATGGAGGAAGTTGTAGAGGTCTGGATAGAAGATCAAACCAGCTACAACATTCCCTTAAACCAAAGCCTAATCCAGACAAGGTCCTAACTCTAATTCTATGAAGGCTGAGAGAGATGAGGAAACTGCAGAAGAAAAATTGGAAGCTACCAGGGGTTGGTTCATGCGTTTAATGAAAGAAGCCATCTCCATAACATAAAATTACAAGGTGAAGCAGCAAGTGCTGATGGAGAGCTGCAAATTATGAAGAATATCTAGCTAAAATAATTCATGAAGGTGGCTACACTAAGCAACAGATTCTCAGCTTATATGAAACAGACTTCTACTGGAAGATGCTCTCTAGGCCTTTCATAGCTAGAGAGGAAAAGTCAATAAAACTTCAAAGGGCAGGCTGACTCTCTTGTCAAGGGCTAATGTAGCTGGAGGCTTAAGTTGAAGCCAATGCTCATTTACCATTCTAACCCTAAAGAATTAGGCTAAATCTGCTCTGCTTGTGCTCTATAAATGTCACCACAAAGCCTGGATGACAGCATATCTGTTTATGCCATGCTTTACTGAAAATTGTAAGCCTGCTGTTGAGACCTACTACTCAGGAAAAAGATTCCTTTCAAAATATTACTGCTCACTGACAAAGCACCTGGTCACCCGAGATCTCTGATGGAGATGTACAATGAGGTGAATGTTGTTCTCATGCCTGCCAATACAACACCCATTCTTCAGCCCATGAATCAAGGAGTAATTTTGTCTTTTAAGTCTAATTATTAAAGGAATAGATTTAAAGGCTCTAGCTACCATAGATAGTGATTCCTCTGATGGATCTAGACAAAGTAAATTGAAAACCTTCTGGAAAGGATTAACCATTCTAGATGCCATCAAGAACATTCATAATCTATGGGAAGAGGTCAAAATGTCAACATCAAGCAGTTTGGGAGAAGTTGATTCCAACCCTCATGGATGACTTGGAGGGGCTCAAGACTTCAGTGGAAGAAGTAGCTGCAGATGTGGTGGAAATAGCAAGAGAACTAGAATTAGAAGTACAGCCCGAAGATGTGACTGAATTGCTGCAACCTCATGATTTAATGGATGAGGGGTTGCTTCTTACGGATGAGCAAAGAAAGTGGTTTCTTCAGATGGAATCTACTCCCGGTGAAGATGCTGTGAAGATTGTTGAAATGACAACAAAAGATGTAGAATATTACATATATTTAGTTGATAAAGCAGTGGTAGGGTTTGAGAGGACTGACTCCAATTTTGAAAGAAGTTCTGCTGTGGATAAAGTGTCATCCAACAGCACCGCTACAGAGACGTTATTTGTGAAAGGAAGAGTCAGTCGATGTGGCAAATCTTCATTGTTGTCAGCAACCACTGCCTTGATCGGTTGACAACCAGCACTGAGGCAAGACCCTCCACCAACAAAAAGATTGTGATTCACTGAAAGCTCTGACGATGGTTAGCATTTTTTAGCAATAAAATATTTTTATGTAAGGTGTGCACATTGCTTTTTTAGACATATTCTAGCACACTTAACAGACTACAGTATAGTGTAAAATAACTTTTGTATACACTGTGAAATGAAAAAGCCGTCCGACTTGCTTTATGTGATATTTGCTTTATTGCAGTGGTCTGGAATCAAACCCTCAATATCTCCAGGGGTATGCCTGGGTCAGATCTCAGGATCTGCCAAGAGGAAGAAAAATATCAACCTTCCTTATGGAAACACACACTCACCTGTCAAGGTTTCTTAATGTTACCTTTGTTTGTATTCCTGACTTCTGGTTTCTGCCATTAACCCCAGAACTTTCTTGATAATTGGTGGTAATAAACCCCAAAGAATTACAATCTTTATGATAATACAGGTGCCAGGGCCTCTTATGTAATTAAATGGCTGCTTTACTTTGCAATAATTCATGATCTAGACTCTAGAAAGAGCTATCCAGTGTTGGTATCTGCTAGGCTTTCCTTTTTCTTTTTTTTTTTACAGGAGAGATAAAGTCAACCTGGGAGGTTACCATCACATTGGTGTTAAAATGCCAGTGGAGGGTGAGAAATAACAGAAATAATGCTGAAAACTATTTTCCTCCACAGGTGTCCTGATGGGCCTTAAGAATACACAGCCCTCACGCTTCGGCGGGTGGGGAGTGGCAGACCATAGGGCAGTAAATGATATCTAAGAAAAGCCTTTCCCCCTTTTTTTCAATTATTCATGTAAGCATATGCTTAATGTTGAAAAATAGAAAATACTGATAAGTAAAAAGAGATAAAACAACCAAGCAAAATTCTACTGCCCAGAGAATATCATTGTAAATATTTTGTTGTATATCCATTGCTATTGATTGAATGTTTGTGTCCCTCCCAGCAGATTCATATGTTGAAATCCTAATCCCAGTGTGTTGGTATTAGGAGGTGGGGCCTTTGGGAGGTGAGCAGGTCATGAAGGTAGAGCCTTCAGGAAGGGGATCAGTGCCCTGGAAAACAGGATCTCCCTCCTATCCTCTGCCATATTAAGGACCTAGTAGAGAGACTGTCATCTGTGAATCAGGAAGTGGATCCTCACCAGACACCAAATGTGCCCATGTCTTGATCCTGGACTTCCCAGCCTCTGGAACTATGAGAAATAAGTATCTGTTGTTTATGAGCCGCTTTGTCTACGGTATTATAGCATCCCAAACAGACTAATATATCCATCAACATTGTTTCATATATTTGTGTGTTTATTTTTTCATGGAATTAATCTATATTTAATATTTGTGACCTAATTGTCCTTTTAATATATCATGAATACCTTTATATATTTATATATATATATATATATATATACACAAACACGTACACATACACCCACATCATCATTTATTTTTTTAATGGCTTAACAATATTCTATTCTTGAGATGGACTGTAATTCATTTATTCCATCCTGCATATCATTGAACATATAGGTTGCTTGCAGCTTTTCACTATTAAAAGAAGACCCTAACAAGCATCCTGGTACATACATTTTGCATACTTATCTTTTACTTTCTTAGGACAAACCCCTTAGGGTGGAATTGCTAGGTACAGACACATTTTTGAGGCATTTGCTATATATTCCTAATTTGTACTCCAGGATATTGCACTGATGTACACTTTTAGCAATAATGTGTAAGAGAACCTCTTTCCCTAGGCCCAGAGAAGTACCTTTAAGAATCCTGTGTATCATCTTGCCCTTGGACTCCCAACCAGGACATGCTCCTGTCCCAACAGCAGCTTACAGAAAGAGCTCAGTGCCACTCGTGTGCAACAAAGAAAGAAAGATGGGCAAGCAGCCGTAAATGGGAGATGTGCTGTCAAGACATGGTGAAATTTTGCTCAAGAGAAAGAAAGAGAAAAGCAAGGTGTCAGCCTCAGAGATATGTGGCGCTTTTCTCTCCTTCCTTCCTTTCTGTTTTAAAAGCAGCAATACTTGCTGTTTATATCACACCACTCTTCTGAAAAAGTTAGATTACCTCAGTGTGGTTCTGGCTTTCAACACTTGTCCAGATTCAAGGACAATTGACACTTGTGCACTTTTACATAGCTGACTGCGGCAGATTCTCCCCACCACCCTATTTGGCACTGGTTTGACGGCCCACTTCACTACAGATCCGGGCATTTGCCTAAATGGCTGTGTTGTGTTGAACCTCTGGTCCCCTGCCTAATGCCCCCTTTAAATATTTTCCTCTTCCGTTTAATATTTAAGACATTGTAATAAATACATCTTAACCACAGGGTCTGTGGTAGAAGTTGCCTTTTTGACAGAATCCCTGCTATTGACTTTTGTTGTGCTTTGATTTTCTCATAAAGAAAGGTGCAGCATGACTGAAGAAGAGCTGGAATCTTGTCCCAGCTGTTCCGCAGATGCCGTGACATTAGTACATTAATGGAGCCCTGCTCACTGTGTGAGCAACTCTTTGGGGTCATGAGCACTGACCTGTGGGGAGGCACCAATGGCTGGAGAGTGCTCTGAAGGCCCTGTGATGGTTAATTTTATCTGTCAGCTTGGCTAGGCCATGGTGCTCAGCTATTTAGTCAAACATTCTAGATGTTTCTGTGAAAGTATGTATTCAATGAGTTTCACATTTAAAACAGCAGACTTTGGGTAAAGCAAATTCTGTTCCGTAAGGTGGGAAGGCCTCATCCAGTCAGTTGAAGGTCTTCATAGAAAAACTGATCTCCACTGAAGAAGAGGAAATTCTGCCTGCTGGCTGTCTGCAGACTTGAACTGAGTATCAACTCTTCCCCGGGCCTCCAGTCTGCCGGCCTGCCCTGCAGGTTGTGAACTTGCCAGCCTCCACAATTGTGTGAGCCAGTTCTTTAAAATAATTCCACGCCTCCTTTTCTCTTTCTCTCTCTCTGTTATTTCTGTTGGTTCTGTCCCTCTGAAGAACCCTAACACCGCCCACTGCCAGCTGTGACAGAGCTTCCTGGACAGGCCTTCCACCTTCTCTAGTGTCACTTTCAAATCCAAGAAGAAGAAAGTGAACTGCATGCCTTCCCACTTTTCAAAGACGTCCTCAAACGAGAATGAGAATGATAGTAATGTCCAGGTGCTGGGCCAAATTCACAGCCCAGTGCTAGGAGGTTGGCCTTAGTGTCCGCATAGACAGAAGAGGAAGCTAAGTCCTGGGGAGGTCAGGCTTCCTGCCTTAACTGTGTAAATGTGACTCCGACGACATGGTATGAGCAGCTCTACGTGGCAGGCCTGCGGTTTAGATGCAGTTCACCTGACCTGCCTGACTCCCAAGCTCAGGATTTTGACTTCTGTGCCATTCTGCCTTGCTACAAAAGTGGTTTGACATTTGAAAAAATATTCAGTCCCGACTGAGCATGAGCAGAGCTCTAAATTCTCTTTACTTCTGAGCAGGTGAAAACTGACTAAGACTGTTTCAGGTTCTGAACACAAGAAAGGAAGTTGAGGTGAGAAGGACTCTGTTTCTGGCCAGGATGCCAAAGCTCTCAGTTTCTCCTGTTTGAGAATGAATGATTTAGATGCCCACAATCTCCCACTGATTGTTCTCTTATCTCTGTCTTCAACTTCAGCTCGGAAACCTTTCTCAGGCCCATCGTGTGCAGAGCTGGGCTCCTGCCTGTTTAAATGGCCCCTGGTTCAGCTCTTCCCGGCCCCCAGTATCCATAGGGGGCTGCCTTCTAGCTGGTGGCCTGTTAGCTGCTCTGCCCCTTGGCTGAAAATCCCCCAGATTTGCTGTTCTCTTTCCTGCGTCACTGCCACTCCGTCCTCTTCCTCTGCACGTGAGAAGATCTGGCGGCAGGAGCCAAGAGGAGGGGAAGAGGAGGAGGAGGGCCCATGTGGCTCCTTAATTCTCCTTCCCTCTCGGGTCCAGACACAGTAGAAACATAAGAAGCATCTTTCAGCCGAGTGACTAGACGCTGTAGTAACTGTCACAAGAAAACATCAGTGTCTTTTAACCCTCAAGGGGATAGAGCTGTAAGAAAGCCCTGTCTACCTCTGTCTGGAGTCAGGGAAGGGAACATGACAATATGACAAGAGGCCCTGGACTCCTGTTTGCTTCTGAGCAGATTATACTATGAAAAACACCATTTGCCTTTCATTGATGACATTTAAAGTGTTACAGAAGTATGAAAACATTAGATATTTTACAGTATACTTTCCTATTTTCCTAGGAAAGATATACAGAATCATTCTGCCTTTTTATTTCACTGCTTTCCCCTCCCCCACCCTCCCCAATGCCAGAAGCAGCTGCTGTTGCCCTGGCAACATTACAGAATAACTTGTTGCTTTTGGACCATCTGTACCCAACCTGGGCGGTGTTGAGGCTGTTTGTTTCCTTTTCCTGCTTGTCAGCTACCAAAAGGCAGACTTCGTAATTCAGATGCTGACCTTCCTGAGGGCTAGCAGAACTTCTCATGCCTGTGCCAAGGTAGAAGGGCTGATTCATTCCTTTGGACGTCGGTCTTTCTCATGGGACCCTTAGTAAACTACATATGCTGGTTACTAGGGAGACAGGACCCACAGACACGTTACAATCCAGGGGGATTTGTCAGAGTTCATGCGTAGAAAATAGAATCTCAACGGATGGAAGCATAGGGCCACTGTTTGTAAAAACAGTGTTTTAAAACTACATGCTTTCTTTTTCTACTTATATTTATGTGTCTAAAAATATAGGCATATTTTTACTAATTTATCTATTTATCCTTATTCCAAAAGGGATATAATACAGTGATTATAAAAATAATATTTGTATCTTAGAACAGGTTTAGAAAACATGAAACAAAATTTTTAAATTACCAATAATCCTGCTACCCATAGACACTGTTACTATTGTACATTTTTTCCTTGTACTATATGTTTTTTCAAAAACTAAGATGGATTTATTTTATAAATACAATTTTATATCCTGATTTTTAAAAATTTAATGTACATTGGGCATTTTTGTGTGTTATAAAAATTATTTACAACATGATTTCTCTCTCCCCTCTACTCCATCCCTCTCTCTCTACAATGTGTATTTGTTATTTGTTCAAGAAACTGGTCCATTTTCCCATAGTTCCCTACAACCCGATTTTGCTAGTTGATCCCCATGTTGTCATTTATCATCTTCCTCTGTCCACTGTATTTCCTAAAAAGTGATAGCTAACATTAGAACTTCAGTCCCACTCATGTTTGTTACTTTGGCAAGAATGCTTTGTGAGTGGGGCTGTGGCCTGCCCAGGAGGCCCAGGACATCAGGCTGCCTTCCTGTGGGGTCAGCAATCACTGAGGGTCACGGCCCAGATCCATTATTTCATTAGGAATTTCAAAAAGATGATAGTCCCATTTTACCATTATTTCTTCATTTGTTAACTGGAGTACTTCTACAAAGAAATTTTCTTCATTGACTAATTTTACTGAGATACAGTGTGTAGAAGAAAGATAAGATAAATGCCTAATTTATTCTTTTTATTTGCCAGTTAGCAAAATAATGAATTAAGTGCCATGCATGAGCCAAAGGGAACTAATTAGTGTTTCTAGTATCATTACAAATGCATGGATTTAAACATATTTGTGATTTTAATGTATTTTAATTTTTGATGTGTTTTAATCCCTTGTGGTTATTATTCTCAATCATGTTCTAGTTGTCCCATTTTCAGCCAGTGGGAACCTCTTCACTTTGCTTTCTGAATCCTTAAGAAGACCCTAGCAATTTTTTTTTCTTTTTGTTTGTTTTTTTAATTGCATCCTTACTTTCTGGTGTGATGAAATGTTCCAGGCTTACCTTATAAACATTTTTTCACTCCAGATCTAGAACAAGCCATTTCTTTAAAGAGATCTAATTTGCTTGTTTTTTAAGTGAAAAAATTTATATGGAAACCATAAGCTGACTTTCATGGTATTCATTTTTAAAGGTCTTTTCCATGGACAGAGAACTAAGGGACTTTGCTTTTGCTCTTTTTCCCCCTCCTCCTCTAGCTGCTCCTTAACATAAAATAGACCATCACAATCACTGACACTTGAATTCAAGACAGTATTTTTCTTAAACCTCATCAAACTTATATCTGTGATACCTTTCTCTTACCCCAGTCACACCAACACAATTACTCATTTGCTTCAACAACAATACACACACATCCAATTACCCAAAAACTTAATGCTTCACAGCAACAATAAACACTGATTATATCACAGTTTCTATGGATCAGCACATCAGAACCAGTGTAGCTGCACAGTTCTGGGTCAGAGTCTCTCATCAGAATCCAGAGGAAATATTAGTCAGGGCTGCAGTCACCTGAAGGTATGACAGGTGGGAGATCTGCTTCAAAGGGGGCCCCACCTACATGGCTACCAAGGTGATGCTGGATGTTGACAGAAGACTTCAATTGCTCTCAAAGGGCTGCTGGAGGGTCCTGAAAGCATGATCTCTGACTTCCTCCAAAGTGAATCATTCAAAAGAGCAAGGTGGAAATGGCAGTGCTTTTGAGGATCTAGCCTCAAAAATCACACATTGGCATGTCTATCACATTCCATTATTAAAAGTGAATCACTATGTCTGGCTCATATTCAAAGGAAGGAGAATTAGTCTGCACCCATTGAAAGGGGAATGTCAAAGAATTTTCAGGCATAGTTCTTTCCACTCTCTGGTTGCAACTTATTAATACTGCAAATGTGAAATACACTCACCTCTTCTAAAGACTTCCCAAAGGTCTCATTATTTCACAGCATCAGCTTAAAGTCCCGGATCTTGTTACCTAAATCAGGTGCAGGTGTGGAAGAGACTCCTCAGGTGTCCTAGAGTACAGCTTCTTGAAGACAGTCCCTCATAATCTGAGACCCATCATATAGGCATTAGTTATTTGCCTCAAGCACACACACACACACACACACACACACACACACACTTTACTTTACATATAATTGTGGGACAAGCATAGGATAACTCCTATTGGTCTCTACCAATTCAAAATAGAGGAAAACAGGAGACACATGGGAGCCTCAGACCCATGGCAAAATCCACTAGGGCAAACGCTGGAAGTTCCTTGACTAGGACTCAAGGCCTGAAAATGAGTCTCCATAGCTCTCAGCTCCAGTCTCTGAGCTCTTGTTTCTACCCTCTAGGTCATTATTTCTTCTTCATGAAAGGTAGCCCATGTTTTCTGCCGAAGAATTTCCTCAGCTTGTTTTCTGTTTTTAGAAGCTTCAGAATCCAAAGCTTCTTAGCATTTTATACTGATTCTGCCCCTTTTGATCTAAGCTTGTGGTATTTCTGCCAATTTACTTCTCTTAAAAATTTCATGGATTTCCTATAATTCTTGTTACAGCCCACTCAGAAAAAAAAACACATTCATAAATTTCCAAAATAAGTTCTTCTTGACCTGGGCTTCTGCTAATAGGCCCTTTAGGCTCTCATTAATACCCTCAGGTTCCATCCACTGCCCATTTCCAAAGCCACTTCTAAATTTTAGGGTTTTGTTATGGTAGTGCCCTACTCCTGGTACAAACTCTGTTAGTTATCTATTGCCCCATGGCAAGTTATCCTAAATCTTATGGCTTAAATCAACACTAAACATTTATTATGTCAGTTTCTGTACTTTAGGAAATTGAGAGCTGTTCAGCTGGGTAGTTCTGGTGGGGAGTTTCTCTGAAGTTGCACCAAAGAATTTGGCCAAGGCTGCAACTATCTGAAGGCTTGATCAAGGCTGAGGGATCTGCTTTCAAGGTATCTCATTTACATGATGGGCACGTTAGTAATGGCTGTTGGCAGAAGACATTTAATTTCTTTCCATTTAGGCCTCTCCAGAGGGCTAATGAAATGTCTTCACGGAACGAAGTTTGACCCCAGACCAAGCAATCCAAGAGGACAATGGAGAAACTGCAATTATTTTGATGATCTAGTTTCAGAAGTCACAAGTCATCGTTTCCATACTTTTCGTTGGAAGCATGTCACTAAGGCTGGTTCAAATTCAAGAAGAGGGGATTAGGCTATCCTTTTTGAAGGTGGTGGTATATTTTTTAACCACTATAAGTACTACCACCAACAATATAACTACCAAAAGTAGTTAAAGTTTTTCAAGTTCTTTTTGTCCTTGGAGTGTATTTTACTAAGGATTGATAGTCATATTAAGTCACTCAAAATCACCCTTTCTGTGTGCATACACCACCAACTTGAAAAACAATTGATTTGTTTTATTTTGCTTTTGACTTTTGGGGACTTTTTTATTTTGTTTTATAATTTTATAAAATAATTTCAAGGTTTGGTGGTCAAACTATAGAACAAGTTATATTTAGAGAAGTCTACCTTCATTCTGTCCCTGCCACCCTCTTCCCTTCTCTTCCCTGTAATTTTTTTATTTAGTCTTCTATTTTTTAAACAAATAAATACATATCCCCCATTCTAAGATAAATATTTGCTTGTTATGCACACACAGGAGAGGAAAAGCAAATTTCCTTCTACCTTTCTCAGTTCCTGGTTGAGAACACCTCCTGTAATAAAAGAGAGCTTAACAGGAGAGAAAAACATTTAATTGATTTCCTATGTATGGGAACCCAAAGATATGAGACCCAAAGAATTAACCAAAGTAGGCAGGTTTTATACATTTTAGACAAAGAAACAATAAATTTTTGAAGAATTGGCAAGACAAAGAAGTTTGGGCTTACTATAGTAAATTAATGAAGAAGTAGCAAGGTTTGTTTACATAGCCTTCTCAGCCCTGAATTCCCTATTTCTGGCAGTAAGGATGCAGGGAGAGTATTCTTCACATGGGGAATTTATTTTCTGCTTTCATGGGGACAGAGGAGGGTCAGAGTGTCCTTCTTGCATCAGCAGTTTCTTAAGTAACTTTAATTCAAAATAATATGCCTGAGGGCACATTTTAGGACAGTCTGCCTTAAACCCCATCACACATGATTCTTCACATTTCTTTTTTTTTTAATCTACCAACATAACCTGAACTCATTCCATAGCAGTATTTGTAGATAATTATCATTTCTTTCTATGGTTAATAGTCACCATTGTATAGATGTTATTGTTTATTCAACCAGTTCCCCTTAGAGGGGTAATGTGGAGGTTTCTAAGCTGTTACTGTTACAAACAGTGCTCAAAAAATAGTTTATGCATATGTCCTTCTAATCTTTTTCCAGAAACATATTTTTATAGCTATAATTTATTCCATGTTGTGGCTAGATATACCTTAGATTATTTATGTCTACTTCTATTGTGGACATTTGGTTCTTTCTATGTTTTGTCTCTTTCTAGTCGTGTGAGTGATACAACAATGAACATCATGTACTTAAATTTTTGTTGACATTTCTGGTTATATTGTAAGAACAGATTCCTAGAAATTTAATTAGTAGGTCAAAGCTTATGAACACTATTAGACAGTTGATATATATCAAATTGCTTTCAAAGAAAGGGTACAAGTTTACAATCTCAGAGGCAATAAACGTCCATCAGTATCTGGCACTGGAGAAATCTGAGTGAGTTCAAATCCTACCTTTATCATTTACTGGTTGAGTGACTCTGGATCAGTTAATTTTCCTAAGCCACAGCTTTCTTGTCTGGAAAAGAGAAAAATAATATTCATCTCATGGGGTTATTGTGAAAAGAAAAAGAAGATATTTGACTACAGATGAGTACCTAGGCCAAATATTTTGTGTAGTGCCTGACGTATAACGATCATTTACATGTTTGTTGTTGTTACTCTTTTCACCAGCAGCTGAGAATGTCAGTCTCAAGGAAGAGTCATTGACACTGGATGTTAATGTTTAAAGACAAAAAGTGCTCATTTAACCTGTTAAAGATGCTACTTGTTTTAATTTGCATTTCTTTGAGTTCTAGTTCTAGTGAACATTTTTCATTTATTTATTAATCTTTTTATTTCTTCTGTGCACTCTGTTTATATCCTTTGTGTATTTTTTTCTATATTATTTTACTTCTTTGAAATGCATATACAAGAGTTCTCTATTAGGAATGCAAATCTTTGGTCGACACAATTGCTGCAAATGCACCCCTGAATATTTTGGGGTTCTATTTCATTTCAGTTGTAAGATTTATTTTGACATACAGAGTTTAACATTCCATGCAATCAAGTATTTCCCTTTGTGATAACTTCAATAGACTCTTTAAAATCCTTGTGAAGTACTTCACTATTTCAAAACTCAATTATGTGCTCATCCACCTGTTATTATAGTATTATTTGGGGCATATATCTTACATACAGTAAAGTGTACTGATCACAGCCTGAATAATTTCCACAGAATGGATATATTCATTGTATTTGTTTGCTAGGACTGCCTGAACAAAGTGCCACAAACTAAATGGCTTAAACAACAAAAATCTATTGTCTCCCAGTCCTGGAGACTAAAGTCTGGAAGCCAAGGGTCAGCAGGGTTGCTTCCTCCTGGGGACTGCACGGGAGAATCTGTTGACACCTTGCCCCTAACTTCTGGTAGTTTGCTGATCATCTTGGTGTTCCTTGGCTCGTAGATGTATTGCCTTAATCTCTATCTTCATGTTCACTTGGAATTCTCCTATGTATATGTCTCAATACCCAAATTTCCCCTTTTTATAAGAATACAAGTCATATTGGATTAGAGTCCACACTGATGACCTCATTTTAACTTGATTCCCTCTGTAATGATCCTATTTTCAAATAAAGTCACACTCTTGAGGTACTGGGGGTTAGGACTTCAGCAAGTCTGTTTTTAGGGAAACAATTCAGCTCACAATTTTCATGCAATGAGAACACAGACCAGGAAACAGAATATATCAAACTTTCTAAAACCTACCTCATGCCCCCTTCAGCTACAACCCCTTGCCAAGGTTGCCATTCTCCTGGTCTCCTACACCATAGACTGCATTTTCTATGTTCCTGAACTTCATATGCACGGAGAACACAACATATATTCTGTTGTATCTAGCTTCTTTACCACAAAATTATATATGTGAGATCCATCCATATTATTGCTTTGTTGCCTGTAGCAATAGTTTATTCTTTTCATTTTTATGTAATATTTAACAAAAGGAGGAGAAATGATGTAATTTATCCATTTTACTGTTGATACTTAGGTTGTTTCCAGTTTTTAATTGTTGTAAATATAGTTTCTATGAAACTATATTATGAATATGTTGCAATGAAAATCCTAGCACCAGCGTTTCAGTCAGTACACACTCACATCTATGTTGGGAATACGGAGGGGACTTCTGGGGCCACAGGGTAGGCATATGTTCAGCTTTAGTAGATGCTCCCAATAGCTTTCCGAAGTGTTTTGCAGCAGTGTATCAGAATTTTATTCTTTTACCAGCACTTTGGATTGACTCAGACAAAAATATTTTTGATGAGAAGATGACAATGATGATGACAATAGCTTCTCATTAAAATCATTATGAAAACCAGGCATTGGACTCACCATCTCACCTATATCATCTCATTTAATCTCTTAACTACTTTTCAAGGGAGTTCTTAGCCTCATTTTACAGACAACAAAACTAAGTGTCAGTGAGAATTAAGTAATTTGCCCAAAATAACAGTAAGTAGTAATGTAGGGTTTGAATCCAAGCTTGTCTGGTTAGACTTTCTAGTCCAGATAAAATGTAAATGTGGTTGCTACGAGAGGTGAAGCAGGAGCCCTAGGCATCATGGCGTGGCAGAGAGGCCGACCTAGAGGTAAGAGGCGAACAGCTGCACCTGAAAGCTAGTTTGTGCCACCCTATTTTGGAGACATTAAGCATTGGCGTCTGTCACTAAGTTTAGCTCCAGACATTCCCCAGGGGATGCTTACTTTGAGGACTAATTCTGAGAGGATGGGTGTGCTCAATGTTCTAAAATAGTGATGAAAAACAGGGGCCAAGTTGCGGACCAAGGAAAAGCATCCCTAAGAGCAGGTCTGCGTTGCTGTTCTCACCACGGACATCAGCATGCACTCCTTAGCCCTCGCTGTCAGGCCTGGTCTCTAGTAAGACCAGGAACTCTTTTCCTTACGAACCCAACAGGAGCCAAGTCCACTTTTTTTCTGCCTTCTGGTTGCGTAGCCCTGGATGGCAGGATGAACATCCATGGGGAAAAATATTCGTGGAGCAGGAAGAAAAAACATGCTGCCAGATAAGCACTCATCTTCCAGAGACACTCGGTGGGCTCTAGTCTTGAGATGCTGCTTTGAACCAGGCGCCAGGCTATTTCCAGATACATCACCTTAGTCTTCACGATGACCTCGAGAGAGAAATAAAGTTCTACTATCCCCATGTTACAGGTACAGGAACCAAGCCTCAGGGAGGTTAAGAAACCTGTCAAAAAGGGAGAAACAAGTAGCACAGTACCTTCATTCTAACAGAGAATGTAGAAAGGGGAGGTTTAGACCTTTCTGATTATGAATTGTGTCTTTAAGGAATCTTTGGGAGTGTATGCTCACTTTTATTAAAGAAAAAGAAGAAGAAGGCAATTAAAAAATGCCAAATGTTTTTCTGCTGAACTGCTAAAAGTTTTGTTCTGGAAAATGAAAACTTCAGGAAGCTAATTCTGCTATTGTAAGCCAGCATCCCTTATTTACGAACCAGATAATGAGTGGGCCTAGGGCTCATATCCTGTAAAAGTATTACACCAATGGAGTTTTAATCAGATGAAATGTTGTCATCTTCTAGTTTTGTGCCAGTGCAATTATGTTAGAAAGTACAAAGTTTCCATTTTTACAGGCACTTGGCTTATTTGTTTCTTAAAACAAACCTGGGCTTTGTCCTGGTTTCAGTAAACCTATGCATTTTACCCACTATATTTTAATCTGTCGTTCATTTAATTGCCTGACCAGGTCACAGACATAGATGTACTAGGTGTGGGTACGCTTGCTATACATTACAACCCCTGCGCTGTAACCAGAGCTGAACGGGAGCAACGGACTCACACTCTAGGAACAGTTCACACACAAGACTGATCCTTACCCAGGTAGACTGGGTCTGGGCTGATTTCTCAGTAGAGGAACAACCAAAGAAGCGGGGAGACACAACACACTCAACTCTCCTGCTTTATTCATAAGGACTGACTAAGCCATCAGAGCTGGTCCGCAGAAGCCCTAAGACTCCTTATGCACTGTTCAGGAGCCATTCTTTCACAACCAGTGAGAGGGCTTAGCGCCCCCTCAAGTCCCATTTTGGAGACAGAGGAAGTGCCCTCTGAGGACTGGCACGCGTCTGCCTGCTCCAGCACAGAAATGTGCTGCTGGCATTCGCAGAGACTAGCAAATGATGTGGTACAGGAGCTCTTAATCTCTATTTTAATGTCTCCAACAATCTAGCAGTTAATTAGCAATTTGCTGCCCACCAATATGTAAATGAATGACAAGCACAGGACCCCCCGCATCTATAATTATTTTGCTGATTTACAAGCCACTTTGCTCTCTGTGTAGGTTTTTCTCTGTGTGTGCATTCATGCATCAGGGATTTCATTATTTTTAGACGCATGTTCTATGAGTTTTTATGCTTTAATATTTTCAGGCTTCAGTAATTACAGTATTATGGATATATATGTTTCCCTCCCTCAACTCCAAGTGCATTTATCTGTTAGGTTCTTTTCTGTGATAAGGAACGGAATTTATTAAGGGGCTGAAATCCAAATCGCAGACAGAGAGAGCAAGACTGAAAGATGCACGTTTCGACAGCTGCCAAATCCTTATGTGGAATCCGAGTCTTGTAATATTTGATTTTCTCCCAAGCAGCTCTGGTAAGCCAAGCCACGGTCTGCGTTATCCATCTGCCTACTTTGGAGAGGGGTGTTTTACTATTTGGCGGTTTAAATGCTTTACGTTTTTGCCAACGTATTAAGAGAGGCTCTCATGTTAAATTAAGTCAATTAATAAATGGAGACACATTAAGCAATCAATTTTGACAGCCTATCTCCCCAGCATTATGTATGGTTGGCTGTAATCACAAGATAAATGCAATGTGCTGATCTATGGTAATGTTCAATAATACATTCTCCGCCAGGCTCAATTCATCAGGGAGTTTCGGTAGGGGAGGCATTTGTTATTGGCTGTCTCTGCACCTCAAGGATAACATTCTGTCCTTTTGATTGGCCGCCTCACTGCTGCAAGATTCTAACCATCTTATTTTGATGATGAATCTGAAGGCTCGCTAAGCGGGCTGGCGCGGGGGTCTCAGAGGCTGCGCTCCTTCCAGAGCCCGAGGACGCACAGCTCCCTCCCCAGCCTGCCTGCGCCAACAACCCCCCAGAAGTTGTGATGCTTTTCTTTACCCAGTGCTTTGGGGCTGTGTTAGATCTCATTCACCTCCGCTTTCAGCACTACAAAGCTAAACGGGTTTTCTCCGCTGCTGGGCAACTTGTCTGCGTCGTCAACCCTACGCACAACCTAAAGGTGAGTTGTTCTCCATCATTTTATACTCAGGTGCCTTCTCGGGAGAGCGAGCTGAACCCCCGCGTGCGCCTGGGGCCCCTGGCAAAGCTCTTCCCTGGCGCTAGGATGGTGTTCGGTTCCTGGAGCGGCTGCCTGGGCTGGTCCTGGCTCTCTAGGTGGCTTGGTGTTCTCTGTGACTGCTGTTTTCCTGACTGGCAAGAACAACTGGAGTGACAGTCCAGTGTCTTTCCCCCAAACTGTCAGCCTACGACTGGAGCCGGGTCCGAGTGAGAGTGGTGGAGGGAGTAAGGAGCGTCCCCCCCGTGTCTCTCGCAAATATTTGTGGGCCAGTGTTCTGGACACAGGACTGAAAAGTTACCCACTTTGCAATCTGTCCCATGTGTTTGGAAAGGCAGGCAAGCACGTGGATTTTGGAAGCCACTTCTGGCTGCCGCTGAAGTGTAGCTCCGGGGAGCAGGAACCCCCGAACCGGCCAGTTGTCCAACGGCTCTTCCTTGTGCTCAGATCCCGGTGTGTGTGTGTGTGTGTGTGTGTGTGTGTGTGTGTGTGTGTGTGTGTGTGAGTGAGTGCGTGTGTGCGTGTGTAAGGGAGAGCGGTGTCAGGAGGAGTTTGCTTTCTGCCAGCGAGATGCGCCCGGTACCCTGAGCACTGGCGCAGGCAGGATTTGCCTCAGTTGTTTAATGATGAAACCGCTGGGAGCTGCTGCGGCCTGATCACCGCAGGGGTGCGGGAGCCGCGAGCCGCCCGGCTGCGCGTCTGGCGCCGCTGCCTCTGCATCTGTGCCTTCAGGTCACTGCCCTTTGAGAGAACAGCCAAAATATGCGATCCGGAGGACCGCCGCGTATCCCAGCCAAGACGGTGGAGAAGATGAATGAGGAGCCACTGGCTGGGCGGTGGGGAAGAGGGGAGGCAGTGGAGGCTGGGGAGGCGGTGCTGAACTCCCTGGTGTGAAACTCGGAGCCACCTTGGCCCTGTCCTAAAATAAACGCTGGACACATTGCCTTCCTGTCTCCTCACTGTACCCAGGGCTGAGTGACAGGGGGAGGGCACGTCTTCGGCCAAAGTGTGGGAGCAGGCTGACTGATGTGCCGTTCTGACCACTGCTCTTGGGCAAGAAGAGCCTTGCTTGTTGCTCATCACCCCTTTATAAACTCCTGTAAAGAGTCAGGCTCTCCTCAGTGGAGGCCCTGCAGGTCAGAGCTAATAGGTGCCTCCCCCCATTCCTGGAAGCCCCTAGGAGGGACAGCTGCCTGGAGCCCCTGGGGTCATATGCCAAGGCCAGTCCTGGGTGGAGGGGTGACTGACGGACTGCTCTGGAATTCATATGGTGCACGCACCCAGGAACTGGCTTTTCTGAGGCACCCAAGCTGTGACTGACACCACCTCACCCAACTCTCTGGCTCAGTCTTTCCTGTGAGCTCTCTGTTGCTCTCTGTCTCTTTCCATTCATGTCACTATTTCTTTTTTCCTTCATGGCTTAGTTTTGTAACTGAGAATTCTCCACCACTCATCCTCAGCAAAGCAAGGGTATGGTGTACATACTAAAATAGGATTCTGAGTCCCCTTTTATGGCTACTTTTGAGACTACATTCAAATGCCCATTATTTTGTCACTTTACATTAGTTGGTTCTCTGTGGCAAGAAATCTTGTTCACTTCTGTTTTGCATTTTAATACCTTTTAAAATTGTTTATGAGGCTTAGCATTTCCGAAGTTTGAATTTATATGGTTCATTGACTCCACCTAAGATCTTGGGGTGGGGTGGGTGAAATGCATCTGGGTGTGTTTTCCAGTGATGTCTGCCTGGATAGTGCCAAGTGGTCCTGATGCAAAAACCCGGGAGGCCAGAGTCAGGGTTGGAGGCCCAGGTCAGCTCTGACCATCTGTGCAACCTCAAAACACTCAACCTCTCTGATCCTTCCATTCCTCATCTTCAAAATGGGCATACGAATATCTATCCTGCCTCTTCCATGGCTCTGGGAAGCTGAAAAGAGATACTAGAAGTGGATGTGCTTTATAACACTCTCCTTCAAAAGAAAAATTCATGTTATTGCACATAATCTGTAGGGTTCCATTAGGAACTTCAAAAGTTGCCACTTAAAGCCTTCAGCCAACTTCAAAACCATATAAACAGTAACATAAAAACAAGTGACATATGCTTTGAGAGGCTGTTTTCCAAAGCTTACTTTTTCAAATACATTCTTATTTGGCTTTTCATTTCCCATAAAATACCACTTGGTGATTTTGCTTGGAGGAGGGCACTGCAGGTAGACAAAGCAAACTGCTTACTAACATACCAGGGCATGCGGCAGAGCACACAGGGGTCACAGGCTGCACCCACCACAGAGACCTCTGCAGCCAGGCTGCCTCTGTGGAGACCTCGATAAGCACCATGTGTTCATCCAGGATCCAGGTGGCCCATCACGTAAATTTTACCTGCTTCTCAGACCTGAGGGCTAACAGTCATTTGCAGAGCATTTAAAGGAATGATTCTGTAGCAGTATTGCTGCCCCATCACTGACATTAAAGAGTCCATAAAACCTCAAAAGCAAAGTGCTCTTTCCGAGCATTAATTTCCATAGGCAGACCACGGAAATATGCCTCGGATATAATAAGCTGTGATCCACATGAGGGAAAATTCTGTTTTTAAAAAAAGACTGTGGCAATTTTAACCCAGAATAGCTATTGATCTGTGGTGCTTCCCTGCACTCTGTTTGGCAGGCTGGTACATGAAATGGTGACCAAGGACAGAGGGCCTGAAAGGTTACTTTCAATTTTCTATATTGTGTTGCGGCTACAAAGAAGGCTGGGAAGCCTGTGTTTTCCTTTGTAGGAGCACTTTTTGCACTTAGTCCTTTCCCAGGCTTTCCCAAGAAGGCTAACAGTATTTCAGGACCTGAGGCAAGTGCTGAGTTATAATCAAAATCCACTTACTGAGCGAAGAAAATCATGTATTTACCATGCTTCTATAGGTCACCTTCATTCTCAATCTTATTATGGCGATTACTCAGTAACCTAGGATTTCTTCAAGCAAGCTGATGCCTTTCCTTCTAAATAGAAAGCAGAAGCCTTCCCAGGAATGCAGACACCCGCTGGTTGAAGCCATTACATCCCTTAAGCCCACCCTACTTAAAAAGCGCATTTAGAATAGCCAGAAACATGAGGGACCTCCACTTTAAGCAAGGACCAGGCAGGGGAAGAGTCCATAGCAGAGCTCTCTCCATGGAGCGCAGATGACAGCCTGTGTTTCCCTGTGTCTGTGTCTGTTTGTCTGTCTCTGCCTGTAGGGATGGCTCCCTGCACACTTTAGGATTCCCTATCATGCCCCCCATTTCTCCTTCCCAGTTCACGAAAAGTGACAACCAACAAGCCAATGTTCTTGGCTGACTGCCCTCTGCTTCTTCATTCACTCAGGTTACTGACATGCAGGCCACGGACTGTAGGCTGGCTCTGGGGAGGGCTCTGGCTCCTGGGGAGGGCTCTGGCTCCTGGTCCTGATTGGCATTCCCTTCTCCCTCATGTCCTTTGCTTATTTCCAAACCAAGAAAGACTTTCTCTCCTGGCTTCTGTCCCACTGGTGCTAGCTGCTTCTACAATGGCCTAGCCTGGACAGCCCTCCCTTCTCCAGAAGGCAGTATCTGTATCCAGAGATGCCCTCTGCGGATGAGGGGTGGGCTGGCCAGTCCCTGCAGCCAGGCCTTTCCAGGGAAGGGTCTGGTGGCCGCCAGAGCCCTCTGGGATCAGTCCTCAGTGCCTTCCAAGCAGACGGCAGCTGAGCTGAGGCAGGCTGGGTGACTTCCTCCTCTTAACCACAGCCCTTGATAAACCAGTTTCTGAAAGGCTATAAAAACCACTTCCTGCCAAACTTCTGAAAAGCCTTTCCTGGTGCCACAGTCATTGCTGAGACCCCAACACCCTCCCCAGCATCCCAAACTGAGGCATAACCTACCCAGCCCTCCTGGGAAGCTACCATGCCTCCATCCAGCTGATCCTAGAGCTCTCTCTTGTCACATGTTAACCTTGGGGTTTACAGACAGAAACACACACACACAGGATGCGAGGGGTATATGGAACAATGATGGCTTTGATTTTTAAGTACCATTCCTTTGATTATCCACATGCCTTTCCTTCTAAAACCAACCTGACCCGGGTGGATGAATGTGTCAGTGACAGTGGGGATGGGGGAGGGAAGCTGCATGGAGGAGGAGGCAGATCCCAAAGGAGGGGACAGAGGAGAGATGAGTGGCAAAGCAAAACATCACCTCTATCGTTTATGATATAATCTTTGGAAATCCCCTGCCTGCCCTGGGGCTTTCACTAACCCTGCTTGACACAACACAGCAGGCAGCTGAGTGAGAGCTAAAGACCTGAACATTGTTTTTAGAGATTTAGAGGTGGCCTTTCAAGTGTTCAGCCTGAATACCTATTTTAAAGCAGTTAAAGGCTTCCAACAAGATTGTTTAACAGCTAGCGTGTGGGTTACTCAGCTTATTGACCCAGCTGCCTCTGAGGTTCCATTCCTGGTCCCCTGGAAATTTCACCGTCTTCCTGCCGCCCAGTCTGGAGCCTCTTCACAGCTCATTAGCACTTCAGAGGGGCCCGGAAGGCATAGGGGAGGGGCCAAAGCTGGTGGCGCTCACTCTAGGCACTTAATTCCAGGGGCTTTCCCTTGCTGCCTCTTCCAGCCCTCGGGCTCCTGTGAATATTGTGTGACACTCAACTCTGCAGGCACAGAAGAGTCGCACGGCTTTTCTGCTTAATGGTGATTGTAAATGAGGCTCCCGAGTCACATTACTGCAGGTCTGAGCCCGAGCAGTCATTTGGTTAGCTGTGCCCTGGTGACTGAGCTGCAGAGGCGGCTCAAGCCGGCGCTGAGATGAGGTGAGCTGACTACCTCTGTACTGCATTTACCCAGCAGCCCCAAAGCAAATTTTGTGGAACTCTCTTAACCATGGGCCCTCAAGCTCCAGGGACTGTGGCAGAAATTAGAGAACAGGTACTGAAAGCTGTCTTTGAAAGGCACAGAGAGGTCAGAGCTATTTGGTTGGCTTCCCTGGGGTAAAGCAGAATATTTTTCTAGCAATTAACAATAAGAAAAAAAATAACTGTGACAGGATTTTACCCTTAGCAGAGTCATCTTGACTCAAATAGCTCTGTTCCCCAGTGGGGAAAGTTGATGCTTAGACCCTAAATGTCACATGGAAGGGGGTCTACCTGGAGAATGGAGACTTGTCCTCCCATGGGGGTCTGTAAGTCAGGGAATGACAGATACAATGTCAGAACTGGGAGGTTAAACCTTATTTACAGTCAAGGAAACAGAGGCCAGAGAGGGAAAGCAGCTTGTATTCATTTCCTTTGGCTGATGTAACAAATTACCACTAACTGGTGGCTTAAAACCATACAAAGACAATCCAGGAGACTAGAAGTCCACAATCAAGGTGTCAGCAGGGCCACACTCCCTCCCAGGCTCCAGGGATAATCTGCTCCTTGCCTCAGCCAGCTTCTGATGGCTCCATGCATTCCTTGGCCGGTGGCCACCTCTCTTTAGTCTCTGCCACTGGTCACATGCCTCCTTCTCTTCTCAGGATGTCCTCACTTCTGTGTGTCTGTCTTACAAGGATAACATGGGAGTGCATCTGGGGCCTACCTGGATAATCTGGCAGCTCCTCCTTTCAAGAGCCTTAATTTAATGCCTTTGGTCTTACAATATTCACTCTTTTGCCATATAAGGTAATATTCATAGGCTCCAGGCATTAGGATGTGAATATATCTTTTGGGGGGACCACCAGTCAACCCACTACAGAGCTTTTGCAAAGTCAACCTATTTAGTGGCAGAATTGGAACCAGAAATTAGGTATCCTGATGTTAGACTTATATCCCCTGCGCTGCCCCAGGCTGCCTTCAGATTAGTCCAAACTAAATGTTTCTTTCTGGAGTGCATGCTGTGGGAGAAGCAAATAACAGGGACCACTTTCCTGTACCCCATCAGCCTTGGGCCAGCAGTATGGCCCATGGGCTGCATCACATGCCTTACTATCTCCCCTTCACCAGATCCATGTCCTTAGCAAATTGGAACCTCTACAGCATCATCCTCTCTTATTCCCTGACCCTCTCCAAAAATCTTTCCTTTTCTTTTTGAATTCTGTTAAAAATAATACAATTAACCTGAATATATGCACATCATTTTTTTAAATCAAATGATAAAGAGATACATAGTCAAAAGCTCAGAGCTTTGTATCTTTCCCTTGGCACATATTTTTGCAAATCCACCATATCAATATTGGGAGAAGCAGCAGGTGTAGGGGAAAACTTGGGCTTTGCAGGAAATGGGCCTGAATTCAAATCCAGGCTTTGCCACTTGCCGATGATGACTTTGAACAATGACTTAGTCTCTCAGGGGCTTCATTTCCTCATCTATAAAAGAGGGAAAACAATGTCCACCTGCTATGGTAGCTATGAGGATTAAATGAGCTCACATAAGAAAAATGTCTGCCAGAGAGGAGAGAGTCAGTAAATAGCAGCAGTTACTGTCAGCACAGTCATGACAATGAAAGCGGCTCCTTGGAAGCTGGCGTCATCTCCCTTCAACCCCATCTGGCTGCCTTTCTCCCTTTCTGCAAACCTTGTGCTTGCTGTTCTTGGTATTTGTGAATTTCCCTTGGCCTTGAAGAGAATTATGAATAGGACAATTTCTGGCCTTATGTGAAAGTCATATTTGTCTTAAATTCATAGCTTCAAAGATAGCAGTGAACACTGCTTGGACTTGCACCCTAGAAGTCCAGTGGGAGAGGGGCTGAGTCTCAGAGGGACATGAGTGTTGGTGGTGGGACAGGACCTGAAGAGCTGGGTTCCCTGTCATTCACAGAGTCAGAAACCATGCAGATAATGAGACAGGTGATAGTAGGATGTAGGCAGATAAAGTTAGGGCCCTTGTAAGTTTCAAGACATTTCAGAACTCTTGTAAGTTTTGAAAAGCGCCAATTAAAACTCAACCACTTAGATAGATAGACCTCAGCTGCTCACACTGGTTGTGCCCTATGCAAATGAAGTGTTGTACTTTCAGCCAATCAGGAGTGAGTTGTGATATCATTAGTTCAGTTCTCTATTAGGTCTGGGTTGGAGGCGGGTGGTGTGGCAGGAATTCCTCCTCTCAGGAGGCAATGTAAACCCCAGACAGCAACTTCCTTGTAGCCCCTCCTGATTAGCAGGGTCTTTCTCTTCTCACTCATTAAAAGAGCTCTTCTGGTTGCTCCATACGCTGTCCGCTGCCTTCATTCTCCATCATCTCCAAGACATGATCCTAAGAAAAAACAGCATTCTAGCTAGTAGCATAAGACCTTTTCCACCCATCTTGAAACTTGCCCCTCATGACTTATGCATGACTTCTTTTCATTGGCAGTGCTGAGGAAGCCCATGGGTAAGTGGGTCTGTGAGAGGCATCTGATCTGAGGGTGTATATCTGAGGTTAAGTGACACCTCTGAGAGATTCAGGATGGGTAGAGGGAGGTGGGGAAAAACTCCCTAGGAGATGGGGCATTTTCTCTCTGCCTTTCAGTTCATTCTGCCTTGAGAAGTAGCTCCCCTCTGAGTGGGCAGGGCTCAATGCTCAATCGAGGCTGCAGTCCCTAGAATCAAGGGAGGGTGAGGGAGATGCTCTGACCTTTCTGAGCCAAGGAGGAATTCCTGGATCCCACTGTCATCAGAGAATTTTATAGATTGCTGAGTTAGGCCATAAGGCTTGAGTCTCCTGAACTCCAGCCTGAGTTTCTATACACACACACAATGGGTGGTGATTCTGAGATACCAATGAGTTTGCACCCTAAGTGATCTCTGAATAGCAGTGCAGGTCACAGGAAGCCTGGTCCCCAGCATGGTGAAAAGAAGAATGTAGGTGAACAAGACCTTTCTCCATGACGCAATCTGTGACTGGCCACTCCAATCTCAGGAAAGAGGAAAAGGGAGAAAGCAGAGCTGGGGAAGAGAGTGATATTCTACTTGAGGCCCTAAGTATGGGTTTTGGAGTCAGACAGGTATGGCCTTCAATCCAATACTGTCACCTTCCTTCAGTCATTTCCTTGACCTCCCTGAGCCTGCATTTCCCCCCCTATTAAATGACTTTTGTGAAGATGGAATAATACGATGTACATGAAGTGCTTGGCACAGCACCTGGCACATAATGCTCCATAAACGGTGGTTATCTTTACTATTAATCTGAGTCTCTTAGAAATGTTACCTGATGCACAAGAGGTGACCAAGGCTCTCCTGCCCAACTTATATGGGTGGCCAAAGTTCTCTTACTCAAACTGGATAGAGTAGATTTGAGTAGGATCAGTAATTAAAGAACTGCTTTATTGATGGGTCAGCAATTAAAGAACCTGTCCATTACCACAAAAGACCCCGAATAGCCAAAGCAATGCTTTGAAGGAAGAATAGAGCTGGGGGGATTATGCCCCCCAACTTCAAGCTCTACTACAAAGCCACAGTAATCAAAACAGTTTGGTACTGGCACAAGAACAGACCCATAGATCAATGGAACAGAATAGAAGAGCCCTGATATAAACCCAAACATATATGGCCAATTAATATATGATAAAGGAGACATGGATATACAATGGGGAAATGACAGCCTCTTCTATAACTGGTGTTGGCAAAACTGGTAAGAGAATGAAACTGGATTATTGCCTAACTTCATACACAAAAGTAAACTCGAAATGGATCAAAGACCTGAATGTAAGTCATGAAACCATGAAAACCTTAGAAGAAAACATAGGCCAAAATCTCTTGAATATAAACATGAGCAATTTTTCCTGAACACATCTCTTCAGACAAGGGAAATAAAAGCAAAATGAATAAATGGGACTACATCAAACTAAAAAGCTTCTGTACAGCAAAGGACACCATCAGTAGAACTAAAAGGCATCGTACAGTATGGGAGAATATATTCGTAAATGACATATCCAATAAGGGGTTAACATTAAAATATATAAAGAGCTCACATGCCTCTACACCCAAAAAGCAAATAACCCGATTAAAAAATGGGCAGAGGATCTGAACAGACACTTCTCCAAAGAAAAAATTCAGATGACCAGGAGGCACATGAAAAGATGCTCCACATCACTAATTATCAGGGAAATGCAAATTAAAACCACAATGAGATATCACCTCACACCAGTTAGGATGGCCAACATCCAAAAGACAAGGACCAACAAATGCTGGCAAGGATGCAGAGAAAGGGGAACCCTCCTACACTGCTGGTGGGAATGCAAATTAGTTCAACCATTGTGGAAAGCAATATGGAGGTTCCTCAAAAGACTCAAAATAGAAATACCATTTGACCCAGGAATTCCACTCCTAGGAATTTACCCTAAGAATGAAGAAGCCCAGTTTGAAAAAGACATATGCACTTCTATGTTTATTGCAGCACTATTTACAATAGCCAAGAAATGGAAGCAACCTAAGTGTCCAACAGTAGATGAACGGATAAAGAAGATGTGGTACATATACACAATGGAATATTATTCAGTCATAAGAAGAAAACAAATCCTACCATTTGCAACGACATGGATGGAGCTGGAGAGTATTATGCTCAGTAAAATAAGCCAGGCGGAGAAAGACAAATACCAAATGATTTCACTCATTTGTGGAGTATAACAACAAAGCAAAACTGAAGAAACAAAACAACAGCAGACTCACAGACTCCAAGAAGGTACTAGTGGTTACCAAAGGGGAGGGATGGAGGAGGGTGGGTGGGGAGGGACAGAGAAGGGGATTAAGGGGCATTATAATTAGCACACATAATGTAGGGGGGTCACAGGGAAGGCAGTGTAGCGCAGAGAAGACAAGTAGTGTCTCTAGCATTCTACTATGCTGATGGACAGTGACTGCAATGGAGTGTGGAGGTGGACTTGATAATATGGGTGAAGGTAGTAACCACAATATTGCTCATGTGAAACCGTTATAAGATTGTATATCAATGAAACCTTAATTTAAAAAATGTTTAAAAAAAAAAAACACCTGTCCGTTGAGTGACCAAGATTTTGGAAGCTGAGGGAACCAGCGTGATGGCAGAGTTCCAGGTTCTGGTCTAACAGATGAGGCCCAAGGTCACAGCCAATGAGGGGCAGAGTCCACTGTCAGCCTGTGCCACTACACTGCTAGGAGGTGGGCGATGGTTAGGGACATTGCCTCCCTTATAACCCTGGCAGGGCTGGACATCTTTCCAGAGTGTCTTTGTCCTCAGGAACTTGCTAGGGTGTAAACCAGATAGGCAACATTGGGGCATTTATAAGGAGAGTGTTCCTGGTGTCTCAAGTGCTGGCACAAGTATATAGTGAGGATGGGACTGAGGCTGTGAGTGGAGTCCCCAAAGTCCTGAGGCCGTGACCCCAGGCTTTCAAACAGCAGGGTCGCTCAAGTTCTGCTACAAAGGGCTACATTTTCAACTCGACTATAGGCCCAGAGTGAGAACAGATCTGAAACCAGCCCAACGCTTTCAGCTGTAGAACAGCATCCTTGTGGATAATCTAGAGCCGTGGTCCAACTAGAAATGTCAGTTTTACTTGCAAGGTGCTGTATCTCTTAATAATTTCTTTGTCCTTTAATCAATTTTTAATCACGAATCTGTGATTAGGATGAAGCTATGTGCTGCAGGCCTGTCTCCAGCTGCAGCACCAGAAACTCCAGCCAGGATAGAGTGGCCTGTGGAAATGGCAGGGCCAGGGACCCCAGGATGAAACCAAAGAGTTTCCTGTATGGAAGAGAAAGGCCATTGCAGACCAAGTTTGGAGAGGGAAGACAGGGTTAGCTTGGCATTAAGAAGGCCCCACAGAGACAGACCCAAATCTGGGTCAATAACAGATTTTACAGAGGACTGGCCAAAATTGTAGCCCGATGCTATGGCCCCTCAGATCTAACTCCCACAACCTCTCCAAAGATGTCCAAGGCAAGTAGCTACTCCAAACCTCAGGTTCCCTTTCTATAAATTAGGGGTTTATCGTGGCTTATATACCCCTTGAGTTCCCTTTCTGTAATTAGGGATATATTGTGGTTTATAAGCTAAGCTAGTTTGGCATCCTGAAACCCTCAGACAATAGTTTTCTACTGTCACAATTATGCACACAGTAATAATAATGATAATAACCACAAAAATGGCTATCACTTATTGAAGGCATGCTATGTCCAGGAACTGTTAAATGCTGTGCATTAAATTCACTAGGAAGTGGTGTGTCATCATCATTCCCCATTATACAGAACACCAGGGCAGAAAAAGGTGAAAGAGCTTGTTCAGCGTTATACAGCTCCTTCTGGCAGAGCCTTTTTTATATTAAAACCCTGCGCTTTTAAGCATTTCTTGTTATGTCATCCCTTATTGCTCTCTTTTCACAACAAACAACTTGCTTGGCCATAGGACTGGTATTGAGTATAGTTTTTTCTTTTAAAAATATTGAGCTGGAATCCTGTTTTATTCATCCTGTGTAATAAGGATGTAATATTCATCAAACACACAGGTAGATGCTCCAGCTCTTGGTGGGTGGTCTGGGAGGCATTTTCCAGGAATCTCGGTGCTGCCCAGTGGAATCAAACACCTGTGGTCTACAGCACAACTCTGCTGCCTTCCTTATGCTTCTTGGAATCTCCTTCCAAATAAACTACTGCATCCAAGTTTTTAATCTCAGGCTCTACTTTTGGGGAACCCAAGTTAAGACCATGTATATGTATATGTCTTTTAAATTAGCTAACGTTTATTGAGCACTTACTAAGTGCCAAATGCTGTGCTTTATCGGAATTGCCTTTTTCTAAATTCTCAAAACAATGTTGACAGCCAATTCCCAATTTACGCAGGAGGAAACTGAGGCATAGAGAAATTAAGTAACTCATCTAAAAAGGCATCCACTGAATGATAGTTTAACTGTGCTTTCAATCTCTTTGTTAAGCTGTGTCTCCCTCTTCACACAAACTTCTTGTCTGGAAGCTTCCACAAAGAGCACAGTGCTCCAAAGTCAGGCTCAATAAAAATAATGATTTGCATCAGGGAAATCTTTGCAACAACTTTACCTAAATGTCCAATTCCAAATTATTCTGCAGAAAGGAAATTTTTTATGGGTGCACAGCAAAGGAAACCATCAACAAAATGAAAATACAGCCTACTGAAGGGAGAAAATATTTGCAAACCACATATCTGATAAGGGGTTAATATCCAAAATATGTAAAGAACTCAAACAACTCTATAGCAAAAAACAAACAGTCTGATTAAAAAATGGGCAGAGGATCTAAATAGACATTTTTCCAAAGAAGACATACAGATGGTCAACGGGCTTGTGAAAAGATGTTCCACATCACTCATTATCAGAGAAATGCAAATTAAACCACAATTAGATATCACCTGACACCTGTTAAGATGGCTATCAATCAAAAAGAGAAGAAATAGCAAGCATTGGTGAAGATGTGGAGAAAAGGGAACCATTATTCCCGCTCTTGATGGGAATATAAATTGGTACAATCACTATAGAAAACAGTATGGCAGGTCCTCAAAAAAATTAAAAATAGATCTATCATATAATCCAGCTATGCCACTTCTGAGTTATCCGATGAAAATGAAAACACTTATTCAATAAGATATATGCAACCTTGTGTTCATTTCTAACATTATTTACGATAGCCAAGATATGAAAACAACCTAAGTGTCCATTAACAGATGAAGGGATAAAGAAGATGTGGTACATATATACATGGAATATTACTCAGCTATAAAAAAGAAGGAAATTTTGCCATTTATAATAACATGGATAGACCTTGAGGTTATTACACTAAGTGAAATAAGTCAGAGAAAGACAAATACAGTATGATTTCATTTATATATGGAATCTAAAAACAAAACAAATGGACAAACAAAACAAAACTCACAGATACATAGACTGGCAGTTATCGGAGGGGAAGAACACTGGGTTAGGTAAAAGTGTGAAGGGGTCAGTTGTATAGTGATGGATGGGAACTAAACTTATTGTGGTGATCACTTTATAGTATATATAAATATTGAATTATTACGTTGTACACCTGAAATTGGTATAATGTTATATACCAATGTTACTCCAATCATAAATAAATAATGGGTTACATGGTTTGACAGGCAGAAAGCTGCCTGAAACTAGCACTGACCCCCAAGGCTGGGACGTGCCATTGTCCTGTCAATACCTCACCTGCTTCTCAATGACAATGGCAGCTTGCCGACCACATCACAAAGCAAACATCCTGGAAGCATTAGGATAGCATTAAAAAGCCACTTTTCCTCTATGGAAAGAAGAAATGAAAGAAATCTTTTTATACAAAAGCAAAAATTTCTTTTAAGAAACCATGGCTCTTATCATGTCACGCCTGTTCTCTGAGAGATCCACAGCCCTCTGAAATTCCCTTTCCCCTTGGCAGCCATGCTATTACTAAATTTCTTTTTTCTAAAATCAAAGAGGAATGAAATTTTAATGACAATTTTCTACCTAATCTAACTCAGCCTCTACCTCAATTTCTGGGAAACCCTTCTAAATGCCCTCCAAACATTTTCTCTTTCCAATACTGCTGTGGGAAGAACTGAGTGAGGGAGGCGTCAACGTAGCAGTGAGCCTATCAGAGGAAAGCAGCACGACATTTGGGAGCTTTGCTTTCCAGTGGGCAAGCTGGAGAAATGCAGAATTCTGTTTCTACTGAATTTGGTGAGTGGGAGGAAAACACTCAGCCATCAGCTGTGGAGAGGAAATCCCCAAGTGAACCCCAGGGTCACCTCCTCCAGCAGCCCTGACTTTGGCAAGAGTCACAGAGAGCTGCAGAGGGCTCACCAGGGACACTGACCTGGCAGGACTCACAGGAATCTGGGAGGAAAGTGCCTCAGGCGGGCGTGAAGGGCTTCCACCACTCTCCGCCCCTGCCGCCTGCTTGTCGCGGCGCCCCTCAGGGTGATGGTGTGGAGGTCGCTGCGTGCCTTCTCGGCCGGCCTCCCTGCCAGCGGGGCGGCTGAAGAGCACATTGAGAAGCTGCCTTATTGAAGCCAAAGTGATACATCTGTTTATGGCAATTAAATAAATGCCAGTCGAACCCTTCTCAGCATGCTTACTGAAGCAAGTGCCAGATACAGGAGCCTCTCCAAGAATCCGAGAGAAATCAGAGGTGGGAAGGCGAGCTCCTAGGCACTTACCACCCACTCCTTGAAAGTACATGCCCGTGGCTAAGCTTTATCTGCAGTCTGGCTTGGTTCCTGCCCAGTCTCCGCTTCTCCATCTGTCAGGGGAGAAGGCGACACTTGCTCAGCTCCTCCTTCCAAGGTGACCTTATTGTGCAGAGATGGGTGTTCACCACTGACCCTAGCTATACCCTGCCTCTTTTCAAAAGGGGTTTAAGGCAATTACACCAAAAGGTGCATTGACAAAGGAAATAAGAAGGGAGGGAAACAGAAAATGGAAATAGGTTAATTGTATGAGCCTGACCCATTTATCGTGGGTGACAGAAATTTAGTAGTAAAGTTAAATTCCATGGACACATTTTAAACACCTCTCAGTCTCAGATGTGGCTTCAGATTTAGTCCAGTGTTCATAACTGTGTGACCCTTGGCAAGTTAGTTAACCACTCTGAGCTTTATATTCCTTGTTTATAGGAAGGCATATAATGTGAAGTAAATGGAGGATTAAACGTGATAAATATATGCAAAATCACCTAGAGCAGGGCCAGGCACATAGTAGGGGCCTCGTAAACACTGATTTCTTTTT
The DNA here is from genome assembly GCA_032199065.1 of Smutsia gigantea. Classification (NCBI taxonomy): domain Eukaryota; kingdom Metazoa; phylum Chordata; class Mammalia; order Pholidota; family Manidae; genus Smutsia; species Smutsia gigantea. The sequence goes on from JAVSCE010015315.1 coordinate 571,435, forward strand.
GTCTTTCTCCTTCCTTGCTTGCTTTTATCTTTTAATTTTCTCCCATGTTAAATAAGGAAATCTCCAGGAACCACTCCAACATTATTTGACTAGTAGTTTAGAAGAGAATCTCTGGGGATAACAAATAATTTTGAAAGGAAGAAATCTTTGCATGAAAGGGACAAATTTTCAAGATGGGGAATGACTCAATTGACTTATCCAAAGTCACCAGTTGAGACCAGATGTGTCTTATTTTTGTTATGTGGTTGTGGAATTAATAAGATGGGTTCCCTCATATACCTCAGATCTCCCAAAGGGATCGGGGAGTAGAAAAGGGAATGCTGGGAGGAAGTTTATTCCACATGAAGCTGGAAGACCAGGGATATATGGCACGACTCCAGGCAGACGGGACGCTTCCCAACAGCAGGGTGCCAGGTGGTCCGGGGGCAGTAGGACTTGCCATTCCCCCTGCCTGCAGCAGGCTGGGACAGGTGTCTGCATATTTTCCACTCACCAATTAGAAAATAAAGATGACAAATGCAATTTCCTCTTGCTCTGAGGTCACCTGGGTATGTCCAGGCAGGCAAGATGTGGTGCCTGCAAAGAGACAGCCAGCAAGAACTCCAAGCAACTGGTTGGCATCAGGGATGGCAGCAGCAGGAAGCAGCCCACACCACCTCTTGAAGACTTTTCTGATAGCTCCTCTCCCCTCCCGTCTACCTCACCGTTCCCTGTATTGATTTTAACCACAGCCCTCGGACTCAGTCACTCCCAGCAGTCATTTGCACATCTGTGTCCCTATGACCTTGAGGCCCCCAAGGGCTGTATCCCGTCTCCTCCTAAGTGACCAGTACATAGTAGATGCTTACTAAATGCAAGGCTAATTGATAAATGAAACACTCAGGACTGTAAGAACAAGGCAAAAAGTGGGAGAACTGAGTGAGTTTTTCAACACAGAGACCCAAGAACAGGGAGAGAGATGGAGCCTGTATGCTGCAGCCTGGTCCAAGCTAGAGGCTCAGTATGAGGGCAGCCAGGTTGTAAGGCCTGAGCAAGACAAGCACTGGGACTTGTTCCCAAATCCCCCAGATCCCTCCTGCCTGAGGATATTGTTGGGTTTCTGGGCCTGGGCTCATGGTTACGGTCAATGATGAAAGAAGTGTCGTGTGATGCTAAGTAATGTGCTCTGCCGCCACACTACCTGGGCTCAACTGCTGCCTCCCCAGCTATTAGCCTGGGACTTTGGACTTGCAAGTCAGGTTTTTATGCCTCAGTCTTCCCATCTGCAAAATGGGAATAATAATAGTACCAAGTCCTAGGGGTGTTATAAAGACTAAGTGAGTTAATATAGTAAAGTGCTTGGAACAGGCACTGGCCTGGCACAGAGTAAATGCTACTCGGGTGTTAGCTATTATTATTTCCGCTGTGGTTGTTGTCATCCTTACCCAATGTAAGGAGGGCACACGGTCCGTAGGTCCTGATGGTGATGTAGTCAAAGGAGAGAGAAGAACCTAGTGGGTTCTGGCTTCCATCCACTGTGTTATAACTGCTCTAACTTTAACTGGTTAGAAATTGCTTATCCGAAGATTAGTTTTCTACAGACTGTGAGGTATGTTTTAAATTCCACTTTTCAAAAGCCTGGGGAAGAGTCACTCCCACAGTGGTGCCCCAGGCTGACTTGCAGAAGAACATGGATTTGCAATTTGTTTGCTGGTGTATTAGGATGAATCGGGGGCTTTTTGGCTTAGGGGATAGGGGATCAATCTTTCTCTTTCTGTCTTTATATTCTGTCTATGGGCTCTCAGACCTAAAGGGCACAAAAGAACATTAAAACTCCTATGTTTAATTTCCTGTTTATTTGTTTTTAAACACACACTTATAAGGCACTTACTTTGTGTTCTAATTACAAATATTAACTCACTTAAACCTCAAAATAACCCTTTTTTGAAATAGAGCTCTTCTTATCCCTACTTTACAGATGAGGAATGAGGCACAGAGAAGGTAAGCAATATGCTCACAGCCACACAGCAGTGAGGGGTGTTGGCAGGGGTGGAAAGCCAGGATAGTGAACTCAGGAGCCCAGCTCCAGAGCTGCTCCTGTGTGTCCTGCTATGCCACCTCTCCAGAAGGCTATGTTTGGGTAAATGTACAAGAAGGTAAGCAGGCCTCCCCAGCTGAGGGTGAGCTGAGCTGCTTGCTGGTCCCAGAGTCTCCCTACCTTTCCTGCTGGAAGAAAGGGGGAATCCCACAGACCTCCCCGTATCCCAGATTCTCACTGCCCTGGAGTATCCCAGCTTTGGAAGGGAGATTATATGCTCTACAGACGCTGAGCTGAGAACCCAAGTGGACAGCCCCTGTGAGGACAAGGACACTGTCTACCAGTCATGGGCCCTGAGCTCCCAGGGAGCCCTGCTCTGAGGCCCCCGTACCACCTCTTTGCCTTGGTTGTCCGTTACTTGTCAGCCAGTCCCCAGGCTCAGAACACAGAGGACTTGGGGCCAGGGGACTTCCTTCCTCTTCTCCAAGCAAATGGAAGAAGCCCCAGGGAGCCCGTGGATGTCAGTAAACAGGTCTGTGTGCTTGCCAGGACTTGACAATTGGACAGCCTTTTCTTTCCCCTGATAGAGATAAATGTTGATAACTCAATGATGATGAAAACATTGTGAAGTGCCAAGCACAGCATGTTTAGTTACAAAAGCCAGGAATAATTGCTTCAGCCTTGCTGCTAAGAAAACCAGTTGTCGAGTCCAGGATAATTCTAGTAAGAAATTGGCATTCGGGAATTAATTGTTTGGAATGTAATGACTGCTACAGCCCAAACTAATGAGAACAGAAGGCAGCTTCCAATTTGAATTTAGGGAATGAAATAGGCTTTGCCAGGCTAGCTGGTGCAGAAAAAAGAAGGAAGGGCTTTTGTTTTGGGTTTTTTTTAAAACCTCAGTACTGATTGGGTGAAAAATAAAAAGCATTTTGCAAGAACAGCTTCTGAAAAGACAAGCGAAAAGTCTGTCCAGACGCCTCAGGAAAACTCTTGATTGATAATGAAAAGCCTGGCTGAGCTCTTCCTAGGAGGGGCCCTGAGCAGGTCTGGGGACAGCAGGCAGGGATGAGTCATGACCCCTCTGGGGCAGAGGGAGTGTGTGCTGGGCAGGAGTCAACTTGTCCCTGACACCTGAGCTCTGACCTTCTGCAGGTCACCATGCCTTTCTGAATCTGTCCTCTCCTGAGCCAGCGAGATGAGTAGCCACATTCACCCCGCAGCCCTCAGTGTTTGCTGTGAGGTTAGTTGTGGGGGCCACATGAGAACATACCTGGCAGGTGTTCTGCGACCTTTAAATCATAATGTGGATGGAAAGTATTATTTGGTTAGATTACCCTCTTCTCATCCTTTTATTTGTTTGCCCAACCCTGACTTGTTGGAAAATGGACTCAGGACAACCTGCCTATTTGGTTCTGATTTCTTGCGGAGCATGCGCTCTGTGGAGAGTAACTGTAGCACCAGGCAGGAGTCCAGTAGCAGCGAAAACCCAGGGTGGCTTGCAGGGCCCACAGGGCGGCAGCCTGCGGTCTGCGGGGGGAGTCAGAGCCTTGCCAACTCTTCAGAGTGCTGGGTGCTTTGGGTAATGGGCAAGAGGGCAGAAAGAGGAGTAGCCCATTGGTCTGTGTGTCTGTTGGGCTCCTGCTATGAGTGTATGTTTATTGTGGGCCTGACGTGCGAGTGGCATTACAATGGAGAGATTAAAGGGACTCTCAAAAGACACCTAACTAACAAATACTTCCTGGGAGAGGTCCCAAATTCTTCACCAGCTTCCCAGTTTCCTCCCATCTCCGTCCCTACTTTCTGACATTAGTAATAGAAATGCTGGACAGGATTCCCCTGAATTCAACTAACTGGAAGACACACTCATCAAAGTCCAACCATAGATGAGGACTCCCCAGGTTGGCTGCCAGATTTGAGTGGTCAGAGGGGCTTCTGAGAGAGGATTTGCACATCATGCTCTCAGGATAAAGACCAAACAATGGAAAATAGTGTTGGCCAAGGGTGAGGAGAAATTGGAAACCTGTGCACTATTGGTGAGAATATGAAATGGTGCAGCTGCTGTAAAAACAGTATGGGAGTTCCTCAAAAAATTTTGCATGGAACTGTCACATGATCCAGCAATTCCACTTCTGCGTGTACACCACAGAGAATCAGAAACAGGCTCAGATAGGTATTTGTACACACACCAATGTTTCTAACAGCATTATTCACAATAGCCAAAAGGTAGAAACACTCAAGAACCCATCAACAAATGAATGGATAAGCAAAATGTGGTATGTACGTACAACGGAATACTACTCAACCATAAAAAGGAATGAAATTCTGGTACATGTTGCGACGTGGGTGGACCTTGAAATTGTGCTGCTAAGTGAAATTAGCCCAGATACAAAAGGACAAATATTGTATGATTCCACTTATAGGAAATATCTCAAAGAAGCAAGTTCACAGAGACAAAAAGTAGATTAGGATTACCAGAGGCTAAGGGGAAGGGAAAATGAGGAGTTAATGCTTAATGGTTACAGTTTCTTTCTGGGGTGATAAAAATTTCTGAAAATAGTGGTAGTGATTGCACAATATGTGAATATAACTAATGCCACTGAATTCTACACTTGGAGATACTAAAAATGGCAAATTTTGTGTTTTATGTATTTCATCATATAAAAGATATGTGCTTTACTGGAAAAAAATTGGAGAAAGCTGGGCATGGCAGGGCCCTTGCTTGCCTGGGTGGCTTCTCTCCACGCCTCTCTCCCCCTTACTCTCCTGCCACCTGAGGCTCATTCAGCCTGGCTGTTCATCTTGCTCCCTCCCATCACCAGGCCTTCGGAATGCTCCTCCACCCACCCAAACCGAGACTTCACAGACCACCAAAACTGGGTCAGTTTCCTTGTTTATATGCTTGGAAAGGCCCATGCTCCTTCTCTCCAAAGTCCAACCTCCAGTGGTGGCATATATGAATGAATCTGACTCCCACATGAGAAATAATGTTGTGAAAACAGGGACACTGTCTCTGTTTAACCTCTCCATGTTAGCACCATTGGCCATAGTAGACCCTCAGTAAATAAACATATGCTCCGTGAAGAAATACATGAATGAATGAGCTACTCCACCTGCTTTTTCCCCATCTGCCCCCCATCACTTATTCATTATCCATAACACAACCGCCTGAAGTTGATGTATTTATTTCTTTATGTATATTTGGTGTCCCTGCCTTCTCATTAGAATATAAACCCCTTGAGAACAGGGATTTTGTTTGCCTTACCCACTGCAATATCCCAGTCCAACAGTACCTGGCATATTGTAGGGCTCCAAAGGCACCTATTGAATCAATCAATCAATAGCAAACCTTGATTAACTCTTGCCTGGATTATTTTGTACTCAATTTCATTGTGTCAGTATGAGTGCCAGAGTCATATGCCTACAAATGTCAATTTGTTCATATCTCACTTCTGCTTTAAGCCTTCAGTGCTCCCCGAGGGCCTGGAGGTAAAGTCCACTTTCCTGTTAGGATACACTGGCCTCTGCTGACACTCCACATCACTGCTCAAACCCTCCCATGCTGGAGGGATATAGGAATGATCTAAGACCATTCTTAACTTACACTGTTCCCTCTCCCCAAAATACCCTTCCCTACATCTTTGTCCAGATAGTACTTTCTCACCATTCAAGCCTGCTCACATGTCATCACCTTCCAGGAGCTCCTCCCTAAATCTCCTGTATATGTTTTGATCATGATGCACTTAACTGCTGCAATTTCCCACTTGAGGCCCTGGAGAGTTGGGACCAAGTTCTGCTCATCCTGGTGTGTGGCTCGTTGCCTGGCATAGTTTAAGCACTCAGTGAAGAGGGGTTTAACCAAACTGAACTCTTCAGAGTGAATTTGAGAATGAAGAGAATTGTCTCTTGATTGAAACAAATGATCACAATTCTCTGGAACCACCCTTGAGCCAAAGAAGAAGGCATCCAAGCCCTGGTCTCCACAGGCCCACCTGGCCCTGCCCGGCTGTGTCCTACCCCGTGGGGTGAGGAATCTGCAGCCCCAAGTGTAAGTCCCTACCTGGAACTCACACCGTCCCTTCTAGGTATCTCTCTGGGTATCTGGAGCTTGTCTTCTGCAGATCTGCCCTCCCAAGGATACACTGTGCCACCATCCTGCATGTGCCTAGGCCTGGCAGGTAGTCAAGGCTGCCTTTGGTGGAAACGGTGGACAGAACTCAGTCATACAGGCTTGGGTGGCCACATACAGTCACCAGGTATTGGGTGGAGCCAGAGGTAGGAAGGAAAGTGGGAGCCATGGCTGACTCTCTCTCTGCCACCATCTCTACTCTGCCGAAATAGGCAGAGTCTAAGTGCTTTAAATTCAAGACTAGCCTTCTAACTTGTTATGAAGTCTATTTACCAAGATAGGAAGAAAAATGTATTTTATTAGCAGTTAGTTGGCTTAGTTTGTAACTCTGAAAGATCTAGATAAAAGGTCTGTGGGCCTTTATTTCACCCCTGCCGCAGTCTTGCTGATGTGAGGATGGGCCTGCCTCTCAGCCAGACAGTAAGGAAGTCCTCACCGCCAGGGAAGGGGGATCATGGGACATTAAGTCTCACATCCTGAACACAAAAACCTCTAAAAACCCAAGGAAATGGCTACTCTATATAGGGTGTGCTTGTGTGTGTGCATGCATATGTGTATAATTTATTAGCAAGTCTTCTCTGAGGAAAAAATGCAGGAAGGGAAACAAGCAAAGATTGTTTGGTTTCAAGTGAATTGATAGAGATTCAGAGGAGGGGTTACCCGGAGAGGGCGGGGCGGCAGGACTGGCTGGGAAGGGGCGTGAGAGTGCTTCCAGGGTGCTGGGAACGTTCTCTCTGTTGGTCTGAGGGGGGGTTACTGGGTCATGCACATGTTACATTTCACCCAGCTGCACACTTGAGTTGAATGCACTTGACACACAAGCAGTTTTGGAGTCAGTCAGCTCGGGCTTGCCAGCTCTGTGCCCTTGAGCAAGTTAATTATCCTCTTAAACCTCAATTGACTCAGTGCATAGTGGGTAAGATCAACATGTGTGCCTCGCAGGCTGAGGAAAAGGGGGAAGAAGTTAGTGCTCAGTCAGTGGTGGTTCTTTATTTTATTAGCTACATCAACTGTTAACTGTGTAAAACATTGCTTATTAAAATGCTTGAAACTTTGAAATGCATGGATTTTTATGGTAGTTTTTCTAAATGCAACAGAATGATTTAGAACCATCCAAAGGTCTCCTCCCTTCTAAGTCTTCTGTCAATACCACTCATTTTCACTGGCTGACTTTTAAGCCACATTTGGTCTAGGTGGCAACTTTTCTGCACGGTAAGCAGCTTTCCCGTCACCATCAGGCATTACAATGTGACTGAATGCAGTCCTGAGGGAAAGTGGAGCAAGCTGCTGAAACTGGTCTATTGAAAAACAACTTTATTTCTCCCTTGGTGGATTTCACCTCTGGCCTGAAAGAGGCCTAATGCTGGCTGCATTTAGTTCCTGTGGTAAGGTCCCACCTCTAATCTCATTCCACACGGAAGTGCAGTGAGGGTGGATAAGAGATTTTGGCTATTATATTAGGTAAGCTGGGATGGCAGTTGTTGAGTCTCACAAAATATTGAATATGCTTTCCTATTACATGGCTGTTAAAAGTATGCTGTTCTCTAAATTCAACTTCAAAAGTAGAAGTAGGCTTTGACACAGAGTCAAGAATAGCATTTATACGTTCATCAAACCTTTACCTGGTGCCCGCCAATGACAAGAGACCATCCCAGGCACTGTGGGAGGAGATAAAGAAGACCTCAGCCCTCAGAGAGCTTAACTGGCACACCTCTAGCTGAGGCACTGAGAACATGAGCCTCAGCCATAGAGAGAAGCAGGTGCACAACCTAACCACAGGATGAGCTAGGCAGGAGCCAATGTCAGGAGGAGAAGGGCTGGAGAAGAAAGCTGCACAGGGCACTCCTGTGCCGCAGCTCGGTGGGGCTGCTTTGCTTATGATCCTCACTCAGCCCTCCCAACAGCCCTGCAAAGTGTTTATTATTATTCTCACTTGACAGATGAGGAAACTGAGGTTCAGAGAAGCAGAGACATGGCTCAGAGTTCATAAGCAGAAGAAGGGCTGGGTGCATAAGTTGTGGGGTGCAGTACAAAGTGAAAATAAAAATTTCCCAGCAGTGACAGTAGTGTGTTAAGTCAAACATAGGTCCCTTCTAAGTGCAGAGTCCTGTGAGGCTGCACAGCTGGATGACCATGAAGCCGGCTTTGAGGAGAGATGCTGCAAAGAGTTATGGAAGCACAGATAAAGGAAGGAGGGAGTAATTTTGTTGGCAACATTAGTAAAATGGAAAGCTATATTGATAGAAGTGGCAATGAACTGGAAGGGGAATGTCACTTTAGTTACATGTATCCAACACAAGGCTACCTGGTGACCCTTTTTCACCGGAGTAAGATGTAGCCAGGAGCTTAGGTATCTCCTGAAACCTATGGGACTTAAGAGTCTATCATGGAAATCAGCTGCTTGTACTGAGGGTGAGAAGAAATCCAGTTCTGGAACTGTCTCAATCCCTCTGAGAACTCTGCAACCTTCTGGACCAGCTCCAGGCCTGGACTGACCATGTCTGCCTAGTTCCATATCTGTTAGAAATAAGATCAGTAGCAAATAACAAAACAATCAAGCATGAGTGGCTTGAACAAACTGAGGTTTGTTTTCCTTACAAAATGAAGTCTAGGAGTAGAGAGTTTCTAGCATTAGTTCAGGTGTTCAAAATATCAGTAATGGTCTCTGTGATTCACATGCTCTTTCTCTTGGGGTATTACATCATAGTTGCAAGATGCTTGCTGTGGCTCCAGCCATCTTGATTGCATTCAAGACAAATAAAAGGGAGAAGAATGACACTATGTCCAAAAGGGGAAGCAGAAACTTTCTCAGAATCCCCACCTCGAAATGATGGCCTTTAAGTTTCACTGACCAGAGCTGCATCGCATAGTCACCCAGAACTGCCAAGAAGGGCTGGGAAACAAAGAACAATGAAGCTCAGGCCTGGATGTGGCTGCTAAGCTGCCATGAACAAAATTGAAGTACTATTGGCCATGAAAAAAAAGAGGACTGCTACTGAGTAGGCACCTAAGACTGTTGGTTACTCTGTGGACTAATCTAGTGCCCTAAGTTCATCCCAGCCCATGCATATGTTTCCCAGAAATAGTCCTAGGGGATCCCAAGGTCACGGATATCAAGCTGGGGCTGACTGTTACTTCAGGAGTGTGGGGAGCTGGCAGCCTCTGTGGCTCGTGACTGGTGCCCTCTTCCCTTCAGGGCATTTACAACTCACACACAGGGCGTAGGTCTTTCCAAACATGCCCTACCTCTCCTGTGGGACTATAAACTACGAGAGGGTAAACCCATGTTCCGTTTGAAGAAGTGTGTTTAATGATGTCAACTGTGTCAGAAGCTATGAGTGTGCTACAATCCATTAAAATGTAATAGAGGCTGCAATACAGACCTGAGGAGAATGATAAGAAAAAGCACAGTGCCCATAATAACATAGCTTAGAGAGTCAAGGAGGGCTTGCAGGGAAGGCTGTGGATTCACCCATCCATCCATCTATCCATCCATCCATCCATCCACTCAATCAAATATTTATGCAGCACCTAGCACTGCCCTAGGCTCTGGGGATGTATGAGTGAATGAGATAAACAGGTCCCTGATCTCATTGGGATGATCTCAATCTAGTCCAGGAAGGAAGAAAAAAACCTAAGTAAATAAACAAATACATCAGGTAATGTTAAGTGTTTTACAGAGAATTAAAACAAGCTTTTGTGGACTGGGTCGTCTAGGAGTGGCTTCTCTAAAAACGTGGCACGAGAGCTGGGATCCAAATGAAGAGAACATTCCTGGGACAGCCTGCAAGACTCAGGGGAAAGTACCTTCCTGGCTGAGGATAAGGAGAAACCAAGAAACAAAGCCACAGGGCTGGGGCACTGAGGGCCAGAGGGTCTGAGGATCCTGGGCTTTGTCCACAGGTGTGGGTAGCTTGTGGAGAAGAGCTCAGAGGATGAGCCTGGGAAGTGAGGAGTGCGCAGGAGGAAGGGCCATCCTAGGGACCATGCAGGAGAATGACAAGGAGACCAGACACTGGGGAGAGATGTCTTCAGGGTTGTCAGCAGTGAGGACCTACTGGGAGAGAAAGAGCAGAAGGGAGACCCATTAGAGGCAGGCAGTATCCAGAAAAGAAATGACCAGGTCCACGCTGCAGAGGGTCTGGGGGCGGGAAACACAGAGGTAATCTGGCAGATAAGCAGGAAGTAGAGGCATGACTGGGCTTTCACATTTGGTCGTGCTGCAGGGCTGACCTGCTACCTAACCTGTGGTAGGTCTGCACCGTTTGTGGAATTAATGAATGCGTAAGCTCAGAAGCTTAGGAAAGCAGCAAGAGGAAAAATAGTTGCAGCAACAGAAAGTGTAACTTCTTGCTCAGTAAGATGTTTCATAAAAGATGCCGACTTTAAAATTTTCGCCTGCAGTTACCTTCTGCAGGAAAGTGAGCTGGAAGAAGTGGGTAATCTGGAGCACTAATTTACAAAGGTGTGAAAAGGTCAATTCCGATTTAAGGCCCTCTAACGTGAGGTGATGCTGAAGACATCCAGCTTGGCTGGAAGCTGGGTTCCTGGCGCTGGCGAAATGAATTTCTCTTCCTGTGTTTTATGGACAGGAGGGTAGTAAGAGCTCTGGCGTGGAGGCTGCAACCCCTTCCCTGCCTTTTCTCTATCATCTTCATTCCCGTTTATTAATGTGATGCTCCCAGAGTCAAGATAATGATTTAAAAGCTCTAATTTTGTTACATTTTGAAGCCTGTCTGCCATCAGGGCTGATTGTAATGAGATTTGGGAAGGAGCTGGGCTCTTAGCTGGGGTCAATTCATCTCTGGAAGAAAGTGCTACCCTCAAAACGCCCAGGAATTATTAGCACTTAGAGGACAGCTGAAGAGATCTATTAATGCGAGCTGCCTGGGGAGTCCTGAAGTGTGAGATGCAATTATATCTCTTATTTATTTCCCCCAGCTTAATATTTAAGCACAAAGAAAAGATGGGTAGGTAAAAGCTCGTGAAAATCAATAAATATTTATTAAGCACCTGTAATACTGACATACCACCTTACCTTGCATAACGTTCAGCATCTGTGAATGCTAACACATTAGTGCACGTTAGTTCTCTCATCGCTTCTCAGCCCAACCCTGGAGACAGTGGAGGACAGCTTGGTTTTCTATTTTTGTTTTTTGATAAACGAGGAATCTAAGGCTCAGAGAGAATAAGTCCCTTTCTCTAATAAGTGGTCAGGCAGGACTTAAATCTGAGCCTCCCGCCTCTGGGCTCTGTTTACAAGCACCTCGCGCCACTTGCTGTACTTGTCAGGCTCCCTCCTGACAGCGGTTCTCAGCTCTGCCTGCCTGTCAGACCCAGCTGGGCAGCTTTAAAAAACAGAAAAAATGCTGAAACCTGGGTTCCTCCCCCAGAGATTCCCTAATTAGATGAGGTCAGACCCAGATCTTGTGTCTTACAGAGTACACAAGAGTGTTTTGTCCTGATCTCAGCCCATCAATAACCAGTACTGTGACTGGACCAGCTCTGGTGGTTCTTACTATGCCTGCAAACGCCCTTTAGTGAAACCGATCAGGAAATTTTGAAAAAGTGAAGGTTTATTACTTACGTGACCTGGAAATTACACAGCACACCTGGGACCACATAGAGAGTCCACAGGTAGAGGGAGAGCCCAAGCCAGGGGTTCTGCTTTTATTGGGGTCAAGGTTGGGGGCCTGAGGTTTCAGGGCCTCACTCTCTATTGGTGATTTCAAGACATAAGAGAAGGAATTTAAAGCATAGGACGAGAAAAGGCAAGTGGCCCAAATGCTCTATGTAGTCTGTGCCTGGCAAGGTGTGTATTGGAGACAGGCATCTTGAAAGTGAATGCATAGGCAATCAGCCTCAGTCAGGCACTGCATCACAAATAGAAAAAACCCCAATTGTCAGGGTTTACACTACAGAAAGAGAAGGAAGAATATGCTGAGACAAATGAGTGGAATGGGGCTGTGTTTACCCTATTATTTTTATTGATAGCAGGGCTTTATGGACACCGATGGGCATGTACCCTGCCTGCTGCCATTCTGGCCTCACCACATTCAATCCTACTAACAACGGTGAGGCAGGGAACATTATTGACACTTTTAGGGAACTTAATATGGCTCAGTGAGAAAAATAAAGGGTTTGAAACTAATAGGAATTGACTCCAAAGCCAAGTTCTGCCGGTTTCTATTTGCGTGATTTTGAACAAGTCACTTAAACCTCTTTAGGTTAATTTGCCTAGTTTGTAAAATGGGATGTAAAAATTTGCCCTAAATTATAGTGTGTGAAGATAAAATGGAAAAAAGCCTATCTCTGAACTTCACTGGGTCTGTTCTGAAGGTTATAAAAACATCTTCCCAGGGATAACTACAGAGAAAACTGGAGGCTCAGAGCAGCAGCAAACTGCCGCAGGTCACAGGTCACAGCCCAGGCCTTGGCATGGGACACACACACTCCTTCTGATACGAATCAGCACCACCCCCTGTACTGCAGGGACTGCAGCGTGAAACCACCCAGCCAGCACTTTCACAGTATCTGCCTGTGCCCAAGGCATTTGCATCTTCTGGCTCTTGCCTTGAAGGGAAAGTGTGATAATGCTGGATGGACAGAAGCTGGAAAGGCTCCCTCCTGTCTTTGGAGAGCGAAAGTTTTGAGACCAAAATGTTTCCAGTGCTTGGGGAATCACAGGATAGACCAAGCTCTCTAGGGCCAAGAGTTTACATTCAGATAATTGGAGGATTTTAAAACTGGAAGGCTTAAATGATTTCCCTCATCTGTGGAGTATAACAACAAAGCAAAACTGAAGGAACAAAACAGCAGCAGACTCACAGACTCCAAGAAGGGACTAGAGCCTACCAAAGGGGAGGGAGTGGGGGAGGGCGGGTGGGGAGGGAGGGAGAAGGGGATGCAGGGGCATTATGATCGGCACACATGGTGTGGGGGGGATCAGGGGGAAGACAGTGTAACACAGAGAAGACAAGCAGGGACTCTGTGGCATCTTACTACACTGATGGACAGTGACTGCAATGGGGTATGGGGGGGACTCGATAAAATGGGTGAAGGTAGTAACCACATTGTTTTTCTTGTGAAACCTTCATAACAGTGTATATCAATAGTACCGTAATAAAAAATTAATTAATTAAAATAAAATTTTAAAAAACTAGAAGGCTGATCAATTGCAGGTTTCATGAAAGAAAAGAAAATTGGAAAAACTCCAGAAGTAGAATGAGCCTTCAGGTTTCTAAAGGAGAGGCTATAAAAAGACATGCTGGGAAACTAGGGCAGGCTTGCCACGCCTGTAGCAGTGCTGAGGACCAGCTGAAATAGCAGACAAACACCTTAAAAATCAGGTAGCGCTTCTCAGGGCGGCTGCCTATTAAAATCGCCCAGGGAGCTTTCACAACTTCCAGAAGCAGGGCCCCATCCCACAGCAATTCAGTCAGCACTCTGCAGGTAGGGCCAGGCGGTCAACAGCTCCCTGGGCAAGTCAGTCTTGCTTTTTGGAGCTAAGAATGTGCCACTCTGAAGCATCCAGCACGTAGGAGCTGTAATTACATTATTATGCAAGTAGACCCAGGGCTGTTATAGAACAGGGTGCCCACTCTCTACTGAGGTTCAAACAAGAACTAGCAGCTCTAATCTATAGCAGAGGGACCAGCTCAAACTAAGGAGGAGCTGTCTGTCTAGAGGGGACGTTAAGAGAGCCCCTAGCGTTTGCCCCTTTCTAAAGCGACCCACGTATAGCCTGCCAGCCATGGAGGACTATGTGGCCTCTGGTCTTCATTTTCTCTTTAATAAAGGAAATAAATAGAACCACACAGAGGTAATACTAAGGCTGGGGCTGGAGGCCATGGGGGCAGGAGGGGGAATGGGAGAATGCAGCAGCTTTAGCTCCAGCTCCTGTGCTTTGGAACGAGGACGAGTTTCGATCTCCCCGGCCTGTTGCACCACCAGCTCTCACACAGGAAACATTTGCCTTCCGTACTAAGGATACTGACTTTTTTTTTAAGTATTATTTTTCTGATTGTATAAAAAATACACATTCATTTTCAAATTTGGAAGTTAAAAACATAACGTTTTGAAACCACCCATAATGTCATGGCCCAGAGGTGATAATTATTAATATTATTTTTGACTGTTTCCAATCTTTATGAATATATATTTAAAACTTTAGCTCACTGTTTCATGGCATTGATCACTCCTGAGTAATAATTCAGAGTAATAATTCAAAAAGGATTCATATTCAACCGCAGTTTATTTCATTGCAAGTTGTTTAGTGCAGTGTGTTTTCATAGGATCCAATATGCTGCCTGCTTTACCTTGAAAAAATAATGAATGATTACTGGGGAAATATATTCACCTCTAAAAAAATTATATTGGAGCTGAAAAATAAATACCCAAATCACCCAGAAAGACTGCAATATTTCTGCTCATTGTTCTCAAATCGAGGCAGCAGGATGTTATACAGGTCTGAGTTGAGACCCTAATGTCCAGAAAGAGACCATCAGAGCAGCGAGGCAGGTCTCAGGGTTCTGGGGAATGCAGAGCCAGCCTTCTCTAAGATGCCCTGGCTCCCGCGTGTTACTCACAGGGCGGGCGCGTGACCCAGGAGCAAAGGCATGTATCAGAGGAGGAACACACAGGCGTGAGGCAGTCCCTGGAACGGCCACGGATGACCCTCATAAATCACTCCTGGCTCTTCCCCAGACGCCCAGCTCTGCTTCCTGGAGGGTGGTGCTGGAAAAATAAGAACAAGAAATCTATCTGGCACTTGAAAAAGACCCTGCACGCATCTCACGGTGCACATGTGTTCTTGTTTTCCCTTCCTTCCCAGCTTGCCGAGCAGCAAGCCCTCCTTTCAGAGCACTTTGGCCCCACCCTCACTGATTAATAATCGAGAACAGGTGTGCCCTGGGGGGTGATAGCTAGCTGATGATATAATTAAGAGGGCCACAGAGTCATTTACATCACACTTGCTCATAATTTGCATCTTTGTTACAGTTAATTAGGATGACAGTTAAAGTTTGAAGTCTAATTATTCTTTTGGTAGCAACATTTTTTGACTGCCTACTGTGGGTCATGCACTGTAGTAGGTCCTCAGGCACTATGTTCCCGACCCTCAAGGAGCTGATGGTTTAGTGGGGAGACCAGAAATCAAGTAAATGTGACGCTGTGTTTGGGCTATTTGTACCTGTATTCATTTCCTAGGGCCACCATAACGAAGTATCACAAATTAGGTGGCTTACCAGCAGAAGTTTTTGCCTCCTGGTTCTGGAAGCTAGACCTCCCAGATCACAGCATCACCAGGGGCCGCTCCGTCTGTCGGCTGTGAGGAAGAATCTATCCCAGCCCCTCTCCTGTCCTCGGTGGCCTCGGGCGGCCCTTGGCTTGTAGGTGGTGTTCGCTCTGCGCCGTCACATCCTCTTTCCTCTGGGTATGTCTATCTCCGTGTCCAAAACATCCCTTTTTGTAAGGACAACCGTCGTATTGGATGAGGGCCCATCCTAACAACCTCATTTTAACTTGGTCATCTGCAAAGACCCGATTTCAAAATAAGGTCACGTTCACGAGCACTGGGAGTTAGAACTCCAACATCTTTTTTATTACAATCCATGATGGTGCCCCTATTTGCACACCAAGCACAGAGGGGAACGCAGAGGAGGGCAGGAGAGACTGCAGAAAAGAGGGGAGGACTTTCCAGGAAGAGGGAAAATGATGTGCAAAGGCCCAGAGGGAGGGATCAGCCTCAGAACCGGCAGCATGACAGGAACAAGCCCCACAGCCGAGCTGTTCCCTAGTCAGTTCCCTCCTCGGACCCTGGAGCCCTGGGGGAAGAAAAGCCCCAGGTAACTCAGAGCATCCCGGGGAGTGTGTTCTCTGCAGGAGGGAAACTGTTGGTGCAGGAGGACAGGGAGGCATTGCCGCTCAGAAGTGCTCTTGAATTGCCAGCTCTGTCACCTTGAGCAGACCCACCCAGAATACTTGTGAGGCCTTGGGCAAATGGAAGCCCCCCTTCTGGATGTCTACACACTTCAAAGTTATAAATCAAGCTAGAAAACAAGTATGTTCTATTCTCCTATCTTCACAAACATAGCCTCTGCACAACCTGGAAGGCCAAGTTCAAATTCACAATCCCTGCATTCCCAGGAGCTACTGGAATGCAGTAGGGTGAGATGGAGAGCCAGTCCCTGGCCCACAGCCCACCCCACTTCTCATCCCAGCCCTGGCTTTGTCCTACCCTGCAGGACCCAGCCCACACACTGAAGCTTCATCTGTCCCCAGCAAACAGAGCCACCTGAGCACCTCTTGTCGTAGGGGTGTGCACAGTGGTGGCATGATCCAATCTTGGGAGGACAGACAGAGGCCCTGTAGGTCCTGGAAGCTGGGGGGGGGGGGTGGTGGTATCAGGACCGGGTCTCTGGAGTGAGGTCAGCAGGGCACAGGCCCTATGGACTTTTTGCTCCATGGGGTGGGTGCAGACATCCGGCCAGCTTGTGGCCTCTGAAATGCAAACCCAGGCAGGGGCCCCACTGACTGTCCTGAACGCCTTTTTCACCCTTGAGCACAGAGTAGCCCATTGTGTGGCCACCCAAGTAGATTTTGTCAGAATACCACCTTCTGGCAAATTCTCCTTTTTCTAATTTTCCTCTGTCTCTCCTGGCAAAGTCTGATGCCCTGTTTGCTAATTTTTTAAGATTTGGAAATACTACTTTCTTGTAGAGGCTCATAGTCACCTGTCTCCTCCTCAGCGACCACATTCCTCCCACATACACCCTCCATCCCAGCCCTGCCGGAGCCTGTGCAGCCCCCCAGACACACCCACTTCCTCCTGCCTCTGTGAATTGGTGCCCACTGTTCTTCCTTTCTTCCTGACATGCTCTTTCCATCTTGTGTCTGTTAGAAATAAAGCTCGGCAGCAAATAATAACAATAAAACAATGGCCCACATAGGATTTACTGGTCGCTGTGTTAAGGCAGGCTGGAGGCAGACAGGCAGTCCCACACGGTATGGGACTTGGCTTTCTACACTGGCCTCTCTGGCATGGCTCCCTGTTTGTGTGGCAAATGGTCCACATCTGGCCCTGGCCATCTGAGCCACAGAACAGTAGCAAGGAAGAAAGACAAGGGTTAAAGGGCACATGCACTGAGCCTACTTCCCACTAAAGAGCTTTTCAGAAAGTCCAACCAACAACCTCACTTACAGCTCCATGGCCAACCCCACGTGCACAGCAGGCAGGGAGGTGTACTATGTGGCCAGGTACATTACGACGCCCAAGAAAACTCAGGCTCTCTTCTGGAGGAAGACGGGAGAATGGATGCTGAGTGGCCACTGGCAGTCTCTGCTCTGCTCATGCCCATCTTCAGAGTTTGGCTCAAGGAGCACCGCCTCTGAGAAGCCCTCCATGCCTTGCACGGGCTCAGAGCCCTTCTCTTTGGTCCCTCAGTGCTCTCTCTGTGGCTCTGGTTCAACACTTAGCTAGCACCTCCTAAACGTGGAGTTTCTGTCCATCTCTCCTTAGAATATAAGCCCCTAGGGGACAAGAACTTGCTTTATACATCTCTGTACCCCTAGGACTCTTGCATATGATGAGGACTAAGAGTAGAATTCTTTTGCATAAATTACTATCTTATTGTGGTAAGCTGATAATGGACCCCAAAGATGTCCACATCCTAATCCCTGGATCCTGTGAATGTGACCATATGCGGCAAAGTCTTTGCACATGAGATGGGGAGATTATCATGGATTATTGGGTGGGCCCTACATGCAATCACATGTATCTTTAAAAAAGAGATTTGCCAGGGACACAGAGGAGAAGGTGATGTGAAGACAAAGCACAGAGTTCTGAATTCACTGCCTTTGATGACTGGCATGGTGCTGCCACAAGCCAAGGATTGCCGGTAGCCACCAGGGCAGGAGGCAAGGAATGGATTCTCCCCAAAGCCTCTGCAGGGTCACAGCCCTGCTGACACCTTGACTTTGGCCCAGTGTTATTAATTTCAGATTTCTGACCTCCAGAGCTGTGAGAGAATAAGTTTCTGGTTTTTAAGCTACCATGTTGTGGTAATTTGTTACAGCAGCCGCAGGACACTAATCACTTAAAAAATCATTACTTAACCACATGCAAAAACACAGCAAATATGTATATTCATGTATACGTGTCTTACTTTGGGTTCTCCCAGAAGCAAACCCCAAGGACTCTAATATGAGTAGTCGATTTGAGAGGAAACACCAGTAGGGGAGTGAGAAGGCGCGCCTCGGACAGGAAGGCAGCATGTAAGATTACACACAGAAGCAAGTTACCGCGGCAGGCACCTGGGATGCAGTGGCCCTGGGGCCCCATGGGAGGTGTGGAACACAACTCAGAGCTGTCCCCTCGAGTAGGAGGAATCCCCCAGTTTCTGCTCATCAGGTGTCGATAGCTGCCCTGGAGCAGGACTGCAGACCCTTGTGGTAGGAAGGCGTCGGTATGTTTGGGGAGGGTGAATGCCCAGGGGACGCAGGCTGGGCACCTACGGCACCTACAGACAAACTCCAGTCATCCCCCACCCACAGCAAGGCCAACAGGTGCACAGTTACTGAGAGTATGGGCTCAGGGCTCCAGCAGACCTCAGATCTCTAAAATGGGAATAGCAATGCTGCTTGACTCAAGGGATTGTTTGGGAGGAGTAAAATATATATATATAAATATAAAATCATGAATATATGAAATATTAATGTATAGTATATATATATGAAGTGCTTATATGATCCAGACATTATTTTAAGTGCTTTATGTAAATAAGTTATTTAATCCTCAGAAATACTAAAAAGGTTGGTGGTGTTATTCCTATTTGCCTGTGAGGAAATTAAGGCACTAGCTTGGAAGTAGCAGAAGAGATGTGGGTGCCTGATGCAAATTCCTAATCATGTAATATTGCCTCTTTTCAATGAAATATGCCTTGATTCAGTGAATAACTGCCTGGTAATAAGTGCTCAAGTGTGTGATTATCGTTGTCCCCATTGTTTGTTACCACTGCCTGCAGGCAGGTATAGTCACAGGAGGCTCTCCCTGCCCACATTCATCACTCTGGGAACCGCCTTCTCCAGCCATGCTGACCAGCTGTCGCAGAGCCGGGGAGAAGCAGGTTAGTGCTACCCGAAGGAGAGAGCCCCTTGCTGAATGCGCTTGATGTCGGAGGGCAGCCCCGTGAGGGAGCCCTCTCTGTCTGCGGGGCCAGGCAGGGGAAGGAGAGCCGTGCACTGTACGCTCAACCTCGAACAGGCGTGATTATAGGGTGCAGCCCTGAAGGGCTGCTGTCGTGAAGGCTATGTTGACGTTTATACTTGGATGAATGACATTCCTCAGGGGTTTCATAACTCAGCTGTTCTAATTTATAACAAGACTTTAAAAAATAGATGCTTACACATAAATTTCCAGCCCACATGTTAGTGGAAATAAGTGACTGACTGTAAACACCTCTTCTTTTGCTGGGGTATTAGCAGGTTTCCCTGGATAGACCTCACTTGAATGTCTGTATTCCAGTCTTGTCTTCAGGATCCCAAGGTGAACAGGGACACCAGGTTGCCAGACTGCAGGGCACCATTCCCTGTGCCTTTGTGAAAGGAGGAGAGACTCAGCATCTTGGGGACTACAACCCCCCCTGGAGCTGTGCGATGCAGTGGCACAGAATAGAAACATAAATTAGGTGAAGTTTCAACTTCAGCTTCTGTTGGTCTCCATCCAGGTTTAGCAAAGTGTAAAACAGAAGTGCCCAGCCTGGGGCCTGGGCTTCAGTCCTGCCTCCGACCCCTGCGTGGACCTGGGCAAGGCTGTGGAGCTTTCCAGGCCTCGGTTTCCTCACCTCTGGAGAGCAGTTGAGGATGGCTTTGCTGTGAGAATTAAATTAGACGATGCATGTGACGTGCTTAATGTGAGTCCTGGCTCCTGGAAAATGTTACATAAACAGTGTGTATTGTCATTTTTATTATAAGGATCCCCCACACTGCCATGTCACCTTAACAGCCTCTGTTGATTATGAGAGAGATGAAGAAATTGACTGCCAGGATGTCAACTGACTTGTCTGGATTCTAGAATCTCATTACAGGCTGGCAAGAATGGAATTAGGGGTTATCTTTTTTTTTTTTTTTTTTAACCAACCTAATAAGATCACAGTGTGAATACCTGTAATCAGTAGGAAAAGCCAGAAAGCATAGTCTTTCCCAGTGGATAAAATGTATTGCTTTCAAATTAATCAGCAACCTTAGGCACCAGGGCTTATCCAGTGTTATTAGTCAGGGTTCTCCAGAGGACGGGGACAATAGGACCAGTCTAGCTACCACCTAGCTACCTATCTCTGTGTCTGTCATCTGTCTCTCTGTATCTATCTATCTATCTACCTACCTATCTATCTATCTATCTATCTATCATGTATATTATCTATTGAGAGATTTATTTTAAGCAAAAGGCTCATGAATTGTGGGGGCTGGCAAGTCCAAGATCTGCAGGGCAGGTAGCAGTCTGGAAACCCAGGGAAGAGCTTGTGTGCAGCCTGGGTCTGAAGGCGGCCTGTGAGCAGAATTCCCAGCTCCTCAGAAGAGGTCAGCCTGACTGGATGAGGCCTACCCACCTCTGAAGGGTAATCTTCTCGACTCAAAGTCTCCTGATTTAAATGTTAAACTCATCAAAAAAAAAAAACCTTATGATCAAATATCTGAAGGCTTTGGCATAGCCAACTTGACACAGAAAACCAACTCTCGCATCCAGAAAGATGAAATGCATGAGAACAGCGCCTCCCTGGCCAGCACCCAGAGAGGGGTCTCTGTGGGCAGACACACTCATGACTTCCCGCGGCAGCCTTCGGGGATCTGAGTGGCAACAGAGCTCTGGGTAGGAGAGAGAATGAAGCCTCCCCATCGCAGCAGTCCCTTGTGAGTGCCGCCCCCACGCAGCAAGCCTGCTGCCCCGTTTCTCTTTGCTTGACCAGTTCTTACATTCCTAAGACGTCACTCCTTCTGGAAGCCTTCCCTGATACCCCAAGATGGTGTTGGTTTTCCTGTTAAATGTCCTCTGGCACACAGAACCTCCCCATGCTATGGCGCTTCTTCATGTAATGCCATTGCTTAATAACTTATCAGTTTCTCCCACTCAACTCAGCATCTTGGGGACCACACTCCTGAGCACCTCCTGAACGGACGGATGAGTGTATGGACTGCATGTTCGTGGCCCCCCAGATTCATACACTGAAACCTTAGCTTCCAACTGGATGATATTAGGAGGTGGAGCCTCTGTCGGGCAATCAGGTGGAGATGAGGCTGTGAGGGTGCAGTCCCCACGATGGGGTCAGTGTCTCTCTAAGAGAGAGAGAGGAGAGCTCCCGTTGTCCTGTGAGGACTCGACAAGAAGACAGCCACCTGCAAGCCAGGTAGAGGACCCCCCTAGACGCCGGGTCTGCCAGTCCCTTGGTCTTGGACTGCCCAGCTTCCAAGACTGCGAGGTATAAATTGTTTAGGTCTATGACGTTCTGTGACAGCAGTCTGAACTGACTAAGACAGATGAGCCAAAGAAAGATGGACAACGCAGTAAGGCTGGGCAGAAAGACTGGCCAACGGGGGCCTCAGAGGCAAGACTCTAGGAGCAACAAGCTCCGGTGCCACAGTCTGTGGCCTCACACCTCCAGCTCAGGAAACCTTTACTGGTGGCTGCACTTGAGCCTGTGAAGACTCCTAGAACATTCTCTAATTGTGTTGACACCGTGTGCCTGTCGTCTGCAGAGGCTTCTGTGCCACCAAGGCATCAGAAACCCTGGGGCATTCCTACTGCCTGGTGCTGGGTCCGCAGGCCTCAGCCACAGCCCTCAGCAAAAGCTGCCTCACTGGGTTGTTTTTCGGTGTGTGTAGATGGGGGGTGGGAGGTTACGTATCTGCACCCATCTGTGTCACAGAGAGGCATGCCGCTAAGGAAGCGGTACACCAGGCTCCTGGCAATTCTGTATCGTGGTGACGATCATTACCATCATTATAATATTAGCCACCCGCTGCTCTGAATGCCTGTGAGGATTAATGGCATGCTGTTAACAGTGCCCTGAGTCCTTGGGGAAAACTCTCTAGCAAGCAGTTTTTAACCTCTTGTAGGTGAAAAATGAAAAGGATAAACTGGGAATTAGACCACATCCTCGCCACTGCCCTGCTGTGTCCTAGCCATGGGGCCTCAAGCCAGTCCTGAACCTCTCTGACCCTATTTCCTCATCCGTAAAGTGGGCTCACAGGGCTTGTCTGTCCTCTCTCCTGGGGTTTGGATGAGAACAAAATGAGATCATCTAAGTGAACACCCCATGAAAACAAGCAAGTTTGGGGCATATTCCCAAGCTCAGCCCTGCATTCTGGACCCTCAGACTAAGTTTCTGCATCAGACAGCTTGGGGACCCACAGAGAGCTGCCCCACAGAGGTCGCGGTGTCTCCCAGAATCTGACTCTCTTGTTTCTTTTCCACGTGCACCGGTGCTGGGAGATGCCCTTTGGACGCCTGGCTTTGACTAGGAGGAGCACATGGAGAGTCTGGCCCCTGTTCTATGTATGAATCCTCAGCATACATGCCTGAACGATCTGTCCCCCGCCGACTGAGAGTGAGGAGTCTCTGAAAGTTCAGGTGGAGCCTTCCCACAGGTTTCAGAACAGCCGCATTCAGGCCCAGAACCCTTCTCACAATAAAACCACGTTGAAAGTTCTCTGGTTCTCCAGAGACAGAAACACCCTCCCTTTGGAAAACGTTTCCTCCAAAATGACCTCCCACCCCAGGTCAGTAGAGGTTGGTATACATGAGGAATAAAGGTTAAACCCAAGAGCAGCATACCCCAGGAGAGGATGGTCCTGGGAACCCTGGGAAAGAGAAATGGCTGACAACAAAAGCAGTCATCTCCCACCCCACCCCATAACTTCAAAGCCCCAAGGCACTTAAAAGCAAAGAAAACAGCATCCATGAGGTTTCATTTGGAGGGCCTTAAGAGTGCTTTTCCAGAACATCTATTTGTCCTACCAATACAGCCTAATTACAGTTTTCAAAATCTGGTTTGGAGGAAACATTCATTTCTCTTAGGAAGTGTTTGTGGCCCCCATCATGGCCAGGGTACCAACAACTGCCATCCCCTCCAACCAGTCCTGCCTCACTAAGCTTAGGGAGTCATCATCATCAAAGCTACCACCACTGGTGAGCAGCCTCTCTGTCCCAGGCACTGTGCTCGCATGAAGCTCTCTTTTCACGCTTGAAATCACTTTGGGGGTAGTTGGTTTGATTTTGCATCTGCTTACTCATTAATTGCTCTACTTTCTTTACTGTGGTTTTATTATCTCTGATGACAGCTACTTAGCCTTAGGAATGCTTCCATCTATAGCAGTCCCTCCAAAATGTACTGCAGAGGTGGTTTGTGGGAGGTAAGTTCTCTCAGCTTTTGCTAATCTGAAAATTGTTTAATCCCTCCTTCAAATTTAAATGATAATCTTGCTGGGTAGAGTATTCTTGGTTCGAGGCCCTTCTGTTTCATTGCATTAAATATATCATACCACTCCCTTCTGGTCTGTAAGGTTTCTGTTGAGAAGTCTGATGATAGCCTGATGGGTTTTCCTTTGTATGTGATATTTTTTCTCTCTCTAGCTGCTTTTAAAAGTCTGTCCTTATCCTTGATCTTTGCCATTTTAATTACTATATGTCTTGGTGTTGTCTTCCTTGGGTCCCTTGTGTTGGGAGATCTGTGCATCTCCACAGCCTGAGAGACTATCTCCTTCCCCAGATTGGGGAAGTTTTCAGCAATTATCTCCTCAAAGACACTTCCTATCCCTTTTTCTCTCTTCTTCTTCTTCTGGTACCCCTATAATGTGAATATTGTTCCGTTTGGATTGGTCACACAGTTCTCTTAATCTTCTTTCATTCTTAGAGATTCTTTTTTCTCTCGGTGCCTCAGCTTCTTTGTATTCCTCTTCTCTAATTTCTATTCCATTTACCATCTTTTCTACTACATCTAATCTGCTTTTAAATCCCTCCATTGTATGTTTCATTTCAGATATGGAATTTCATAATGATTGAATCTCCATCCTAAATTTGTCCCTGAGTTCTTGAATATTTTTCTGTACCTCCATGAGCATGTTTATGATTTTTATTTTGCACTCTCAGGAAGATTGGTGAGTTCAGTTTCACTTGGGCCTTTTTCTGGTGTTTGTGAGATTTTGGTCTGAACCAGGTTCATTTGATGTTTCATATTTGTATGTGGCACCCTCTAGTGCCTAGTATCTCTAGTCTCTGGAGCTGCTCAGCCCCTGGAGTGATGTCAGAGGTAGCAGGGGAGCGGCGCTGGTGCCTGGGGAGAGGAAAGAGCTGTTTCCTGCTTCCTGGCTGCAGCATCTGTCTCCATTGTCAGAACCTGTAGGCCAAGCACACAGGTGTAAGCCTCTGTGCTTTGCATCTGTAGCTGCCATAGGCAGGGCCTCCCTCTGGCTGGCCTGACACCAGGGCAGGGACTGCCTGTTTGCGAGCAGGTGCGGGCAGACCAGGAGGAAGGCGCAGCAGGCTGCCTATCACAGTGGGGGGGCCTTGGAGCTGAGTAGCCAGCCAGGGTGATGGAGCACCTGAAGCTCCTCAAAGTTCCCAACCTGCCAGGCACAGCATGACCAGCCAACCTTGCCCACCTATTCCTTCTCCTGCGCAGCAAGCTCCGTTCAAACCCCTCCCCTTCAGCAGCCCTCTCACTGCTAGGAAGCCTCTCAGACCACCTGCCTATCCTTTGCCCTAGAGCAGCTGGATCTCAACCTCTCCAAATATTCCACCTGTCTTAGCTTTCCAACCCCATCGATCTCCAGAGCACCATGCAATGTAGGTTTGTGCTCCCAAAGCAGATCTCCAGGGTTGGGTTCAACAGTCCTAGGCTTCCACCCCCTCCCTGCTCCATTTCTCTTCCTCCTGCTGGTGAGCTGGGCTGGGGGAAGGGCTTGGGTCCTGCCACATCAAGGCTTTGGTACATTACCCTGTTTTGTGAGGTCCGCTCTGTTCTCCAGGTTTATGCAGTCTGGTGCAGCCTTCTTTCCTGTTGCTTTTTTAGGATTCGTTGTATTAACTATATTTTCGTGTTATATGTGGTTTTGGGAGGGGTTCTCTGTCTCACCTCTCACTCCACCATCTTGAATTCTCTCATCTTAACTCTTGAGATCACCCTATGACAGAAATTCTATGATTGTCCTAATTTTACAGATGAAGCTCAGAGAGATTAAGAAACTTTCCCTGGTTTATACAGCAGATAAGTAGCTGAACCATGACTCAGCCCCAGAATCCAAAACTCATGATCTTAGCTTCGTTGTTTTACTTCTCTTGGGCATATCAGAATAGTTCCTCAACCATATTCCCACAGAAGCTGATCAGAAGAACACAGGCATGCAAGCAATGTATTCTCTTTCTTTCTGATTCTGTGCCTGATTTCCGGGAAGTCTGATTCCCAGGGGCACCTTTCAGGCACTGCCGATGCAGACCCTCACTCTAAAAGGTCTGTGGAGATGATGAACTGGAGAGTCTGGGGGAGTTTTGTTGCTTCATATCTCTAGAGCTGCCTGTAACTGACTCACCGTGACAATGCACAGCCAAAGTTTGGCCATAGAATTTGTTCAAAGTAACCATTCTTACAGAGCAACAATTCTAGATGCCCATCAGCCGCAGGAGTATAGCAATACAATTTCTCTAAGGGTTTGCCTCTGACTCCAAACCTGTAAGTGGAGAAATCAAATAGCTCCAAGTAAATGCTGGTCCTACAACTGTCCGTATTACAGCATTTTTCTATTTCCAGAAGGTGATTTTTTTCCAATTCCAGGACATGTCAATACCCCATCCAATAAGCCACCAAACACCAGCTGTTAGCAGCAGAGTTTAAAAAATGCCTCCTGGTCTTTAAGTATCCAGAGTGATTTGCAGCAGCACTGTGTAGCCCAACAACACACAAAAGTGAAGATACGTGAGCTCCTGCTGCAGACCATTCCTCACCCAGGCACTGTGCGAAAGCTGACTCGGAAGTGAAGCAGTTCATCCATCCATTCAGCCACCTGGCAGATACGGAGCATCCCTTATGCATGCGGGATAGGGCTGGGCTGGTTTGTCTTTCATCTCCATTGGAAGGTGAAGGTGGGGTTGAGCAACTGGAGGACCCTCATGTCTCCAAAAGGAGGACACAGAGCTCAGTTTCCTGGGAGGGTCCAGAATGTTGGCTGAGGGCCATTCTGATCTAAGCTGAAGGCTTCTCAGCTACACTGGCTCAACTGTGCATCTAGCTTGGTGCCCCTGGACTCTGCCCTGGTTTTGGAATTTTGGGTGCTGTGGGTCAGAACTAGCTTAAATAGGGAGCCCAAGACCAAGTGACAGCCCTGGGCTGCTGATAGAAGTTCTAAATGAAAGTGTTTTTGTTTCGTTTTTGCTTTGTTTCATTGCTCACTCATTCCCTAGCTCTCTCTCTCTCACACACACACATTATTTTTCAAATAACACTTATTTTTCTAATTACAGAACCAGCACATGCTTTGTAAGATGCTTGTAAATATAGAAAACCAGTAAGAAAAAACTGCCTATAATACCACGCAGAGATAACCACAATTAATATTCTGGTTTGAGCTTCCAGTACATCTGTAATAGAATATGTACTTTTGAGAAGAGGATTAAATAGCATTTTACATATACATCTTACCTTGCTTTTTAAAAAAAGTAACACAGTGTAAACATTTTTCAAGGTCAGAACTAAGGTAGGGCCTTCTTGGGTCAGTGCATTTTGGGCACTTTTCAGTCTAGTATGCCCTGATTTGCATCTTGGCCAGGCTAGAGGAAGATGGTCCAAATTACTGATACTCTTACCTGAAACTTCCCTTGCAGCCATGAAGCAGCTAATTCTGCCCGTGATCAGGAGTCAGTCTAGCAATTTCTCCATGAGGCGCAGCTCTTAGTCTTTGGTGGGCATAAATATACGACTTATCTGGGGCATTTGTTACCATGTCCAGAGATGCTCATTCCGCAGATATACAGGCACAAAAAACATGTCCAGTACTTGAATGATTCCCAAACCATAGCCTATAAGTTTCCAGTGTAGCCTTAAGTGTGGAATGGGAATTATGGAGTCTATTTAAAGGTCTCAGTTCTTTGGAGCTCCCAGCATCCCCATTCCTCCAGGCTAACTCCCAGCAGCTCAGCCAATTATCTTAAGGCAGCAGCTACTGAAAGGTCAAAGGTTATGAGGGCAACCTCAGGATTTATGTCCACTTCAGGATTCAGTGACCTTCATCGACGTTTTTTATGAGTCAGGACCAGGCAGGAACCATCAGTATTGTTACAGCAGGGTTGGAAGCCCACTCATTCACTACGTGGGACATGCTGCCGAAGGCACGGACAGAGGGCACTCAGGCTTCAGAAGAACCTTGCTCAACTAAGATCTTTCAGATGATAAATGGGTATGAACCCTAAACATTTCATAATTTTTCATAATTTGAGTTGCGCAATAAATGCAACATTCTTTTTTTCTATAACTGAATGTGATATATATGTTAGGTTTCCATTCCATCAAGAGTGGAAACTTAATCTTAGCCAAGTTGAAGATTCTGAACTTCGGCCCTGAGTTCTAAGTTTTGAGGGGCCAATAACGTGATGTTCTGATAGATATTTAACAATCACCCCTTTGGGGGGAAAAGTATGTACATACATATGCATGTAAGTTTATTATAAATTTTACTGATGTAAAGGATGTGTGACACAATTTTAAGATAATAATGAAATACAAAATATTCTTAATTTTAAACTCCATAGAGCCACACAGAATGTCTTTACTGGTTTCACTTAACTCTTGTACCTAAAGCCAAACTATGGTTGCAATTCAATCGTCATATGACCAAATCAGATTACAATGAGAAGCGACCACATCATCGATGAATTTGTGAGATTTCCATAAGAATGTTGGTTGATGTTTTCTTTTATGATAACAAATTAAAACTGAAACAGCAAAGGTAAATGTCAGAATATCACTCATTCATCAGTGACATAAATGACTTCTTGGCTGAACTGAATAATAATTTTAGAGTGCCAAAAGAATATTTCTTCAGTACTTTTGTGTTATTTACCACGAAGTAACAGCTACATGCACACACAATACACTTTTAAGTTTAATTTGCCTTATTAACATTTTCTCCATCACTTTCTTCAGTCTACCCTAAACAGTCAACAACAAAAAAAAAACACACAAACTAGAAATCAAGCCCTGATTTCCAGTATTTAACAGTTTCCATGGTGTAAATATTCCCTCCATGGCTAATTTCAAGCTACCAATGTGACATTATACATGACGTTAGGAAGAGATGTTTTCCATTCCACTATACAGGTTTATCTATACAAATGCAGATTTATCTACATGTAAATAACCTCAAGAACGCATATAAT